>CM076581.1:1292908002-1293508002 GCA_034641835.2 Pinus albicaulis | reverse complement strand
ACCACATGAGCCTTCACCAAACATGTTCTATGTGTACTCCTTGTAAACCTCACATGCCATAATTATCTTCTCTTACGCTTATTTGCATATGTTGAAACGCTAGAAGATCTCCTTTGGTCCTATGCCCTAATGTTGAAACCCTAATTGTTGTGTGTGACTATGATGGATACTCCAAGAGGCAGCCTCTCATAAGTATAATTATAAAAAAGGTGTCCCGAACATCCTTCCTATTGTGAAAATTCCTAGATTTGGAATCCTACTTCAACAACTAATGAGAAATTTTCTACTTGTTAATTACTTGAACAATTTATTTATTGTTTTCTATACGTAGAATACCGAAACCCATACACTACAACCTTCACAAAATTAAACTGCAGGAAAATAAAATGTCCCGGAAACAAGATCTCGAGAAATAATAAATCATAGACACATGACACCGTTATTTTTGGACCAATGTCTCTATAAAAACCCTAATGTGGGAAAACTAGTGCAATAAATGAGGGTTTGTTTATTATGCAGCAATTTTCCGAGTACAAATCTATGATTTTCGAAACTTACAAATCATACAGAGGAAAATTGACAAATAAAATTTCATGAGAGGATCACATTCTGCCACCAGGAATCTTATCGACCTTAGCTCGAGATGAGATACTCTATGCTACCCGTAGTGACTACGCTGCACAACCGAAGTCGCTCTCTCTCTCTCTCTCTCGCACCGGATCTCTCTCGTCGACCGGAAATAGAGGCCCTTATGGCCTCCCGTAATCTCTCTCTCTCTCTCTCTCTCTCTCTCTCTCTCTCTCTCTCTCTCTCTCTCTCTCTCTCTCTCTCTCTCTCTCGCTATCGGGATCTCTCTGCTCGTGCGCAAATGAGGCCCTTATGGCCTCCAAAACTCTCTCTCTCTCTCTCTCTCTCTCTCTCTCTCTCTCTCTCTCTCTCTCGCACCGGATCTCTCTGCCGACCGGAAATGCAGGCCCTTATGGCCTCCGCAACTTCCTCCCCTGGGACTCGGCACCGAACCCTATTTCCTCAAAATAAAATCAAACTCCTCTCTACAAACTACGTGCAATCCCTACGTAGCCTTTGTGTGGTTGGCTCTGCTGTCGCCTCTCGTGGCCTTTACCACCTCCTCTATTTTGCACTCTCCCGTATCACGAAACTCTTCCAACCATAAATTATCTCTCGCCCTCTTTGCAAAAAAGCTTCTCGATCGATTTTCCTCCTTGAGTACTCGCTCACTAAAGAATTTTGATCTCTATATTTTCTCTCTCGATGTATCTTCCAAATGATCCATCAAGTCCTTATTATAATATTCTCGTTGAGACTTCAATGACCGAGATTAAATTGTTAATCAACAACTAAGATTAACTTGACTTGATATTCGACTTTTCTAGAAGGTTCACACTCTATTTTAATTAATATCCATTAATTATTTCAATTTCCTAAGTTTAGACTTAGGGTCCCATTAAAAATAATTAATTATTTCCATAAAACACAATTTGAGTGGAATTTTCCAAAATGCTTTATGGTTTCTTTGGAATACATGTGCCTAAGCCTCCCCGCAAATTTTGAGACTTACAACACATCCGATGCTACCACAAATCAACACCCGTGAGTCTAAGCCATTAACAAGGAAAAATATGAGCAAGTGCTTATGGGGAACCCTAATTAGTTCATGTGACCTATATTTACAAGTTGAACCCTATGTCCGGCTTGATCTTGAGTATCTCAATGGTATGTTTTCATTGTTCACATGTTAGTTAATGATGATATGCATGACCATGGCATCAGTGAAAACCTAAATCAAAAGATCTTTCAATTTTTATCAAACAAGAAAACAACCTCTCTTGCCCATAAAATAAGTCAGATCCCTCATCCGATTTGGCATAATAAACATCTAATAAATGATGCCAATGTGCACGCAAAATAAAATCAATCAAATAAAGGGTAAAGGGTTGGGAGAGGCTTCTTATACGAGAGAGTTGAAATAAGTAACTTTGTGCTTGAGTACTCGAATAGGCCTACTAGCAACAAAGCATTGCTTATGATTTCTTGAGTGACTCCGCATGGGCACCGAACATGCCACTTCTAGTGAAGCATACACTCGCTTTTAAATAAACTCGCTTTAAATTTCTAAATACAATAACCCCTCTGTCATTTTCTCTGCATCATCATTGAAGACTGACACATGCGAGATTTTGGTTTAGTGTATAATAACTGACAGGACCTAACTAAGGAGGCATAGGTAGGGTATATCTGCAAAAGTTCAAGTAACTCAAGAAGGACCCATAGTAACTATTCAATACTTCCTTGTATTATTAATGAAACTCGATCGATCATAAGGACATGGGAAGAGATGTTGGATTCTACGTGGTTCACCAATTTTTGTAGTCGCTACAACTACTCCACCCAAAAATTTTTGGCCTAACACCAAATTTTTGAGGTCCCCCTTTGCTTGTCTAAGTCTCGTGGTTTGTGATTATGACTTTGAATCGGTGAAATCATGCATTGACATGGTAGTTGCCAAAAACCTATTGATGCTTGTGCTTTCGTGATGCATATGACATTTGCTCCTAGTGCATTAGGTTTTAGGGGATTTGTTGCTTTAGTGGTGCATTAAGAGACATATGCGTGCTCAAGCTTTTTATTTTTATACCACATGCATTGTAATAGAGTGCAGACATGTTGTGTTAATGGCCATGATATTAATCAAGTTGCATTAGGGTTTATGAAGCCATCATCTTTCCCATGCATCTTTAAAACCCTAGATTGTCATAATTAAAGATCCAATGTTGCTTTTAATTAATCTTCACGACTCTAGGATGCATTTTCATAAATAATCTATAACACTTGCATTATGTCATTACATCATTGAGCCAAGAATCGACGCACATATTAATGCCAGCTTCAAGCTCATCCATGTTTTCAAGCATCAATACTATGACTTCATTAAATGTATGGGACATTATTATCTATACGTTTCCTACAAGCAGTGAATATGCTTTTATGTATCTAAATATTGTCATATATGGCACAAGCAAAGATTAATTTATATTATATATTCATATAGCATAATTCAAAGTGATTACATTGCACAACAAATGATGCACATGTGATAGTGCACAAAGGAAAATAAAAGGACCACATTATATAGAGATTTATTTAATATTTTAGGAGCATGTAATGGCTCGAAAGGATCATGCATATAAAGGATGTGTCGAAAAAATCATTCCTTGCAAATAAAACTAAACACAAATATGGGGATGTTACAAAGAGCTCGACAATGGTTGCATGATTGTTGATATTATTAAAAGAGAGAGCACATCCAAGGAATGTCTACCAATGACTCACAAAAATAGTAGCAACTAAAATGGGAGAGAAACAGAGGTTGCTTTGTGTTGGCCGTCTGCTTTGGGTTCACCCTTTACACTCACAACGATCTTGAATAGTCACCTCTAAATTGCAACTTGAATTAAGTTGCACCTCCAAATTGCAAACTCCGAAATAGATCACACCTCCAAATGTGACTCAAACAATTGCATTATCACTCCTTGAACGTGAAATTACATATGCAGTAGTCAATTGGGTAAAACTTGGAGTCGCGACTAGGTGTGTCACATGAGAATGTGACTCGCACTGCCTTTTGGGCTCTACGATCCCTCGAGGACAGCAAATCACATCTTTAATGCACAATTAAATTATCACTAAGCTCCGACTTTGCGATTTGCGACCCCATTAAGTTTTTGACCCCTCAAAAGTGTCATTTCATACCGCAAAATGACTTTGGAAGATTTTAGTACCCAAATCTCCAAACCAATACCTACCACTAAAATGGGCCCTATAAGCCAATTCCTCCAAAATTTTCCTACTATAAAGTACCAAGGTAGATGACAAATTATGTAATGGTTCATTTTGAATAAAGTGCATTCAATTATAGTGATTGGCAATTCTATGATTATTATTAATCACATGGTTGAAAAGTCAATAACTGGGATAACTCTCTCGGGCCTCAATTCTAAATCTATGCAAGGAAACTAGGAGCCACTTCACCAATATACAACTCCACCATGCCTTGGGAGAAAAAAAAAGGAGGAGTGATTGATGGGTAAATCGCATTGTTTATAACAAAAGAAGGGGGAGATTATGGTTAATGATGTATAATCCCATAATTGATACCTAGTAGAATTGACACATTTATTGTTGGTAATCTAGCATGTGGTGAGTACCAACAAACTCTTAATATATCACATGTCATGTAATTCTACATATCCCATTCAACCTTTGAACATTAATGTGAAGCACAAGGCTCCCCGCACTTTCATACCATCAACTCTATTCTTGCATGATTTTGTTCTACTTCTCCCTATGAACTTGGATCACCATGGGATAATGGTGTTTAAGTTTGACAGATACAAGTGGTTTGTACACCTAAACCAAGTTTTGTTGATGTATATACTACCTATTGTTGTCAAAAGAGATTGTTTATTTTCTTTTTTGGATGATATGATGTCAAAGGAGATAGGTTAAGTCTTAACCTACTTCTTTAGTGTATAAAATAAGTCTAATACAATGTTTATTGAGGACATTCTACTAAAACATGGTACTTCTTTTGTAAAAGTGTGGTAAACACATGAGGAATGCAATTTTCATTTTGATTATAAATAAAAGTTATGATATTTATTTATTTTTATTATTTTTTCTTAATGTGGAAAAGGATAATCTTCATGCAAAAAAACACATTATCTAAGTCTAATCTATATCTAAACCAACAAACTAAAATAATTACTATAATATACATGGATTCATTTCTCCAATAATATGTAAGATTTTATTAGGTTTCTTTCTAGGGTTAATGTTTTCACCTACAACCATCTTTGCCACTCACATGAATATTTTGTAATTTTCCATATTTACTAAAGAAGAACAAGAAACATTTACACTTTTTCTCCAAAATTCCTAAATAAAATAGGAATCCAATAACTCCATAGGTAACTAATAACCTCAAAAGATCTAATAAGATGTAATCATAAGGCCTAGAGTTAACCCTTGGGGCCATATATCTATTTGTATGTGCGCACTTCCCTTTTACAACACATATTGTTCGTGAGGTTAGTAATGTTAAATGGATACATATTGTTCATGATGTTAGTAATGCTAAATTATCCATTTGTATTTTAAAAGATGCATATTGTAAATAACTTATTTCATAAGAGTGACTATTTACATATAATAAACATTTTCTTCGGAAAAAGACCAAGCCGACCGCCATGACCTAGGGTTTGGAGGTTTCGTGCTCAGTGCTGCCCCATGTGTGCCTCCCTCCCCCAGCCTCTTGAGGTCGCGATCACACTCGGGTCAGCCTTGAGACTCACCCATGATAGAAACGAGTAGGGGGAATGTTGTTCCCCCTACCACGGTGCCAACCTCCCATAGGAGCGGCGATAGGGGCTAACACCAATAATCAACAAAACTTCCGGCCCGCCCCCATGATACAACAGGGCGACTCTCACAGTGCAAACAAAAATCCACAAAAAGAAGCAAAAGCATCAAAAAATCACATCACCCACATGCATTCCTAAGGATACCAAAAGAACCATGACCGAGCCCTCGCGCACCGCATCAATAAACAAATCCAGCTCATGAAGGATCACGCATTAATAGGCAAGTTCATGGGTTTTTTTGCCCATCGAATAAGTTCTTTGAGGCCGGATAGCCCTCCAAATGGAAGCCCAAGGGACTACATCGCCTTCTGACTATGAACCAAAGGCTTCTTTTTATGTAATCTGCACTCAGTACTGAAGACAAAAATCAGATCATGGATGATGGCCATATTTCTTCAACCTCGAGCAGTTTATACCCACACCACCGGGCTAAGTGCTTCAACCTAGAAAAGCAAATATCTCACATGGGCCCCGTCCGGATCTCGACTTCTATTCCTCCCCAGACTCATCGGGATGAGCGTAACTCTAAGGGACATAGGTAATGCCCTAGGAGAATTCGTCAAAACAAATGCGACGAAAGAAAGATCAACCGATATGCAAGATACACACATATCCGCATTTACATGAACATAGCTAGTAGTCGCTATCTAGTGAGGTGAGCCTATTGCATGATGATTTTGAATGGATACAAACCGTAGATTATGAACATGTTCCTTTCGCATGCCGAAGGTGTCACCAACATGGGCACCTATTCGCAGATCGCCCCCTAAATAAAAAAGTGGCAACGAACAATGAATCAAAATGATCAAGCTGCTATAAGGGTTTACAAAAGTAGCAAGAAGGAAAAAGGCACAACAAGATATCCAACTCCAACCATAACAAAAAAAACCCCCGCGACCAACAACAACTTCGCATCCCTAAATCCTACCGAGTGAAAATGAGAATGAACTCGCCAAAGAGGGGTGAACCTTGCAAGAGAAACCACGTATCTTAAAGACACAACAAGACAAGATCCAACTAGAAGCCGTTTCGAAACCTCAAACCCCTACACATGCATGGGACAACTCTCCGTAATGAAGGGCAAAGGAAAGGTGTCGGACCAAATCCCGGAATCCATGGAGGAAGAACCAAAGAGCATTGATATTGAGGGCTCGGATCTCATAGGGTTAGAGGATGCATGCAACAAGAAGGACTTTTCTCTCAATACCCTGACGACACAGAGCATAGTTTGGAAGAAATCCTCACCCGAGCACAACAACTCTCTCTCTGGGAATTGCGGTGGTACGCTCCTCGAATACAAAATACTTCGTGAAATAATCCCACAAATGAGGCATGAAAATAGTGGCCAGCAAAGAACAAGAGAAATGGGCAAAGAGATGGTATAACCGGGGAGATTCCCCGAGTTAACCCGATTCTACTCCCACTCCCCCAACCCCCCTCAATGAAGATCATCTCATGGAATATCGCAGGGCTCAACAACCCCACCAAGCACATGATCATCAAGAAAACGAATGACCGAGGAACACCCCGCAATTTTATACATGCAAGAAACCAAATGCTCCTGACTCCACTCCGGGAATCAATCTTCAAAATGATTTGGAAAGGTTGCAAAACAATAGCGTAGACGCCATTGGAGCTTTAGGAGGACCGGGTAATCAACCTGAACCCCCCATATCATTACCCTAGAGAATTGTCATGCTAATAGGCATTTCATTCAAGCTAACTTTCATTTGATTGAAACCACCATCCATGGCCTCGCTAATGAATGTCTACTTCCCGCAGTCTCCGAGCAGAAAACCGAGCTTCCGGACAACATTGCTGAGCTCAATAAACATATATCTCTACCACTCGCACGCTTTGGAGGATATTTCAATATGATAACCA
Organism: Pinus albicaulis; assembly: GCA_034641835.2. Lineage (NCBI taxonomy): Eukaryota > Viridiplantae > Streptophyta > Pinopsida > Pinales > Pinaceae > Pinus > Pinus albicaulis. The sequence goes on along the minus strand of CM076581.1, from coordinate 1,293,500,677 downwards.
ATCTATAGGAAAAGAAGGCAGTAAGGCAACATCCGGACATGGACAACAATGAATTCAAGAACTTCATCCAAGACAATCACATCATAGATCCACAAAGTTCCAATGGTATCTTCACCTAGAACAATAGAAGAGGAGGTACCCATAAAATCACCTCCCGCATCGGGATCGTTTTATCATCACGAAAGACTTTATACATCCGGGGGTGATCTTGTAGCCACCATTATTCCAACCGTCGCCTCGACCACCGGCTGATACAACTACAATGGTTAGGACTAGGTACGCACATGCCCAAACCATTATGCTTTGAATACTATTGTCTCGTACATCCGTGTTCAAAGAAATTGTCTCGTAATGGCGGTCCTCCATTTTACCACCTCAAGGAACAAAAATGTATCAGCTTCTAGACAAAGATGAAGATGCTCAAAGGGAAGTGCCGAAGGTGTGGAACAAGACCACCTTCAGCAACACCTTCAAATATCAAAGAGAGCTGGAAGAGAAAATGAAGAAGCTTCAACAAACAATCATCTCGATAGGTTGCTTGGAAAAACTCAGAGAACAAAGAGAAATTATTAACAACCCAAATGGAAGAGAGATGAAGCCAGGAAGAGAGCCTATGGAAACAAAAATCTAGGATATTTTGGCTCAAAGATGGAGAAAGAAACACAAATTTTTTCCTTTGCTCCACCATTCAGCATAAGATGAACAATGGAATTATAGTTCTCAAAAATCAAAATGGAGAGCAATTGGAAAATCAAGAGGATATGACAGAGGAGCTGCGCAACCACTTCAAGGATATACTCCAAGAACCCAATCATCAAAGGCATGAGGCTATAGGGAAAATCACCCAACACATATCTAAACCGGTCATGGAAGAACACAATCGGACGTCGCTAAAGCCACCACTCTAGCTAAGGTGGAATAAGTAGTCTTCCAACTAAAGGAAGGGAAAGATCCTCGGCTCCCGATGTGATTCACTACCAACTTCTTCCACTTCTTTTGGGAAACCATCAAAGAAGAGGTTTGGGATGTCGTTGAGGAATCACGCACCACTCAATCGGCTCCTTCCGGCTCTCAATGCCACCTTCCTCACTCTCATACTAAAAGAAGACAATGCTTTGCAATGCCAAGTAAGTACAAACCCATAACACTATGCAATGTCATTTATAAAATCATTTCCAAAGTTATGCTAACGATCGAAAGCAAGCTCTCCTACCCTTGCTCATTTCCTCGAAGCAAACAGAGCTATGTAGAATGACGAAAAAATCCTTGATGAAATCATTCTAACCCACGCAGGTTGTACATTCTCTCAAAACTTCCAAAAACTCCGGTGTGCTCTTCAAAATCAATCTATCCAAGGATTTTGACAAACTCAATCGGGACTAAATTAAAAAAGTCCTTCTAGCCTTTGGCGTTAGCCATACCTGATAAGATGAATAATGAGCCTTATCACCTCTTTTCTTTCCATTCTAGTCAATGGCATACCTTCAACAACCTTCAATCCCTCAAGAGGTATCAGACAAGGAGATCCCCTTTCGCCCTTAATTTTCATTATTAGGGCATAAGGGTTGGGCCGCCTGCTCAAAAGATTTGTCCATTCAAGTACCCTGGAAGGCATACCCCTTCACAATCTTCCTCCCACTTCCCATCAACAATTTGTGGACGATAATATGATTATGGGACATCCCTCTGTCCAGGAAGCCCGTTCCCTCAAATCTCTTTTAGACTGATTCTCCAAAGCTTTTGGCACAAAGGTCAACCCTGACAAATTTCAAATCTTCTTCTTCCATACTTCCCTTATCACCCAACCCAACATCGCCTGTATATTAGGCTTCTCCATAGCTTCCTTGCCCTCCAAATACCTTTGGAGCCCCTCTCATAGACACAACCATTAATCATTCCTCAAGTGCCGAGCGCTCTACGACTGCAATGGAAACCAAGCTATCCAACCGGACCCACCGCTCTCTCAATATAGCGAGCCGCATGGTGCTCATCAAAGCGTGCTTCTTTAGTCTCTCCCATCTACCTCTTTTCAGCTTCAGACCCCCAAAATGAGTCCTCAAAGCTATGCGCAAACTACAAAGGACTTTCCTTTGGGGAGGAACCAAAGAGAAAAAATAAATGGGCATTAGTCAATTAAAAAGAAGTGTGCAAGCCAAAAGGTCACGGTGGGCTAGGATTGTGAGACCCGCAGCACAACAACAAGTATCATGGGTGCTAGTATCTCGGTGGAAATGGGTCTCCAACCCTCATACACCTTGGGCAAACCTATGGGCAGTACAAATATGCGAGCAATCGGACCAAGGAGGACCTCATCTGGCCTCAACATAGAACCAGGAGGATCCCAAATATGGAAAGCGGCCAACAACCAAAAATACGACATACAAACCCACAACTTCTAGGAGTTGCATGCTGGTACTCAAGCCGCATTCTCGGGAGGATTCCGGCAAAGAAATGCCTAGTCTCAAGTTTCCCTAGACCTCGTGGAGCACAATATTACAGCAAGGCAACATAAATGTGTATGGGATTTTTCGAACCAATGACACAACTCGTGGCTATAGGAATTGGATTAATACTAACATATGGCAAGAAGATTGGAACACCGAAAATTACGCAGACATTTGGGGGGGAACTAATAACTAAAAGAAAATTAGAACCCAACCAGACTCGATATTCTTCGATGGGGTCACACGCCAAGTGACAACTACTCCACCAAGGAAGCCTACAATCTCTTACAACAAGAGGAACCCAAATCCTTCCAATCTCATTTGGAAGAAGATATGGTCCGCCAAATCCTCGACCCAAAGTAGCCACCTTTCTATGGCATACTCAAGAATCGACACATTCTCACTTGGGATAATATATTGAAGAGAGGGTTTGTGGGACCCTCAAGATGCCCTATATGCCAGGAAGATCTTGAAACTATCGACCACTTGTTGGACTCTCTCGCCCTACATCCAACGCTCCAGTGGGATAGGATTGCAATTATATGCAGACACACCAACAAAGAAAGGGGCAACATCATCAACACCATTAGCAAAGTAGACGAAAAACCCATACTCCAACAACCTTCCGAATAGACTCCTCGGTAGCCGATCTACTCGGCCTCTCATCCGGAACATATGGAAAGAAAGGGAACAACAGATCTCTTAAAGACAAGGCATCGAATGAAGAGCAAATTTTAAAGCAAGATACACAACAACCTCACATAAACTCTTGCCATAACTCCTTGGAGTAAGGAAGATCTCCCGACATCCATCGCAGGGAGCGTAACATATGGAGCAAATGGAATATGAGCATAAATACCCCCATGGACAACAGAGAATGCAAGAAGAACCAATGCTCCCGAACAATGGAATCCACCCCTAAATGGTTTCTTCAAATGTGACTTTGACGACACCTCCAAAGGCAACCCCGGAAATGCAGTGGATTCGCAGGTATCTTTCAGAATTCCCGAGGCAAGCCCCCTTCTAATCTTCTATGGCAATATTGGATGGGACAACAAAAACTTCCGTGGAGCTAGAGGGACTCATCCAGTGGCATCTCTAGAGTCATTGAGTTCAACTATTTTCCCCCGGAAATGGAGGGAGATTCACAAATTATCACACCGGCGGCCACACGAATTCTCCATGGCTCGCATCCACAAAGGTATCCACCACCGCTGCCAGCCAACAGAGCTCAAATTCCCCGGAACAACCGATTCAAAATCACAGGGCAATAACTTTTCACCATGTGCACAGGAAAGCAAACACTGCTGTGGACCTCCTAGCCAATAAGGGAGGAAAGTCACAGCAGAGTTTGCACTACTCCAACCTCACCCGTATTGAGGATGATTCTTTAAGAAGAGAATGCCAAACACTTATCCAAAAGGACTTTCTCTCCCCGTAGACGTCGGTGACAATGGTAGCATGTATGAAAATAATGTCTCCCACGCTTGAGATGATGAAGATCTCAGCCGAAGGCCTTCACTTGAAGTGGATCCACACTCCCGCAATAATTCGCATGAGGTGACGTAGGCAAGGTATCATGAAGATATGCAATGCCAACAACCTCCCCACATGGGTACCTCTCACCGCAATCATTGGAATGATCTCCTGGGATGGATGATGACGTTCTACCATAACTCGAAGTACATGCTTCCACATGAAAATCGTTGTAACATGTAGCTTCTAGCGAGGCATAATAATCGCTCACCTCGCCTCCATCTACTTTGCTAGTTTCACCGACCTTGTGTGCTTCCATTACCCCGTTTCCCCCGCCGCGCATCCTCCACCAACGCACCTCCCCGTCCACCAGCACCCGCCGTGCACTCCTCGTCTCCGGTCGCGACCCGCTCCTCCATACCTCTCGCACCCCCATCTACCACATCGCTTCACCTCGTCCATGGCTCCTGGGATCGCGCCAAAGAACAATCAGAGGAGGCCGCAGAGGTGCATTCCCCGGACGCTGCCGCCGAGGGCCCGATAATCTCTTGGAGTCCTTTGGAGGTTCTTCTTCGTGCAATCATGCAAGGGAGGCCCCCCGCAGCCCCGAGTTCGACTCAGAGGAGGAGGAGGCCCCCATAGCCCCGAGCTCGACTCAGAGGAGGAGCCCCCACTCATGAAATGTAGAGATGCGTGCTGACCAAGGAAATCCACCATTGCGCACCAAGAGCACCCCATGCACCGCAAGACCAAGCCTATTCCGCAAGACAAGAGGCATAGGGGGAAGACACAAACATTTGGATAAAGGACTCTCAAGGCACTTGGATGCGAGTCCTCGGAAAGCCGAGTACTCGGGTTGCCTCCCATCCTCTCGCGCCCTCCGCTTCGAGGCCTCTCGCATCGACCTACTACCGCTAGGAAGCCATTGCATAGGATTACGCCCGCCCCATCGCGAGGAAGATCCGGATATCGAGGATAATGCAAAAGACCCATGACTCGCGCAACAACTCAACTCTTCTTAGTTTTTTGTTATGCTAGTTATTACTCACAGAACCTTACTTTCACTCGGTCGCTATGACACATTTTGTAATCTTATGTTTGATGTTTTTTCTCAGATCGGTTTCCTCCAAGGAGGCAACCACATACATGTGCAACTATGAAGACTACAAAACTAGAATTGGTTAAGCGCAACTTATCAACTCAACCTATAGCATATATAATGTTTTACTTTCGAATTAATATAGTTTAACCTCAATTACAAAAAAACTATATATATATTTAATATAATACTAATAAACTAAATTTAAAAAATAAAAATAATAAAATTTCCATAATAATAAATAATTAAAAAAATAAGATGTCACAATAATTAAAAAATAAAATACCATAGATACATCTTTATTCCATCTTTTAAGCATGAATTTATGATTAATCAATAACATTATTCCATCTTTTAAGCATGAATTTATGATTAATCAATAACAAGATAATTACTTTTAATTTTGTTAGTTAATGAAATTATTTTAATGTAAATTATATTTCCTCAATTCTCATTTTATCCATAATTAACTAAATAATAATAATAAAAATAATAATCTAATATCTTCTCCTTTATCTATGTATCCATCTATAAATATAAATAAGAACAAATTTACGTAACCCATAGAGATTTAGAGTTGAGGTAAAACTCAGAATACACTCGTCCAAGAATAGAACTCTTCGAAAAATACACTCAGAATCAACCCTAAATTAAAATTAGTGGTGATAAACCCACTGATCTGTTGCGAGTCCATGGTGCAACCAGAGCTTAATTGAGCTGATGGGCTTTATACTGTGAAAAGCATATTTTGGAATAATTTTAACTTTGAGATCTGCAGTTGGATTTGCGAATCAATACATCACGGTTTTTAAAAAGCAAACGGTCGGGAATAGTCTAAGAAAATGACACGTATTCAGAACCTGAGAAAAAATTTGCTTTCAGGTTATTGGAGCCAAAGTTGTGTATCCTTTAAAGATTTAGTTTATAATAATTTTTCCTTTCAATTTCAATTGGAGTTTATTTTTTCCCTTAACCTGCAAATGCAGCATTGCAAGAAAGGTATGACCTGGCCAAAGAAATGGCTAAGGAGGTGAGAGACATTTTGGAGGTGGTAACCACTTCCCAGCACCTCAAGTTTCCCAACATTGTCTTGGATGTGTTTGCGAAAATTCTGGTGCAGCTCACGAAGCCACAGGAAACGAACAACGTTGAACACAAACTGCGGAATGTTAGTTTAGAGATTCTGAGCAGACTGTCTCACAGCAGGGTAGCTGGGCCCTTGGCGCAGAATCTGGTGAAGCTAGCCAGGCATGTTTTGAAGAAGGACAACGAAGACAATGGCAGGGTTTGCTTGCGGATCATCTTGGACCTCCACCGCAAATTCACACAAGCACTTGAGCTAGAGGTTCAGCACTTTCTGGACTTCGTTTGCACGGTGAGTACTCTACGAGCAGAAATGTTATCATAATACAAGTTTTATTAAGCTCTACGTGCTTCAAGAAGTGGTGCATTCATTAATTTCATACCAGGGGTAATTTTCTGCCAAAATTTCCCACTAAAAAATGAGCGCAACAACCTTGCAGGAAATACCACTGCTCCTGCAAATCACTTAACAGTGCAGTACCAAAACATTTCTCTCTGCCACCAGACAATTCCCAAATAAAACTAACCATGACAATGAACATAACCACAACTTCTTAGTAGTTGTTGCATGAAGGTTTATGGCTATTAGAAGCTTGATTTACAGTCTTTAGATCATTCCTTCTCGCCTGGTCAACTCCGGTTAAAAACCCATATTTGGCTGAAACTTGTGTGTCAATTGTCATCCAGGGTCAAAACAATCATAACTACAATGGCTATGATATGAAATCTAAGACGAAAATAATTTAACTTGCTAAGTAATCTCATCTATTTGTGCATTTCTTCATTCCAAACATGGAAGAGTCTGCTTTGAGCATGCCTTGCTTGAATAGAAAGTGATCCCTCCTCTTCTGCACATGTTACCCACTAAAACCCCTGGTTTGCAAGGAGAAAACATCGTCGATTATACTTGAGTTTGATTGCTGTAAGTGTACTGGTTTTGTTATGAACCAATAATTCCATATAGCTTCAAACCATATAGCGACGAATTATGAAATGCATTCATTATTATCATTACTGTTATTTGGGTTTCTTAGAAGTTGCTTGGAGGTTTTATTATTATTATTATTATTATTGTTTGGGTGTTTTGGAAGTTGCTTTGACAAATACACTTCAAATTTGGCGGCTACACTGCATGGCACATACTTCCTTCCTGTGAAATTCTTATGGGATGTGCATTCGATCTCATCCCTTTTTTGATATGCCATTTGAGTGCTAGAGGACAGCAAAAATGGAATTCTGGTGAATGGCTTAATACTCTGTCAACCTCCCCATTGAACTATGCCCTATTGGCAGGTTTGACTTGCTTCTAATTTGATTGCCTAATTGCTCTTATTTCATTCATCTTAGTCTATTTTTTTTCATCCTTGCTCAGCACGTGGAAAAAAAATTATATCATCCAATCACAGAAACATGTTTCTGTCTTCCAATCATTATCTTGTCTAGAGTTTGACTTTTTTTCCTCATCAATTTGCTCACTCTCTGATTATAAACTCCCACAATACAAGTAGAGTCTATTCTTTCCCCTCTGCTGTCTGATAATATGGATAGGCATCCTTATCGCTCCTTTAGCTTGAATCGATTGTAGAATGTAGCTCTCTGTTTCAGGTAATAAACAACTTCACTAGTTTGCTGAAGTGTCCAGGACCCAGGCAGATGCAAGTTCAATAACACTTTCATTATTCATGAACCAGCGTCTATTACAAATGAAATTACTTGTTATGACACTTTCAGGTTTTAGTTGAATGTAAGGCTGTTCATCATATGCAAGTTTAGGCCTTACAGAATTTCAAGCTGTGCCTCTTCCTCATCTCATCGCATGGATTCAATAATGGTTATTGATCCTGTATTCATTCTTTTTATGCTAATAGCGTGTCTTTCCTCATTCATTAGTGTTAATCACTTAAAATGGTTGTATCCTTAATGGAATGCCTACATTTTTGTGTGATTTTTAGTTTGATTCATATACACTTTCTGGTAGAGATGCACAGGCTTCCTCACCAAGAAGCTATGCTCTTTTTTTAAATCTGTAGAGCACAGAACTGTTACCCAAACTTCTACTTACATTTTTTTTATTTCCCATCAAATTTGCAATATAGTTTGACTTACTTTTTTGGATTTATTGCGATACTCTTTCGAGGTTGGAGACTTGTCAAATATTTATATTTATAAATGTCTGCATGGTGCTTAATTTTAAACAAGTCATGCTAAAATATTTTCAGAAGCCTCATATTCTTATTTTATGAAAGAAGGGGTTGAAATTTTACTGTAGCTTTTTTCTAAAATCCAAGTTATGTTTTAAAATATTATTGCATACTGCTGTGGCTTCTTTCTTTTTTATCCAAGGAAATCCTCCTGGGGAAATCCAAGGTGTACAAAATCCATGAAATTCTGCAACTGCTCTAATGAACAATCTGAAAACTAGTTTCTTCTCATTAAGACACAAAAGTTCTCTACTTATTTTGCAGCGGAATAGAACAGGATTAAAAAAGTCACACAATAATCAGGACACAAAATTTTTTCTAGGGAACCCAACTGGGAAAACCCTCTGCTTGTCTTTGAGAATTTTATTGATAGAAATTGGAGCAATAGATCTCTTACAGTACAACTGTTTCAATCAGAAAACAATCTGGTTTTCTCTGCTATTACTAAGCTCAAACACCTGCAAGATTCTGATCCCTGCTTCCCTATTTCATTGCACAAATCCCAAGGAAATTTTCCTATAAATCTGCACACAAGCCTCTCTTGGTACACTGACCCCCTCACAAGCTCACACACACAAACACATATCTGTGTTCTCTACTGCCTCGTCTCACCAATCTTGTGCGACAATGAGTAATTCTGTGCCTTGGTCCTCCTTATAAGCTTTTCTAAATAGGCTAAATCTGGCAAGTTATATTTTTTGGAACTCAAACAAGTGATTGATGAGTTAATTGAGTCTAACTGACTCATGTAACCCGTGCTGCATCCATTTAGAACTTGAGACTCATGCTTGTCAATTTCCAAAAACTAACTCACACTAGAGACAACCACTAAGCTTCCCACTCCAAAGTGCATTAGTCGAATGGCTTCATGAACTGTCCCTAACTTATAGGATTTCATCCTAACTTTTAGGAACTCGCCCTAACTTTTAGGAACTCATGCATGCTAAGGAAAATTGCTTCTTGGTTTCTTTGACTAAGGCACAAGTCAAAGAAGGACCTTCTTGTTACTTTTTATTATTATTTAACACTCTCTTAGCGAGGAAGGTTCTTCTCGGGAAGAACCTCGTCCACCTGGATATGTCTCCAACACTACCACGTTCCTCTCGTTGCTACAACTCGCTCCCTTTGAACTAGAATACTTCCTTGCTTTCTTCTATGGAACCCGATCCGAAGACCAGTTCTTTCCCACCATGTTCTACGAGTCCATCACTTCACCATAAGTGCCATGCACCCCGTGTACCGTTGTGTCCGCTTCCATTGGCCGGAAGTGATATTGGAAGATTCAACTCTCTTTGTGATCTCCTTAACCAAATCCTCTATCCACTTGGATTGGACTCTCCTTATACGAGGAGTCTTTGATTGAGTGGATGCTCTCCACTCGCCCTAGGCTATGCTCCTCATCATCCTACCGGTCAACCCAATTGCCAACTAAGCTTAGACTCGAAACCGAGATACTCGTCGAGGCTCCATCTTGAGAGCTCTATCTTGCTCTCTCTCAACCACCACTTCTCTACTTTGACATCTCCTTGCCTCATTAGCTCAAGGATGCATCCGTCATCTACTCGCAACTTGTAGAGATTCTTCACCCTCACACCTATCTCGCTTTTTATGTCCAAAAGCTAAGCGTCGGAGGTACGCCTTACCTCCGCTCGAAGATGATTTCATATCCCTTGTTGTCAAGGATAGCTACTCGTAATCAAGATTCGCCTAAATCATGGAATTTAGAGAACATCTTTGAGATGAAGAGGATTACTCCCGACTCTTTGAAAACCGATGCAAGTACTCAAATCCTCTAGCTTCATACCGACCATTATCTCCTAGGTGAATCTAAAACCGCATGTGGCTAAAACTCTTCTTGTTCCCGGTCATGTGGAAGGATGCTCTTGAATTAATATACCATATATTGCTACTCTGTTGAGCTTGCCATGCAAGCAATCAAATGAGAAATCTTTCCTTGAATTGGGCTGAAAATGCATCACCGCTCGATGCAACTACATGATCCTTACCGGACTTCCCTCCATCCGCTCAGGACACTTAGTGGCATAATGTCCAAACTCATGGCAATGGAAGCACTTGAGCTTGCTTAGATCCTTCTTTTTGTTGTTCCGACCGGACTTGGCCTCTCCTTGGCCCTTCTTGCCCTTGGCCTTCTCGCTAGGCAAGGTTCTCCTCATCCACCTGCCGTACTTGATCTACCATCTCTAGTCCCTCTTTATATCTTTTTTCTAAACACAACACTCAAAAGCTTTCCTAATTGGGAAAATTCCTCTCTACCACTATCAACATCCTAGAAAACCGTATCAAGACTTGTGAAGTCCCGTAGGGCCAAACTCACAAGGTCATGATCGGATACAATCATGCCCACACCACCCAACTCATCTCGTACTTGAGTGAACTTTGACAAATATGTGACAATGGGCTCATCCTTGCTCATTCGGATACTCCTCAACTTATTCTTAAGAGCAAGCTTCTTGGTATCACTAGTACTCCGATATAGTTCTAAAATAGTTTTGAACATCTCATAGTTGTCTTCTTCTCATGGATATGAAGAACTATATGATCTCTCGACCCCCTTCTAGAATAATCCTTCTTGCATTGATATTATTCTTAGTATGTCTGGGTCAACTGTTGGGGATCTTGTGGTGGTGGTATGGCTTTGCTTTCACAAGTTCTCCCACCCCATTATCCTCCAAAACTATCATGATCCTCCCTTTCTATGGAAAGAAGTTCAATGCTCCATCTAAACATTGATCTACTCTCAATTCTTAGTACGCCATCGTGCTTCCCTAGAGAGCTCTCCAACACCTTCCCACTAACAACATTGTAGTCCTTCAAAAGAAGTCGCACTTTCGGGCACTTCTTGCACCTCTCTAATAGTCCTTCAACTTGTACACAAACTGCCAACCAAACTTGTCTCAAAGGACCTCACCACCTAGCAATTCATAAACATGGAAGAACAACAAGCATACTTGTACAATGGATGACTTCCACTACCTTGAATCTCCTTGGCTTGTGCACCTAATCCTGAGTTTTCGACCCACTAGTTAGGGCACATGTAAACAATACACAACCCATATCTCGATCTCTAAACCTCTTCCAAAACGCGTGTAACCATTCCTCTACAAACCTTCCTTCACTGCACTGTAACTCGACCTAATTCATGCCGCCGTTCCAAGGTTATCTACCTCCGCCCAACTCCCATCTAGGGCTTCAACCTTCTTGTAACAAGCACAAAAATATATGGCCTCGATGCACAGAGAATTACACAACAAAAGTGTTAAAATTGGACAACTAGGTCCAAACTCCGCGTTGTGCCGCTCAGATGACGATCCCAATATTTTTTATTGGATTCCTCTTTCGAGAGGTGTAAGATTGATCTAAAGATCATCTTGATCGGATGAGCTAGTAACATGTACTTTGAATTTATTCCACTTATGTGCTAGGTCGGCCTAGAATAAAATATAGACTTAAATGTCTTAAAGGACGAGTCACACACCCCCAAAGATTCCTATATATTGGAGAGACTTAGAGTCTCATTTGACACACATTGTTGTGGAGGAACTCTCTCTCCGGGATAGCGTTGGAGTTGTGATATATATGGACCGCTCTTTGTGGGTTGTTCTGGGTTATGTGTGACACGCTTGGCCGAATGACCTATTGGAGACTTTGTTGGTAGAAGCATCCCGCCGATCGCCGTAACGCCACCATTTATTATCTCTCGTTTTGGCTTGTCTTCTATCAATCTATTACTATGTTCTATCTATTTTAGTATTGTGTGCCCTAATATGAAATGGCATAGAACATATACGTAAATTAACATGGTATCGTAGCAAGGGGAAGACAATGTCCAAATTTATGTGCCCTAGATACAAACCTACCACTGACAAGAAGAAGGAGCTCCGTGGGTTTATTATGTGCCGTAATAAAGGCCGAACTTTATTAGATCGAAGACTCTAGGTTGCCAGTGTGTTAGGCCGCAGCTACAGCACTACAAAGAAGGCCTCTGTGAAGCAAATGGGCAACTTGTTTTTTTGGTTGATGATGCATGCGGTCGCTCGATCGTAAACACCATCAAAGCAAATTTCATGCGATGGTCTCAACACCACCGTGTATTTTCTCGCCTCTCCTTGTCTACGGAGACAAGGAAGAAGAAAATGATGAACTCGAAGTCTTGAGGTCCGTGTGTCAAGTGATCCATTAATCCGATCCCTACACATCCCTCCGGATCATCGAACAGGCCACTCATTCTTTGATAATTCCACGAAGGTCATCGAGTAAATCTGCGTTTCTTGAAATCCGATGGCCGAATATCTATGTGCCCTCAAAGTTTCCCTTTTTTCTTTGTGGGTGGCTTCATCGTCTTCGAGCAGTAGTTCCACTTTCCAATTGCGCCGCAGTCACTTCTCAAATGTCACTCCGTATGTACGTAAAGGAAGATGTAGCCCTTACCAATACGTATATGAAGCACCAACAATGTGAGGTGCTATTGACCTCTACAGCTCATTCTCGGCTCAGCTTAGCACATGAATTGGTAATAGAACTGGGGCTTGTGAGGGCCAAGGTCGCCGTTCTCATTTCTACTATCGTGATTGAAGTGTCGCGTCCTCCTTATCGATGTCGTAATTTGCCAGCATCCCTCCTTGTCAAACTCTCTTTTGACGTGCTCGGATTTGGATATCCCATTAACGGCTTGTTTAAAAATGTACCTTTCGTTTGTTAGAAAGTTTACACTTAAATAACAAGGTCCGATAAAGAATTATGCATAAAAGAGAAATCGAGACCGCCGCCGCTCTTTAACAATGGAAACCATGTATATCTAGGTTTACTATCCAAGAGCCGTATTATGAGCAATAAAAAAGAAAGAAGAGGAATTGTGGTGAGGGTTCACTAGCAGGGGATCGGATTGGCAATAATTTATGATGTTTTTGCATATTGAGCCGTGGATGAAAGCGTGAATAGTGTCCCATGAGCCGTCGTTGTGTAAAGAAATAGTGCATCGAGCTCTAGAATTTGAGGATTGGTGGATTAAGATCGGATTCCATTTTCTTTATGAAAATTGCAAATTGGTTCTGACCGTAATCGGCGATGGCTCTATGAACAGAGAAATTAATAAAGATTGATATCCGTCGTGCCAACATCGTGGCCTGACGATGGCTCTACGACTCGTCGTGGTCGTTGCGGGGTCATAGTCTTGATCTTCTCATGGGGGAGTGGTCGTGGATTTGTGAAGTCGCAAATCGTGTAAGCAAGGTATGTATGCGTGAGTTTTGAAGTCCCGTGCGGGATTGAAATTCCAATTTTGAATACCCTTTGTGAATTTGGGTGGTCACCGAGTTCAAGTATTTTCGTATTCACCGAATTCAATTGTGGAAGGGACGAGCAATTAGAGCCAGGTGCACATGTTGAAGATGGGATGGAGATGCTTAGTTCTTCTCCCCGTGTTTTCTTTCTTTGGCTCCTCGATGGAGTTGAGAGCTCGAATGAGGATGACAGATGCAGCGGGTACTTTCGTCTAACCCTTCTTACGCCGAAGTGCAAAGCCGTAAGATGCCGACTACTCGAGCCCTCGTAAGCAATTCTACGTAGCCTCGATGGGTTTCGTGCACGGTGGCAAAGCATCACTATCAAAGTCCACGATCCCGTAATTGCAAAAAATCACCACAAACTATTGTAATGGCTCCATTAGGAGTACAGAAAGGAAAGAATGAAAGCGAGAGACATGTACGTATTGTCCGCAAATGGCACCGTTTCGTCTGCCTCCGTCTCCCAAGGCTTTACCTCGATAAGCCCCCTAAATGAAGCGATTGTGGCCCTCTCTTTCTTAAGTGACATGAATTGAATTTCATATCTCAGAAGTCTTGTATCGCTGATATAAAGAAGTTTCAGAATTCAGAGTGATGACAATAAGATTCAATGCGGTTACAATGATCACGCTTTGGTGATGAGTTTCTCGTGGTGACAGTAACATGACAATTTGTCGTTACGTATCTGATTTCAAGAACTAGAAGGGGAGGCCAAATTCGTGGGCTGATTTGCAAAACAATGTGAGGTATAATCTCCTCTTGGTATAGCTACACTTCGACTCGTTACTTTAGAAAGGGCCGAGATGTCCAACAAGGGTTCATATCAACCCTTAGAGACAATGAAGGGAATCATCGTGTATGACTAGAAAGGTCAGACTAAATGAGGAAGTTTTGGAACAACAATGATTTACAAGAAGCCCCTAACTCCGACCAAGCTTCATCAAATACTTTCCATTAGCTCAAGAAGGTACCATTTGATCACTAATGCCAGGGATGCCAAATTATTGTCTTTGATTGGGCCATCTACTTGTTTAGGGCAATGATGTTGGAAATCTACCGTAAGAAGGTAGACAAAAGAAGAGGTATGTAAAATTAATTCTTGGAAAGTTTGTTTGTCTTTGAATGTCGTTTTAAGGAAATCTAAGATGGTCGGTCGATGAGCCTTAGAATGATGATGTATGGTAAAGAATATATGACCCTCAACGTATAGGCAGTAATCCATATGAACTTGGTCCCGTGAGGCATATGAAAATCATATATAACTATGAAGCTTGATATCTTCACTCGTCGTGTTGATGAATATGATAGTGATATGTATGATAATGACAAACATGATACCCGTCAAGATGCATGACAAATATATGGCAAGATATGGCTATGATTCTTGTATGGCCTCGATAATGAGAGAATGAGATTCGTGCACATGATTTCAAAGCCCTCTTCAAGTTGGTGTCCCGGATGCTTGCTTTCAAAATAATCTTGAAGGCATTTGTCGTGGTTGCAACAAAGGAAAGCATAGGGGACTTTTTCTTCATTCCTCAAGGTGACAAAGACATCTCGATACACTCCGACTTATTTGATATGCTACCTATGAAATCCTTGAGAGGATGCTCTTATAGATGTCTTCTCTCATAAGAGGAGCCGACATTAAGAGGGAGAATATATCCGTATATGCTCCCCGAGCAGATACCATTGTTGAACGAAAGAAGATCCTCATGGCTCAGCAGACATATGGCTTCGCAGGGGGAAATTCCGAGGAAAATCAAGAAGCCATACAAATACCAGGGGTATCTAGATCAAAGCCCATGAGTGCAATATGAGCCTAAATCATTTGAAGAATCAGTAAAGTATCTAAATCCGCAAGGATGTGAGGGTGATGGTTCCTAGACCACGATCAAAACAAAGTCGTTGTCACCTCGATACAAAATCAAGCATGGATCAATCATCGGATGGATCACCATTTGATCAATCATAGCCCTTGCTGCTACGCAAGGATGGAGTCTTCATCGATGGATGTGCAAAGACCGCATTTCTACATGATGCGATAAAGGAAGAAATGTATGTTGAGCAACCTTTGGGGTTCGAAGTCTCAGGATAGGGACACCCATGTCTCGCAGTTGAAGAAAACCCCTCTATAGGGTCAAGCAAGCACCCGCAGCTTGGTACGAGAGGATAGATAGCTACTTGATGAAGTCTGGGCTTCATTCGAAGTAATGATAATCCGAACCTTTAATTCAAGGTTGTCCAGGGAAGCCTCTCATTCCGGTGCCGTATGTGGACGACCTCTTCTCCCGACAGTGCTGACCCACTCATTCATCAGTGTAAGAGGGAGCTCTGCCACCGAGTTCGAGATGAAGGACCTAGGGACCGATGCCTAGGCTCCGGAGGTCTTGCGAGACTCGGCGAGATTTTTCCTTTCTCAAGGAAAATACATTATGAAGCTTCGGTATGATGGATCGTAAGTCCGTGTCGACAGCCGATGGAACTCAACTTTAAGAAGTTGAGTGGTAGCGTTGCCTGGGCCCATCCTATTGAGTGTCGTCAACTCATAGGGACCCCGATGTTCTTAGTGAACACCTGTTCGTATGTATGTTGTGCAAAGTGAACACTTTGAGTCAACACATGGTTGATCATAACATTCACCGGGTTGGCGCTCAGAAACTCTTGGAGATATCTTTCGAGGCACGATAGACCATGGGCCGAGATACACTCGCGGAGAGTATGACACTCCATGGATATACCGATGCCGATTGGGCGTCGGCAAAGTGGTGGATCGTAAGAGCACATCCGGGATGCTACTTCACAAGTAGATCTCGTTTCGGGCAGAATCGAAAGCTCGGTAGCCTCGAGCACCGCCGAGGTCACATACATTGCCGCATATATGACCCGTTGTGAAGTCACTTGGTTGCGAAAGCTCTTCGCTGAGCCGTTCGAGCATGTGTTAGATGCCACCGTTATCCTTTGTGATAACCAGCAGGGGGATTCATTTGTCATAGAATCCTGGGTTCCACGATTGATCCAAGCATGTTGATGGCTAGTACCACCTTATCCGGGATATGGTACAGTCGAGGCGTCGTAAGGCTCGATCATATAGGAACCGATGAGCAAGTCGCGGATATTCTCACAATGCCCTTGGGGAAGGTCATGTTCCTAACCTTCCGTGAGAGACTTGGTATCATGGAACAACCCTATGATGTGGGTCCCCGTTGGACGATGAGCTCAAGGAGCTCGGGGCGGCTTTGGGGACAACTTCTGAGCTATGAGCAACCACAAGGCTAGGCTTTGCCAAACCTTGTTGGTGTGCTTGGACCCCCACCGCTGTGATTATTGAGTTGGTTCACCTCTCGCATCCGTGCTCCCGTATGCATCCTACCCATTGAGTTCGTGGCTCATGGGAAGTACCTCTCATTTGGCCAATGAGGTGGGAAAAGCTAGAGACTAGTAGCAAAGATCGATGGACGCATCGAGATTGTCGTACTCTCTATCTAGGATGGCACGATCCCAACCACTTGATCTAGGATCAAGTCTTGTGAGGTCTCGACCTCCGCCCGACTTCGGTCGATGAACCAACTTCGGGTTGGTTGGAGACTCTTTGTGAGTCCGATAGAGGTTTTGTCCTCTCGGGCCGAATCCGTCAGCCCGGGAATGATGTCTTTGTGACCGACCAACTCTTTGTTCTCAAATAAAGAGGCCAAGCAAAGCAAGTTACGACAGATGACGCACGATGTTTGGATTGCACTAGTGGACAAAGTTCTCCCTAGTTGAGAGGGAGTGTTAAAATTGGACAACTAGGTCCAAACTCCCAGGTTGTGCCGCTCGTATGACGATCCCAATATTTTTATTGGATTCCTCTTTTCGGGAGAGGTGTAAGATTGATCTAAAAGATCATCTTGATCGGATGAGCAGAACATGTACTTTGAATTTATTCCACTTATGTGCTAGGTCGGCCTAGAATAAAATATAGACTTAAATGTCTTAAAGGACGTGTCACACACCCCCAAAGATTCCTATATATTGGAGAGACTTAGAGTTCATTTGACACTCTCTCTCCGGATAGCGTTGAGCCGTGATATATATGGACTCGTTCTTTGTTTGGGTTGCTCCGGGGTTATAGGTAGACACGCTTGGTCGAATGACCTATTGGAGACTTTGCCGGTAGAAGCATCCCGTCGATCGCCATAACGCCACCATTTATTATCTCTCGTTTTGGCTTGTCTTCTATCGATCTCATTACTATGTTCTATCTACTTCGATTGTGTGCCCTAATATGAAATGGCATAGAACATATACATAAATTAACAAAAAGTGAGCACAAAACCGCCCTCAACCTCACCACCAATTGCACAAACTTGGCTCCGTACCAATCAGCGTAAAAAGACACAAGGAACTCAAATCCTTCTTCCTTTGATAAGGTTCCCAGAGGTTGCACTCGATTCCAAAGCTCTTCTCTTATGATGCTAGCACTCAAACTTGTGTTGGTCTTAATTTCCGTCTCCACACTCTGATACCATGTAGAAAATCCATGAAATTTCCGCAACCGCTCTATTGAACAATCTAAAATCTAGGTTCTTTTCATTAAGACATATAATTTTGTTGGAAATACCGAGAGGGGGGGGTGAATCAATATTTCTTTTCAATTGTTATTTTTACCAGCTTATGATTTTTCACAATTACAATCGAAAATAATTAATAGGAATTTTATTAGGAACAAATGAGGACACCAATCTTCTTTTCACAATAGTTTGAGTACAACGATGTTGAGGGCTCCAACCCTTCAATTCACTAGGTTCCAACCTGTTTCCAAGCTCCAACTTGGGCTTTATGAGGCTCCAACCTCTAGGGCTCCAACCCTATCTTTCTCAAGGCTCCAACCTTGTTTTTAGAGGCTCCAACCCCTAGGGCTCCAACCCTTCAACTTCTAACAAATAGAATGTATGAAAGACTTACTTCAATAGTTGCTCCAGACTTCCAATTTGTCCACTCTCCAAGATCTGAATGAGAGTTTTCTTCACTGTTCAAAAACCCAAATACTTCACTGTCGAAAGCTCCAAATGATGTCAGTGGTTGCTTTGAAACTCGATCTTCAAAGTCCGAAGTTCCAAGGTAGAAATGCCAACAATTTCCGAGCCTTTGCAATATTCACTATTCCGAGCCTTCAATTCTTTACTCCAATGATCAAGTCGCAGCTTTTGTGCTTATGTGAGTGCCGTGGTTCCACATATCACGGGTGATTGTTGATGAGTCCTACAAATAATTGTTCATCAACTCCGTCCACAGTGTCCCGAAGGTCTAGAATAAGGCCTCCACCACGTATTTCTGCAATCGTAAGCCATTGTCCATGTGTCCGGTATTCCATGCTTCCGAGGCTAGTGATTCCGAGTTTTAGATCTCCACAAATCGTCCTCCACAGTGGGTGCACTAGATCCGAACTTGAATCTTTCCAAATTGTTGTAGTTCCGAGCTTGAAAGGGATTTTTTGCAAGTCTATCCAAGCCAATTCAGTGAGTGTCCCGCCTCCCACGGATTTACAACAGATCCGACTCCCGCCACGAGATTATCACAGTCCGAGTATTTTGAGCACAAGACCGAGGGAATCGTAGTGTGGTCCGAGCTCCACAAACACAGCATCCGAGCTCCACAAACCAACGTTGCACGAAGCGGGACGTTTTTTGGAAGCGGGGACGCGGAAGCGTCATTTCCAAAAAAATCTAGGAAGCGAAGCGTCTCGTAAGCGTCTACTATATATATATTTTTTTTATTTTTATTTTTTTGCATTTATATTAAAAAAATATCCAAAATACCAAATTAATTGTAGAAGATATGGAAGCATGCATATTTGTACATAAATCAAGATAGATAAGACATCCATTGTACATTAATGATTAATTATTTGAGCATCAACCATTTAGATGCATCAACCATCTATAATCTAGATTCTTCTCCTCTTGTCTAGCCTTTGCCTCTACCTCGATTATCTAGGGACATTAGTCAAAATTGCCCAATTTTGATCAAACCCTAATGCAAGCCTTAAAATATGGTAGAAAGAACTTAACATGCTTGATCGATTATTTTGACTTGATTGAAATGTAATTTTTTCGCTAACGACATGACAAAGGAGTTCAACAATTAACACCACCAACACTAGGGTACATATAGGGCTTGGTGCTCTTGATTAAATGCTAATCACATACCCTCATACATGATATAATCTAATGACATGCCACCATACCATTGATCCCCGAATTCCTGAAAACTGTTAAGTCTGCTCGAAATTTTGAATAGGATATGAAATTCTATTTTCTCCATATGAAATCCGATCAGGCTGGAACCACTCTCAAACATTCGGAGTCATTTCATGGTAATGTTAAAAATTCTTAAAGTAAAAGGATGAAAATGAAAAATAAATGAGAATGTCACTTTTACTTTAAGAATTTAACATTACCATGAGGGAGCATCTAAGAAACATCTAAGGAGGTAAAAGAGAGCTTATATTTTTTTTCATCCTATCCCTAACTCAGCACTAACTCACCTACTAACCCAACCAAAGACAAAAATAAAAATAAAAAAAAAATCGCTTTTCCCGATTCTACATTAGTCGGATCCGTACGACATCGTACGGAACCAGCCGGCGATCCGTATGGATCCGCACAGAATCGCGGCGCTTCCGTACGGCCGATCCGCGGATCCGCCGTGACGGAAAACGCGGATCCGACGTACGGATCCATATTTCCAAGAATCGCAATTTTTTTGCGAACCACGTTTCCGAAATTCGGATCCGTGGTTCGGGGAGCGGATCCCGTACGGATCCATACGGGACGCGTTTCGAGGCTCGGAGCCGAGGGGGGGGACGTTTCCCTCGCAACATTGCCACAA
This sequence comes from Pinus albicaulis, assembly GCA_034641835.2. Classification (NCBI taxonomy): domain Eukaryota; kingdom Viridiplantae; phylum Streptophyta; class Pinopsida; order Pinales; family Pinaceae; genus Pinus; species Pinus albicaulis. Next base: position 1,293,480,198 of record CM076581.1, on the reverse strand, counting down.
ACACAGTCCAAGTGTCGAATAAGTGACCGTTTAATACACCGAGCCTAGACACTTGTTTTGCGGTGTCTTGTCCATTATTCCGAAGTTTTATATGTCTACTGTGGAGTTGTCTGAGATCCGCACTTCAAGACTATTCTCCAACGATCCGAGATCGAATTCCTTCCACACTGCTGCATTCAAAGTCTCGCTCGTCCGAGCTTGAGAAGGATAGCCCAATCAATAAAATATTCCTCGGCCTCCTTGGTTCACAAGATGTGAACACCTTTCGTCTTCCCCCGTGATGATCTTCACTAAATTGCCGGGTCTAGAACAATGAAATCAAACTTGTATTTATACATATTTTGACCTTAAATGAAGGGACACATCTCTTGGAGGTGAGGCCGACTTGTACAAGTAGGCTTAGGTCGGCTAGGGTAAATAATATATTATATCATCTTAAAAAATCATTTTCTCTTAAACTAAGAGGAGTTAGAGGATAAGTAAGGGCTCATTGGAAAGAGGAAAGTGTCCTCTACAAGCTGGTGAAAGAGTCATTGTAAGATGATGTCTCAAATGTTAATAGAAATATTTTTTCTTTATGACTCGTCCTAGAATTAGAGCAAAGTGTCATCATCATGAATCAAGGTATAAAGGTTTAGGGCTTCTTCATCAAGAATAAGGACATCATATAGCTAGGGTTTCATTAGGGCAAGGGCTTCTTTATTACGACTCAAGTGTGGCCTTCAACAATCATCCATGCCATTATTATTTTCATCAATGCTCATATTGACATCAATGACAATTTTGACCAACAATATCCCCCTTTGTCATTGATGGCAATATTTTTGCCCTTTCAACAATTTCTCCCCCTTAACATCAATGGAAAATGTGGTGTCCAAGTACTCCCCCTATAAAACTACTTCTTGTCATGCTACTCCCCTGCCATGTCGCTCCCCATGTCAATGTATTGTTGAATGTGATGCAAGAGAAATGACCATCATCTTTTTGGAGAAGATATTCAAATGCTTCTCGTGGTAGGGGTTTTGTAGAAGATATTTGCAATTTGTTCCTTTGTATTGACGTATTCCAATCCGATATTCCATTCTGCAACTTGTTCTTGGAGAAAATGGTATTTGATTGGAATATGTTTTGTCTTCGAGTAGCATTACCAGCTTTTTTTTGAAAAATCGATGGCGTTGGTGTTGTCACAATTGATAATGATAGGTTTATTAGTTTCTATGTTGACATCTTTTAGTGTTTCTTTCATCCACACTATTTGTGTACAACAATCCGCAACAACTATGTATTCAACTTCGCACTGTGGAGAGGGATATAGATGATTGTTTTTTGTTGAGCTAGGATACAAGGCAGCTCTCCCATGAACAATGCATTTTTACTAGTACTTTTTTCGATCGTCTATGCTTTCAAACATACATCAAACGCATCGTTGTCATGGTAAGAGTTGTGCTTTTGGGATTCCATAGGCCAAAATTAGGAGTACTTTTCAAATATCCGAGAAATTCTTTTCATAGCCATCAAATGGGATTCCTTAGGAGTTGATTGAATTTTTTGCTACCATTCCTATCGCTTGCACAATAACGGGTCATGAAGTAGTTACGTATAGAAGAGTTCCAATTATTGATCCGTAAAGAGTTGCATCTACCAAAGGTGATTCATCATCTTTGCTTAATTTGCAATCCGTAGTCACTCAGTGTGCTCATAGCAACACATTCTTCCATCCCATATCTCTCAAGCATGTCCTTTAAGATATTTTGCTTGGGATATGGACATACATGCTTTAGTTTGAATTACTTGTAGTCCAAGGAAGTAAGATAATTCACCAATCATAGATATTTCAAATTCCTTAGATATGTTTTGAGCAAATTCATGACTCATCTCATCATTGTTGTCTGCAAAAATCGCATCATCAACATATACAAGAGTGACTAGCAGCTTTATCCTTGTCCATTTTCATGTAGAGATTACTTCCCGCCACCCCCTTTTTGAAACCTTGTTGTTGTAGATAATGATCCAATCTTTTGTACCAAGCTCTAGGAGCTTGTTTCAATCCATATAACACCTTGTTTAACTTACAAAGTCTTTTTCCTTCCGCTAGATCAAAACCTTTCGGTTGCTCCATATAAACTTCTTCCTTTGTAATATCTCGAAGGGGAAATAGACAAGAATACAAAGCATGCAACAAGATATATAATGCTAGAAACAGATCATGAAGCAGACACACATGAAATAGAGAGAATGCTAAGCCATTTTATTATACCGAGAAATAGAAATAAGTACAAGAGGTGATCTGAATGATGGCACCTCGACTTGCACCGTGCAAGTGTAGGAATACTTCGTAATATCAATGGAAATGGTCGTCTCTCGCCGTAACTCCTAGTGGCTAAAATATTGCCGTCGTTGCATCGCCGGAACAAAATGAGTATTTGGGGTCGCTCCCCTACTCGTAAAAAATCGATACACCGGAATCGGCCTCTACTCACAATACCCTAAAAGCCCCGCAGAGCGTTTATGAAATGGTCGACCCCCCGAAAATGCCTCCCCTTGAGGATCTACGCTATCCTCCCAAGGGCCACGTCGGGTGCCGAATGCTATCCTCCAAAATATGGCCTCCCTCTCTCGTCAACCCTTTCTTCCACTAGGCAAGGGTCGGCCCCTTGCTCAATCCTCCCGTCCCGAATCCTCCAAAATGGTGCCAATCCCGGAGCTTTCCCAAGATGAACTGCGTCCTCCTCTCAAGATCGCGCAGCCTCCCTAGATGCTCGCTCCTCCACGAATGCAACCACCAATCCTCCCGCAAAATGCCGATGGAAATACCTCACCCGAGCAAGCACTCGAAGTCTCCCGGGCCGAGGGTGGGATCTTCGAATGGAGACACCCGATGTATCGAACGCATCTGTAGACAAGCTAAACGTACCGCCGTGCTCCAAGTCGAAATGAAAAGCTCAATATGCATAAAAATGAATGACCAAATGAGGAGGCTCTCCTCCCTTTTATAACGATGGGCCTCTCTCTCCCTAGGCCCCACCTTCTCCCACGTGCTCCTTGGCCCACGCTGTCCCTCTCAATTGCGTGAGGTAGGCCCCCGCGCCGCCCACGTGGTCCGCGTCCTCCTTTTCCCCTCGCGCCGTCCACTTGGCCACTAGGCCCCCACCTCCTCAAATACGATGTGGACTTAGGGAAATACTTTATCCTAAGTGAGTTTATTAATATTTTACCCACTTTATTCATGCTCCGACTATAATAAGGCAAAATTGGTCAAAATTAATATTTCCAATTAGCTATCGCTAATTGGGAATATTACGATCTCCCTGACAAAATGTTGCTTGACCCCAAGCAACTGATAGTGATGGACGCCGCAAAGATCTTCTCACTCTCCCAAGTGGCATCCTCATCCCGACAAATTCTTCCACCTCACTAAGAATTCCCCTGGGACTATCCTCCGCTCCGCAACCCGTCTCTCCCCGGTATCAATAATGGCCTCCGGCCGTAGCACCAAAGTGCCCCTCATCATCCGTAGGCGAAGCTCCCCGTCACTGTCACTCGATCGTCCCAATGCCTTCTTTAGGCATGATACATGAAAGATGTTATGAATCTTGTCGCCCAGGGGCAGCCCCCAACTCATAAGCAACCCTCGCCCAATCTCGCGTATCACCCCCGTAAGGCCCATAAAACGCGGGCTTGAGCTTCTCGCTCCCTTCGCTTTAGAGTCGACTCGTCGGTATGGTTGCAAACGTATGTAGACCAAGTCCCCTACCTCAAACTCGTCTCTCCACCCGACCCGTCGCGCATACAGCTTTTTGCCGGTTCCGTGTTGTAGCCATGTTATTCTTGAGAGCTCTGGAGGATGTCCCGACTCTCTTGGATCCAATCCTTGGCTCTCGGAGCCTTGCTAGCACCAAACATCACATCAACAAAAGATAAAGCATGATAACCCATATAATGCATAAAATGGTAGACATACCGATGGACATGTGATGTGTCGTTGTTGTAGCAAAGATTCTCCCTAGGTGCAACCCGCTTCACCCATGCTCTCTGCCGCTCATTGACATAGTTATGCAAGTAGCCCTCCACCCACTTGTTAACTATCTCCGTCCGCCCATCCGTCCGTGAGTGGTAGCTAGTGCTCCGTGTCAACTCCGTCCCCACCAAACCCGAAAAAGCTCTCGCCAAAACCCGCCCATGAAGCGTCGTCCCTCGTCATCGACAATGGTCTTGGGAAGACCATGTAACTCGAAGATGTCTACGAAGAACAACTCTTCCACCTCGTGCCGCCGTATAATGCGCGTGACATGGCAAAAAAATGTGCATACTTTCGTCGGCCGATCAACGACGATGAATATACAAATCCTTGCCCTCGCACCATGGGCAACCCCGTGATGAAAGTCCATCGAGATACTCTCCCATTTCCCTCTCGGAATGGGAAGAGGCCGCAACAACCCTCTCGGATGGTTCATCTCCCCTCTTGTTGCGCTCGACAAACCTCGCACTCCTCGACATGCTAGAGTACGTCCTCCTTGAGGCCCTTCCATGAGAACCTCTCCCTCGATGGCCCCGTAGGTTTTGGTAAACCCTCGATGGCCGCACAATGGTGAATCATGAGAAGCCCGCAGTATCTTCTTCTTGAGCCGAGAGCCCTCGACCCAAGAAGATCCCCTGTCCCCGTAGTAGATGATCTCATCCATCACCCCTATATCTCGTCATCCATCACACCGTCCATCCCAAAACCTCACAAGCAAATCTGTCCTTGGAGTACTCCACCAATAGTCGAGCTCTCCAATTTGCGTCCAAACTCATCAGAGACAACGTGGTCGGTCCGCGTGAAAGTGCATCAGCCCACCACATTGTTCTTCCCTTTGACATACTCGATGTCAAAGTCGTAGGCTTGGATCTTGCCGACCCACTTCGTCGCCTCTCCCCGTAGCCGGCTTTCTGCTTTCCAAAGAAAAATCCCGAGGTCGTTGTGGTCGGCCCTCACCCCGAACCTCGTTACCCTACCGTGTATCGCGGAATTTGGCCAATGCATGCATAATGGCCAACATCTCCTTGTCGTATATGGCATACAACCGCTCATGTGGAAGGAGCTTCCGGCTCTCAAAAGGCTATAGGGTGGCCTCCCCGCATCAACACCGCGTCGATCCCCTCTCCCGATGCATCACATTCCAGAAACGAAATGGCCGCGTGAAAGTCCGGCAATGCAAGCACCGGGACGACTCGCTCATCACCTCCTTGAGCCTCGTCAAAGGCTCGCTCGCGCCGTGTCCGTCCAACCAAATGCCCCTTCTTTGTCAGCTCAGAAGGGGTGCAAGCAAGTCGAGAGAAACTCTTGACGAACTTCCCTGTAGTAGGTGCATATGCCCATGAAACCCTCGAAGTTTCATCACGTTTCTCGCTCCGGCCAATCCCTCGATGGCCCCCGATCTTCTCCTCGTGGACTCTCGCTCCGTCCACCCCTTATGATGTGTCCCAAGTATAGCATCTCCGTCAACCCAAACTCGCACTTGGAGAGCTTAGCATAGAACCGTTACTCTTCCAAAGATACGTAACATCGCTCTATGTGCTGGAGATGCTCCTCCCATGTCTTGCTATATATCAATATGTCATCGAAAGAAGACCAACACAAACTTCCTCGTGTGATCATGGGAAAATGTGGTTCATACAAGATCGAAAGGTAGCCGAGGCATTGGTTAGCCCGAAAAGGGCATCACCAAAGAAACTCGAAATGACCCATAGTGGCACTCGAAAGCGGTCTTGGGAATGTCCCGTTCCCTCACGCGAATCCGATGGTACCCGCATCTCAAATCAATCTTCGAGAAGAACTTGTGCCCCTCTCGACCATCCATCAACTTATCGATCCCATGGAATGGGGTACCTGTTCTTCATGGTCTTTTTGTTCAGTAGCCCTCCGTAATCAATACACATCCTCAAGGTGTCGTCCTTCTTCTTCACCAACACCACCGAAGAAGCGAAAACGGACTCGGGTGCTAGGCCGATGTGTCCCAAGAGCTAGCAACCGCGTGGATAGCCCGCTCAATCTCGTCCCCGATAGGCCTTTGGGGATGCCTATAGGGGTGTGGTAATCACCGCCCGAATGCCCCGCTCTAGCTCAATCGTATGCTCAAATCCCCCGATCCGGTGGTTGTCCCGGTGGTATCTCCCCAAACACCGTAGCATACCCGTCAAGGATGGTCCGTATCTCTCGGATGAACCGCCCGACCCGGTAGTCCTTGCCTTTCGATGCACGCAACTCCACCGCCCACTCTATGTCTCCTTCCGAAATCTGCCCTCCATCCGGTGAGCTAAAACGGTCTCGAGGTGGGTAAGTGTGCATCCCTCGTATCTTCTCATGCTTCTCGGTCTTCTTATCATCCCACTCCATCTCCAAGGCCTCCCAATCCGTGGTGACCTTCCCTAGAGTGATCACCATCGAACACCCAATACCACATTGGTATCCGATATGTTGACCACGAAAAAGTGGTCAGCCATCGTATAGGTACCCATCGTCACTGTCAAAGCATCTGGGACATATCTGTGCACACCGCATAGTCTGATCTCCCCGGGGACCAAACACTCGAAAACCCATCAAAGCTCTTTGTTTGTATGCCTCTTTGCCGGACCATCCGTGCATCGATGAAGTCGTGGGTTGCCCCCATCGTCCACCGACAACCGACACTTGTCGCCCCCGCATCGTACCCTCGTACACGCAGCCGTCGATACTTGGGAACTCCTCGCAATGCCGCAAGGGTCCCTCCCGTGGGTGCAGAAAGCCGCACCTCCCCGCTCCCGGTAGATGGAGGTGGCAAATGATCTCGCGCCGCATGGCTACCCTCCCCCGCCCTCCTACGTCATCATACTCATCTTCTTCCCGCTATCGCTCTCGGGAGAAGACCCTCGATAAAATGTGCTTTGCCGCAACACATCTATGTCCCGGTGCCCGTGGCTCCCGACGAGTGAAACACAACCTCTTCTTCTTCAACTCCCTCTGGCATCATCATCCAACCGTCCTCTACCCCGATTCCCCTTTGGGAGGCGTAATCCTCACATCCTTCCCCCTTGGGCCGGAAGCCCCGTCTCCGGGGGTAAGGCGTCCCCGGTCCCGGGTAAGGCATCCCGCAAGTCCCGTGGTCCTCGCTAACCGCGTCATGGAGTGTGGTCGGTCTAGTGGATCCGACCAATCCCCAAAGCGGCTTTCGCTAGCCCATCAATGAACATTTAGATCATCCGTGTCGCGGATAGATCCGGCACCATCACCGAAAGTCTCGAGAAATCCGAGATGTATGTATCCCGTGACTCCCTGCCTCGCTCGAGCCTCGTCGACTCAACAAAGTGCTCCTCCCGGGATCTCTCCGATCAAACCTCTCAATCAACCTCCGGTAAACTCGGCTTAAGCTCGTCACCATCGAGTGCCCGAGTGTAACCATCCCGTGGAACCACCAATCTTGGGCCTCGCCATCCGAAATGCAACGTCGGCACCTTGATGGCCTCCCGTCTCCGACATCCGGTTGAGTCGGAAGTATATGTCCAGACTTTCTCCACCCAAGCCTCTGCCGAACCGTTTGATGAGCCATCAAACATAGGCAAATGGAACCCCCTAGCCATCGTACGCCGAGTGTCTCCCTCGTGATAATGCCGTGTCCCCCCGTGATGGTCGCGGGTCCCGCCGTCCCGTTGAGCCGGACAAAATCTCGCAATGAAGGGGCATCCCTCGAACCCCCGCCCATATGCCTAGTACTCAGCAAAGTAATCACCCATGTGGCCCCGGCTCCGCTCTCGCCGTGCTCCTACCCCCGTGTCCGCAACTGAAAAAGTGGGCATAGTGTGAACGTGTGGGTGCATGAGATGCCATGTGCTAAGTGGCATCGTGCTCTCGCAAATGGTGGGATGTGCTTGATCCCTCACCAACTGAAACCCCTTGGGGTTTCCACGCCGTCTAGCCTCTACAAAGCAGTGAATCTCGTCCCATCACCTCAATCGCCTCGCCGGCATCCCGGTATCGATTTGCACGGATCCTTCAATTTACTAACTCAATTGAATCCATTCGTCACTATCATCTCGCCATCGGTTCTCCCCGCTCCACGTCCACCACTCGGAACGTAGTCACCCTCTCCGTAGGTGATTTGCAACCTACGTTCTCGGTCACGTACTTTCCTACCCCCGTAGCAAATATACTAGCTTCTCTCAGTCATAGACAACTTGCTCCACAAAGCCGAGCTATGTCTATGAGTCTCGATACCACCGTAATATCCCGAAGGGGAAATAGACAAGAATACAAAGCATGCAACAAGATATATAATGTTATAAACAGATCATGAAGTAGATACACATGAAATAGAGAGAATGCTAAGCCATTTTATTATACCGAGAAATAGAAATAAGTACAAGAGGTGATCGAATGATGGCATGTTAAATTTGGACAACTAGGTCCAAACTCCATCTTGTAGATGCTTCGATGAAGATTCCAATATTTGTATTGGATTCCTCTTTTGGAGAGGTGTAAAATCGATATAAAATTGATTTTAATCGATGAGCAGTAATATTTATTTTGAATTTATTATTTATAATAAATTTTATGTGTGCTCGGCCTTAAGGTTTTACACCCCAACAGATGTGTCACACACCTCAATGATGGATATAAATATAGTCAACGTTGGAGAGCATTTCACTCATTTCATCACACATCTTCTCCTCTGATTATCTACATGCTATTTGAGAAGCGCTTTCATCTCCCACGTGAGAAGAAGGACGAAATCTACCTCAGACTAAAGGACGAAATATACCGCAGACAAATTTTCTCGTAGCTAGGTTCCTAGGGAAGTTTGACCAGCTGCTGACTTTGGTCAATGCATGGTCTCGAATTGGCTGAAATTTGGAGAGTTTCGATTTTTTGAAGGCCGTACTTATTGGCACAAAAATCGAGGTCAAAAGGTTGACCAAAGTTGGAGCCTACGTTGACTTTATTATTGCTGCTCTCGCGTTGACTTTTTTCTTTTCCGGACCGCATTGACTTTTTCCGGGGGTTGATTCTTTGAGTTGACCGGATGATTGATTTGAGGACCGTTGTGACACATTTTGGGTTGGCCGACCAAGAAGACTTTGTCAGGTTGAAGCATCTCGTCGACCGCCATAACGCACCAACACATTCTCCCGTTTTTTGGTTTGTCTTCTATAGATCCACCGGTATGTTCTATCAGCATTTTTACTTAACTATTTATGTGATTGCCGTTATAAAAGTAAAATTGCATCAAGCATTGAACATCTACAAAAATTTACATGGCACCTCGACTTGCACCGTGCAAGTGTAGGAATACTCTTAGAATATCAATGGAAATGGTTGCTCTTCGTCAGAACCCCTGCAGCACTGAAATACCGCGCTATCGCCGGAACAAAATGAGTATTTGGCGCCGCTCCCCCTACTCGAGAAAAACTCGATACTCTAGAATCGGCTTCTACCACAATATCCGGTAAAGAGCCCAGCAGCGTTTCGAAATGGTCGATCCCCGAAAATGCCTCCTTGAGGATCTACGCTATCCTCCCAAGGGCCACGCCGGTGTTGAATGCTATCCTCCAAAATATGGCCTCCCTCTCCGTGAAATGTCTCCACTAGGCAAGGGCCGGCCTCTCGCTCAATCCTTTGGCCCTCGAATCCTCCAAAATGGTGCCAATCCGCAGCTCCCCCAAGATGAACCGCATCCTCCCTCTCAAGATCGCGCAATCCCCTAGATGCTCGCTCCTCCACGAATGAAACCACCAATCTTCCCGCAAAATGCCGATGGAAATACCTCACTCGAGCAAGCACTCGAAGTCTCCCGTGGCCGAGGGTGGGATCTCCGAACAGGGAGACACCCGATGTACCGAACAAGCATCGCGTACAAGCTAAACATGCACCGCCGTGCTCCAAGTCGAAATGACAAGCTCAATATGCATAAGCATGAATGACCAAATGAGGAGGCTCTCCTCCCTTTTATAACGATGGGCCTCTCTCTCCCTAGGCCCCACCATATCCCACGTGCTCCTTTGGCCCACGCCGTCCCTCTCCACCGCGTGAGGGTAGTCCCCACGCCGCCCACGTGGTCTCCGCGTCCTCCTTTCCCCGCATCGTCCACTTGGCCACCAGGCCCCACCTCCTTAAATACGATGTGGACTTAGGGAAATACTTTATCCCTAAGTGAGTTTATTAATATTTTACCCACTTTATTCATGCTCCGACTATAATAAGGCAAAATTGGTCAAAATTAATATTTCCAATTAGCTATCGCTAATTGAGAATATTACATCCTTTAGATCACCATTTAAAAATGCCGATTTCACGTCCATTTGATAAGTTTTGAACCCTTTTTGAACAAGCAAACGCCAAAAACATTCTTATAGCTTCCAAACGAGCTACCTGTGGAAAAAGTTTCTTCAAAGTCAATTCCTTCAATTTGTGAATATCCTTTACAAACAAGCCTTGCCTTATTTTTTGATGATCTCGTCCATCTTCATTCATTTTGTTTTTGAACACCCACTTGGTTCCAATTATATTTTTATCTTTTGACAAGGCATAAGTTCCCATGTTTCATTCTTTTCGATTTGAAACATTTCTTCTTCCATAGCTTCCACTCAATGAGGGTCCTTACTAGCTTGAGCAAAGTTTTCTTCGGTTCTATCATGGATAGTAAGACAACATCATATTTTCTTTGGTGTACTTGTCATCCTTCTTTGGGTTTGTATTCCATCAACTACATTACCAATAATCTTCCTGATGGTGTTTTTGGAGGAATTTTACTTTTGATGTAGTTTGAGATGGTCTCTTTTTGATTTTCTTGGTCCTTTTTATTCCTTTGTTGAATCTTCCTCAAATTCTTCAAAAAATAGAATCTTCTTCATGGTCTTCAATTTCCTTTTCTCGGAAGTTGAAGTGCTTTTTCATCAATCTTTACATCAATGCTTTCAACTACCTTTCGTAGTCGATTATTGTAGCACTTGTATGCTTTTGCTCCTTGTAGAATATCCAAGAAATATTCCTTCACCAACATGAGAATCAAACTTTCGTAGTGAGTCATCATTGATCTTCATAAAGCATTTGCTTCCATAAATTCTAAAATATTTTATTGAAGTAGGTCTTCCTTTCCATAATTCATACATAGTCTTGTCATTATTTGGTCTTAGTTGAGCTCTATTCAAGGTATATACTATTGTCTCGATCGTCTTCTCCAAAACTTGGCCTACAAATCAACCGCTAGTAACATTGTTCTTGCCATTTCTTGTATGCTGATGTTTCTTCTTTCCACTACTCCATTTTTTTTAGGAGTTCTAGCTAAAGTAAATTCTCTTTGATTCCATGTATTTTACATAAATCATTGAATTCCTTTGAAGTGAATTCTCCTCCTTTATCTGTTCTAAGACACTTGATTTTTGATTCTTTTTTCATTTTCTACAAGAGCTTTAAAATTCTTAAAACATTCAAAAACTTCGGATTTGAATTTTATAAAGAATACCCACATCATTCTAGTGTAGTCATCTACAAATAGAGCAAAGTACCTTTTTCCTTGTAGAGTCGGGAGTTCTGGTTGGTCCACGTGAAATCGCACATGTATGATCTCCAAAGGTTTTTGATGTTGAGAATTCCTTTAGTCTTGAAGCAAGTTATATTTTGCTTTCCATGTTGACATGGGCCACACAACCCTGTTCCGGCTTTAGAATTTTTGGAATGTCCCTCACTCGCACTTGTTTTGGTCGGGTATTAACCAAGTTGTCAAAATTCAGATGTCCCAATCACTTGTGCCATAACTAGCTTTCATCCGTCTCGACTCAATTAGCATTTTTCTTCTTGAATTTTACTCAAAATGTATATGTTATCTCGGTGTCTTTGATTGCTACTAGCCTCTCGCAATGTCCACCGAAGACTTTGCGCCGTTGCTAACTCTACACTATGCCACTCGCACTCGCTTCCAACGCCGCATTGCGCTCCCCAACATCCGACTCGCTACTAGTATCTACAATTGTCACTTTGGTATCTGACCGCATATACCGCCACCGATCCATCCCTCGCTATTGAATATTGTGGGCCCTCGTAGCTAGGTACCGATCCAAGAGGTGGAACTCCTCAAGGATTGCCCATCCGTAGCGCATTGGGGCTACAACACCAAGTCAACCCACCTCACTATTGGAGGTATATTAGCGAACATAGTGAAGTCTTCCTCTAGCCTCGGAGGAAAGCCTATTGATCTTTGCGTGTCGCTCGTTGATCCTCCTTCTCCTCCTTATCCTTCTTCTGAGAGGACACCGGCATTGTAGTGACCGAGCTCACCACACTTGAACCACTTGACTTTTGACAGTCCTTCTTCTTCTTCCTTTGCTCCCCCTATCCCTAATTGGCACCCTTAGATGTGAGGGCCACATTCTCCTCCTCCTTCACCATCTTTGATCCGTCGCCGCCGACTCCACTAATGGAGCTCTTTACTAGAGCTCGTCTCAACTTCTCCCTCGCCGCAAATCAACCCACACCCCGTCCCCATCCCGTAGTAGTAGGTCTCCGTCCAATATACTTTGGACGAAGCCCTCGCCAATCCTCGCAGACACCGTTGGAAGCTAATCGCACTAGCTTTGAAGGCTGAGGCGCCGCCCCAACAACTAACAAACTCGGGTCCCCGATCTCCTAAATTCCGATAAGGCAGGGGTATATGCTTTCCCCTTTCTACATCCGATGAGTCTTAGCTTCTCCTCGAGATACATCTTCCGCCGCCGCCGCTCGAAGTACCCTGATATAGCGTGGCAAGAGCATCCCACATCCGCTGGCGCATCTTTGCTAGCTATATGCGAGACTACATGATCCCCGACTCCATCTAGGATCAATTTCTTCGCTCGTGCCATCTCCTTTTTGTACTCTTTTCAACCGATCTCGCATCCCGAGGAACCGCCACTACATTATCGATGTAGGCTGTGCGAATTATTCGTAAGGAAGGACATCCTTGCCTTCCGTATAATGTAGTTGGAAGCTCCATCCAACCTCGTCCCGATCACGAAGCCCTGCAGCGGGCCATCTCAACAAACCGTTGAAAACTTCCTTTTCCTTCGCTCGACAAGTCGACTTTGCTACTCACACTCTCTTTTGGAGTGAGAATATCTCGCTCATAACTATCGCCAATCTGCAGGAAAATCGAACTTCTTGAGACTAGAAGTTCCATGAAGAAAATATTCCCTCTCGCGTGTGCTCTTCTCTCTTCCACCTCGACGCCGGTTTTCGCACCGCAATCCGCCGCAAAACCCTCCCGTGTCTAGCTTGAGATTTGCCCAACGAAAACTATGAGTTGCTCCCTTTGCCTCTAGAATCACTCGCGATCCGGAGAGATCGATTTTTTTTCTACCTCTCACTCGAAAAATCGAACCTCCACTCTCTTCCAACCCTCGACGCCGGGTTCTCGCATCAGTAATCCGTCGCAAAACCCTCTCGTGTCTAGCTTGAGATTTGCCCAACGAAAACTATGAGTTGCTCCCTTTGCCTCTAGAATCACTCGAGTTCGGAGAGATCGATTTTTTTCTACCTCTCACTCGAAAAAAAATCGAACCTCCACAATTAACTCGACCTCCTCGGCATAATGATCAGTGCCGTCCTTGGGAATTTCAACTCGCCGCCCACATTGAGTAGTGAAATTCCTTCTTTTCGCCTCTAAGCTCTCCGATTGATCAATCGCGCTCTAATATCATGTGAGAATTCCCCGCACTAGAATCCTATTGCACCAACCGGAAATTATTCTCCTAATTGTTAATTTAATTTAACAACTTATTTGCCGTTTATTGGAATCTATGCTTCCGTGATCCATCATATAATTTGTAAAAAATCTTTCGGTAATAATCACATGCAATGGAACATTGTCGACGCGTTTCGAACCAACCAGTGTGGTTCATCATCAGGACTAGGTGAGAGATCAGATCAGGACATTAAGCTTAAATAGATGTAGAGATGGCTTACTAGCCGTTAGGAAAACGACTAGTTTGACCCCTTTTTTTTAATTTTTTTTTATCGGCTAGTTTTATTTTTATTATTAGAATATTTGATTAATTTATTCAATTAATTTCTAGATTCATTAACTTATATATATATATTTCATACTTAATTATAAATTTTTTAATTTTATTTATTTATTAAAGACAATAACCAATAAAAAAAATAAAAAAATAATAATAATAATAATAAATAAATAATGAATAATAATAATAATAATAATAATAACATAAAAAATATAAGAGTATAAAAAAATTAAAGATAAACGAAAAAATAAAGGAACAATAGGTAGGGGTAGGAAATAAAAAAAATAAATAAAAAATAAATAAATAGATAAATAAAAATAAAATAAAATCATCAAGAATATAGAGCGGTGTATCCAACACATGTTGAATCATCAACATATGTTGGATAACTGCTCTATATTCTTGATGATTTTATTTTATATATATATTTATTTATTTATTTTTATTTTTTTTATTTCCTACCCTACCTATTGTTCCTTTATTTTTCTGTTTATCTTTAATTTTTTATTTGTATCTCTTATATTTTTATATTATTATTATTATTTATTTATTTGTTATTCATTATTTAATTTAATTTTTAATTTTTATTATTTATTATTATTTTTTATTTCTATATTTTTATTATTTATTATTTATTATTATTATTATATATATTTATTATTGGTTATTGTCTTTAATAAATAAATAAAATTAAAAAATTTATAATTAAGTATGAAATATATATATATATAAGTTAATGAATCTAGAAATTAACTGAATAAATTAGTCAAATATTCTAATAATAAAAATAAAACTAGCCCTGAAAAAAAAAAGAAAAAAAGAAAAAAAAGGGGTCAAACTAGTCGTTTTCCTAACGACTAGTAAGCCATCTCTACATCTATTTAAGCTTAATGTCCCGATCCGATCTCTCACCTAGTCCTCGATGATGAACCACACTGCTGGTTCGAAACGCGTCGACAATGTTCCATTGCATGTGATTATTACCGAAAGATTTTTTTACAAATTATTCGCCGTTTGTTATGACAAATACCGAAAAAAATCACAAGGCAATCTACACAAATAAAACTGTGGAAGAATAAAACGTTGGAAGTTGAGAAACGCTAGCACACCCAAACAAAAGTCCCTAGAAAAACCCAATGCCGGAAAACCAAAGGCAACAACCGAGGGTTTTATTATTGTGCAAAGAGTGAGAAATTATGAGTATAATCGGATGCCAAAAATCTAGCAATCCTATAGAGAAACAATATTGGCAAAAAATCTAGTGAGGAATTTCCTTAGCCCACAGGCAAACTCCGACACAACTTTCCTTTAGAAAAACTCGCCCTTTCGACCCTCTCGCGTCACTTTTGCATTGCATTGCGCAGCCTTCTTGACATTAAGCCTTTGATTGGTCTCTCGATGAAGTCGTTTTACCTTCTGCCGGTTGGGAAGATGCTTCTACGATACTTAGGACTCTTCCCGCCTTTGGAACTCGAAGACGTATTTTCCTCTCAGCCGACTCGAACCTGCCCTCGGTAAGGCCGCCGCACGCGGCTCCTGCGTTAGCTTCTCGTGGCTCTTCTTCCTTTTTGCAAATGCACTTGCTAGATTAGGAATCACTTCCTCCAACCTCATCGTCTCTACCCTCTCTCACTACTTCGATCTTGGCTCTCTCCGATAAATGACCCAGCCTACTTTGGAAATCGATCCGCCAAGAAATCGAATTGCTCAAGTGATTTCTCCATCACCACATCGAGCTTCTCTTATAATCTTTTGTTGGAGTACCAACGACCAAGATTAAAACATAAACGATGACCCAAATTAATTCCCGACCGATCCGTGTGAGTTTTTAGACTATTCTTGCCTTGAATTAATTAATACCGATTAATTAACCTCGTATCCCTAAGTTTAGATTTAGGAAACATTAAAAAATTGGTTAATAATCTAATTAAGTCACTTCTAGCGTAATTTCTAGAAATGATTTCTGGTTCTGGGAGATCTCATGTATTTTAGCCTATTTTAGCCTCTCCACCAAATTTAGTGGCTAGAAGACATCCAATGCTACAAAAAGTTAAAACTAACACACAAGACTCTCTTGGTATGCCGATCCTCTCACAAGCTCACACACACAAACACAAATCGTGTTCTCTATTACCTTGTCTTTGTGAAAATTTCAAATCGAAACTACTCATGCTTACTAATTTATTTCTCCTACTTATTTTTTCACAATAAGTTATTTCCTCCCCGTGGTCTCACGTTCCTATGTGCCCGCACACATGTACCACACACATCCATGGTCTTAAAAATCGCAAGAAATGTGAAAAATCCTAAATCTGGATTCCTACTACAACAAATCGAATTACTCTTCTATTATTTTTTCATAATTATTTCATTACAGGTGAAATACCGAAGTAATTACCTAAGCAAACTACACAAATAATACCTGTATCAAATCTAAGTGCCGAAACAATCTAAAACAAAATACAATGAAAAACATCCACATTTGACACAGCTTATTTTTGGACTAAGTCCCCCTGTAAAACCCAACTCTAGGGAAAAACCCTGCAACAGATATGAGGGTTTTATATTATTGAGCAAACCGTGATCTTGAGTACAACTAGGGTGCCAATATCGAGCAAACCCTTTAGATAAATCTAGACAACAATTGTAATTGTGAGATATACCTCACTCGCAAGTCTCCTGGTTGATCTAAACAGTACCGGTGAAGCCCATCTCATCGCTCTACGTGATTTCCTACGCTGGAATTGCGTAAGTCCGTGTGGGCAAGCTTGAGGAACTCGCGTCACCTTTCTCTCGCAATTGATCAAGTTCATTTGAGACCGAGTTTTGGCCCTCCCCGGCTCATAAACCCCAACCTCTAGCTATCTCCGGCCGGCTCGGGGAGACTCGCATTATTTTTCGCGTGATTCCCTTCGTGGGACTATGTCACCCCCTTCGTAAACCGCATCGTCTCTCTCTCGCGTAAGTGCGCTCTCTCTCGTAATGTACTTCTAGTCCTCTTGACTAGCCATCGCTTCTCGCCCTCTCTGAAATCTCGATCACCGAATCAAAATCACTTAGCAAACCCCGCCCTAGTGATTTGATTCTCGACTCAAAAGCTGCGTCTCCTCACACAAACTCGAAAATGCCAGATGCTTAATGTGCTCAAAAAGTGTGTTTTCCATAGGCCCCTCACCCTTCTTATATTCTTCCGTTGATCCTTCAACGGCCAAGATTAAAACATAATCAAGGGCTAAGATTAGCTTGGAGGTGATCCATGACTTTATCTAGAAGATTCACACTTAATTTAATTAAAATTTAATACCCTTTAATTAATCGCTTTCCCTAAGTTTAAACTTAGGAAAACATTAAAAAAGCGATTAATTAATTTAATTAAATCATCTCTAAGTGGAATTTTCCAAAACCATTTCGGGTTTTATGGAATACATGTGTCTTAACTTATATACAAAGTCACAAGGCTAGAACACATCCGATGCCACCATAAATCAAAGACTCCCTCTTAGTGAGGAAAGTGTTCTAGCAAGACAACTCAATATGTCGCTTCTCGACTTCCCGGAACATTTGTCACGTGTCGTTAATGTTGCTCACCAACACCGCACAAAATAAATAGTGCCGCATCCGTACCGCTGCCGACTCGCATACGTCGCCAACTACCATTGTACCGCAACATCCTCTCGAATCTCCGCAATCATGCCGCCGCACCGCTTGAGCACTACTCTGCACTACGTGAGCACTACTATGCACTACGCCGCATCACTTGTGCACCGCGCCGCCGTTGCTCATCCGTCGCTATCGCTCAACTATCGTCGTTGTCGCATTGTTGCTAATTGCAACAAAAAAACATCCGAAATTGGACAAGTAAATTTGCATCTAGAAAATAAGACTCGATCGCTCCTAAATTTTGCACTAGCTTACCGAAAATACCGCGTTATTGCTTCTCAGACCGCGTGAGCACCACACCGCACCGCGCCGCTCGCCGTCGCTCCTCCCTGCGCCGATCGTGGTCTAGTACCGCTAGCCACCGAATTGTCTTCTCATCTTCCACCGGGCACCGTCCATCCCGCTCATCGTCTTTAGGTTGCCGTAGCTCACATGTGACCCAAGAGTTCGGAAAATACTCAAGGATCCCGCCACTTGTAGATTTTGAATCTACAACTCCAAGTCAACCCACTTCTCTCCTTTCGAATATGAGCTAACATAGCACAATCTCTTTCTCGCTCAATCTTGGCAGCTTCTTGCCGGAGGATCTTGCTTCTCCTCTTTATCCATTTTCTTAAGAGGACAATGTGTGGCATAATGTCCCATTACCCCACACTCAAGCACTTGATCTTGACAGATCTTTCTTCTTTGCTTCTCGTTGCCCCTTTGATGCAAGGGCAAGTGTTGTCTTCTTCCACCTTCTTGACTTTCAAACCGCCGTCGCCATCCTCCAAATGGATTTTGAGGAGGTCTCTCCTCGACCCTTCTGTCGCAAGGCTCGCCCACATCGCTTCCCATCCCCGGAAGCCGTTCTCTTCCCATAATGCTTTGGACAAAGACTGATAGTCTTCCTCGAAACAGAGTTCGATTGAGCCTTACAAGCTCTGAGTCTTTAGGTGCCGGCCCCCACTATCGACAACCGATCTCGGTTATCCCGAATACGAGACATGAAGGAGTCAAAACGCTCTCCCTTCTTCATCCCGGTATTACGCATCTTCTCCTCTAGGAACATCTCCCGTTGCTCTAAGACCCTTGGTATAGCTTTTTCCGTACCCTCTACCCACATCTCTCTAGCGTTGTTCTTTGTTGCTATGTGAGGTACGATATGATCCTTCACACCATCTAGGATCAATCTTCCCATTTTCTTCTTGAATTGTCTTAGGTGTGCTCGCATCAAGTGGCTCCGCATCTGCGCTGTTAATGAGGGCTTTTAGATCATCCTCATCAAGGAGAAACTCAATCCTTGATTTCCAAATAACATAGTTGGAGGCACCCCTCCCATCTATCTTGGTCAGTGCAAATCCGTTCTCGGCCATCTCAACCGTCAATATGTTGCTCTAACCCTTCGTCAGCCTATACTTACGCACTCCTTGTGGAGTAAGTCATTGCTTTCTCGCTATCGCACGGGGAAAAACTCGAGCTTCTTGAGTAAGAAACTCTTCCGAGGTCAAGAAATCCCCAATCCGTGTTTTTCGGAAATTTTTCCGACGCTTATGCACTAGCTCTTATTGCCGTGCACAATCGCGTCCTTCATTTACGCCGGTCCGCAACGCCGCCTCTTCCGCAACCGAAAAACTTACCCTCTCCGTCAACTCTCTCGCAGGGAGTCTTTTCTCGCGTACTCGGATTGCCCTCTTGGCCTAGACAACGTGATTTCTCGGGAGGGTCCATCGTCGCTACGCAGATCCCAATCTCTTCAGACGATGATCCGCTCGGTTCACCCTTGTTTCTCCCCGCACCTTACCTTGAATAAGCTTTCATACCATGTGAAAAATCCTAAATCTAGATTCCTACCGCAACAAATCGAATTACTTCTTCTATTATTTTTCATAATTATTTCATTACGTTGAAATACCGAAGTAATTATCAAGCAGCTCACACAAATAATATTGTGGAATAAATCTAAGTGTTGAAACAATTTGAACAAAATACAATGAAAAAACATCCACATTTGACACGCTTATTTTTGGATGAAGTCCCCTGTAAAAACCCAACTCGGGAAAACCAAGTGCAACATATATGAGGGTTTTATATTATTGAGCAGCACGTTTTCTGAGTACAACTGAGGGTGCCAATATCCGGCAAACCCTTTAGATAAATCTAGACAAAAATTGTAATTGTGAGATATACCTCACTCGCAAGTCTCCGGTTGATCTAAACAGTCACTGTGAAGCCCCTCTCCGCCTCTCGCGTGATTTCCTACGCCGGGAACTCGCGTAAGTCCGCATGGGCAAGCTTGAGGAATTGCGTCACCTTTCTCTCGCAACCGATCAAGCTGATCCGAGACCGAGTTTTGGTCCTCCCTAACTTAGAAACCCCAACCTCTAGCTATCTCCCGTACCGGCTCCGGGAGACTTTGCGTTATTTCCGCGTGATTCCCTTCGTGGACCGTGTCACCCCTTTCAAAAACCGCACCGTCTCTCCCGTGTAAGTGCCGCCTCTCTCGTAATGTACTCTGGGCCTCCCTCGACTAGCCATCGCTTCGCTCTCTCGAATTTGATCACCGAATCAAAATCATTTAGCAAACCCTCTGCCCTAGTGATTCGATTTTTTGACCAAAAGTCGGGTTCCCGCTCACACAAACTTGAAAGTGCCAAATGCTCAATGTGCTCAAAAAAGTGTGTTTTCCATAGGCCCCTCACCCTCCTTATATTCTTTTCGTTGATCCTTCAACGACCAAGATTAAAACATAATCAAGGGCTAAGATTAAAATGGAGGTGATCCATGACTTTATCTAGAAGATTCACACTTAATTTAATTAATACCCTTTAATTAATCGCTTTCCCTAAGTTTAGACTTAGGAAAACATTAAAAGATGATTAATTAATTTAATTAAATCATTTCTAAGGGGAATTTTCCAAAACCTTTTCTCGGGTTTTATGGAATACATGTGTTTTAGCCTATATACAAAGTTACAAGGCTAGAACACATGCGATGCTACCATAAATCAACAAAGAAATCCTCCCGAAGGGATCTATTGTTGGCCTAACACTAAGGCCTAACCCCGCGTACATCTAAGAGATTTGATCCTATGACCTCTCAACTGGTGTACTAGCGGGCACTCAACCAATTGAGCTAACCCTTGGGGCTTCACAATAAGTTATTTACAATAAACCCTTTAGTAAATTTCGAAATAAATTCTACCTCAGCTTATCACACAAGTACATATAGGGAAAAGGTCGCATGAAATGAAAGCACAAGAATCAATTGTAGAAATTTTTTGAATCTTATATCTCATGCATAAATTATTACTCGTTAATCCTGATAAACTCCTACTTATACAAGTTATTAACTGAATAAATTCAAGTTAAAATTGAAGCAAAACACATAACAAATCTCTACCAATTCGGATCTAGAATAAGCACATGCACACATTGACAAAGTGACACAGATTTATTTCTCGGACAAATAGTCCCCTGAAAAACCCAAGGTGGGAAAACCGGTCACTGGTCGCTAGAGGGTTCTATTATTAAGAATTTTTCTCGAATACACAAATTCGGGTTCCGCATCCGGGAAATCCCGACAGAGAAAATACTAGATCTACAACTCACTGGCCGATCTAGGGCCAAAATAATGACCGATCCACACCCTCAAACAGATTTACGTAACTCAACCAAGATTAGGGCCTAGAAACCCCAGCCACTGCCCCCGAAAGACTTTGCGTCACCTCGAAGCCCTTGAAAGCCTCTCGTGTCGCCCTGGATGGCCTCCAAACCCTCGCCGTTGCTCCGTAAGTGACCGCATTACCCCTAGAATGGGTGACGTAGTCACTACGCTGCCCCTAAGGGTCTTTGCGTAACCCCCGGAGGGTTTCTTGAAAATTACGCCGTCCCTCGTCGCCGGCCGCTGCCTTCTTTGCGTTGTCCTTGAGCCGATCTCTCGCTCTTGTGTATTCTAGACCCCGAGATCGCATCATCCCCCCTTGGTCTAAATTCCCTCTCTACACCGAAACACTTCGAGTATTCTTAGCAAACCCCTCGCCTAGAATCTCACCTAGCTTCGATGCTCTTCCCTCCGTGTCTCTTTACAAATGACCCCAACAAATGGGCTCGAAGGTCAAGAAGGAGGAAGAAGATAACACTTCCCTTGCAACAAAAGTAGAAAAAGAAAGATCCGTCTAAGATCAAATGCTTCCAATGTGGGGAAATGGGACATTATGCCACACAATGTCCTCTTAGGAAAAAAGGATAAAGAGAAGGAATATCCGTAAGCAAGAACTCGCCAAGATTGAGGCGTAAAGAGATTGTGTTATGTTAGCTCATATTCTGAAAGGAGAGAAATGGGTCGACTTGGAGCTGTAGATCCAATCCCACAGAGGCGGATCCTTGAGTATTTCCGAACTTTGGATCACATGTGAGCTACTGACAACAGAAGATAAGAGCAGAGGTGATGGACAGACAACAGAAGATGAGAAGACAATGCAATGGCTAGCACTACTAGACCCCCGATCAGCAGTAGATGGTGCAACAACATTAGCAGCTGAGCAATAGCAGCCGCAGCTGCACACCGGTGCAACACAATGCAAGCAGCAGTGCTCACGCAAGTTAGCAGAGCAAAGAACAACGCGGTATTTTTTAGAGAGCTAGTGCAAAAGTTAGTAGCAGATAGTCTTATTTTTCACTTGCAGATTTACTTGTCCAATTTCGAATGTTTTTTCTCGTTGCAATAAGAACAAGGCAAGAGTAGTTGAGCAAAGAATAACAAAGGAGCAAGAATAAAGGCAGTGCACATGTGGTGTAGCGCAAATAGATGCAGTAGTGCTCACGCAATGTAGAGCAAGATGCTCACTCGATGTAGCAACATGGTTGCAGTAATCTCGCAGGGAGTTGCAAGATGCTGGCGTTGGCAACAACATGCAGTAGTCAACAACAAGACAAATACAACATCTTTTTGTGCAAGAGTTGGTGAGCAAAGATCAACAACACAACAATGTATGTTCCGAAGTCAAAGCAAGACATTGAGTTGTTTTGCTAGAGCACTTTCCTCGCTAAGAGGGAGTGTTGATTTATGGTAGCATCATATGTGCTCTAGCCTTGTAACTTTGTATACAAGCTAGGACACATGTATTCCATAAAACCCGTAAAATGGTTTTGGAAAATTCCACTTAGAGATGATTTAAGTGAATTAATTAATCATTTTTTTAATGCTTTCCTAAGTTTAAACTTAGGAAACCGATTAATTAAAGGGTATTAATTAAATCGAGTGTGAATCTTCTAGATAAAGTCATGGATCACCTCCAAGTTAATCTTAGCCCTTGATTATGTTTTAATCTTGGCCGTTGAAGGGTCAATGGAAGAATATAAGGAGGGTGAGGGGCCTATGGAAAATACATTGAGTGCATTGAGCATTTGGCATTTTCGAATTTGTGTGAGGAGACACAGCTTTTGATCAAGGATCAAATCACTAGGGTAGGGTTTGCGAAGTGATGTTGATTCAAAGGAGCGTATTCATAGAGCAGCAGTAGCGTAGACCGGTCGTAGAGGACTAGGAGTGCATTTCGTAGAGAGGCAACAATGACGCAAAGAGAGACAACACAAGCTTTTCGAAGAGGTGATGCAGCCCCTTGCAGGAAATCACGTAGAAGCAACGTAGTGTCTCTTGGAATCAGCCTGAGATAGGTAGAGGTTGAGGTTTCCCGAGCTAGGAGGGCCAAAATCTAGTCTTAGATAAGCTAGATAAGTTGCAGAGGAAGGTGACGCAGCTCTCAAACTTGCCCACGCAGCTTACACAATTCCAGCAGTAGGAAATCACGCAGTAGCAAAGTGAGGGCTTCACTAACGTTGTCGATCAGCCCATAGACTTGCAGAGTGTGGTATATCTCACATTTTTCACCGTATTGTCTATATTTCTCCTCGAAGGGTTTGCCGGACGTTGGCACCCTAGTTGTACTTAAGATTTTGTCGCTTAATAATACAAACCCTCGTATCCGCCGCACCGGTTTTCCCGAGTTGGGTTTTTTCCAGGACTTGGTCCAAAAAGAATTGTGTCAAATGTGGATGTTTTTCATTGTATTTTGTTCGATTGTTTCAACACTTAGATTTATTCCGCAACATTATTTTTTGTAGGTCGTTTCGTGAAATTACTTTGATATTTCACCGTAATGAAATAATTATGAAATATAATAGAAGAAATAATTCAAATTTGTTGCGTAGGAATCCGGATCTAGAATTTTTTCACGTAAACCCTCGTTTTATCTTTCCTCTAGACTTTGAGAGGCATGAAATGAAGGGGAGCATCATCTCGTATTCCTTGTAGAGGGAGCAAAGAGTCCCAGCCGTAAAAAGATTCCAAAAAAATCTGGGCAAGATGGTTGAAATTGGAAAAAAATCTATAACAAGCACGAAACTCGGGAAAAATACCTCAAATGTGTGAAGTTAATAGTGCTAAAACGAGGTTTTTTTGAAACTAAAACTTAGAGCCAACAAAAGAGCACCGACAATCCATCCTTGACCCTATAGAAAAAATAGCAAAGCCGTGAGTAGAGAACCAGGAATCGAAAGGATGATATAACAATAGATAAAAGAGGAAAACAAAATGTAAACTAAGGTGTTACTTGGAACTTCAACGCAGTGGTTCGGATAGTGGAGGAGACATGTGGATACCGCCTTAATTCGTGGCTTAAGTACATTTACAGGAGACCACTCGTAGAATATGCACAAGGCATCTGGCCACAAAGAAGCTTATAGGTAGAGAAAATGACAAAGAAAACAATGCATTGTCAAATCCTTGGGGCTCGAGATTGTTGAACCCTTAGTTAAACTGAGACGGGGGGGGGTGAATCAGTGTAACACATTCATGGATTTTTAAAACTTTTCATTAAACTTTATTAACACCTTCATTTCATGATCAACATAATGTGTGAGCAATCTTTATTTGTGAGCAGCAATTAATCAGCAGATTAGATAATGTACCAAATAGCTTTAATATGTTAGCAAAGAAGTATTAGCAGTAATAGATATACCATATCAACACATAGACATCATGCACATAGACACTGGATATAAGTGGAAACCCATAAAGGGAGAAAACCACATCTTATTATTGTTGTGATGCAAAGGCAAGCTCCAACTCCCTCTCACCACCGATTTTTTGTAGGCACCAACCCTACAGGAGGCTCCAACCTCACTCCCGCAAGCTACGACTTGCAAGGAAGCTCCAACTCCCATCAATTTTCTGCAGTGCACCAACCCTACGAGAGGCTCCAACCCTCGCCCGCCTACAATCGACATTTATCAAGCTACAACTTGATAGGGAAGCTCCAACTTCCTTACTCTTTTCAAAAGAAAACACTTGCCGATTTACCTTGGATTTCAAACTCTATTCCATACCATCTTCACCGCCGTGCATCGCTCTTCATATCTCGTCTTATATTATCTCTACATCTTCTTGGATTCTATATCGCCTCCACCTTCTTCTCTCGTCACCCTCTTCTTCTTCTCGCTCACTCCCTTCTTCTTCTCCGCTTCACCGCTTTATTTCAGCATTCTCTAACTTCTTTGCATCTCGTTCGCTTCCTCCTTCTTCTTATCTTTTCTCGCCTCAATCTCCGCATTCTCCAACCTCACTCTCTCTAACCTCTTGCAGCTTTCTTTTTTTCTTCAACTTTTTTTTCAATTCTCGTCGCACACTCTCTTCTTCTCTCAATCTATTTTCGTCAACCTTCTCCCCTTGGATATTACCCCCGTTTTATACAAAAAATAGCTTCATGGTCGTTTGTATTCTACTAGGAATTCGAAATGGACAAACCATGTCTCTTTGCCTTCCGCCTTCTCATCTTTTTTATTTGCTCATTCGTAAAAACATAATCCGTAGGTACCAATTTATCATTACAAAGTGGGATATTTGTTCTCTTCCGGGAGACTTGCCAATGCATCACCAACAATAAAAATCAATTAAAACATTTACATTCAAATCATAATGAGAACTCCACTCAACTCATTTAGTCTTTTGTCTCGCTGCGCGTTTGTCTTTTTCTTTGATCGTGTGTGTCTTTTCTCGTGACTCGTGTTTTATTTCTTTTCACTCCCGTTTTCTCTTCCCGTCCTCTCGTCGTGGTGTAACCGTTGCATACGTGTAATCGTGCTTTTTATATCGTTGCATTTTATATAAATATGAAATAGTCGGCGTTAAATCTGGGCAAATTCCAACCCTTTACACACAAAGCAAGTGTCTTGTTGATGTGGCGAGCTTTCCGCAAGCGGAACATACATACACCACAAAGCAATCGTTGTATGTTAACAATTGCCCTCCCCTTAAGCCGTGGTATATATATATAACCCACGGACCACGCGGCACATCGCAATAGCGTTATATATATATATGACAACGCCTTTTATAAAGTTTTAACGTATAAACAGATCCTTTTAATATGACTTAAATCAACTCTCGCATAATAGTAAAATGCCCGTTTAACATATAAAATGCCCTTTCGGGCCCACCATCCAGACTTTTTCTTATTCTTCATTGCGATGAGTCTTATCCAAAGATTTTCGATTGCGATTAGGTCTTTTGTGTTAGTTGCGATGTGATCAATCGCAATCGCAAATTCTATTTGAATGTACCAACAGATCCCAATACTCCGAAGCTCCGATTGCGATTGGTCACCGTTCACTATTCTTTGCCGATGCGATTGGAACTCAAAAACTTATTAATCATAGTTCATAAGCCCATCGGGTCCGGGCTTCAATCGCAATCGCAAGTCTTTTAATATATGTTTCGATGGTCCTGTTTCTTTCCGATGCGATTGACCACCGTTAATCGCATTTTACCGATGCGATTGAACTCGGACTTCAAACACTTGTTAAACATGATTTATAGACCCATCGGGTCTCGTACTTCCAATCGCAATCGCAAACCTTTTGTTGCATGTTCCGATGCCCTCGCTTAAATCCGATGCGATTGGGAAGGGTCCCACCTTATATTACTTCGTTTCTTTATTTATAAAGCGCTCCACTTATATATATTTATGCTTTGACCTTTGTTTATATGAAGCGTTGCACATATATGTAATGTGCCGCATATATACTCCAACATGGGTAGTGATTCCCCAATGAGATATATATATATATATATATATATATATATATATATATATATATTTTGTCGCTTGGGTTATACGATTCCCTGAATAAGGTTTGTATATATATATATATTTTGCTGCTTGGGTTATACGATTCCCGGAATAAGGTTTGTATATATATATATATATATATATATATATATATATATATATACTTGCCGCTTGGGTTACGATTCCCTAATAATGTTTATGTATCCTTCTACTGGGTAATGATTCTCGAATTTACCGTCTCGCCTCTCGCCCTCGCCTCTCTATTTACTATTTCATCTCTTCCTCTCGTATTTTCTCGTCTCCGCCTCTTTTTACCGCCCGTCTCTCGTTCTTCGCTCGTGCCTCTCGCTCATTATTAGTTTCTTCGACCACTTCATGGTTTCCTTGCCATTTAAGCAATGCTCCAACTCATCCCCAAGCAATTCAATTACCTACATTTGGTACCGATCTCGTCCATCAACCGAATTCGGATTAAAACATCACAGTTGTCCAATTGACTCACCTTTGGCCTCTAATTAAACACAATTAATTTTGGATCGACCTTTCTTTCACACATATTAAGTCCCAGTACCGTATTAAACTTCGCATCCGCTATTAAATGGCCCTCTTCTAATGTCCTCACTACTCGCAATACCACCTCATCCGTCTCCCCGTCGCCTTTGTTCCTTCTATGCCGCCTTTCTCGCTCTCTCGCTTCTTTGCTATCTTTGTTGCTCTCTTTATCGCTCTCGCTACTTGTCTTATGCTCTCTCTGCTCGCCTCCGCTTCTTGTCTCGTTTCTTTGTCGCCTCGTTGCTCTCTTCATCGCCTCTCGCTACTTGTCTTATGCTCTCTCTGTCGCCTCCGCTTCTTGTCTCGTTTCTTTGCCGCTCTCGCTACCTTTTTTTTTGCTTCTATCTCTTCTTCTTGTCTAATGCCGCTCCTTGCTTCTTCAAATGGCTCCCGTCTCTCGCTTCTCTTTTGCTACTTCCCTCGCTTCTATGCCGCTCTCTTTTCCTTGTTGCTATTTCGTGTGTTCCTCCTTTGCCATCTCCTTTGCCATCAATGACAACATTTCCAACAGAGATGAGCTAGGGTTACGAAGGAGAAGAGTGACTGTCCGATGGCCATCTACCCATCCCGGCCGTTCATACTTTGCCGCCCTCTCGAACCACTCGACGCTACCGCTATCACATGGCTCCCATGTGACAAAGGCAGAGGTGGCAAATCACCGATAGTAGGATTGATTCTTCAAGGCGGGGGTACAGTAGCATAAGAAAACGCAACGAATTTATCTCTATACGAAAATTTGAGTATTGAGATTGATGAAATTTATAATTGTTGGTTGAATGTATATAACATATGAGATACTAATAAGGTGGGCAGGTTCCCTCATATTACTAAAATCAATATATTAGATTCTCTATTGTAAACCCCATAGCGTATGGGTAAAATGACCAGGAGGGTCGTATAAATTATAAATATATATAACACTACAATCGATATATTAACTTCTCCATTGTAGATCTCATAGCGTATGGATGGAATGGCTAAGAGGGTCGCATAAACATACAAGTTAAGAACCATTCTGGTAAAAGGAAAGGGTAAATTAGGTATTCTCTAGGAATTAGAATAGCAATAATTATGCATATAAAGAAAAAAATGTGAAGAGCTAGTTATTGGTTAAAAAGAGTAAGAGTACTCGAGCTATAACCAAATTAACTCATTGTTTAAAGAGAGTACTAAAGACATAAACCATCTAAAAAAAATTGTTGCTTTGCTTTGGTGGATTTGTGACAAATGGTATCAAAGCCTAAGTTCAACTATCGAACCTAATGGGCTTGGAAAAAAAAACTGAGTGTGATTACATGTCAGTGATATGAGACATTTAGAATTTGATAAATTTATCGACAATAATGACTGGTTTATTATAGGAGAAAATACTTCAGGTTTAGTTGTGAATCAAAATAAGCCTAATAATTTAGGTGCATGGAAGGTTGCTTCCGAGAAGTGTTTCCTAAAGCCGATGTGACACACCTGGGAAGAGTAAGTTATATTATAACAGTTGCAGTAAATAAAATTAGCCTGTACTGGTGGCTACATAATCAAACTGTTAAATTCGTGGGTGAATAAGAGTAAGAGAAGTCGTATTGGCAATCAACAAAACATCATAGATGTCACTCAAATGCTAGATATGATACTCTAGTCTTATAATTTAAAAAAAAACATAAAGATGAAATTAGCATAACAATCTAATGTTTGGAATCATCCGTTGAATGGTAAAGTGAATATAACAAAGCTGTAGGTTGAATATTGAAGCCTATGGCCAACCTGTAACTGCAAGCTAGAAATTAGATAGCTAGATCAGAATTGAGTGAAAAAAAATCAGTGGTCACCAACTAGAGTATTTAAGCCGGAAATGATCAAGGTCGACCATGATATACAACTTTTTTCTTTTAGTAGATTGCTATACAAAATTGTTTTAGATATATACATAATATTACAGTAAAAGTTAAATCTGTCACGGATATCAAGGAAAAAATATTCACTGATTCAAATTTACCAACCTGTCATTTAATTTATTATATGACACTTGTAATAAAAGAATGTCAGATTTTTTATCGAAGAATCATGAATGTAGGGGAACTGCTTTGTCATGTCACTTCTTAAGAAGAAAATAAGTCATTATGAAAATATTGGATTTGACTATTTTGATTACAACCAGAATGGCTATATTTCAGAAAGATATAGATATTCTTTCTGTTTGGGTGTGCCATCTCCCCTTTATTTATGTAGGTGGAGGAGTCTCCTGTGTCCGTCATAAAATGTTTTCTTATATAACTCAGGATGAATTTGAATATTGATTTTGATGTAAACATAACATGTATCCTGAGAAAAGGGAAAACACGAAAAAATAATATAAATTTCTAATATATTCAATTAATGTCCATCGTATTACTGGCTTACCCCAACATGGTTGAGCCAGTTATAGATGGGGATATGTGACCTACCAGATTACTGGCTCTCCTAATTGTGGTGCTCTAAAGCCTTCTTGGAAGATTGAAGTTGAAAAATGCAAAATTGTCATCAACTATGTATATTTTATGGTTAAAAGTGAATAATCAAACTGAATAATGCCAATTTTTTAAACTATTCTTTTCATCTATGCAGTATCAATTACGTTGTCCTTATGCTAACATGGTTGCAAATACATTCAATATGACATGCCCCGCTTTGGTAGATATTACTATTACGGAAATAAGGTTGAAATCTTTTCCATCAAAGCCTAGTTTAGGGTACTCCTCTACTGCCTCCTTGACTTCCTTTGCAAACCTTGTTCTCTTGCTTCAATTCTGCTCCTCCTTCCTTGCGCACTTGAGCCCCTTATTCCTTGTGCTAATCTCCTATTTCCTAGCGCACTCTAGGCCCTCACTTGTGCCCTATTTATTAACGCACTTCAACCTCTGATTCTTTAGGACCCCAACTCCCTCTCTTGCGCACAACCAACTCCTAAATCCTAGTGCACTTGCGGTGCCTATTTCTTACGACACAATTCATGTGCTCCACAATCAAGGCTGTCTCACAAACTCGTGAGCTCTTCCTTGTCACAAACCTTTGTGCTTAAAACACTTGTAATTTGCTTGTGCCTTCGTCCTCTTGTTATAGGTGAACTTCGATTCATGCAAGGAGGCCGAACTTAATATAGAACATGAGCTCTGATAGTGAGTTAATTAAGAGTGTTACCTGCTCTCCTTCCAATCATCACTAGAGTTGTTAACTCATGCTCTCTCCATTCAATACTGGAGATCTAACTCACTCTTCCTTCAATCAAGATTGAAGACTAACTCGCTCTAACTGAACTGCTAATTGCCACCTTGTTCTGTAGTAAACCTGATGAAGACTCCACTTTACTGAAGCTACAACTCTATGCATGCTAACTTGATGATTATTCTAATAAACTGGAAATAACTCATCCTAACTGAAGTCTAACTCATGAGGACAACTCGAGGTCTTCACTCACTAAGGCACAAGCCAAAAGACCATGCCCGCTACATTTTCAACAACATGCCTCCAATCTAAGGCAAGAAAGTCAGGGTTTGACGCCGAGATTTTAGGCACATATAGCACAAAAAATGGAGGAGATTCTCTGCACAAAATTCGAGTGGAATCTACTTGTATAGTTGATCGAAATTTCTGGAGAAATATCTAGGTTGACTAGCCCAAGTTTTGAGGGGACAGTAGCTGACCTGTAACACGAGATTCGAGGGAGAAAATAGTTGGCTGTGGCATAAATTTATGAGTTGATAAGGTTTGATAGTGGCACAAAAACCAAGACTGTCAATGGGTGGACAATGGCACAAATATATGGGAGAGATAAGTACACTGATGTTGTAATTTATTGTTGTGTAAATTCTCTGAGAAAAAAGCAAAATAAAATTCTCCTTCCAGACTGGTTTTCCCCTTGTGGTTTTTTTCTAGGGTCAAAGATTGACCAAAAATACTGTCTCTAAATTTTTTGTGTGTGCTTATTAATTTTTCTATCAGCTGAAAAGTGAATGTGTAGAGGTAGCCTAGCAATGTTTTTGTTCTAATGCATATGAAGTTTATATATCAGCCATGAATATGTAGGGTTGTGGGCATTAAAGTATATCTAAACAAACTGAAAGTAGGGAGGGCTACAGGAAACAAAAAAATTTCTACAATGAGGGTTAATTTTCCTAAAATTTCCGACTTCCTTAATTACTGTTTTATGCGTATGCCTGCAATAAATAAAATAAGGAAAATGGAGAATAATGAAATAAAACTTGCAAATCATAATTTACACAAGATATGATCTAGGAAACCCTTGCGGGAGAAAATCTAACTAGAAAGTGAGGCTGCCCAACTGTCTCTTTCTTTGAATGGAAATGGATGCAAGCACAAAGGACGAAGACATGTGGTTTGTGGGCTACTACAATACACACCCTCTCTATTTTCTCTCTTCTACCCACTCTCAGCCTACTTTGCTCATCTATGGAACAAAATGCACTCGAATAAAATGGAACCCTTTTTTCCTCATAGTGGCCTTGTTGCCACACAATTTAGTAGGGCCCTAGGAGGGGAACTTATGGGACAACAACTAAATCAAATGACAACAATGAAACAAAGACCCACTCGTCGCCCTCACTCAAATGTCCCTTGCTTTTTACGAACTTTCAACGATGGGAGGAGTCTCGGTAGGAGGAAATCACTTATAATGGATATGCTAATGACTATGTATGGAGTGATTTCACAAGGCCCATTCAAGGAGAGGCTCAATTAAGGTTCAATGCTTCTAGGAAGCAAAAAGGGTCTCTTAGAAAGACCTAGGATGTAGGTCAAGACCTAGGCTTTGAAATTTGCAACGAGGATATGTATGCCTAGAATCAAGACTCCAAGAGTGAACTAGGACCTCAAAGGAAGCTAGTGAAATGATTTTGACACTCGTGAATAAGATTTTTGCTCCTTGTGAGAGACCTAAAAAAGAGCTTACGCTAGACCTAGGGTTTTCTACGGATAATCATGGGAGGAGTTCTTTCGAGGTATTCACTAGGTCAAGGTAAGAGGGAAGAAAGGGTCTCTTGTGATTTATTGATTATTCTATCATATACAAGGCTCATATGACCCTCAAGAAGGCCACCTTATCCAAGGAAAACAAATTAGGTTTCCCTTCCAGGGCACACAAATTTTTGGAGAACTAATCATGGGAATTCAACCAAAATTTGAGATCCTCTTGAGGAGATACAAAGGAAGAGTTATGTCCAAATGGAATTTGAAAATTCCTCCTCTAAAGAATTCCGCAAGATGCCCTAGATAAACATCCAAGGAAAGAGGGGCCAAATTTTGGAGAAGAGAAAAGAGAGGGAAGAGAACGGTGATCACCAATTTTTCTTGGACTACCGCCTAATCCTTGGGCTAAGGAGTCTAAGATGATTCAAGATTTGCTAAAGCCGTCTTCAAGGAGGCTAAAGAATGATGCCCGAGCAACCAATCTTCGACATTTACCTATCGAAGATTTAGGGATTTTCATGGAAGAAAAAACAAAATCTCATCCACTAGGAACATTCATCTAATTGTCATGCAATGAGTAACATGTGCAATTTACAACCAAATAACCTTTTACAATGATATTCAACAAATTAGGGTACAAGAGAATTAACTAGTTTCGTTAATTCCACACATTAGACCTTATTCCAAGAGAAATATTCAACAAAATAGCACTTACAATATGACAATGAGATACATCCAACCATAAAACAAGATGTAGCTCCAAGAAGAACGAAATTCTAGCTTCCAAAGATATCGAAATGCATCAAAGAGTCTCCAGCTATGTCCAAAAGAAAAAAGTGCGAATGTCTTTTACAAGAGAAATCCAAGTGATGACCATGCTTTCTCACATTGAGTGCGAGTTATATTTATATGAGACCTTTAGAGGTCAAACTCCTATTCCAAAGCCCCCCAACATTATTTTAATGTGCAAAAATAAGGCCTTGGTGACAAGCCCATCAAGTAGCTTATAAAAATTATGAATACTCAATCCAATAGTTGCCGAAATGATGATGTCATGATAAAGTGGGGTCATGGAAGGCCACGTTGAGTCCTCTAAGTGCCAAAATGATAGAGCGGGCTCCATAAATGATGCACAAGGGGATGGCCCCCTTAATGTCCATGGAAGTCATCATGTGGTGCCCCCAAAGTGGCTCGGGGTAGTCTCATGGGTCTCCCGGTAAAAGATAAGCCCGTGGGCCGTGGACTACTCCAAATGAGGGCACCGATAGTGGTGCTTGCCCTCCCATGTCTCAAGGGTGAGACAAACCTTCTTTGGGCCTTGGACCAACCGCCAAACCATGTGTACATTGCTAAGCCGATCGGGGCAATGCTTGTTTGAGTGCATCATCTAGCGGATAATGTGGGGCAACAAATAAGTTGTTGAAGGTGGTAAGGGTGCCCATGAGATGAAATAATGCTCTGTCACATGATGGAGTCCCATGGCTCTCAACGGATTCCCTACAAGTGTCAATATGATCCTTTGGTGGGCTTGGGCCCCAATTAAGTGGCCTAGCCCATGATGAAACCACTCGCCAATTACATATAAGATCCAATGCGTTTCCTCACCAATGTATACAATAATTCATTAGTGCATCTAAGTGAACCAAGCTTGATAATCAAGGGCACAAATGAGACTTCATAATGTGATTCCCTTCTAAATTTGGGGTTTTGAGCATGTAGTAGTGTTACTTCCCTAGGTAGGAGTGGCTAATAAACAACCCTATTAGGTGTTCCCAACCCCTAAAGGGAAAGACATGTCCAAGGTACATCCTTCAAGTTATAAGGGATATGTGGGTGATACAAGGGTCTCAAGGCCAAATGCCATGGGTTCAAGGGTGGTAATGATGAGGAATGTCCACACATTTGGGTGTATAGATGTATGAGGGAGCAATCGTGGTACATGAGTTACCCCGACCTTTGTTTTTCCACCCTTCATTTGCCTTTTTTCCTTTTCTTGATTTTGCTTTGTTATTACCTGTTCGAGGCTCCAGGAGATGAGAGCATGCCGTGTATGATATAAACAATGATTACCCCCCTTAAGGTGGGGCAATTCATCACCCACTAGGGGTTGGGACATGCATGGGTTCCATAATGATGTAGGGGGGCACTTGCGAGGCCCTAGGAACTAGGGTGATGGCCATAATAAAGCGGTAGAGCTCATGTTTGGCTTTTGCCCATGTGCTAATATACCGTCCCGACCATCTTTTGCATTTTGTGATATTGTTTTTTTTTGTATGTGACCATGATATGATTTTAACCTTTTTTTTTAGCCGCATCAACCTCCCAGCTCAACATTTCGAGGCCCGATTGAGACATGCGGACAAGGGGGAGGGAGAGTCCTAGAGCCTTGTGGATCCAAAGTGGTCATGTGGACCCGCAGAGGGAAGATGATGAAATAGGGCATGTAAAGTGCGGAGGGGAGTGAAAAATGTGAAATGGGAAAACATGACCACGCTACCAAAATAGGGATTTCGCAAGTAGTGCCCATCCTTAAGCTATAAGCCAATAAGGGAGATCCCACGGGACTAGGATTGAGGATTAACCCGCCATTTAAGGTGAGTGAAAAATACTACAATTGAAACCCTTCCTTCTTCCAAGTCACCCAATAATCCATACTCAATGTGCCCAAGGAAGAACAAGCATAAACATCTGATTGCACAATGAAAAACATACCTTTAGGATTGGATGGCCCACCTTCAAACATATGCTCTCGACGGATGGGCGAGGGGGGCATATGACCGGCTCGGGGAGCGGAGATCAACCGATACAATATATCGGCTACACCGGTGCCTCGTTAGGGGTTGTCGACCGCCACTGAAGACAAATCTCGGAGAAAAATTCTCCTATGGAGTTACTCACCGGTGGTGTGTAAGAGGGCCAATTCTAACACAACTCAATACCCTACTAGTGGTTAAGTTTGATTTCTTCAATTCTTAACTAGAGTTACAATATTGACTTTTCTATAGTCTTCTTCATCATGGTCATGTAGCTAGCTCATTTTCCATCAATAATGGGGGCTGATGTGGCATCCTCTCCAATCATGGTGGTCAAAAGAGGAAGGTCAACTTTTTAGGTGGCATAACTTTTGCATACAAACTCCATCCGAGGTCTTTCTTGTGCCATTGGAAATGAATCTGACTACAAATAGGCTAGGTAGTGTGGCACTTAAGCAGCAAAGTTTTGCCCCCCTCAAAAAATGCTATTTGATGCCTCAAACTGCTTTTGGAAGCTTTCAGACCCCAATTTGCCAAACTAAGACCTGCCAGTAAAAATGGTCTTGTGATTTCATTCCTCCAATTTTTCCACTTTGAAAGCATCAAGATGGATGACAAATAATATAATGATCCAATCTGACTCAATTATTATAGGCTTTTATCTATTATGAAAATGAATTTTTAATCTTTGGACTGTTGCTCATGGTTTAATTTTGTGGATTCCTCTATTGCATAAAGATGACACGCTATTTTGTATTGTCTGCTCAATTTTTGACTTCTTTAGAAAACAAAGAATAGAATCAGATACACATTTTACTAAAGCTTTTCTCAATTTGTTTACGTTATATTTGAGTGTACAAAATTGACACTAATTGTCATCTTCTTTTTTCCATGTGGAAAATTGCAGATTTATCAGAATTTCGAAGATATTGTTAATTACTTTTTTCGATGACTCAAGTGGAAATGAAAGTCAGTTGGGAACTAGTCAACATTCCATGGGATATTTTGGTCCACACAGACCATGTGTGGGGCTGAATCCTAGGAAGTTGAATCCAAGCACTCGGTCCTTCACAATTGTTACAGAATTCCCTTTGATTTTGATGTTTCTTTTCAAAGTCTACGAGGGTCATGTTCACAAGAATATACCTGTTCTCTTTCCCTTGATGGTCAATGCCATATCCATTCCTGGCCCGCATAATGCTCCACCCAACTTGAAAAATCATTATGTTGAAATGAAGCGTGCGCAGGTCAAGGTGAGGTTATCCATCAGTTATTGTCTTAGTAGTTAGATTGTTGAGATCGATCTTTAATTAGCACTTCTCTATTGTATTTTTTTTCCTTAAATGACAATGTAAACATATATGTGTGTTTGTGTGTGTATTCATATTAGATATCACTTCATTTTATATATAAATCAAACTTGAGCTTGATTGTAATCTAACCCAAGCTCATCATTGAATGAAGTTTTACACAGGGAAGTGTCCCACAGGGTCAGGGGCGCATCTCCCATGTTTCCCATGCCCCTAGGATAAGGAGTGCTTACTCCTTGATGCTCATTTGGTGTTGATTTCTTTTAGTTACTTTTATTTTCAATGTTCACAGGTTTAATTTTTGACTCTGGAAATTGATAACCTACTATTTAGCATTTACTTTTAGTGTTTGAATTTTGTTTAATAATTTTTTAGAATGATTGATTTGAATCAATGTATTTCATTTATGATTTTCTTATAAATTTTAAATTTCAAATTTGAAAATTTGATGTGGCTGTATCTTTATGATATATCAATAACAGTATGATAAATAACAATGGTCATTGGTGATTGAGGAGTCGTGTTTGTACCATCTAAAAATTTGAATTTAAAGGATGTCTCTGCATGTTCCCGCGTCTCCGTGATTCTGTGCTCCCATGCTCCAGAAACTCTAGGAACATTTATTAAATGATCTATGACCAAATACCGAAATTCTTTAGACTTGTTTTCCTTCGTCCTAGATATTGACCATACATACTACATAGTTCATATGCACAGTTACTGCAAAGCACATAGAATGTAGAAAAGATATTCTGCTCATGAATAAACCAACCACGGTTCTGATTCATAAAATCAAGATTGAAGGTCAACTGTTATATTAGTTTGTTCTTTTCTTGGAAAATATGAACAATTTGAGCTTCTTAAATCACCTTAGCAGCCTATCTCTCATACTGGGTCCTTGATGTCTGCATAAGCTACATCGTTATTGCTTCCAAGAGCTTCCATCACAATTTGAAATCTCCATGAATACTTAGACGGTTAAGTCCTCTTTTATTTGTAATTTTTAATCCCTTTATCAAATTTTCTGAATTCCTTGCAAGTGTTAGATAAACAAAGTTTTGGAGCCTCAACCATATGCATATCCTTCTGCACCATTCCTGGTAAGCACATTCTTTTCAGAGAAACCTACTTTGAATTTATTTAGCCATTTTAGAGCTCTAGCTTCTTTACACTCAGATGTAGCTCAAAGGGACACTAGAAATTGAAATAGAAGTTGAAGGTTATGTTAAAGTTTACTAAAGACCATAATAGCTCAAAGGGACTTATAGTAATTACAATCAGCAATACTAGCCCAACCAAAACAGATTGGTGTAAATAACCCCCCTAAAGGCATACTAAACCAACTTATGTATGTTTATTCCCTTCAGCTCAAATGGGCAATCGTTGTCCTCTCTGAGAATGAGTTTGTTCATAGCAGGAGCTCCACATAATAGATTAGCATTGAGACATGGCTGAGTTAAAATTTGAGATCACACACACACACACACACACTATATATATATATATATATATATAGATATAGATATAAAGCCTTCTTTTGATCGGAGAAAATTTACAGATAATCTAGCCTTCTGTATGCCGTTTGCCTGCCACTGGGGAAACCAGATCAGCTAGACCATAGATTGAAACTAATTGAGACTGAGCTTGATGATAAACATAACAGAGGTGATAAAATATCATGAAAATACTGTGACGAGGTAGAAGCATCCACATCAATGGGCAACTGGTCACCTGGACTGTTCAGAGCAGGGTCTTTGCCACGCAGGATGACCGCTTCTATTCGGCCTAGTGTTTTGTCCATGGTTTTGGATTCTGCTTGAAGCCCATACATCATACCCAAGATTTCGTCTTTTGCATCATTTCTGTCGAGTAACACTTTGCCCAGGAGCAATTTCATGTGCAAATAGAGGGCCATTGTATACATATTGATTTTGGCACCCTTGGGTATGTCCAGTATCTGGAACCCAGTCAGCTACTGTCGCTAACACTTCTGAATGTGAATAACATTCTCTTTCTGTAGCTATACCCTACTCAATCTCCTGAAGCTCGTGCTGAATATCAAGGGAAGTTTGCAAACAGAAACAACGAGCAGAGGCTTGGGTGCGGGAGCTCCCTTAGCCTTTCCTAGAGCGACCTCGTTGATCGACCATGGTTCCAATCCAGTAGAGGGCGCCTAGACCCTGCACAGACCAAGAAGTGGGGGAAACCCTGCAAATCACTATCCATGGGCTACTGCCAGTAGCCCTGAACCAACATACCTTCAGGCTTCAGCAAAGCAAAGACTTTTGCAGAAATGAAGATGCTTTCCTCTCTTTAAACACCAACCTATGTGATGTAGATAGAACCAGTTTCCACTAAGATGACAGATTTCTTTCTTGAGATTAGAAGCTTAGACAAATGAGGGTGACATTGTCCAGATTGTAAGATGGGCAGTGAAGATCGACCCGCCAAGGAGTCAGTAGACCGAGTAATAGAATAGGGAAAGTCGCTACCCCAGACTCTATATCCTTGAATACGGAGGACCAGATAAAGAAATACCCATGCAACAGAAGCGAGACTAGTCGATAAAATTCTTACCACTTAGTGAATGCTTCACAGGCAAAGGCCAGAGGGGTACTAGTTTTGTTTGAAAGGGCCGAGGGAGCAATTTCCCCATCAGGGAAGCCCAACAAACCCCAAGGAGACCCCACTTGTACTTGGAAAAATTAAATTTGCTCATGGAAAAATATTATTTTTGTTTCTGGACCAAGTCATCTTCAAAAGTACAAGTCGGCCTAGAGAGAGAAAATCGACCTCGCAAACAACATATAAAAACACCTAACTTGGCATCAATTGGAGGCATCACATCACTCATCAATCTTCTTCATTTGGTTCGATCTCATCTGAAAATTGCAGGACCGAGTTCACAGTTCACCCATGCGAAAGGAGGAGAGAGAAATTCTGTTGACTGTGTTGACTTCTGTTTTTGGGACTATTTTGACCTGCATTGACTTCATTTGACTTGGGCTAGTTTGACAGAATTTTGAACTGTCCTTGGAGGCAGATTTGAGAACTGTTTTGACAGGGTTTGATCAAGCAAGGAAGTTCGGATTTATTGCTGCCTTGACCGAAATTTTCTGAGCACTTTGCACTGTTGGCTTTGAGTGTTTAGTGCTGCGTTGACTGAACTTTGAGAGGGCCGAAATTTTGCAGAACTAGTACTTTGACCAGAATTGACTTTTATGCTTGTTTCTGCCTCGCTTGCAGCTCTGGTTAGTGTGGGAAAAATCCTCAACCCTACAAGGTGTGACTTGGTGGCAAACGAAGAGATGGGGCTGTCACCTATTTCCAATTCTCCCCATTAAAGCTCTTTCATAGTTAAAGCTAAGGGGGGTGGTTCCTAATGAAGATTAGTTAAAGGAAATGTGAGTTTCTAGTAGATTAAATAAAATGGAAAACTTATCAACAGTAGTAAATTGATCCTACAATATGAACAAGTAAAGAGATATATGAGCAACTTGCAATAATTCATTCAAGAAAAATATGACATCATAGACCAATGCCTAAATAATTAATTGCTCAAAGTAAATAGCATGTACTTGCTCAAATGAAAATGTAATGGCAAGCAATCCTGCAAAAGAGAACAATGCTAGATGAAATATGAAATATCACTTGCAAGATACAAATGGAATATTGTACTTGTAAAGAAATGTTCAAGTAAAAGATAATATCATTCCATGATCATACGCATAAACATCAAGCACATGTGATAGCAATTTGGCAAGTAAAGTAAATATGGCAAGATGAAAATTCACACTACTTGCGAAATGCTAATTTGAAGGAAAGACAACTTGAATTTGCAAATGAGATTCAATGGATCAAAAAGTATTACTTGCAAAATGTAAGTAGATGTTGCACTTGCTAAAGGAAGTACTCAACAACAAGAGATAATAACACCGATAGACAATGAGGCTATCCATTATGACAAGTACATGAGATAAATAAATTTGCAAGTAAATTTAAAGTGTCACAATGTGACATGCAATTATCTTGGTAAATTTTACATTAAACACCTATCTAGATGTAACCTTTCTCTCAACTATTTTGAAACAAGTCTCTAGTGTGAGTTGTGGAGGGATACCCAAGAAAAGACAACTGAGGCTGTATTAACAATACCTCCCCTGGAATATCCAACCTCTCGATGCCTTCGGTGCTGCAAAGACTGTGGCTCTGACAACTGCAAGGTCACCGTGTTAATCACAGAAGTGGGTCTGTGTTCCTCAAGTTGGGCGAGAGAGAAGGGGTCCTAAAATTCTTTCAACCAAGCTTATGATTGGAGGTAAGTTAATTAAGGATGCAAACTAATGTTAAAAATGCCTAAATGAGATGCATGTGTGAGATTTGGTTAATAAGAAAAATATTGATACGAGTCCTCCAAAATAAGTGAAGTAATGCTCAAAACAAGATTTGTACCAATGACTTAAATGGAAATAGCTCAATATTACTTGCAAGCTATGTTGCCAGGAAACGTGGGTGCGGGTGTGGGGACGGGGACGGGGACGGGGACGACATTTTTTGAAACAGGGTGCGTGGGTTCGTCTGGGTATTTTTATATTAATATATATTATAAATTATAAATTATAATTTATATATCATATATAATACTATATTTTATAAATTATAAATTTAATGAAAATTAAGACTAAACAAACTCTAAGAAAACAGCTACCATCAGAATTCTTATCAGAATTGCATCAGTGAAACATCTGGGGTGTTTTTCCCACTCAGTGTTCTTAAGCTTGTCATGCCTGCCATGCAGACACAGATTTGGTAACGTTAGAAAACAATCATTCATTAATTGAAAAATGATGCAACAGAAAAATTGCTGCAATATCCACACAAGTTTCCTGCGGCAGTAAAAAACAACTGTTTCAAAATCTACACATAAATTTGATGAAGATCCTACCCATAAATTTAATGAGGAATGTGATTTTTGAAATCTACACATACACTTGATGAAGTAGGCCTATTAGTATTGTAATTCAGATACTCAGATGATTGATTTTTGCTAACTATGAAAACTTAGGCAGACACGCTGTTTTGCACGCTGTCTACTGATCAAACTTCCTTTTATTGAAAGTCCCACAAAGGCAAGTAAAATTTTGGATAGGTATATTGTCAGTACATTAAAACAACTCCAAAATCTCAAAGCATGCATTCATGCTCTTGTCCACTACAAATGCTGGTTGTGGAGTAAGCAGATAACTTTTTTTTGGTAATGAATAATTAAAACCCCTTCTAAAAGCAACTATTTACAAAAGCATCTTATAAAGTGCCAGCATACTGGATTTCAAATAACTCGACAGGATTCAAGCCTCCTAGCATACAAGTTGCTTCTTCCATTGTGTAACTGTATCGAGAAGGGTCAAAACACCATATCAGTTTCTTGTTCTTTATACAAAAGAGCAAAGGAAATGCATAGCAAATATGGAAGCATTCAAAATTAATTTGCATGGTTATGGATACACCCCAAATGTTTGACTGAAAAACGATGGGTTCTTCATACCAAAAGAACCCAAGAACCCGATTTTTTTTTTTGAAGAACCCGGTTCTTCTAAGAAGAACCCGGTTCGTTTGGGTTCTTCAGGGTACTTGGGTGCGGAGAATCCGGTACTTGGGTGCGGGAACCCGGTGCGGGTTTGGGAACCCCACCCCCGGGTGCGGGAACCCGTGCAACGTAGCTTGCAAGTAATTGAGCTAAACTGCAAATTGCTTCAAAGTTAAATGCTTCAAAAGTATGATCAAGATAACAAAGAAGCATAGTTTGACATATAATGAAACAATGTATTCCAAAGATCTATGAAACAACTTAAGAAAAATGTTGCATGAATTGTAGTATGTTGCACAATACAAATATTTAAGAAAATACAAGTTGTGATGAAAGTGGATGTGAATGCTATGTTAGTTAGTTTTAGCAAATCAAAAGTGCATGTGAGTAAACTAAATGAGAAAGCTAGAAACGAGAAAATGCAAATCAATCCACCCGAGAAAGCCCTCCAAAATAAGGAGGCGGGATGCCATGGGATAATTCCCAAGCTCCCTCACAATAAAATAATCTTTATTTAAAGAGCGAATTACAAAGTTGAGCCACCTTTATATGTGAGAGGAAGGCTTTAAGATTTGGGGCATTTTTCCAATAAAATTTAATTTCTAGTCACTAGGATCCTTCCTTTAGGAAATAGGAACAAAATTTTACAAAAGGGAGATGGATACAAGATGCCAATGATCCTTTCTATTGAATTGGAAACAAATTTCTGAGTTCTGTCCCAAAATTTCAGCCTTCAACAATCAAGAAAAATGTGCAAGGAGGAGAGGGTAAGCCTCTCTCAAGCCCAAGATTTTGCTTGAGATAAATGACATCCTGTTATGAATATAGTTCATAACGAATATAACAAATATAATTATTAAATAGTTAATTAAGGATTATGTAAGTAGTCATTAAGTTAGTGAAAGGGCATGTCTAAGAGACATGCCTAGTCATGAAAGGTCACCTGCGTAGGTATATAAGCAGGGCCTCATTGTAACATTTTATCATCTATTGATCTATCTCATATATTTTATAATATCATATTTGTATCCTCATGGATATCTTTGTATTCCAAGTGTTCTGGAGTATCTAAGCTTGAGAAGGAACTTTGTTCGCTTCATTTTTAAAATTAAAAAGGAAAAAGAAATAAGGAAGAGTAGGTAAGGTTATTTTGATTATTCTTTCAGTGGTTTACAAGCTCGTGGTTTTGGAAGCCCATGGTAATTTCCCATGGTATTTGCAAGGTAAAATAAGAAGTGAAGGAATAAAAAATATCTTGTGAATGGTAAGTTTACTTTTACGTGGAGAAATACACATAAGTGGACATATATTTTATAGGTGAATATATGTGAATAGCCACGTTTTACTAGGGTTGTAACCTTTCAACAAAAAAAGAGTTAAAAAAAATCAATTGTTAAAAGAATATATATATATATATATATATATATATATATATATATAATTAATTAAATTATTAAAAAAAATAAAATTTGAAGGAATAATAACCTCATTAAAAAGAAGAAGAGACAGTTAGGAAGGGTTATCTTAAAAACCCTAAAAACTCAA
The DNA here is from genome assembly GCA_034641835.2 of Pinus albicaulis. Taxonomy (NCBI): domain Eukaryota; kingdom Viridiplantae; phylum Streptophyta; class Pinopsida; order Pinales; family Pinaceae; genus Pinus; species Pinus albicaulis. Next base: position 1,293,436,719 of record CM076581.1, on the reverse strand, counting down.
TTCAACAGACAAAATGAAATCAATCATTGATGAAAAGGAAATTAAATCCAATTCGGAAAGGAAAAAAGGAAGATTTCTTGAAATTATAGTATTTTAACAAATACAAGATGAGGAAATTATTATCCATAAAACTTTGAGAACAAATTTCTGAAGGAAGGGCCAATTCATAACAAATAAATAAATAAAAGTTGATATATTAAATTGTGACAAAAGCAAATGACGAAAGCAAATGAAGAAAACGGTGCGTGATTGAACTGAAGGAAAGTGTCAACTATAAGCTTTGAGGACAACACTTTTGAAGGAATGGGCAATGTTATGAATATAATTCATAACGAATATAACAAATATAATTATTAAATAGTCAATTAAGGATTATGTAAGTAGTCATTAAGTTAGTGAAAGGGCATGTCTAAGAGACATGCCGAGTCATGAAAGGTCACCTGCGTAGATATATAAGCAGGGCCTCATTGTAACATTTTATCATCTGTCTATCTATCTCATATATTTTATATTATAATATTTGTATCCTCATGGATATCTTTGTATTCCAAGTGTTCTGGAGTATCTAAGCTTGAGAAGGAACTTTGTTCGCTTCACATCCTTTAGGACATTTGGACAACAACAAATGAGGCTGCAACCACCCACAAAAAGAGCTGCAAATAATCACAAAGAGGGCTGCAAATACTATGCCAATAGGTCCTACAAATAGTGTGTTAGATGTCTCAAATGGATGCTCCTTCAAGCTGCCACAAAATGAGTTAGTATGGCTTCAAAAAAAAATTAAAAGTTAGCCTAAAAAGGTCAATCAAAAGAATGAAATATATATACAATATAATCTACAAATGCTAAGCTAAAGAGTATGAGTAAACTTTCCTCTTTGCTTAGCCATGATATAGCTCTAAAATAACAAAATGATATCAATGAAGCACAATATTTTTTAAAAGAAATAATTTTAAATTTGAGAGTAATCTTGGCTTGTATACAAGCTATGACTAGCACCCTTGCAATACAATGTGTAAGATTAGATTATGAGGCTCAAAGAATAAATGAGAGTTCCTTCAAGAGCATATCAAGAGTGGGTTGGTCTCTCCAAAGACTTCCCCTCACGCTTGATCATTGATCCAATTTGAAAATTTCCTTTCTACAAAATTCAATCAAAAGATTAATTCCACATATAGATTTAAAAAATATGCAACGAAAAAGAGGCCTAGAGATTTATGTGAAATCTACTAGGACTATCTAAATCTAGAGCACAATTCTTAAATCATGTATTGATGTAAGATAGCTCTACATCTTTACATTTTCTAAAAGTATATGGAAACATGGAATAATTAGAACATATAGAAGGAAAGTAGGCACAATTAATCAACACAAGATCATACCATGCTTCAAGAAGGAAAAACTTCACATGAATGAAACCTCAAAGTCTTTATTGATATTTGAAGGTGTACAAAGTAGCAGCGCTTCTGAAAGCATAATCGCTAGTATCAATAATACATAATGAGAGCCCAAGGTTCATTTATGTGAAAATTTCTGAATCCAAATTACAGAAACCCTGCTGCAATTTTCTGATTTACTTCTCCTATTTGTTTGATTTAATTAACAAGTTATTTTTTCTGAAATATTTAGTAAAACATCAAAGTAAATATTTAGAGCCCACATCAAGGACACAATATTTTTTTTTGGTAATTTGAGCTATTCTATTAATTTCGAAAACATAAAGTTACATATGCCACAGGCTGGGTTGGCAAGCTGTGCTTAACCAATCCTAGCCTTTGTTACACTGTTTCTGGGCTGCCTCGGGGGAGGAAACCAACTCAGACAAAACTTGGAACCGAGCAGTACGTTATGCGCTGACATATCTAAAAAACACAAAGTAAATGATAGAAGAAAAGCCCTGAGGGCGAACTTGACAAAAATAGAGGAAAACTGTGCAGCTGTGCAGACGTTACTCATCATCTTCATATTTATTGTTGGGGTTCTCCTCCTCAATAGGACAAGCTGGAGCCTGCGCAACAGCTGCTTCCACATCGGCCACAGTACGTTTGGGAATGCTCACAGGAGTGCAAAGGATGGGGGAGTCTGGGTCTATGCCATCGGGAACCTGCGTCCAGATGCCATCAGAATCCATGACCCAGATGTCCGTGTCCTCATCATCCTTCTCCGTGGCCATCAGAGGAACAAGATTGCAATGCGGAGAGTGCGACTGGGGAGAGGAGGTGGACCTCCTCAAACTGCGACCACCTTTCTGCGTAGCTTGCCTAGAGGATTCTGCGTGCTGCTCAGGATTGGGACTTATGGCTCGCAAAAGTGCTGGAAGAGGAGCCATCAATTGAGTCGAGACGATTATCCTCTCCGTGACTATATCATCTCGGGAGAGCCCCTCTCTGTTCACCGCGGATAGTGCGTTGGCGAAGTCTGGGAGCCATTGCGCACCTGGGATGGGGTGAGCAGTTCAGGAGAAACAGAAACACACAGGGCCGAGAGGAGACTAAAATCACACTGGGGCTGAAGGGGAAGAAAGATCTGGGGAGAAAATTCGCAGGAAGGAGAGCGGAAATCCAAATGAAACTGCGCAGCTCCACACTAGGACAGGGGGTTCGCAGCCGATTGAGGTTGATGAGAAGCCAGAGCAGAGTGAGGGGAGCGAAAGGCAAAGGAAACAGGCTGAGTGAGGAAAGGGGCAGATAACTTAGCGTTATAAAGGGGCAGGGATGAGATCTATGGCGCTGAGTGGCCTTCGCACGTATCTGCGTGCTATGATTAATGACTTGAACAGGCTCGGGGGAGGAGGTATGGCTGCGATACTGGTTAATCATGATGGACATTAATGGTGATAGATGCTAGGTGAAGTTCAGGGCATGGTGACGTAGTACCCGTCCTCTCATCATCATTTCTAGTTCTGCAAGGTTCGTGCGAGAGGCTAACGGTATTTGGATCCACAATAGGTGAAACTTTGCGTTGGAGATCTCTGTTATCCAGGTGGGGTGGGATGTGATTGTCACTCATGTCTATTCTGTCACCCGCATTCGGGGGGTACTGATCCTTCTGAATGAGAGTGAGACAGTTCTATCTGAGAGCAACATCCTCAACCTGTATAAGAGTGGAGTGATGCAGAGCGCAGTTGCTTTCCACCCCTTTGTTTGAAGAAGATCTGCAACAGAGTTGGCTTTCTTGCGCACGTGACCAAAGGTAATGGCTCTGTGGTTGTGAAGCAGCAGTTCCAACATCTTAAGCTTGTGGGCAAGTCTCCAGTTGTTGGAAACTTTTGAGGAAGCTGTGCCTTGAAGAATTCTGGTGGCAGCCATCATTATGATTTGCGAGTCTCCCTCCATTTCCAGAGGGAAGTAGTGGAATTCTATGGCAATTTGAATATCCTGTATCAGTCCTTCAAGCTCAGCCGAATTATTACTATCCCATCCTATATTCCCATAGTAAATTCTGAGAGGATCTCCCTGAGAGTTCTTGATGATGCCTTCGAAACCTGCATTACCGGGGTTGCCTTTGGACGCCCCATCAAAGATGCATTTGAAGAAGCCTTTGGAGGGAGGAGACCATGTTTCTGGAGTAGGAGTTCTACCAACGCTTCTGGGATTGATGTCCGTGGAAGTGTTTAGACTCATGTGCCAGTTGTTCCATATGTGACATTCTGCTGCCCTGGTGGGTAGGTCCTTTTGACTCCATGCGTCTAAGGCTAGAGTTTCAGTAAGGTTGCTATGAATCCTGTCCCAGAGCTGATCAGGGGTGGAGGCCTTTTCCTTGAAGATGTAGCTGTTTCGTTCCTTCCAGATGTTCCAGATGAGGATACCTGGAATGATCTTCCATAGTCTATTTAGAAGGGTATTGGTGTAAGGATTGTCCTGCTAGCTGTTGATGGTGTTAATGATGTTACCTCTAGCATGGTTGGAACGATGACATAAGACAACAATTCTGTCCCATAGGAAATTGGCAGTAGGACGTTGGTCCAACAGGTGGTCGATGGTTTCCGAGTTGTCCTGACATAAAGAACATCTGGAGGGCCCTACGAACCCCCTCTTCAAAAGATTCTCCCATGTGAGGATGCGTCGTTTATTGAGCAGCCACAGGAAAGTAGCTATTTTGGGCCACAGATTGGCTTTCCATATATTTTTCCAGATGGTGTTGGCTGGACCTGGGTATTGCTGATGAAGGATGTTGTAAGCTTCCTTGGTTGAGTAAGTTCCGCTGGGCATATGCCCCTAGCGAAGGATATCAGGTCTAGTTTTTATTTTGATTTTTCTTTTTGTGCTGAGCTCCTCCCAGATTTCTGTGTGGCTTTCATTGTTCTAGTTTTCTTGCCATATTCTTATATGAAGCCATTGCCTGTAGCCTTGGGTGACGTCTCCCGTCCAGAAGTCATGAGCCTTTTGTCTTTGCCTTCCTTGGAGCGCTGCACTCCATAGAGGTCTACGGAAGATGGAGGAGAGGCTTGGCATCTGTTGCTAGGAGTCCTCCCAGAATCTGGCTTGGTTACCACTTCGTAGCTCCCAGAAACTGTGATTTTGGATTATCCTTTTTTGATTGCTAGCTGCTTTCCAGATTTGGGAACCAACCATATCTAAGTTGTACCTTATGAGATCCTCCTTTGGCCAATACTGCGCATACTTGGCAGCCCATAGGTTGGCCCATGGGGTGTTTGGGTTGGAGACCCATTTCCACCAGATGCTGGCTCCCATTATGGTATTGCTGTGCTCAAGATCCCGAAGTCCTAATCCTCCCTGACTTTTAGGGGTGCATACATCCTTCCAATTGACTAAGGCCCATTTGTTCTTTCCTTTTGTGCCTCCCCATAGAAAATTCCGTTGCAGATTGCGCATGGCTTTTAGGATCCATTTGGGAGCTGCAAGGATGGAGAAGAGATAGATGGGGAGGGATTGCAGGATGGACTTAATGAGGACAAGACGACTGACAATGTTGAGGGTATGGTGAGTCTAGTTGGAGAGGCGAGTTTCCATGTTATCTAGCAGAGCTCTCCAGGAGGAGTGATTGATGGCTGAGTCAGTTAGCAGAGCTCCTAGGTATTTGGAGGGAAGAGAAGCAATAGAGAATCCAAGGATGGGGCAATAGTACGTTGGGTTTGAGGGGGGGTATGGAAGAAGAATATCTGCGATTTGTTAGGGTTGACCTCTGTTCCGAAGGATTCAGAGGAGTCAAGAACAAATTTAAGGGTCAGGGCTTCTTGGACTGAGGGGTAACCTATGATCAAGTTATCATCCACAAATTGTTGGTGAGAAGAGGGAGGCAGGTTGTGGAGAGGTAAAGCAAGCAAGGCGCCAGTCTGGATAGAGCTCTTGAGAAGGCGACCCACGCCTTCTGGAAGAAGAATATCTACGATTTGTCAGGGTTGACCTCTGTGCTGGAGGATTCAGAGGAGTCAAGAACAAATTTAAGGGTCAGGGCTTCTTTGACTGAGGGGTAACCTATGATCAAGTTATCATCCACAAATTGTTGGTGAGAAGAGGGAGGCAGGTTGTGGAGAGGTAAACCAAGCAAGGCGCCAGTCTGGATAGAGCTCTTGAGAAGGCAACCCAGGCCTTCTGCCATGATGATGAAGATGATGGGAGATAGAGGGTCCCCTTTTCTTATGTCTCTCGAGGGGTTGAAGGTGGCATAGGGGATACCATTGACCAGGATGGAGTGAAAGGGAGAGGTGATGAGACTCATGATCCATTTGACCCAGGTGTGACTGAAGCCAAAGGCTAAGAGGACATTTTTGATGTAGTCCTAATTGAGTTTGTCAAATGCTTTGGATAGGTCAATTTTGAGAAGCATACTGGGTTTTTTGTTGGTTTTGAGGGAGTGAATGACTTCATGGGTTAAGATGATGCCATCAAGAATCTGTCTCCCTTCCACATATCCTGTTTGCTCTGGGGAGATGATGAGGGGAAGGAGCTTGTTTAGTCGGTTAGCTATGACTTTGGAGATAATTTTATAAATGACATTGCAAAGAGCTATCGGTCTGTACTTACTTGGTGATGCTACCCTGTCTTCTTTTGGAACCAGAGTGATAAAGGTGGCATTTAGCGCAGGTAGCAGCCAGTGAGTGGACCGTGATTCCTCCACAACTCCCCAGGCTTCGTTTTGGATGATCTCTCAGAAGAAGTGGAAGAAGTTGGTGGTAAATCCATCAGGACCTGGAGCTTTCCCTGCTTTCAGTTGGAAGACTGCCTGTTCCACCTCAGCTAAAGTGGTAGCAGCGAGCAACATCCTGTTATGATCTTCCGTTATCAACTTGGGGATGTGTTGGGTGATTTCCCCAATGGCTTCCTGCCTTTGGTGGTTGGGTTCCTGAAGGATGTCCCTGAAGTGATTGCGCAACTCCTCAGTGATTGCCTCTTGCGTTTCCAGCCTTTCCCCCATTTGGCTCTTGAGGACTGTGATTCTGTTATGCATCCGGTGCTGAATAGTGGAGCGGTGGAAGAATTTGGTGTTTCTATCTCCCTCTTTAAGCCAATTGATTCTTGATTTTTGTCTCAGCTGTGTGCCCCTCTTGGATGTTGTTCTGTTGCAGCTTCTTCATTTTCTCCTCCAGGTCTTTCTGTTCTGTGAATATATTGCCAAAGGTTGTTTTGTTCCAGACTTTCAGTTGACCTTTGATAAGTTCCAGTTTTGTCTGGAACTGGAGCATTTTGGTGCCTTGAGGGGGTGCTAAGGATGACCACTAGTTGGAAACCATTTCCTTGAACCTCAGGTGCCTGAACCAGCAATGTTCAAAGCGGAAAGGTTTAGGAGCGTGCTTACCTGGTTGGAGCCATTGGAGTTGTATTGGCCAATGATTAGATCCAGCCGCGGGGATAATGGTGGTATCTAAGTTGCCTCCGAGGCGAATAAGATCATCAGTGATGACGAATCTATCCAGTCGTGAGACTATCTCTGATGGACACCCCCTCTTTTGTTGTTCAATGTGAAGATTCCATTGGAGGTGTGTAGATTAATGAGTTTATTGCTTTGGATGAATTTTTTGAATCCATTACTATCCGATTCCAGATGCAACCTTCCGCCTTTCTTTTCCTAGAGATTGGTTATCATGTTGAAATCTCCCCCCAGTAGCCAGAGAGGGAAGGATTGCTGTTTATTGATTTCCTCTAGATTATTCAGGAGTGCTAATTTTTGTTGAGCATTTTGCGGAGAGTAGACATTAGTGAGAAAGCCATGGATGTTTGTTCCAGTCAGGTGAAAGTTGGCCTGAATGAAGTGTCTGTTGGCATGAAAGTTCTCTAAGGAGATGATTTGAGGGTTCCAGATGATTGCCAGGTCTCCAGACGCCCCGTTTGCATCAACCGCTATTGTATTACTGCCTTTCCATATCTTTTTGAAGATGGATTCCAGAGTAGAGCTGGAACATTTGGTTTCTTGCATGTAGAATATTGCCGGATGTTCCCATAAATCATTTTCTTTATGATCCTGTGCTTCGTGGGGCTGTTGAGCCCTTTGATGTTCCATGAGATTAGCTTCATGGGATATAATTGGAGGTGAGGGCATAGAATCTAGTCAGCTTGGGGAATCACCCAAAATCCACCATTTCTTTCCCAATTTCTATGGTTCTCTGCAGGGATGTTTTCCTACCTCTTTTGCGGGACTCTTTCATGAAGTATTTTGTGTTGATAAGCGTGCCCCCTTGGATACCCAAGGAGGGGAGTTGCTGTGCTCTGGCTAAGATTACCTCCATTTTTTTGGATTTGCTGCTCCGGGATTGATGTGTAATCCTTATTGTTGCAGGCTTCCTCTAGCCCAGCGAGATCCAAGCCTTCCAGATCTATATGCTTTCTGGTTCTACCTCCATCGCTTCTGGGATCGTTTCCATGATCTATCTTTGCCCTTTATCAGACTATTGTCCTGCATCCTTTGCGTTAGGTGGTTTTAAGGTGGTCTCCAGTGGAAGCTTATTTTGCTGAGCCTTAGAGGACTGGACCTGCGCTGTGAAGGTACTCCCAGCTTCATTGACTGGTTCGATTTCGTTGTCATTTCGCTGATTTAGGGCTGCGTAGCTGTTGCTGGTTGTAAGTCCTTTTTTATTCTGCTGAGAGGTGGCTCTCCTGTTATGTCTTTTTTTACTTGTTACCTTCGTGAATCCTTCTGCCTCTTGTTCACTAGATTCCTTTTCAACTGTAGCTTTCCTGTTAAGGGGACAGTCTCCGAAGAGATGCCCATGTTGGTGACATTTTATGCATCTAAAAGGTATATGTTCATAATCTACAGTTTGTGTCCATTCAAAATCTTCATGCATCAGACTTACCTTGCCTGGTAGCGGTTTGGCTAGGCTCATGTAGACGCAAATGTGAGCATAGGCTGCGTAGCAATTGATTTTGGTTTCTTCTGCAATCTTGACAAACTCTCCTAAGGTGTTGCCAATGTCTCTGAGGGTGAGCTCGTCCCAATAGTCTTGGGGGACCTCCATCCATTATCCTATCTTTGTCCTCAGAGCAGGTGAAGAGAATATTGAAGAAGCCTTTAGCACACAGCTGCAAGTCAATGTGGCCTTTGGGTTTCCATTTTGAGGCTATCCATCCTCTCAATGCTTTTTCCGTGGGCCAGAAGTCCATGAACTTGCCTATCAGTGCATGGTCTTTCATGAATTGAATTCTTCCATTGATGCGATGCGCTGGGAGTTCGATCACTATTTTCTTGGAGTCCTTTGGTATGCATGTTGCTGATTTCGTGTTCATGGTTGTTGCTGCTTGTGTATTAGTCATCTGTGCTGTGGGTGTCGCCCCTGCGTTTTCTTGAGATGGGCCAGAGTTGTGCTGATTGATGGTATCAGCCCCTGCCGCCGTCCCTGTTGGAGGCTGGCCTGTGAGGGGGGGAGCAGCCGTCCCCCCACTGGAGTCTGTCATCGGTAAGCCTGTCGCTGTCCAGGTGAGAGGTTGCGGTAGGTCAGGCTGGGGGAGAAGGTCTGTCGAGGGCAGCGAACGCCAGAACTAGCAAACCCTAGGTCATGGAGGTCGTCCTGGTGCAGAGCTCTGCTCAAGTAAAAATTCATCAAGGACACAATATTAAATGCTTGACAAAGGACACAATATTTTTTGGACAAATGTCCCAAAAAAAAAACCCAATGCGGGAAAATCGGTGCAACAATTATTAGAGGGTTTTATTATTATGCAGAATTCTGAATACATTCAAGGGCACCAGACATGGTTTGCCCAAACAAATAAAATCATGACAGATGTACCTCTATCTCTCGGAGACAGAAAATGTGGTTGATTCAGCTGAGGATGAAGAACTCCACAGGTGCCTACGGAGTCATTGCGTCACCCTTCAGTGTGGTTGCTTCACACCTTCTGGATCTGCTGAAAACGAGCCCTTTCTGGCCCACTGGAACCCCAACGCTGCCTCTCCCAGCATTGCGTCAGCCTTATGGCCCTGCGTGAGCCTTTGCGCAACTCTAGTTGGGCCTGCGTCACCTTGGCTTAGCCTACGCTGCCTTTGTGCTACTTTGGCTGGACCTGCATCACCCTTGCTGGGTCTCTGCACTGCTCTGGTATGGATCTGCCTCTCTGCCAATGTATCCTCAGCCTCGGATCTGAAATCCCACTGCCGATCTGCGCTTCACTGCACTGCAATCTCACTCGAAAATTCTCAGCAAACTGTGCCCTAGAATTTCGACTTAGCTCAGAAGTGCTGTCCTCCAACTTACCCCAAGCCTTCCTTTAATACTTTTCTCATTGAACATTCAACGACCATGATCTAATCTCTAATCGACGACTAAGATTAGAAAAGACTTGATCCACGTTACTTAGAACATTCTCACCCACATTTCTAAATTAATTCACTTTAATTATTTAATTTCCCTAAGTTAGACTGAGGATTCCATTAAAATAATTAATATTTTGAATAACTTAGGGTCCGGGTGGAATTTCTCCAGAGTCCAAACGATTTCTGGGTCTTGGATATCTCATGTGTTCTAGCCCTTCCACAAAGTTTCATTGCTCCAGTCTTCAGTGTCCTAGCACTGCCAAAGTGCCTCCATGATCCTCTGCACCAACTAACTCTAGTCATCCTGATACTGTCTTTAAGGGCTCCTGTAGCTCGTATGTAATCCAAGAGTTTGAGCACCTCAAGGATCCTACCCGTTTTCTGTAGTTCAAGAGAACTACAGATCAATGTCGCCCCACCTCTTCTCTTGAGGCACATGAGCACTCACAGCCACGTCATCATCATTGCCATTGTCCCTCTTGGTTTCTGCAGCCTTGGAATCTGAATCTTCCTTTCCCTTCTTCTTCTGAGGACAAGTATTTTTGAAGTGTCCCAATTTGCCATATCTAAAGCACCGGACCTTTGAGAGGTCCTTCTTCTTCTTCCCTTGCTGTTGCCTTTGTCCCTTAAATGCGAGAGCCGCATCTTCCTCCTCCTCCTTCTTGATCTTGGCTCCTCCGTTGTTGTCGCCCATCTTGGACATCCTCCTGATCTCCTGTTGACGAAGATTTGCCCACATGTCCTCCTAATTTGGAAGTTGTGCTCTGCCCAAAATACTTTGGACAAAGGTCTCCCAATCATCGGTGACTGCATTCACGGCAGTCCTCACCAGGAGTTGCCCCCATAGCAACCAACTGATCTCAAATTTCCTTCGATCGAATGAGGAAGGGATCGATTTCCTCTCCCTTGTGCATCTGAAATAGTCGCAACTGATTCTCCAAAAGCATCTTCCTCTGGACAAAAGTACATTGATACAATGTGGTCAAGGTCATCCACATCTCATTTGCCATATTCTTCTCAACAATGTGTGGGACCACATGATCCTTTACCCTGTCCATTATCAAGCGCTTGGCCCTTGCTTGCGATTCCTCATACTTCTTCAACGAATTAGCATCGACCAAGACGACCACAACCTTCTCGGCATAATCTTTGATGCGATACTCATCTAGGACAGATAGGATCCTGGCCTTCCAGATGACAAAGTTAGATGCTCCATCTAACCTGTCTTGATCCCTCAATCCATGAGAGGCCATCTCTGCTCAGCGAATGTCAAAACAAATGCTCTTCTCCCTTCTTCTGTTGTTGCTCTCAGCAAGAGACCAAATTTGGGTTTCTTGGCGATATAAAACCCTCTAGAGAATACACTCCCTCCGACCAGTGATTTCCTTCTCAGAAATCCTCCACCAATCTGTCAAATCAACCCTCTCCAATCACTCTGTTGATCGGATCTCAGACTTCTTGGCTAGAAAGTCTGTTGAGGAATTGTTTCCCCTTTGTCAACCTTGCTAGACACTGTTCTACACCGGAAAAAACAATGCCCCACCAACAACTTTGAAGATAAAAACTACACCTCCAGCCACGACAACTGGCACAATGTCACCCCCTCTCGGATTGCGTTACCCTCTTTGGCCTGCGTCATCTAGACAGGCTCTGCGTCAACCTCTGCGTCACCCTTGCTGGGTCTGCGCTGTCCCTTAGGTGTTGCGCTGCCTCTTTCTGGATCTGGGTTGCCTTAGTCGCTTTCCTGCAACAAAAATCTTTGTCACTTTGTTGATGGCTTCAGCTCCCCCTGATCTGCAATAGCTCTGGTACCATGTGAAATTTTTTGAATCCAAATTACAGAAACCCTACTGCTCATGCGCAGATCAACCAGGGATATATGTTGCCTTTACATACATGTGATGGAACACACTTAAGACCACAAGTGGCCAACAATTGAACTAGCACCCTAATCTTCACATGAAGCCCACACAACAGTTATGTTGCCACTCAATCTAGGAGGGGTCCTAGGAGGGGTACCAAAGGGACAACTACTAGACCTAATGACAACAATGGGACAAAGACCCATTGTCACCTTAGTTAATGTCCCCTACTCTTTACAAACTTTCATTCATGCGAGGAGTCCTGGGATGGAGGAAATCACTAGAATGATAAGATCAATGACTAAGTATGGTGTGACCTCTAGAGCCCATTCAAAGGAGAGACTTAGATAATGGCTTAATTGCTTTAAAGGCAAATAATGGCTTTCCAAGAAAGGCTTATGAGGATGCCTAGACCTATGAGGGATGGATATTCAATACAATAGATACACCTAGATAAATGATTCTTAAGGGGATAAAGGACCTCTCTTAGGGTTTTGTGAGATAACAAACATATGAAGGTTTGGGACCACAAGATAGACCTAGGAGGATCCAAGCAAGGCCTAGAGTTTATGAAATTTCAAGGACAATAAGATGCTTAGGTCAAGCAAGGATGATAGAGGTCAAAGAAAGATTAATTTCCATTGAGTTTTATGAGCAAATGATCCTAGGAATGCTGCTAATTGAGAAGGTCTAAGGGCATAAATGATGTTGGAGCTAGGGCTAGAGGTTTCTCTCAATCTAGCCATGAGATTTGCTTCAATTTTTGAAGATGCGTAGAGAAAACCCAAATGCAGTAGCAGACCAACTAGCTCTTCAAAATGACCTCCCCAATGCATTTCGTGCTAGGCCCTAGTTGGCCTTCTAGGGTTAGGGTGTAATATGAGAATGCTTGCCTATATGATTACTTATGAGGTAAACCAAAAAGTCAATATAGAAACACTCATAAGGATGATGATGGTGTGGAAGGCGGGAAAATATGACACCCATCTAGTGTAGAAAGGGATCTAGGATGAAGGGAAGGACATCAATTTTGAGGTTCGAAGCCTTTCTCGCAAACATAAAATGGATGATCTAATGACCAAGCTCAAGAACTCCCTATCACGATCATTCTTTATAACGTTATCCTTCATGGTTGCCCCAAGATCATGATGCGAAGGAAAAGGGAAACGAGTACATGGAAATACAACCAACAAATTGCTTGACATAATGTTCACATCGAAAAAGGGGCAATGGTTGTGTGCTCACAATCTCGAGGCTATGACCTGGAAGAAGGGATACATCTAATGGGTGGCTCTTCCTCAACATCATTCTTAGGAGGGGGAATGGGTTCATCAACGTCACTGATGGCCTGAGAAAGGTTGAGGCAATGGCTCATGGGTAATGCAGCTATGTGATTGGGATCATGGAGAAGGCAAGGAGAAGCAAGGCTCTTGTCAGTGTCGTCATCAATATCATAAATGGGGCCAACTTCTTCCAATAGACCTTCTTCATGTATGGGAAAATAATGATCCTCCCTCTCAATGTTGTGAATAGGTATATCAGTGTGAGTAATGCCTTGAAGAAAGGGAAAACCAACCTCAACCTCATTTTCCATGTCAGTGTCATAAATAGGGTCTTGGGTGAAATGATGGTTAATATCCCATTTTCCTTCATTTATGTGGAAGAAATCATAAATGCTACCCTCACAGGGAGCCATAATATCCATATTCTCAAGTGCCCTTTCTCGAATGAGAGCCCCACTTCATTATGTTCATCCTTGTGGACCTTAATGGGACTTTCATTCATATCACATTTGTACCCAATTCCCAAATTTGCAGTTCGAAAATTTTCCAAAGATTCTTCATTTGCTTGGTCATCATGATTTTCCTCAGAAGCATTCCATTCTTTCATACACCCCACTCTCATGAGGGTCTTCTATATCCCAATAATCCAATTCATTGACTTTAATGGGATGACTTTGTTGCAGATTGTAATATCTTTCATTGACTAGATCAATTAGGATATTGAAAGCACAAGTATGGTGAGCAAGCTCAAGGAGACGGCCAGGATCTCTCTCATAGTCACATTGTACTTGGTAGAGTTCTTCCCTCTTCCTAGTATAATACTCGAATATGAAATCCCTATCCTTGTGCTCTATTAAATACTCATAATACAAAGCAAACTAATCCACACTTTCTTGCAGTTTTTGAAGGTCTTCATGATCAAGGTCATTGCAAGGAAAGCCAAGGACAATCTCTTGATAAGCCATTTTTCATGATTTTGCATATAAGACCAAAATGGAGTCGCCAGAGTGAATTTAAAAGGCTTGATAGATGCTTGCTTCACCCTACAAGCACTAACCTCGAATTTCAATGAAGAACTAGGGCTTCGTTCTTCCAATGGAGTCGCCAAAAGGATATATCAATGATGTCGTAAGGGAACAAGGCACACGTCTCGTGTCCTTGACAACGACGCCAAAAATGTTGCCACACAATCTAGTAGGGTGTTGACACCTAATCCTATGGGATGGGTGTGAATATTCAATATTGTATATTATTTAATATTAGGAAATAAGGAAGGCCAAGAGTCATTGGGAGATGAATCCCAATAGCCTCACCTCCATGTATAAATGCATGTTCATTCTTCATTCAATAACACATTCTGATTTGAGGAGTTACCTCCTGGTTTCACATGGTATCAGAGCCAGTCCCACTATTGGCATTTCTGTCTGTGGTGTAACTCCCTCTCCTTTGCTCAGTCAGTTTTTAATAATAGTTTTTGCTGCTCCTACTTATTGCTAGATTGTTATTCTGCATTTTTTTAATCTCTGCATAGCTCTGACATTTGCAGCTCCTGCAGCTCCTGAAGATTCTGCAATCCTGCAGTTCCTGAAACACTGCAAATTGCAGCCTCCCTCTGCAGTCCTGCAAAGATCATATTCCAGATTTTTTTGTAACGCTTTAATTCCTCTACGTCCCTTTCTTCCTCCCTGCAAGACTTAACGCCCTCACCAGCGCCCTCAATTCACGCGTTCACCAATCTACAACCCACTATTCAAAGCTGCGCACTCCCCAACTTGGCCTCTCGGCCCTCCCCATGCCCTAACTCCCCAACCCCCTCACGCAGTTGCACTCACCCCAACCCTGCGCCACTCAAACGCCACTCGACCTGCAACAACGACGCTTCATCCCTCTCCACGGCTCTACCCACGCCTCCCACCCTCATCGACCGATCCCCTCCATTTATATATCAACAGCGTCATTCCCATTAGCACGCTCTATCCATATTATTATACGCTATCTATTTGAATACCGCCACATTACAGTCGACCATTTCACATTACAGTCGATCTGCTCCCAAATCCCAACATCGACCCAACTGTTTTACGCCTGCACAAAAAAATGGCCCGGCTTCATACGTTGTAACAGTTATAAAGGCGGCTCTTCTGTCATACGCTGTCATATGATTCAATACCCCTCACATAATACGCTGTCATATGATTCAATAACGCTCATATAATACGCCTTCACAATACGCTCCGCCTGTCATATATACCTGCATAACACCGCTCCACTGTCCTTAATGCGCTGTCTATATATGTAACACGCTCTCCATATACAACGCTGTCTGTCGATATATATACAACGCTGTCTGTCGATATATATAAAAACGCTGTCTGTCTTTTATATACAACGCTCCCACTGCATATAATATCACTGTGGTACGCCCCTCCCATCATAATACCGCCCCTGCATTCATTATTCTATACCGCCCTCCCATCTTTTAATAACACGCACACCGCCCTCCCATATTTTAATACCACGCCCCACACCGCCCTCCCATCTTTTAATACCACGCTCCTTCCATTTCATAATAACACCCTTCCATATCGCCCTCCCATTTCATACAAATATCGCCCTTCCATATCGCCTCCCATACAATTTTTTTTTCTCCAAAAAAAAAAAAAATACATATATTTTTTTTTGGTGCAGAATCAGTATTTGCAGCAAAGAGTTTTTTGTCCTTTTAAATTCAGTATCTTTTAGCAAAAGAGTTTCTGTCCTTTTAAACTGAGTATATTTTCCAGCAAAGAGTGTTTTTGTTTTCTCTCCTTCAAAAGAGATTCTCCAGCAAAGTTTTTTTTCTCTCCTCCTTCAAAAGAAGATGACAGTCCCTTCATCTTCTAAAGAGGCTGCATACTTGGCACAGAGAGAAAAGAGACATGCTTCAGATTCATCCAGAGGAAGAGATGGCAGAAGACGAAGAAGAAACTTAAGAGAAAAGGGGGGCAGACAATCTAAAACTCAGCAGCAAAGAAATCAAGACAAAGGTAAAACTAATGACAAAGACAAAGGTAAAGCACCTGAATCAGCTCATTCTGTTCTAGCACATTGTAACAATGGAGTAACTGAAAACCTATTTGATGTTTCATTTACTTCTTGGAGAGATGATTGGTTGCTAGATTCAGGAGCAACATGTCACATGACATTTAGAAAGGATTTTTTTGAAGAATTCACTGACAAAGTTGATGGAGCAGTATATTTCGCAGATAAATCCAAACTCAAGCCATCAGGGCTTGGCACAGTCAGGCTTAAACTGCCTGGTCTTCCAGATCATATCCTACATGAGGTTCTATACCTCCCTAAGTTGAAGAGAAACTTGCTGTCCCTGGTCGAAATCCGGCAGCAAGGACACTCAATTCACTTGTTTGATGGCAAGGCAGAGGTCAGAAGAGCATAAGATCACTCACTTGTCATGGAGGGAATAGAAGAAGGGAGACTCTTGAAGCTGAAAGGTTCATCTGCTCATGCTCAAAACTTTGCATTCAGTTCACATCATGATGAAGGTACATTCCCATCAAGTCTTTTATGGCATGCTAGATTTGGACACTTCAACTATGAAAGCCTTCGTTTGTTGAAGAAAAATGGTGTTAATGGACTGCCTACAATTCCTAGAAAACCTAAGGAATGTGATGCTTGTATTCTAGAAAAGCATAGCAAACAGCCATTTCATGATTCACACTCCAGAGCACATAGAAAACTTGAACTTGTTCATTCAGATTTATGTGGCCCTATGCCTATTGCTTCTGCAAATGGAAATAAATACATGATGACATTTATTGATGACTACACCAGAATTTGCTGGATTTACTTATTGAAGAATAAGTCTGATGCTTTTCAAACTTTCAAGAAATTTCATGCATGGATTGAAAATGATGCACAAACACATATTGGCTCTCTACGTACTGATAATGGAAAAGAATACACTTCAAACGAATTTGAAAATTATCTTTGTCAACATGGAATCAAACATCAAACAACTATGCCATATAATCCACAACAGAATGGTGTAGCTGAAAGAATGAACAGAACTATTTTAAATATGGTCCGCTCCATGTTATTTTTCAAGAATGTGAAATTGATGTTTTGGGCTGATGCAGTTCTATGTGCTGTTTACATAAGGAATAGGTGTCCTTCAAGTTCAATTAGAAACAAAACTCCTTTTGAAATGTGGCATGGCCACATTCCTTCGGTAAAGCATTTCAGGGTCTTTGGGTCCACCTTTTATGCCTTGATACCCAAGGGTCAAAGGAACAAACTTGGTGCTAGAAGCAGAAAATGTATCTTCTTGGGGTACTCCAATACCTCCAAAGGATATCGTCTATATGATGAAGCAAATAAGAAATTTGTAATAGCAAGAGATGTCATATTTCTTGAATCTTCCAAGAGT
This sequence comes from Pinus albicaulis, assembly GCA_034641835.2. Taxonomy (NCBI): domain Eukaryota; kingdom Viridiplantae; phylum Streptophyta; class Pinopsida; order Pinales; family Pinaceae; genus Pinus; species Pinus albicaulis. The sequence goes on along the minus strand of CM076581.1, from coordinate 1,293,419,437 downwards.
GACAAGGTTGTTGAGCGGAAACTTGATCGCCTGGATAGATTCACACATGCAAAGTCCTTCCAAGAATTTGATAATGTGATTCCACATCTTGAAGGGGGGATTACGATATTGAATCAAACTGTGGAATCATGTCCTGAAGCACTCTCTCCCCCACATGAAGAAACAACCACGGATGACACATTGGATGATGTGATTGACAGAATTGGGAGATTGAATCTTGAATCAATCCCAACTCAGTCAAATGACCAGCCTGGGCCATCTCCGAAAGGTCCTCCCAAATGGCTGACAAAGACACTGGAGGATGTTCATCCTGATGAGGTTGGAAAAACAGGAACAAGAAGTTCCACTCAAGAAATCGAAGGTGATGTAGATAATTCTGATTCTCCTGTTGATATGGATATTGCTTATAACTGTGAATTGAGTTTGTCTACGGATCATGAACCAACTTCCTTCAAAGAAGCCGCTTCTCATGATGAATGGAAAGAAGCGATGCAAAAGGAGTATGATGCCTTGATAAAGAATGGCACTTGGAAGTTGGTTGATCCGCCTTTGGGAACAAAACCAATTGGCTGTAAGTGGGTCTACAAGAACAAGTATAAAGCAGATGGCTCACTTGACAAGCACAAGGCCAGGCTTGTGGCAAAAGGATTCGCACAAAAAGAAGGAGTTGATTATGAAGAAAATTTTGCTCCCACGGCAAAATGGACCACCATCCGGACTCTCTTTGCTCTAGCAGCTCAGAATGGATGGAAAGTCCATCAGATGGATGTCAAAACAACCTTCTTGAATGGAGATCTAAAGGAGAAAGTTTATATGTCCCAGCCAGAAGGATTTGTTGTAAAGGGTCAAGAAAACAAAGTTTGCAAACTTGTAAAATCCTTGTATGGCCTCAAGCAAGCACCAGGAGCCTGGTATGAGAAATTGACCGAGCATCTTCTGAAACTTGACTTCAAACATTTTGATCTTGATGATGCAACTTTGTTTGTTAAGAAAGTTGGAAAAACAGTTGTATATCTTGTGGTATATGTAGATGATCTTTTGATAACAGGAAACAATGAGAGCTATATTGCATCCACGAAGAAAGAGTTGAAGAAAGGTTTTGAAATGACTGATTTGGGTCATGTTCATTACTATTTGGGTATTAAGTAATTCAACATCCTAAATTCATATTTCTTTCTCAAAAGAAGTACATTGGAGATCTCTTGAACAAATTTGGCATGGATGATTGTAATCCCTTAACCACTCCAATGGAACAAAACTTGAAGCTCACATCTATTGAAGGGAAGGAATTTGAGGATGCAACTAAGTATAGACATCTTGTAGGAAGTCTTATCTATCTGACCACCACCAGACCTGACATTTCATTTGTTGTTGGAATCCTCTCAAGGTTCATGCAAAAACCTTGTGAAGGACATTGGTCTGCTGCAAAAAGAGTGCTAAGGTACTTGAAGGGGACTCAAGACTTTGGACTCAAATATACACGGGTAGGCGACTTCATCTTGACCGGATACTCTGATTCAGACTTTGATGGCGACAAAGAAACAGGGGTGTCTACTACAGGTTACACCATGAGTCTTGGATCAGGAGCTGTCTCATGGAGATCACGCAAATAGTCAGTTCCAACAGATTCCACGACCGAGGCAGAATATGTGGCAGCAGCTGAAGCAACAAAGGAAATTGTGTGGCTTCGGAAAATCCTGGAAGATTTGTAGATGAAACAAATGTACTCCACACCACTCATGATCGACAACACTCTGCAATAAAGTTGGCCAAGAACCCAAAGTTCCATGATCGAACAAAGCACATCAATACAAAGTACCATCTAATTCAACATCATGTTCAGGCCAAAACCATTCATCTACATCATTGTTCCACAAATGAGCAAACTGCTGACATCTTCACCAAAGCACTTGGAAGAGAAAAGTTTGAAAAGTTCAGATCGATGCTTGGACTCACCAACATTCCTTCAGATTAAAGGGGGGAATGTTGACACCTAATCCTATGGGATGGGTGTGAATATTCAATATTGTATATTATTTAATATTAGGAAATAAGGAAGGCCAAGAGTCATTGGGAGATGAATCCCAATAGCCTCACCTCCATGTATAAATGCATGTTCATTCTTCATTCAATAACACATTCTGATTTGAGGAGTTACCTCCTGGTTTGACATATTCCACTCCACTCATGATCGACAACACTTCTGCAATAAAGTTGGCCAAGAACCCAAAGTTCCATGATCGAACAAAGCACATCAATACAAAGTACCATCTAATTCGACATCATGTTCAGGCCAAAACCATTCATCTACATCATTGTTCCACAAATGAGCAAACTGTTGACATCTTCACCGAAGCACTTGGAAGAGAAAAGTTTGAAAAGTTCAGATCGATGCTTGGACTCACCAACATCCCTTCGGATTAAAGGGGGGAATGTTGACACCTAATCCTATGGGATGGGTGTGAATATTCAATATTGTATATTATTTAATATTAGGAAATAAGGAAGGCCAAGATTCATTGGGAGATGAATCCCAATAGCCTCACCTCCATGTATAAATGCATGTTCATTCTTCATTCAATAACACATTCTGATTTGAGGAGTTACCTCCTGGTTTGACATAGGGGTCCTAGGAGGGGTACCAAAGGGACAAGGATACATTGTCACCTCAATCAATGTCCTCTACTATTTACGAACTTTCACCGATGGGAGGAGTACCATTATGGAGGTAATAACTAGAATGATAGGACCAATGACTAGGTATGGTGTGATCTCCAGATCCCATTCAAAGGAGAGAGTCAGATAATGGATTTATTGATTTAAAGGCAATTAATGGCTCTCCAAGAAAGGCTTATGAGGATGCCTAGACCTATGAGGGATGGATATTCAATACAAGAGATACACCTAGATCAAGGATTCCTAAGGGGACAAAGGACCCCTCTTAGGGTTTTGCGAGATAACATACATATGAAGGTTTGGTACCACAAGAGAGACCTAGGAGGATCCAAGCGAGGCCTAGGGTTTATGAAATTTCACAGACAATAAGATGCCTCGGTAGAGCAAGGATGATAGAGGTCAAAGAAAGATTAACTTCCAATGAATTTTTACGAGCAAATGACCCCAGGAATGCCGCTAACTGAGAAGGTCTAAGGGAAACAATGATGTTGCATCTAGGGCTCGATTTTTCTCTCAATCTAGCCACGAGATTTGCTTCAAATTTTTAAAATGCCTAGAGGAAACCCCAACGCAGTAGCAAACCAACTCGCTCTTCAAAATGACCTCCCTAATGCATTTCACACTAGGCCCTAGTTAGCACTCTAGGGTTAGGGCAAAAAATGGGAAAAGGTGAAAGAAAAAGGATGAGAGGAATGGTGACCACGACAAGACTTGACTAATGCCTAGACCATTGGGAGTATGGAGTCATGGTTGCTTATAGTATAGGATAAATTGACCTTCAAGGAGGTTAAAGGAGGAAGCCCTAACTACCCCTTTTAACAATTACCTTCGTTATCATTAATGAATGGTGTTTCATGGATAAATTATGACAATTTTTCCATTATGAACATTCACCTCATAACATCAATGAGTAACACATGCAAAACTTCTCGGGATCACAATTTCGCACCATATCACATAAATTAGGGCATAAATCTTCACTATGAGAATGAATTCCATTCATTAGACATTTACATAAAGATATTCAACGAAAAGAAGCAATTACTAGATAGTATGAAGTATATCCATCCATCAATAACGCATTTAGAAGCTCCAAATAGATAACAATATATCCATACATCAAAGTGCATCCCAAAAGCATCCAAATTCTCTCCAAAAGTTGCAGGCCAAAATCCTATAAAGAGGCTAGCAAAAATCCCAAGTGTGATGATGAATAACAAATGAGGTTTCTTCAATTTATATGAGCGTTAAGGGGTTTGATTTAGTCTAATTAACCTAATGAGCTCCTATAAACAACTTTAATGTGCAAAATAACAACCCTATTGGTGACAAGCTGCCCAAATAGTTGAAACTTATACAACGAGCATTGATAATGAGGTCGAAATGATAGAAAAATGGTGCAAAGGGCTGTTGGAAGGCCTAGATAAGTCCTTTATGTGCCAAGACGAAGAGGAGGGCTCTCATAATGATGATGAAGGGGGTGGCCGCTTAGTTTCCAAGCAAGACATGTGGTGCTCCCAAGTGGCTGTTGGGCACCATGAATGGTCTCATGGGTCTCCAACTGGATCAAACAAGTTGATGCTCCATCAACAAAGGCTAGTTTATGATACAAGCCCTCCCATGTGTCCTCAGGTGTGACAAAACTCCGTCCGGGCTCTGGATCAACTGCCAAGTGTATGGTGCAAGTATGTGGCTAATTGGGCATTGTGGTCCAAGTGCATCATCATATCTGTATGATGGGGCATGAACAAGATATACGTGGTGGTGAAGAAGCCCATGGGATGGCAATCAATGCTCTGCTGTGGAGGGGGCCCATGGCTCTCAACGCTCACCCTACAAGTGCCATCATGACCCTCTGGAGGGCTTGGATCCTATATAGGGAGGCCAAGCCCAAGATGAAGACTCACCTGTGATCCTATATAACATCCAATGCATCTCCTTACCTTCCAGTACAACAATTCGTTAGAACAATTCAGTAAATAAACTTGCAAATCAGGGGCCCAAGTGGACACGTCATAGTGACATGCCCTTCTAAGTGGGCTTTAGAATGTACAAGTGTCCGCAAGCTCAAGAGGGATCCTAGCCATTGATTAAGTTTTAATTTTGGCCGTTGAAGTCTCAACAGAGGATTATAAGAGGAGGCCGATGTGGTGATGGAGAAAACACATGAGAAGTTCGATTTCATGAGCAGATCGATTTCCAGAGTAGCAGTAGTCAGTTGCCAGAGAGAGAGCCAGTGAGATTGAAGCAGTGAGAGAGGGGCAGAGACAATGAAGCAGGAGGAAGAATTCCAAATCTGGCGAGTGCATTTGCAGAGATGCAAAAGAGCCATAAAGAGGTTGACGCAGAGGCAACACAATAGCCTCTAGAGGTAGTTTCGATTTTGTTGGGAAATACGAGTTTCAGTGCCAGAAGCTGGACAGAGGTTCTGAAGGCCAGGAGAGACATTTTCCTAGACAGCAGCGAACCAGATGGTTTAAGGAGAAGCTGGTTCGAACTGAATGTAGAAGGGATTGCGTTAGTGTGACGCAGTAGCTGCACAGAGCCAGTGTGGACGGCTCACCTGGAGCTGAGGTCAGAGCCCGAATTTGCTTCTGGAGTGAGGAAATTTCCTCAATAGATTTTTCTTGCCAGTATTTCTCTGTAGGACTTCCAGTTTCGGCATTCAATTGTACTCAAATTATTTCACTGCTGCTTAATAATTAAACCCTCATCTGCTGCACCGATTTTCCCAAGTTGGGTTTTTTCGGGGACTTTCGTCCAAAAATAACTGTGTTATTTTATGTGTGTGTGCTAGTTTCTTCCAACGTTTATTCTTCTGCAGTTTTTATTTGTAAAGGTTACAGTGTATTTATTTCAGTATTTGCTGTAGAGTTTGCATATAAATTGTTAAATTTAATTAACAAGTAGGAGAAATAATATCAGTTGCTGCAATAAGATTTCATTTTCGAAATTTTCCTATGGTATCAGAGCATAGTTGATCAGCTGGAGAGCTCAAAGGTGAAGAAGAAGGAATTTCACTGCTCTGCAAGGGAAACAGGCTGAAATTCCCAGGGGCAGTGCAGTCACTTTGCCAAGAGGCCGAGTTGCTCGAGGAAATTCGATTTTCCTGATAGGCAGAAAAATTCGAGTTTTCTAGATTAAGTAGCTCCGGAAGCAGAGGGAGCATCTCAGATTTTTTTCGTTGAGCAAATCTATAGCTGGACACAGAGGGTTTTGTAGCAGTTGCTAGAGCAGAATCTGCATCGGGTGGAAGAAGAGCACACACTGAGGGAAAATTTCTCTTAGGTAACTTCTAGTCTTAGAAGTTCGAATTTCCAATTGCAGATCGAAGGTAGCAGTTAGAAGAGCCACACATTCCTGGAGGGAGTGCGAGTTGCAGAGCAATAGCCGAGCACAGGGGAAGAAGGATTTTTCGACATTTTATCAGAGATGGCCACTGCAGGGCTGAGAGATCAGGACAGGTTGGATGGTGCTTCCAACTATGTCATATGGAAGGTAAGGATCTCCTTCCTTCTAGATGAATTTGGCCTGAAGGCATATATCGATAATGTGATTGCGGTTCCCACAGATGCAGATCAACTGAAGGAGTATAGAAAGGAAATGACATGGGCGAAGCGGTTGATGCTAGATGGAGTTTGGGATCATGTAGTCTTGCATATAGCTGGCAGGGATACTGCGAAGCAGATGTGGGATGCTCTCGCCATGTTGTATCATGGTACTTCTCGAGCAGCAGAATGTGTACCTCAGGAGAATCTGAGATGTATCCGGATGCTGAAAGGGGAAGGCATAGACCCCTTCCTCACCAGGATTCAGGGGGTACGAGATCAGTTGTCGGTTGTTGGGGCAACGCCTCAAGCTTCAGAGCTAGTGTGATTGGCGCTCAATAACGTCTCAAAGGATTGGTAGGTCTTCGTGCAAAGTATATTGGGTAGAGACACACTACCTGGATGGGGCAGGATGTGGGATGACTTGCAGCAGCAGGAGATGAGGTGAGCTCTTTTGAAGAGCTCTATCAGTGGCAGTAGCAGTGGATCAAAGCATGTGAAGGAGAAGGAGAATGTGGCCCTCGCATCTAAGGGTCCCAGTCAGGGGCAGATGCAGTGTTGGCAACAGTTCAGTAGGGTCAGCAGCAGCACAGATGCAACGCATATTAGAGTTGCGTAGTGGTTGGTGGGCAGTAGCAGCCAGACGTCAGCAGCGTGACAAGAGATGATGCAGAGACAAGGTGTTGCTATAGGGTGTGCAACAACACTAGAACACATTCCTCACTAAGAGGGAGTGTTAGTTTTTGTAGCATCGGATGTGTTCTAACTTCTAGCCACAAAATTGAAGACACGAGTTCTCCAAAACCCAGAAATCGTTTTTGGAAATTCCACCTAGAAATGACTTAATTAGATTATTAACCAATTTTTAAATATTTCCTAATTCTAAACTTAGGGAATATGGTTAATTAATCAGATTTAATTAAGTCAAGGTGAGAATCATTTAGAAACTCACATGGATCGAATCCAAGATGATCCTGGCCACTGATTAAGTTTTAATCTTGGCCGTTGAAGTCTCAATAGAGGATTATAAGAGGAGGTTGATGTGGTGATGGAGAAAACACTTGAGAAGTTCGATTTCATGAGCAAATCGATTTCCAGAGTAGCAACAGTAAATTGCTAGAGAGAGAGCCAGTGAGATCGAAGTGAGATCGAAGCAGTGAGAGAGGGGCAGAGATAGTGAAGTCGGAGGAAGAATTCCAAATCTGGCAAGTACATTTGTAGAGAGGCAGAAGAGCCATAGAGAGGTTGACGCAGAGGTAGCGCAGTAGCCTCTAGAAGTAGTTTCGATTGTGCAAGGGAAAGATGAGTTTCAGTGCTAGAAGCCGGACAGAGGTTCCAGAGGCCAGGAGAGACATTTTCCCAGACAACAGCAGACCAGACAACTTGAGGAGAAGCTGGTTTGAACTGAGTGCAAAAGGGACTTCGTAAGTGTGACGTAGTAGTTGCGCAGAGCCAGTTTGGACGACTCACTTGGAGCTGAGGTCAGAGCCCGGATTTGCCTGTGGAGTGAGGAAATTTCCTCACAAGATTTTTCTTGCCAGTATTTCTCCGTAGGATTTCTAGTTTCGACATCCAATTGTACTCAGATTATTTCACTGTTGCTTAATAATAAAACCCTCATATGCTGCACTAGTTTTCCCAAGTTGGGTTTTTTTGGGGACTTTCGTCCGGAAATAACTGTTATTTTATGTGTGTGCTAGCATTTCTTCCAGCATTTATTCTTACTCAGCTTTTATTTGTGAAGGTTGCAGTGTATTTATTTCAGTATTTGCTGTCGAAAACTGCAGATAAATTGTTAAATTTAATTAACAATTAGGAGAAATAATATCAATTGTTGCACTAGGATTCCCTTTTCACAATTTTCAAAGTAAGCGGGACCACACAAACAAATTTAGGGTTTCCCATGTAATGCCATTCCTAAAGCTAGTAGTCAATAAAGGAGATCCCACGGGACTAGGATACAAGATTAACCATCAAGTCGAGACAAGGGAACAAGAGTACAAATCAAGCCCATTCTTTTCGCCAAATCCCCCCACTAATCCATGTTCAATTGTGACCAAGATAAGCAAGCAAAAACACCCAATTGCATAATGAAAAGCCATACCTTCGCGGTTGGAAGACCCACCTTCAAACGTAAGATCATAACAGATGGGCGAGGGCACATAACAACCAAGGTGGCGGAGAATGGTGGCAAATCGAGATATTTGATGGCTGCATGGGGCTGGTGGCTGCCGGCTAAAGACAAATCTAGGAGAAAATTTCTCCTATGGGTGTCACCCACTGGTGGTGGTAACAAGTCACAAGATATGCATTGAACAATTAAGGCGTAAAGGTTTCCACCTACATGTATTAATTAACAATTTGATTGCCGCTTGGATTGCTCATCTTCTTTGGGGTATCAGTCACCTACAACAATCTATTGCCACTTGGAAATTTGTTGGAGCATTGAGATCTTCACCATCTTGCCACTTGTTTGATTGATTCTCATTGGGATTTCCTCCCAATATCTTATAAATGTAGCCCATGAGCTCTCATTCTTTCATGGTTGGAAGCTTTGGCTTAGGCATACTTTGTTGAAATTATTCTTGCTTTAATAATATTGAAAGTCTTTGGGGGTTATCTTGGCTGCTATGGTGGTGAATTCTCTTGGTGCATGAGGTAACTTTGTACATTTCTTAATGGTTTTGATGTTCTTATTTATATGAGTTTTTCTATCTTGCTTACATTTATTTGTATCTCAGCCTGAAGGCAATATTGCCTAGCGAGGAGGAACTACAACTACTTGTAGTTCCTCTTAAAACTTGTTCATCTTCTTGATGAGATTTAGGCTTGTGGATTCTTGGTTGAAACACACGTCAGATATAGTCATTAGAAGGGCAAGTGCTCTTGGTACAGAGATTTGATTTGTTGTGTGCAGCCTACTGAATACTTGGAGTTTGGCAATGTTGTTGGCTAGACTAGCCAACTCCAAGTTAACCAAGGAATCCCACGTACGAGTTGCCTTGATTTCACCCTTGGACCTTCAAGGGGATTACAAGAAAGGCTTAATAGCTCCTACATTCCTTCTTCCTCCCATCCTCTGCAATTCAAAATTTCTTTGTTACTTATTTTGTGCAAGTAGTAAAAATACGAGCAAGAGGCTCCGTATCTAGACTGCCATCCCAGAAGTGGTCCTTTTGTCTCAAGAGGGACGAAATTCTATTGGTTTCCCTTGAGCACATTAGAGTAGTTGTTTTCATTTGTTTAGACTTACAATTTTTCTGCCAGTTAACTTTAACTCATGCTGAGTTCAACACTTAGACTTGCGTGTAGAGGAGGAACTTTTGGTTCCCAAAGATGAGTCTCTAGATGTGGATCAACCACAGGAGGAGGTTCATGGAGTGGCCTTTTGTGAGTCTTCATTATCTAATTGTTAACTTATTTCTTCGCTATCCTTGGGAAGATGTTTGAGGCAGCTCAGACCATCTTCGAGGGCTGTGTTTAAGGAGTGTTTGTTGAGGAAATTTGTTGATCCTTTGGACTGTTTGTGGCCAGCGAAAGCCACCTCTTGGACAGTCCTTGGGGAAGAACTAATAGACATACTTTGACTGTCTTAACCTGCTAATTTTGGACAGACCTTGATTGTCTTCTCTTCACTGATTTGTGTGAAAGTTTCAAAACAGAAACCCTATTGCAGTATCTAGATCTACTTCTCCTACTTATTTGTAATATCCAGTTTCGGGGATATCTCTAAAACACGGCAAACTCCAACCAGAGATGGACTAGGAGGGCGTTTACCAGATATGCCGCCTCTGAAAAGAGGACGAAATCTGGAGGCTACTTGGCCCTTTCCAGACTCTGTTTAAGAGTAGGAGATAAACACACCAAGTGGTATAGAACTAGAATGCCCGAAAATATATAAAGATAACAATGCAATAGACATATAATAGCATAGAAAGAATGTACGACAAATCATCTAGAAATATAGAGAGAGAATGCTAAGCCATTTAATTAAACTGAGAAATATAATGAAGTACAATAGGTGATTAGAGTGATGGCACCTAAACTTGCTCAAGGCAAGTGAAGAAATACTCTTAGAATACACAGGAAATGGCTGCTCTCGAAACTGCGTCCTAGCTGCTGGGAAACTGCCGTGTAGCTACTATTGCTGAAATGAATTGATAACTAGGGGCTGTTCCCCTTGCCGGAATGAGCTGAAAATTTGAAATCCTCCTCTACTCACCAATCTCGGCAAAACCTAGAAATCATATCAGAAATGGTTGACCCCCGAAAAACACCCCCTTGGGGAATTACGCTGGCCTCCAAGGCTCTGCGCAGAGGCTAAATAGGAATGAATAGAATACTGCCTCAAACTCCACCAAAATCCTCCCAAAGGCAAAGGCTGATCCTCTGCTCAATCTCCTGGCACAAAACCCTTTCAGAAATCCCAAACCGGAGCTCCTCCTAGGTGGACTGCGTCCTCCCTCTCAATGACTGCGCAGTCTCTCTGAATGCCCAGCTCCGCAACAAAACCAAACACCAAACCTCCCGCAAAATGCTGAAGAAAATACCTTGCCCTAGTAGGCACTCGAAGTCCCTCGGGGCTAAGGGCGAGATCTCCGATCGGAGACACTCAACGCACTAAACAGTGCTGCAAACAGGCTAAACAGCCAGCGTGCTCAAGAAGTCAAAACGACCAGCTCAATATCATCAACAACGAATGAATCAAATGAGGAGGCTCCTCCCTCTTTATAACGTTGGCCTTCCTCCAAAACCCTAACGCCTATCTCCTCAACGTAGCCTCCCTCTTGCCACGTGCTCATCCTCATCTGCGCAGTGTCTTCTAGAGCATACGTGGGCCCCCTCTCTACGTGGTGCTTGGCCCCCCTTGGCTCCCTTTAAGTCACAACCTTGTGCTACTAGGGAGTGTGTTTTGTTCCACTAAGTGAGTTAGACCCTCTCAACTCACCTTTTTATTTATTAATAAATTATAGACGGCAAAATTGAGCAAAATCGAATATTCCAATTAGCCACTGCTAATTAGGAATATTACAGTCTCCCCCGGCAAAATGTTGCTTGTCCTCAAGCAACTGAAGTGATGGATGCTGCAAAATCTTCTCACTCTCCCAAGTGGCATCCTCATTCGGCAAATTCTTCCACCTCACCAAGAACTCCTGGACTGTCCTGCTCCGTAGCTGCCTCTCCCTGGTATCAATAATGGCCTTTGGCTGCAACACCAAATGCCCCTCATCATCCGTGGGTGGTAGCTTATCTGTCATTGTCACCTGATCCCCTAGTGCCTTCTTCAGGCATGATACATGAAAAACGTTATGGATCTTGCTGCCTTGGGGCAGCTCCAACTCATACGCAACCTGTCCAATCCTGCGTATCACCCTGTATGGCCCGTAAAAGCGGGGCTTGAGCTTTTCCGCTCCCTTCTGCTTTAGTGAAGACTGTCGGTATGGTTGTATTCGTAGGTAGACCAGATCCCCTACCTCAAACTGTCTCTCCACCCGACCTCTGTCAGCATACAGTTTCTGCTGGTTTTGTGCTGTAGCCATATTATCCTTGAGAGCTCGGAGAATATCCTGACTCTCCTGGATCCAAATCTTGGCTCTAGGAGCCTTGCTAGCTCCAAACATCACATCAGCAAAAGATAAAGAATGATACCCATACAAAGCATAAAATGGTGACATACCAATGGACATGTGATGTGTCGTGTTATAGCAGTACTCCCCTAGATGCAACCACTTCAGCCATGCTCGCTGTTGCCCACTGACATAGTTACGCAAGTAGCCCTCCAGCAACTTGTTAACTATCTCCGTCTGTCCATCCGTCTGTGGGTGATAACTGATACTCGGTGTCAACTCCGTCCCCACTAACCAAAAAAGCTCTTGCCAAAATCCGCCCATGAAGCGGCTGTCCCTGTCACTGATGATGGTCTTAGGAAGACCATGTAGCCTGAAAACCTCTATGAAGAACACCTCGGCCACCTGTGCTGCTGTGTAGTGCGCGGATATGGCGAAAAAATGCACATACTTTGTCAGTCGGTCAACGACGACAAAGATACAATCCTTGCCCTGCACCATGGGCAACCCTGTGATGAAGTCCATCGAGATACTCTCCCATTTCCCCTCTGGAATGGGAAGAGGCTGCAGTAATCCTGCGGGATGGCTCATCTCCCCCTTGTTCCTCTAGCAAACATCGCACTCCCTGATGTGCTGGAGTACGTCCTCCTTGAGGCCCTTCCATGAGAACCTCTCTCTGATGGCCTTGTAGGTTTTGGTAAACCCCTGATGGCCGGCCAATGGTGAGTCATGTGATGCCTGGAGTATCTTCTTCTTGAGCTGAGATCCCTCGGTCAAGAAGATCTTGTCCCTGTAATAGATGATCTCATCGACCACCCTGTACTTGTCATCAATGTTATCAGAACCGAACCGGTTCTGAAAAACCGGCCGGTCCGACCGGTTTGGAGGCAAAACCGGTCCGAACCGGCCCTCCGAACCGGAAATGACCGGTTCGGTACTAAACCGGCCGGTTCCGTCACTGAACCGGCCGGTTCCGTCACTGAACCGGCCGGTTCCGTGCCGGTCCGGTTCGGACCGGTTCAGAGACCGATTCCACCGGTTCACAAGCCTGGGCACTAAAAAAAATATTTTTTTTTCTTAATTTCTTTTTAATTTTTTAATTTTTTTTTCTAAATTATTATTTTTCCTAGTTAATAACGCTACCCTAGCCCCCCCTAAAGCTACTTAAACACCCCCACCCCCTCTATTTCCCTCACCCTATTCATGGTAATGTTAAATTCTTAAAGTAAAAGTGACATTCTCCTTAATCTTCATTTTCATCCTTTTACTTAAATTTTTAACATTACCATGAAATGACTCAGAATGTTTGAGAGTGGTTCCGACCTCATTGGATTTCATATGGAGAAATTAGAATTTTAGATTTCATTCAAAATCCAGCAGACTTATCAGTTTTTTCAGGATTTCAGGATTGGGTTATTGCAATGTTTCCATCAAATTTTGTCATGTATTAGGGTATGGAACTCGTATTTAATCAAGAGCACCAATCCCTCTATGTACCTTGATGTTAGTGACATTGGTTGTCAAACTCCTCTATCATGACCCTACTAAAAATGTACCCATCACTCAAACAAAACCTTGATTATCGAAGATGATAGATAAATCTATGTTTAAATCAATGAATTAAGTATGAATTTGTGTAAAAAATATCTAATTTTTAATATATATATATATATATATATATTTTAAAATATATATATTTTTTAATAAAATAATATATAATGTATCGTATCCCAGAAGTATGCTATTCCGGGGTCACCGTACCCGTATCCGATTCTTCGAATCCCCGTATCCCCGTATCAGGTGACTTAGGGATTTTGATGATGATTGATGATTTGATCATATGTAGCTTGTAGTATTGTAGGCTATAGTATAATACTATGATCTAACATGTTATTTTGGACTATAAAGGCCTTTTAGAGCCTGTTTCTTGATGTTTGTTACATTTTTTGTTCAGCGATGTTTTGCACTAAGTGTTATTTTGGCTATCTGCACCTATATAATGAAAACTTTTGCATATTTGTGTTTAAATGGTTTGTATTAATATGGATGTACATGAATATATCTGGTTTTTCTTTAAAATATGAATATTTTATGTGTTTTTGGTAAACCGGTTTTTTTTCCGGTTTTTTTCTGGTTCCGGTCCGGTTCCGACCGGTTCCCGGTCCACAAGGTTTTTCGGTTCGATAACCGGTTCGGTTCCGATAACATTGCTTGTCATCCACCACCTGTCCATCTAGAACCTCACATGCATATCTATCCTTGGAGTACTCCACTAAAATTTGAGCCCTCCAATCTGTGTCCAAGCTCATAAGAGATAACGTGGCTGGTCTACGTGAAAGGGCATATGCTACCACGTTATTCTTACCCTTGACATACTCAATGTCAAAGTCATATGCTTGGATCTTACTGATCCACTTCTGCTGCCTCTCCTGTAACTGCTTCTGCTCCAAAAAGAACCTGAGGCTGTTGTGATCAGTCCTCACCCTGACCCTGTTCCCTACCAAATACTGTCGGAATTTGGCCAGTGCATGCATAATGGCCAACATCTCCTTGTCGTATATAGAATACAACCTCTCATATGGAAGGAGCTTCCAGCTCTCAAAGGCTATAGGGTGTCCTCCCTGCATCAATACTACGTCGATCCCCTCTCCTGACGCATCACACTCCAAAACAAATGGCTACGTAAAATCCGACAATGGAAGCACTGGGCAACTACTCATCACCTCCTTGAGCCTGTCAAATGCTCGCTGTGCTGTATCCGACCAACTGAATGCCCCCTTCTTCGTCAAATCTGTAAGGGGTGCAGCAAGCTGTGAGAAACTCTTAACAAACTTCCTGTAATAAGTACATATGCCAATGAACCCTCGAAGTTTCGTCACGTTCCTCGGCTCCGGCCAATCTCTGATGGCCCTGATCTTCTCCTCATGGACTCTTACTCCGTCCACTCCAATAATGTGACCCAAATACAACATCTCTGTCATCCCAAACTCACACTTGGAGAGCTTAGCATAGAACTGTTGCTTTTCCAAAATATGTAGTACTGCCTCTATATGCTAGAGATGCTCCTCCCAAGTCCTGCTATATATGAGTATGTCATCGAAAAAGACCAATACAAACTTCCTCAAATGACTGCGGAAGATATGGTTCATGCAAGACTGAAAAGTAGCAGGGGCATTGGTTAGCCCAAAAGGCATAACCAAAAACTCAAAGTGCCCATAATGACACCTGAAGGTGGTCTTGGGAATGTCCTGTTCCCTCACGCGAATCTGATGGTACCCTTATCTCAAATCAATCTTCGAGAAGAATCATCCATCAACTCATCGATCCTGGGTATAGGATACCTGTTCTTCAGGGTCTTCTTGTTCAGGGCCCTGTAGTCAATACACATCCTCAAGGTGCTGTCCTTCTTCTTCACCAACACCATGGAAGAAGCAAACGGTCTCGTGCTCGGTCTGATGTGCCCAAGAGCCAGCAACTCCTGGATGGCCTACTCAATCTCATCCCGATAGGCTTTGGGATGCCTATAGGGGGTAGTAATCACTGCCTGAATTCCCTGCTCAAGCTCAATGGTGTGCTCGAACCCTCGATCCGGTGGCCGACTTGGTGGTATATCCCCAAACACTGCATCATACCTGTCAAGGATGGCCTGTATATCAGGATGAATTGCCTGATCGGTGGTCTCTGCCTCTGATGCCCGCAACTCAACCGCCCATTCTATGTCTCCTTTCTGGAAATCTGCCTCCATCCGGTGTGCCGAAACAGTGTGAGGTGGGTAAGTGTGCATCCTGCGGATCTTCTCGTGCTTCTCGGTCTTCTTATCATCCCACTCCATCTCTAAGGCCTCCGAGTCTGTGGTGACCTTCCCCAGAGTAATCAACCACTGAACACCCAATACCACATTGGTATCCGGTATGTTGACCACGAAAAAGTGATCGGTCACGGTGTAGGTACCCATCGTCACTGCTAACTTTGGAACATACCGGGCACACTGCATCGTCTAGGCTCCTGGGACCAAAACTGAAAATCCGTCGAAGCTCTCGGTCGGTATACCTCTCCGCTCGACCATCTGTGCATCAATGAAGTTGTGGGTTGCCCCACTATCAACCAAAACTGACACCCGCTGGCCACGTACTGTCCCTCGATGCGCAGCGTCAAATACTTGGGAACTCCTCACAATGCTGCAAGGGTCCCTCCTGTGGGTGCAAAAGCTGCACCTCCTGTCCCTGGAGGTGGAGGTGGCAACTAATCCTGGGTCGTTTGACTGTCTCCTGCCTCCTCATCATCCTCCTCATCCTCTTCCCCGCTATCATCGGAGAAGACCTCAATGAAGTGTGCTTTGCCAGCAGCACACTTGTGTCCTGGTGCCCACGGCTCCTGACAAGTAAAGCACAACCACTTCTTCTTCAGCTCCCTCCTGGCATCATCATCTGTCTGTGCCCGTCCTGGATTCCCCTTTGGAGGCGGAATCCTCACATCCTTCCCGTTGGGCTGGAAGCCCTGTCTCTGGGGGTAAGGTGTCTGAGTCTTGGGCAATGCATCCTGTAAGTCTCGGGTCCTACTAATAGCATCCTGAAGTGTAGCTGGTCTAGTAGATCTGACTAGACCCCGAAGTGGCTCTGCTAACCCCTCCACAAACATATAGATCATCCGTGCTGCAGATAGATCTGGCATCATCACTGAAACCCTCAAGAAGTCTGCAATGTATGTCTCTGGGCTCCCCATCTGCTTGAGCCTTGTCAGCTCTACAAAGTGCTGTTCTAGATCTCTCCGGTCAAATCTCTCCATCAATATCCTGGTAAACTCGGCATACGTCGTCACTGTAGAGTGTCCAAGTGTGACCATCCCATGGAACCACCAGTCCTGGGCCTCACCATCCAAATGTAATGTCGCCACCTTGATGGCCTCTGTCTCCGACATCTGGTTAAGCTGGAAATAGATGTCCAGCTTCTCAACCCAAGACTTTGCGGAACTGTTTGATGACCCATCAAACGTAGGCAAATGGAATCTGCTAGATGTGCGGTGGCTATCTCCATCATGATAATACCGGTGCCCTCTATGATGGTTGCGGGGTCTACTGTCCCGCTGGAGCTGAACAAAATCTCGGAATGAGAGAGCATCCCTGAACTCCTGTCCATATGCCTGGTACTCTGCGAAGTACTTGCCCATGTGTCTGGGCTCTGCCTCCTGCTGGGCTCCTGCCCCTGTGTCTGCTCCCAAGAAAGTGGGCATGGTAGAGCATGTAGGTGCACGTGAAGCCATCGACTGAGGAGTATCACGCTGAGCAACACCATGCTCTGGAAAATGGTGGGATGTACCTGATCCCTCTCCTACCTGAAATACCCGTGGGGTCTCACGCTGTCTAGCCTCTACAGCAGTGAATCTCTGACCCATCACCTCAATCTGCCTCGCTAAATCCTGCACTGATTTGAGGAGTTCCTCCCCAAACTGTTTGGCCTCCGTGTCATCTGCCATCGGCTCTCTTTGCTCTGAATCTAACACAGGCTCCTCCTGCTTTGCGTCTGTCACAGGCTCCTCCTGGTCTGTGTCCACCACCCGAACACAATCTCCCTCTCCGTAGGTGTTCTCCAACCTACGCTCACGATCTTATGTGCTTCACGCTGCAACAAATATATGGCCTCTTCCTTGGTGTCATAGACAACTAGCTCCACGGTGGGCAAAACTATGCTCTAATACCCTTCCTTAATATCCGTTTCGGGGATATCTCTAAAACACGGCAAACTCCAACCGGAGATTAATTTCGGGAGGGGGGCATTTACCGGATATGCCGCCTGCGAAAAGAGGACGGAAATCCAGGAGGCTACAGCCTTCCGGACACTCTCTAAGAGTGTGTGAATGAAAACACACCAAGTGGTATAGAGCTGGAGAAGTACCCCGAGAAATATATAAAGATAACGGTGCGAGCGGACATACAATAGCATAGAAAGAACATACGACAAATCATCCCGAAATATAGAAGAGAATGCTAAGCCATTTTATTAAACTAAGAAATATAATGAAATTACAATAGGTGATCGGAAGTGATGGCACCTCAACTTGCTCAAGGCAAGTGAAGAAATACTCTCGAATACCTGAAATGGTGCTCTCGGAAGCTGGTCTAGGCTGTGAGCGCCATGTGGGCTATGCTGTGGAATGAGAGCGAGAGACTAGGGGTTGTTCCCCTTCTTAGGAATGAGCTGAAAATTTGGAATCCTCCTCTACTCACCAATCTGACAAAACTGAAACCATATTAGAAATGGCCGACCCCCAAAAATCACCGCCTTGAGGAATTCGTGGCCTCCAATTTTACGTGCGAGGAAAGGCCCGAATAGGAATGAATGAAATGCCGCCTCAAACTCCACCAAAATCATCCCAAAGGAAAAGGGTAGAGCCCTGCGCTCAATCTCCCGGCACAAACCCACACCAAAAATCCCAAGCGGAGCTCCTCCTAGATGGTACACGTCCTCCTCTCTGCCGGTACGCGCAGGTCTCTGAATGCTCGGCTCCGCAACAAAACCAAACACTAAAACCTCCTCGAAATGTGGAAAATACCTTGCCCAGAAGTAGGCACTCGAGTCCGGGCTAAGGGTGAGATCTCACGGCCAGGAACACTCAATGCACACTAAACGGTGTTGTGACCGAGGCTAAACGGCCAACGTGCTCAAGAAGTCAAAACGACTTCGGCTCAATATGATCAATAACGAATGAATGAAATGAGGAGGCTCCTACCTCTTTATCAACGTTGGCCTTCCTCCAAAACCCTAAGGCCTATCTCCTCAACGTAGCCTCCCTCTTCCCACGTCCTCATCCTCATACGCAGTCTCTTCTAGAGCATACGTGGGCCCCCTCTCTACGTGGTGCTTGGCCCCCCTTGGCTCCCTTTAAGTCACAACATTGTGCTACTAGGGAGTGTATTTTATTGCACTAAGTGAGTTAGACCCTCTCCACTCACCTTTTTATTTATTAATAAACTATGGACGGCAAAATTGAGCAAATCGAATATTCCAATTGTACTTGTAATTGGGAATATTACGGTTAGTATTCTTCGTGATGTTTTTCGAATTGTAGTCTCCCCGAGACCATAGTCGATGTGTGAGGACAATCGTTTAATGGTAGTTTTTGGCAGGAAGCTCTTTCGGTTGGTGGGTATGGAGTTAACTCCTGGTAACGACTACCACCCACGGATGGATGGGGCAGAGATGGCGAACAAGTGGTTGGAAGGCTACTTGCGGAACTTTATGTCAGGGCGGTAAAGAAGTCATGTTGCGTTAGCTTCCTGGGAGAATACGCACCACTTTAATTTTCCATATGTCTATCGGTATGTCTCCATTTTATGTTTTGTATGGATATAATGCTGCGACTTTTGTAGATGTTATGTTTGGAGCTAGCGAGGACCCTGGGGCCGAGGGCCCGGATCCAAGGAGACGAGGCCAACCTGGGGCTCTTAAGGACAACATGGCTACAACACAAAACCACATAAGCGTATGCGGATAGGCGGATGAAGATGATTTGAGGTGAGTGACTTGGTCTAGACTTGACCATACAAACGATCTACACTAAAGAAAAGGGGTTGAAAAGCTTAGCCCTCGCTTCTATGGGCCTTACGAGTGATCGGGTGGGTAGGAGAAGTTGCCTATGAGTTGGAGACACTGCCTTGGAGCGGGATACATAATATTTTATGTGTCTGGCCTTGAAGAGAGCTTTGGGGACAACATGTGTTGCCAATAGGTGAGCTCCTGCCCACGGATGATGAGGGGCCACCGAGGTGTTACAACGGAGGGCGGCTGAGCACGGAGGCGGGGTTGCGAGCAAAACGGTCAAGGGTACTTGGTGAGATGAACGTTCCGGATGGAGATGCCACTTGGGAGGTGAGAAAATCTGCAACATCCATCCTTGCGATTTGTGAGGACAAGCAACATTTTGGCGGGGAGGACGCAATATTCGAACGCGAGCGGCTAATTGGCAATATTAAGTTTGTTCGAGATTTTTCTTTCTAATGTTCGACCATAAATAAGGGTGTTGGGACCCATAGCAACTTGGAAAAATAATCTTTACTACAAGTTGCCGGCCAACATGACACATTCGGCGTAGGGAGAGGGACAACGCGGGGGACAACGTGTGTCGGACAGCGGTGGTAGCGTGGGCTAGACGGCGCCATTGGCGAGGGCGGCGTGGAAGAGGACAACGCAACGTAGTGGGAGCCCAAGGAACGTTGGGGCCTCAAGCATAAAAAGGGAGTGAGGGCCTAGTTGCTGGCTGGCTATCATTGATCTTCGAGAATTTTGTCTAACGGATATTCGAACACGCTTACGCTATTTAGCTAAATTACGCAATTGTTGTTCAACACGCGGGTGTCTGCGCTTGAGAGATCCCAACCTCGGCCTCGGGGGACTTCGAGTGCCCACTCGGTGAGGGCTTCATCATCGGTTTCGGAGGAGAGCGAGAGATCGAAGAGCCGGCCCGGGGAGCGAGTTCATGCCGCGGTGTAGTCACTCGAGAGGTTCGCGGTCTTCGAGCGACTTTGAGAGTGAGGGAGATTGAGGTTTCGGTCCGGGGGAGAAGTGACGGGGGATCAACCCTTCAAAAGTTGTGTTTGGAGACGGTGAAAGTCGACATTTCCGAGTTGATCGATCCAAGGCCAACGTGCTCACCGAGTGCATTGTGTGCCAATGAGGGTCAAATTTTAGGGTCAGCCTTTCCGAATTCCTTCCTGGGTTTTTTTGAGTTTTGAGAGGAGATTTCATAGCCGGATTTTTAGAATTTTACAGACGAAGAGACAACCCCAAAGAGCGACTCAAATTTCCGGCCCGGTAGCAACACTTTTCCGGCGGCGGCGGCTTTAGAGAGTTACGCGGTCACTAGAGAGAGACAACATTCCATAGCGAGTTTGGGAGATATTTCGGCTTGCCTTGAGCAAGCCAATGTGACATCATTCGATCACCTTTTGTACTCATTCCCTATTTCGAAGGAAATATAATAAAGCCATCCCGACTTTTCTAAAAATGTTTTGGGTGTTTTGTAATTGCATCTATTTATTGTAGGTTTTGTTTCCAGGTTGCTTTGTATTTGTTGTTTATTTCCTATTCGGAATATTACATCAACTAGCTTAATTATTCCCAAATCACTTTTACATAAGACTCCATTAGAACACTAGGGACTCACTTAAGACTTTAACGGAGAATTCCATGCAGCTTTGGGGTGAGGTTGGAGGAAAAAACTCTTGCCTACCACTTGTGTTTAGAAACAAAAACAAGTCGGTGAGATCAGTATGCGATGAGATTTTTGAGTGTTGAGATGTATCCCGGATAATGCTCAAGCTCCCAAACTTTGTGCAGAGGACTGAGTGCATGAGATCTCAAGACACGAGAAAGGGTTGAGAAATTCCATGGTTTAAGAGAAAATTAATTAATTAATCTTTTTAATTATAAGGACGCTAAGTCTAACTTAGGAAAATTAAAGATTAAAGGTAATTAATTTAAACATGTGATGGAAATGACTTGATCACATGGATCAAGATTTATTTTAATCTTAGTCATCGATTCAAGATTAGATCACGGTCGTTGGTTTTCCCAACGAGAAAAGTATAAGGGAAAGGCTTGGGGTCGGTTGGAGAACACACACGGTGGTAGGCAACGACACTGCGTAGAATTCTGTTGATGATTTGAGAATTTCCCGAAGTGTTTCGGTTGCGGCGGGGGTAGTATTGGCAAGAGGGTGATCTAATCCCGGAGCCCGAAGTCGGCAAGAAGAGGGCGAGAGAAGCCGGCCCGGTTCGGCGCGCGAGAGGGGAGCACGGCTACACGACGGTACACGCGCGGCGCGAGGAGGGCTTCGGGTGCTGCGAGGTGCTACACGAGGCCCCGAAAAGGCAACGCGGGCGGCGGGGAGGCCGGCGGGGCGACGCGGGCCCAACCGAGGGGCGGCGTAAGGGCAATGTAACCGGTCTAGGGTAGCGGGTCGTTCCTTAGCGATCACGGCGTGCGAGCTAGCGGCGTTGAAGACTAAAAGGGTTGAGTTCTGTAAATCCCATTTGAGGGTGTGAATTAGTCCGGTTTACGTCTCCCAAGACGGAAACGTGCTATGAGATTTGTATTTCTACGCTCGGGTTAACTAGTAAGGTGCCCAGTTGTGTACTTAGAATCTACTTAATAATATAAACCCTCCAATAGCCGGAAAACTGGTTTCCCGCATTTGGTTTTCCAAGGACGGTTGTCCGGAAAATCCTATGTGTCACTTTGTCATTGTGCATGTATTAAGTTTCGTCTGTGTCTGTGTATGTTGTTAATGTGTTGCTTCGATGTTAATGTTGAAATTTCAGATTAATAGCTTGATTAAGTAGGAGAAGTATAACCGATTTAACGGTAGGGTTTTAAGTAATATTAGGAAATTTCACAAAATCTCCTAGGATGCAACTCTTGCCAAAATAATAGGCTTACACAGGTTGTTACATACATTCATGGTCATACTAACATCATTTACATTACATAACTTGCAAAATGGGTTTACAATGACACATATGACTATTGAACGATGATGCGATCACTTGAAAGAAATCTTTGGCACATCTGCTTCCTTGAACTTTGACAAAAGTTGTGCAACACTTACAAACGGAGTAACACAACAAGACTACTTTTTCACAATGAAATAATATACAACGGTAAATCTACTAGTGCACAAAATATACATATTTTTATAATTTTAAACAACAACCCATTTCGTTATATTAATCAAATTGATAATACAACGAGTCTAGGGCTCGTACCCGGGGATAATGGCCCTCATACTTCAACGATACAAAGATACACAACTAGGGTTTGGTGTCGATCACTTCGAGAACCAATCTACCATGAACAAGATACACGCGACCATCGGCTGATTTAGCACACTCTCTCAACTCCTCTCGGTCATGCCACCGAACACATCTGCCGGTCCTTCGACTCATTCTGCTGACATCACAACTACTGCCTCTATTAATGAACCAAATCCATTGGGTCATTGAACTCAGCTCCACTTGCTCTCTTGTTGATTGTTAGTCCTTCAATGCATCAACATGAGACCCGGTCAGGATTTTCACAACTCCATTTGTGAATAACTCTCAGCTTGCTCACTCTTGCTCTTTAGCTACTCGGGGGACTTCAACCCACTATAGTCTTCTGCGCTGCTCAGCTGAAGACTAACATAGGGCACAAAGGGTTGCCATCTATCACTACAGATGTTTTTCTCTTACATTGAACACGTGCTAGGAGGGACTGCCCTTCTTTTGTTGTAAATGTCCTTCTCCATAAGGCAAGTCTAGGGCTACACAAACTGCTCCTGGCTGATCAGACCTATGAGCTCTTCTTCCTCACTTCTAACAATCCCTTAGTCCTTCAGGGACTTGTTTCTTTTTATTGAAGCAAGCCTCTACAATCCTCCCAAGTTGTTCTTTAGGCTGCTCCAGCTCTGCCACTTCTAGCAGGCCTAAAGTCCTCCTTAGGTCACTGCACTTAGGGGGTCAAACTTGGACACTTTCATGCTGCTCTCCATCAGTCCACAAGTGTTGAATACAATGTCCTCCTGTTGGACCTCCTCATCCACTAGCAAATCACATCAACTCCAAAAACTGTCAGCATCCTTCTACTGTACATGCAATTGTTGTTGATGAGTGTCTCTTAGGATGATCTAACTCTGTCCTCTTCTAGGACCTGATCGACCCTAGCATCCAACCATCAATCTAGAAGACGTCTGCAACATATTGTTGTTGCCTCCTTGCATAATGATTTGTGCATACTGTTGTAGCTTCCTGTCACTACTTAGGGAATCCAACACTCTGTTACAACCCTCCAAAATTTCTGTAACAGACCTCTAATCACTGTGTTTCCTGTTACTTCTCAATTTATCAGGGTCTTTCTTCAATTAGCAATCGATTCAATTTTCCGGTAACAAATAGCAATTGTAAATAGAACAATAAATGCAATGAACAATAAGAGACAATCAAGGCAAGGATTTTGGTCTAAGACCAAGGAAAAACCTACAACGAAGAAAACCCTTTCAAATTCTTCTTCTTATTAGATTGTCATAAAATGTTCAGCAGAGAGATACAATAATCCAATTCATCAACCAAGAGTCAAAGTCAGTCCTTTGACTATCCAACAAAGTCAACCAACCAATATCAAATGAAGAGCCAATAGTCAAATATGTCCCAAGTCAAATCTGGTTGAAGGTAAAGTTTGCAATTCTGTCAAAGTCAACAGCAGTCAGATGTGCCTAACCAGTCCACACGTCAACATTCGAAGTCCTCCAATCGAAACGTTCCAGAGCAACATTAAATTCAGCCTTCAAAGATTGGTCAAACATCACCAAAATAGCCATCAAAATTCTGTCAAAGAGAGAAACTCTGCAGTCAAACTTCAGAACTTTCCTGCGGTGAACGGTGGTCAAAGGTTGTGGTAAACAGAGGTCAAAGCTGCCCAGAAAATCTCAATCTGTGTGCCAGTCAACTCGGCCTTCAAGAACAGGTCCAAAATAGGTCAAATCAAGTTAAAATCCTCTGTGTCAGCACACCAAGGTCAAACTATCCCAAACAGAAGTCAAACTTTGGTCAACAGAAAAAGAGAGGACTCCTCCTTCATATGTGTGAAGAGAATAGCAATATTTCAGATGTATGAACCAATGGAGAGAAGAGAGAGATGATTGATGTGATGTGCCTTGACTTGTATTTATATGCGATGGAGGAGGGAGCTAATTTGACTCTTAGGCCGACCTTGACTTTTGTGCACATGTGAGTTCTCAGTTAAAAATACATTCTACTTAACAAATTAAATTCTTCCAAGGGCAATTTGAGGCTTCTCTGGATGAGGAAGACTGTCAAAGGAGAATTTATCCCTGTGCTGCCAAATTGACACTTTTGTGGTTTTTGAGTCATTGGCATCTATTGGAAATGTTTTAGAAATTTTTAATTTTGTGCCCGAGAAACCAATGGCAAACTCATCACAACCTATGGTAGATTGTGGCCTTCAAACTGAACATTGGTGTACGCTGGTTTTTGGTGGCCTCTTGTTCAAAGCTCAAAGAAAGTATGGACACTTTTGAAGATGAGAAAAAGAATCAAAGACTTTACTTGGTGGAATGGTGTAATAAGCACCATCACTAAATTGAAGTGGAGGATTCCACATTGAAAAAATTTGCAAAGATGTTGATATTGAAAAGATCTTCCTCCCATCTAATAAGTGGAGGAATTTGTATTAGTCAAGGAATCCACATTAGTTGAGGACATTACTTGATTAAGATACTTATTTTAGAATGCCTAGAGGATGTCACCTACTAAGCCCTTTGAGGATGATCAACAAAGGGGGCTCAATTGATGTGAGGAAGCAGAGATGAAAAGGTCACTCCCTCCCAGTGTATCTGACGGTAAAGGTTGATCCATTATGCATTTGGGAATCTCTATTTATAGGATACTAGAGGACCAAATCATACAAAGAAGGCATTTTCCTCTGATGGCATTGGGAATGATCCACTGGATGACCCAAGGAAAGAAAGAAAACTGAGATCAGTTATAAAGTATAATCTGCATACATTTTTATACTATGTTTGTTGTTATGTTAGATGTTTTCATGTAATTGGTCCACTAGGTATTATTGTTGGGTTTGGAATCATGTAATCCTTTTCTTCTATATAAATGGAAAAGCAGTTTGCTCATGTGAAACAACAAATAATGTCTCTCTCTTATCAAATAATTTTGAAACAAACTTGTAATAATCTTAGGCATTTTGGCAAATAAAAAAAACTGTTTAGGATGGCCATTGGGTGACCATTAATGTTGTTAATTTCTCATGTAGGGTTTGTTGGACAAATATAGATTTTGCATACTCAATTCTGGAAAGTACAACATTTAGTAATTTGCAAATAGAAAAAACATGGAAAATACCCAAATCTTATTCTATTCTAGGAATTTTGTTGTATATACCTTTCTGTAATTTTACTCTTTTAAGCTGATATAAATATCTTTCTGTGCTATTATAGGAAATAATTTCTATCCAAAAAAATGAGAAGTCATGAGTGATGTTACTGTAATATATTTCTAATTTAGACAATTTATATTTCTTTAAGGATTGGTGAAGGGTCACATATCATAAAATTTGGTGCCAATGCAGAGAGACATTTGCAAGCTTTGCTTGTCATTAATTATAAACATGTATCTGCAAATAAAACAAACCCATTGATACAATTCTAACAATGGGTGCATATATAATGATAACAATTGCTAGGTAATGTGCTTTTCCTTTCTTTTTAAAACCCTAGCTTCTAAGAGTTGGTTCAGGGTTTGCAAGTCAATAATTTTCCTAATACTCTACTACTGGTTTTCCTTGGATATCAGGGAGCAAAATAGACAGTCAGCTGCACTTATTGTATCAAATGTAGCGGCCATCTTGCCTGCCCTTGTGGTCTATTCGTCAAAAGGTGAATCATCAACCCATTTGTACAAAAAACTGGAAAGTTCATGATAGAAGCAATTCATTCACGATGTTTTTAATCCATTTTAAATTTGAGACCTGTTTGGCATACCAAAGATGAGATATTTACTGTATTAAAGATCTAAGTGTGCTAACTATGAGCTGATAAACAATGTTCTAAAATGGGATGGACTGGAATGTGTTATCACAAATAAAATTTCATTTTGGTTAGTAGAGTCATTTAGCATAGGTTTCATTTGTCTTATCAAAATTAGTTCATGAAATTGATGAAATTTTATGAATAGGTTATTATCCTATATTTAGAGAGTCCCACTTGTCATGTCATCATAGTCAAATCCTTCATTCACCAAATGTCTCCATGCATTGGTTTAAAAATTAGTAGCTGGCCACCTGTCTGTATTTTCCTGAGTCTACAGCGAATATAACTGAAAACTGGTTGTTTTCGCTATAGACTCACCTGACCAGTCCATAGCGAATCTGCCAGAATTATAACAGAAACCTGCGAAAACATGTTTTCTCCTTGATAAAGGGAATGGTGAGGTGTCGAGTCTTTAGAGGTTCAAGGTCAATACAAGGTCACGTGATCAGTTAAAGGTCATGCAACATGCGTAATCATAAGTGGTCACTAATCATTTCACTTAACCTCTCCCATTTGTCATTATCCCTCCCATATTCGAATTTCACCTTTTAAATTCACCTTCAAAGTTGCTGTTTGTCATCCTTCTTTCGACCTATGTGTATAGTTTTTTGTTGTCACCCTTGAGAAGTCCCATGCTTGTTTGCAACCTTCTTGCTGTGCCAATTCTGTTCTTTTGCAGATGTCACATCAAGAGGCCAAATGTAGGTGTGAGGAATATGGGCGAAATGAGAGAAGACTAATAAGGGAGCTCGTGTGTGGTGAGCCTATGGATCTCGCATTGCTCAATGAGGGACCACAGCTTTGCAGAAGCCTTCAGCCGGTGTTGGATACATGTGATTCTGCTAGAAATTACAAGGTTTTTCATGCCCGGAGTTTCAAAATATTTTGCGATGAATTTCATAGGTACTGCATCAAAAGTGGGGATGCTTAGTTTTGTGGTGTCACGAAACAATTGCCCAAGCCATAGAGATTCGAGATGGGAAAGAGTGGTTTCAATGCAAGATAAACTCTGGAAATTGTGATGATTAGCAATCAAGGACTCTGGGTAGTAGAACTGTCTGAATCCCAAGGAGCTTCCTTAAAGAAAACTACTCCAAATTATTTGCTTGTAATTCCAAAAATACTTCCCATGTGAAGCGAAGTTTCCATATGGTTTATCAATATCTCATTTAGGCTCTTGCTACATTTCAGCAGTAAGCAATCTCTAGACCTTCCATTTTCTTATTTCGGAGCCTAGGCAAGATGTCGGACAAGGTTCAAGCTAGGCCAAAGGTAGTGAGACTTCAATTTCATCATAGGTTGATTGAAACTTAAATTGTTGGAGAAATTGAAAAAAGCGAAAGACGAGAGGCTGAAAGGGGCTCCCTTTCCTTTTTCTTAGTGGTTATGAGGTATATACTTTGTACCTGAAGACACTAGTCAGCTCCCTTGGCCCAAACTGGAGGCAATGGTGCAGGCAGTGGAAGGTCGTGAATGAGGAGGAAATGGAGCCCATTTGTGAGAGCATGGATGTTGAAGTAGAGCATGCACAGAAACAAGAAGTTCCACAACCTACACCGCAGTAGCAAACCAAAGATCAACAAGAGAAGAGTCATGGAAGGATAACAAAAGCCAAACAGCAGGAAAAGGCAACCATGAGGATATTCTTCAAACTGTAGACATAGAAAGACTCCGGTGGTCAAGGGTGTAGATATTAAAGGAAGCGAAGAAAAGAAGGGTATTCTTTGTAAAAAACTTGATTTCTCGGGAGAAGATCTGTGGGGTTTATGTTCAGGCCAAGAAAACCCTCACCAGTACTGACTTACTAAAGTTAATCTAACAGTAGAAGACAGACGTTACAGAATAAAAGGCAAGTAACCTAACAATGAAGGATATATTTAATTTATCACTAAATAAAAAAGAATCCTTATGCAGAAGAAGGTAAAAAAGGTTATTCCAGCAAATGCAGCTACAAACTACTTAAAAAGCAGTTAAAGCAGGAAAATAGAACAAATAGAACAGAATTGAAGAAACAAAATGAACAAAAAATGATAGAGGAGAGAATTCAAGAGAAGGTAAATGAGCAAATCAATCAATATGATGAGTCATTGACCAATGCCGAAAGAGCTGGTAGAAAAATGACACTTCCTCTACACAAAAGATCAATGGGAACACACAAAGAGAAGAGGAGTATTTGGTTGCGAGCGAGAGAGAAAAACTTAAAAGCCAGGTACAAAGAAACAAACGATGAATACGTATTGACTAAAAATAGGTTAAAAATAGCAGTGTGATGACTTGGGGAAATTTGACTACTATTGCGAAGGTGAAGCTTCCTAAAAAGAAGCTTGAAAAGTGGACAAATTAGCTTTTTGATATTTTGTATCATTTGAATCATCACTTGCGGAACCATAGGTGAATTTTGAAGAAGGAAAGCACAATTTTCCAATTTATTTGCCAATTAGGCAAGTTCGTAGCGTATCTCGGACTTGAAACCCCGAATTCGCTACGTTGTTCTGATCTTTTGAAGTATAAATCATGATATTTTGTCATAATGAGAAGCCAGGTAAAAGTTGTATTTAGCTATTTTATTGTGAACAAACTCATTCAGCAAGGCAAAAGCAGGTGAGATGGCTAAATCAAATACCTTTGTTTAACAAAACATAACTCTTACTATTTCATCGCCGAAGAAGTTTTGTAGCATTTTAAAATTTTGATGGTCTATTTGGGTAATGCTTCATGAAAAGTTAAGGACATCTGAAGAATTTTGAAACAGGCTGGTCTTTGGCAAAGTTGTTGATTCACCGGCTCACCATGAAGACACTCATCATTCATCATGACACCACATCCTAAAATGTAGGAAGACAAGTCTCCCGACTTGGTAGGAGCAATTATGTTACAGTCATGGTCGATGCCACCTAGGCACATGGTTTTCTCGATGTAAATATGCAACCTTAAAGTTTGTTGATGTAATAAATAGGTTATGAAAGTCTGATAGGTATCAAGTCCTAAAATTAGTAGCTCTCGATTTTATCTCCATGTAATTTGCTTATTGTTATATTAAATTGTCTTCAAAGAGACTCGAAGGAGTCCAACCTTGTTAGCGGACAATATGTAAAGATGCGTAAGCCTATTGATAGGCGGATTATCGAAGAATGAGCATTGAATGATATTTGACTACGAACTAGTATTGTAAAAAACTTATCAATATGCTCCATTGGCTATTGGCTCTTTCTTCACGAGATTCATTGATGATGTTTTCATGGAAGCATTTGTTTTATGTATCCTGCTGCTACTTCGATTGCTCTAATATTTGATTACGTTGAATTCACGTATGTCGTATACAACCCTTCAAGCATTAGACTTCTGTGTATCTGTGTATGTTTCGTTTCATCAAAACATCTATATGCCTCGGCTTCAGAAGAAGTTCCCATGTCATTGAGTTTCTTAACTAGTGACTCCATATATAATGGTAATCGAGTTTCTGCAACTTTTCACATAAACACACTTAAAGCACTATTTTAGAGTTAGCCTTGTTGAGCTACATTTTAAATAAAATCATTTTTATCTTTGAAAACCCTCTCAAAATTTGAAAGGCTTAATTTTTCAGCTAGGAAACAGGTTTGAAAGAGTTACTCTAGGTTGTTTGGTGGAGAAACCAATGTTTGTACCAACATAGTGATGACATTTTAATTGTAGCAGAGTTTGAAGTCTAAAGACATATTTCCCGAAGTTTGTGCTCAAACAAAAATGTTGAACTCTTGGAGGTAGCATGAGCTCGGGAAGCTTTTGAGAGTGCATACTACCTTAGTGACTCCCTAAAAATCCTTCATGTTTAAAGGTGACTTCAAGAAAGATACACACAAGGAGCAATCCAGTCCTAACCCACCTGTTGTGGATAATCCGGAAAGGATTCTCAAAGGCATTGGAGGCAACTCTTTAAAATCAGGTATTCCAAGAAAATGCATTCAGAGTTTTTTCCTTTGAGATTTTCGAAGTCCGAAGATAAAAATTTGATGATAAAATAGAAAGAAGTGTTGTATAGGTCTAAGACTTAAAATGAGCGGCGATATAATACTAGACATATAGAATACTGATGACATCTTGGTGGTATAAAGAAAAAGGAAAAGTTCTAAGAAACCTTATAAGATTTGTTATTAGAAGAGTATTTTGAAAAGTTAAAAAAATTCAGGATCATTACTGATTTTTATTGAAAATGCGTGCCTTTACTCAGATCAAGTTCCTTTGTGTCTAGACTTCAAATTCCCTTCTGACATCTCCAATACCTCACCTTCATTCACTATTTTTCCCAAAGTCGAAATTCTGGCCATCCCACTTTGCTTTTCCAAGTACCACGATCCCTGTCATCATAAGTGATTCCTCCTCTTCTTTGTACATGCAAGATATGCTCCACTTGTCCTTAACGTGACCTCCCGGATGGATACTCTCTTGGATTAAAACCTTTGGGAGTGAAAGAAAAACTAATAGGCCGAAGAGCATGTTAACGATTTAATAACTTCATTGTAGAAGGAGGTGGATCATGAGGATGTGAAAATGAGGTTGTTTTGCTCAAATTCACATAGTCAGTGAAAATGGTTTTAAGGCTTTGGCTCACGGCTAGTTTACAAGAATTCAGGACAGTTGGAAGATAGTTTTTTGACAAGTGGGAAGTGGGTGAACCACAATTAAAGCTACGAGTATAACAATTCGAAAAGAGCCTTAGATGAATATGTCCAAGACTTTTCTAAGAGATTTAACAAGGTCTACAACTCAATACTGCTCATATTAAACCTCCTAGGAGTTGCTCAATTACATTATCTTTGAAGCTTTTGATTATGAGTTTTCCATCTTGTATGAGGAAGAGAATGCAGCTTCCTTCGGCGGCAGCCATAGTGATGCGGTGAAGGTTAAGGTAGTGTGGCTGACAAGGTACAAGGACTGGTGAAACAAAATTAAAGAAGAGGAGAATCCCTCTTCATCCTCGGATGCAAAGTTTGATTCCATGATGAATACCATGGAGAAACTTATGGATAGACTTGTTCTTGGAGCCACTCCTTTGCCTCTTCTATGAGAGACACATATCGAAATTCCCAATTTAGAGGCCTCAGAGTTCAACGAAGACGAGAAAATAGAAACCATCTTGATACACAAGTGGACACTCCTTTGAACGAAATTTACTTGATGAAGAAGAAACACAACACGAATTCCAAGAGGATATTATTCATTGCTTAGATGAAAGATGTGTCTAGGATGTTTCTAACTAAGAGAGACATCGGTGAGTCTCGTCATGATATGGGGGGAAGTGAGGACAATCGATTACTTAAAGGGATACGAGAATGCCATCTTTGAAATGTAGAAACGGTACAATTTGAGGAATAGGAATGTTCTCATTAAAACAAATAAAGCTCGGCCAAAGAAAGATGCTCCTAAACCAGTCGAACCAAAGAAAGATACACCACCACCACCTCATGCTAAAGAAATTGAAAAAACCTCATCTACTTTCAATTTAGAGAATAGAGATCTCAAATCAAAATGCCGGTTCCTTTGGAGAAATCATCAAGGTCACTAAATTCAGAAGTAAAATTGTCAAGATGTGTTAAACACTCAACCCAAACCTTCGGACATCCTAAATCTGCCCAAGAAGACCATCCTACCATGTTCATGGGACCAAGAAATTTAAGAGATGAACGAATGAAGAAGTTCCTCCCTATTTATGTAAGTTTGAATATCCATGATATGAATTTGCATAATGCTCTACATTAGACTTAGGAGCTTCACACAATTTAATGCCTAAGGTGATAATGGAAAGAATGGATTAAGTCCACTGAACCTTACAAAGATTTGTTTTCTTTTGACTCCAAAGAGAGTTCAATCATAGGTCTCATTATAGATTGGTTTTGGCCTAACTCAAGTATTTCTTTGGAACGATTGGTAATGGACATCTTGGTAGGCGACATCCTCTAAAGTTTGGCATGCTTTATCCGGATCTTGGGCAACCAAAGTCAAAGGACTGCAGATGGATACGACCTTGTACCCCATTTAGATCTTGGTGGCAGAGAGTTCATATAGAAAGGAAAGTAGGATGGCGCCCACATGGTAAGTAGCAAAACAACAATTTAAAGTTTCTATTCATATATGAGCTGACTGAGGATCTTCAATTTGTGTGAACCTTGATGAGGCAAAAGCCAAAACTTGGGCGTCGGCAAACTGAAAATCAAAATCACTGTTAAAATGAGTCGGTGGCATTTACATTTGATGGCTTTCTTTGAAAAGGAAATTTGGAGCGGGGATATGGATTACTACTTCTAATGATGAAAGTAAGTTCTTCTCATACAAATTAAACTTTGATTGTACAAACAATATGGCGAGTATGGAGTCATTGTTTTGGGTCTAGAAACTTTGAAGAATTTGGCGCAGATGTCGGTTTTTGGTGATTCGAATTAGTGATCAAGCGAGTAGAAGGGTCTTACCCGGACCAAAGATGTCGGATGAGGGCCTATGAAAACTTAATCATTAAGAGTGGCAGGAATTTTGAAGAATGCACTTTCATTGTCAAAACTAGAGATCAAAATTCGGTGGTTGATTCTTTGGTTGCTACCTTTAGTTTGTTTGTCATTCAAATATTGGTGAAGTGTGATAATAGTTGGGGTTTAATAACGTGTAGTTTACATTTGTTGATTAAAGTCTCACACAATTATAATTTTTGCTCTAATTTGGGTCAAGATCAAAGTATCATAGTCTGAAATCCTCACTGTGAATGTGTGAGGTCAAACATAGATAGCCAATCCCCAATAGCATGTCATTTAGCATTGTTTGACTCATGGTCCATGGTCAGAAATTTCTACATGGGTGAAAGAAAGAGTTTGAGTATTCAAGTGATATGATAGAAATATGTTTTTAAAACAAAATCAATCTTGAAGTCTTCTTGGTGAAAATAATTGCATTCCCCAAAGGCCTTATTATGAAAATTGTTGGTCAAAATGATGTTTTCAAATCACTCAAGGTAGTGATGATGAAACTTGCAATTTTTGGTACACCGAAGTTTCACAAAATGGTCAAGCTATCTAAGTTTCTTTCTATGGAGAGATAGAGACAGTATGTAGATATGATGAAAAGTATATTGATTTCTTTGCATGGAGCTATCTTCGATTTGAAAAAGGCCTTGATCCCGGTATTATTCAACATACTATCTCCATCAAAGAGGATGAAAAACCTTTCAAAAGAAAAAGTTGAGAAGAATTAATCATTTGCTCATGTACCTTTGATTGAGAAGAGATTAAACTATTTGATGCAAAAATAATTGCCCCTTTGAGGTTTCCAAAATGGCTTGCTAATTTGGTACTGTAAGGAAGAAGAGTAGTGAGATTAGAATTTGTATTGATTTCAGAAATTTAAAGCAAAGCACCTCTAAAAGGACAATTCTCGTCTTCCCAAGATGGATCAAATTCACAGCAGAATATTGTTGGCTCTCGAAAATTAATCCCATGCTTGATGGTTTGTAGGTTACAACCAAATATTGAAGTACATTTGGAGGACCAAGAGAAAACACTTTACCACGCCATAGGTAACATTCATGTAGCCAAAATGCCTTTTAGTTTAATGAATGCGAGGGCAACTTTCCAAAGAGCGATGGATATTGCTTTTGCTAAGGAGAAAGACAAATCAATGAGGTAGTCTATTTGGATGACATCTTGTATTTTCAAAGGAGGAAGAACACCTTAAGCACTTGGAGAAAATTCTGCGGAAATGCGGAAAATTTGTATATCTCTCTGATCCTACTAAAAGTGTCTTTGCTTTACTGGCAAGGAAGTGTAGGACACATTATAAAAGGATGGAATAAATATTGATCCAAATAGTCAGTTCCATTCGAAAATAGACACATGAGAATAGAGGAAGAGATTTAGTCTTTTCTTGAAGGAGTAAATTTTGTTAGAAGGTTTATTCCAAACTTTGTTGAATTGTCAAGCACATTACTAAGATGTTAAGGAAGGAGTCGATGTTAAGTGGATAGTAGAAGAAATCATTTGAAGAGTAAAGAAAGTCCTCACTCAAAAACCTCAACGCAGCAAGTGCGACTTTTCAAGTGACTACCCAGTTTCGTCGCCTCACAGACATACAATTGTTGGAGTATTATTGGAGAAACGTAGCAAGGTGAGTGAGTAGCCTATTTCTTTTTCGGTAAGACTCTTGCCAACTGCAATTGAAGTATAATATCATGGAGAATAGGCGCATATGATTTAGTACATTTGCATTCTATTATTGCATTTGTGCCTAACAATGTGGTGAAAGATTATTCGACCCAAAATTTGATCTGATGGCAAAAGGTAAATGGACGCCACTGCGGAATATGATATAGAAATTAAGCCTACCAAATTGGTGAAGGTCGAGTTAGCAAATGATAGCACGATCAAATTTTGAGTGCCTAGACATTAATTTCATTGCGGAAATTTCGAGGTAGTGAAGAAAGAAGAATTGGTCCTATTGAAGAGCTAAGACTTTGTCTGGGTAAAGAAGGCTCTTGATCACATTTCTCATACAAGCCCTCTAGAACTAATTAGTCAAAGTTGTGAAGTTTAAAATCTTTGAAGATATTTGCCTTTGAATACTTCTGTGGAAAATTTTGATGAAATTCTTTTAAATTTAACTGGAAGAAATTTGGTGTTCAAGTTTCATGGGAGATTGTGGAGGACACCATTGCGGAAGGAGCCACGACTAATATATAATATTCATTCTTTTTTGTTTAAGGAATGCTAATTTGCTATGCACGCTTGGCTAGATACTCAATAAATAAAGTGAAAATGGAGGGGTCTTCCTTTAAAGATCATCTCACTTTATAAATAAAGTGTTCTTTCTAGTAGATGGACGATTGTAACTTGGGAGGGGTGCTTGAGATTCACGTGATTATGATGGGAGGCATCGGGCTAACCCAAGGTAAGGGGCGCGCGGAGTCGAGGAGAAGAGTGAGGAGCGGTTAAGTTTTGGAGGGAGTTTAGTATTATAAAAGGAGAGGTTCTCACCTCATTTTGATCATCCATGATTTGATATTGATAAATTTGGACTTGTGTACGCCGGCCACCTTCGGTTGTTTAGTCGGTACGGCTTGTTTAGTGCACGAGTGTCCTCCGGTCGGAGATCTCACCCCTTAGCCTCGGGGGACTTCGAGTGCACCGCCACAGTAGGGTTGTTTACAGTTTCACCCTTAGCTTCGGGGGGACTTCGGAGTGCCGCCACAATGGAGTTTGTTCGTGCACTTTCGGTTCCCAGCCTTGTAGGCGGCGGTTGAAGCCGAATACGAGGAGGAGAAGCCCTCTTGTCATTTAACGCGGTTCGGAAAGGAGAGAATTGTTGTCTCATCGGGAGAGGACGATCCATTCGGGGAGGAGTGGGGCCCGTCCCCGGGAAGGACGCGGTCGAGATCTAGACGGAGAAACGCGTCGGGGGGAGAGGGGGTGAGCTATTTGTCGAGCTTCAAATGAGGAGCCGGTTGTCTATTTCGAAGAGTGGGTTGCGGATACGAAGGCCCATTGACCCGGATCAACCTTGGAGAGGAGTAGATACGACGAATACTTGCGAATCTAGTTTTGTGTTGCGGATACGGGGGTTTTAACACTAGATCCCGACTTGGGGTGCCGAATGCGGGCGGAATGAGTAGCGGATCTAGTCCGGATACGAAGGATAACATCGGATACGGCCCAGCCGAAACCGCCGATGAAAAGATGTCATCGGATCCGGCCGCAAGTCTGCCGAGGGTTTGACAACAGATTCCGCATTGAAGGCTGAGATGAGGAAGATGAGGCACGGAGATGGGTGGAAGCTGAATCCGGCCGTCCCGGCGTGGAAGGCAGATCCATCGGGTGGGACGCGGATACGAGAGCGAGGAGGGCTCCAACGGCGTTTTCGAACATTCGATGGGCGATCTATCTGTGCGGAGGTTGGGGCGGTGTTCCACCGTACGTTGCCGCGTCACTAGCGAGAGACGGCGTTTTTCATTAATGAGGTTGCGGTTCGAATCGGCTGTTCATCGATCTTCGGCCCTAGTACCCGACGCGGCCCATCTTGGCCGGCCAGGAAGAAACAGGTAGCCTTGTTGCAGGCCATTGTCCCACCGCACGGCTCATCCCTGCGCCTCGGGACGAGACCAGGTACCTGCCTGCAGTTACTTGTATGTCTCTGTGTCAGTTTTCACGATTAATAAAATGGCTCGGTTGCAGTATTCTATGTGTCATGATTGATGATCTGGATTCGGCATTATATTTTCTATGTCTATGCGGCATATTCTGTTTATTGCAGTTATTTCCCTTTGGGGATATTACATAATAAGATACTAAGAGTAGGATATTATTGGCCTAACTTATGTTTAGAAGACATCTAAAGAATATTTATTTTGGTCCTGCTTTGATATAAGAAAGTGACATCTTGCAACTTGAAACCAATATATGTTGAAGCTCCTTTCGATAATGGGGAATGCGTTCATTGGCGAAATACACCCAACATCATAAGTGACATCACAGTTTTGACAACCAACGATTATTTCACCAAGTGGATTGAGATTGTCCCTACAAAGTATTCCAGGCTATAACTTCCAGTCATCATTCGAATTTTGAAAAACATTTTGTCGGGTTGAGTTTGTCCCTATGAAGATTATTACGATATTCTACATGACTTTCAAATCTGAAGTTGATTAGTTTTGTCATCAATACCTTATCACTCTTGGTCATTCCACAACCTATTACCTTCAGGTAATGGCTAAAGCGAATCATCGATAAAAGCATAGTGAGGATCATCAAAAAGGTGTTGCAATAAAATAAAAGATCATGGCATTTAAAACTAAAGTTTTGGTTTGTGGGGCGATAGATTTTATGGAGATCCATAGGTACATCTCCCTATGAATTGATATATGGAGTTGAAGTGATCTTCCCAACTTCTTTGGGGGTTCTAATGTGGCTTGCTACAAGGACTTGAAGAACCTAATGCCATCCAAAGGAGGATAAACCGACTCATAGCGTTGTGGAGAAAAAGAGAAAGGTTGTATGATAGTCATCAACGATCACAAAATAGAGTGAAGAAGACTTTTGACGGAAATCCTAAGGGAAGGAAACTTCAAAATCCAAGATGTAGTTGGAAATGGGAAGCCAAAATTGAGGAGAAGGGAAGCATGGAAAGTTTGAAAACACATGGAAAGGGCCATTTGTGATAGTTGCATACCATGGCAATAACACTCTTCCTTCCAAGAGATGGATGGACAAGCTTGTGTGGAGGAGGACACCTTGTCAATAGTAGGTTCTAAAACACTATTCCTCCTAATTCCTTTTGTTGAATTAAATTCCATTGTACATATTTCATTTCGTATGTTGTTTTGCAAATAAAAAATGAATTCATCATCAAGGTTGAGCGAGAAGGTCATAAGAGTTTGGCGATCTTCATCAATTTCAAAAAATTTCGAGTTTTTCGAAGAAGCTTAGCTGGGCCCCACCAAGTAATTTATTGTACCATGGGGGCACATCATCCCAGGTGGAGCCACTATTATCGAAATAAAATTTCATTTTGGTTAGTAGAGTCATTTAGCATGGGTTTCGGTTGTCTTATCCAAAATTAGTTCATGAAATTGATGAAATTTTAGGAATGAGTTATTATCGTAAGTTTGAGAGTCCCACTTGCCATGTCATCATAGTCAAATCCATCAAAATCAAAGGTCTCTCCATGCACCTTTGGTTCAAAAATTGAGTACTGGCCACACATACGTATTTTCTAAGTCTGCGGCGAATATAGCGAAACGAGTTGTTTTCACTACGGACTACGACCGGTCCGTAGCAAATCTTAACGAGAATTATAAACGGAAACCACTAGGAAAACATGTTTTTACTGCATCGATAAAGGAATGTGGTGGTGTTGAGTCTTTAGAGGTTCAATATCGATCAAAGTCACGTGATCGATTAAAAGCGTCATGTAACATGCATAATCATAAGTGGTCACTCATCATTTCACTTAACCTCTCCCATTTTTCATTATCCATCCCATATTCGAATTTTACCTTTTAAATTCACCTTCAAAGTTGTTGTATTTTGTCATCCTTCTTTTGACCTACGCATATAGTTGTTGTTGTACCCTTGAGAAGTCCAACCTTGTTTGCAACTTTGCTTCTTGTGCAATTCATTCTTTGTAGGTGTCACAACATCAAGAGGCCAACGCGATTAATAAAGGGAGATGGCCATTCGGAAGACTAATAAAGGGGGCTCATGTGTAAGGTATGAACTGTGGATCTAAAGCTACTCAATGAGGACCCTAGCTTTGCGAGCCTTCTTGATGTTGGATGCATGAGATTACGCGAAGTACAAGGTTTTTCATGCGCATGTTTCAAAATATTTTGCGGTGAGTTTCGTAGAGTATTGCATCAAAGGTGGGGGTGCTAAGTTTTGTGGTGTCACCTGGAAACAATTGCCCAAGCCATAAAGTTTGAGAATGGAAGAAGAGGTAGTTCAAATCCACTAAGTTCAAACTACGGAATTGTGATGAATTCATGAAATTTGAACATATTGGAGTAGATATAAACATTTGGAATCCCAAGGAGGCGCCTTAAAGAAAACAACTCCAAGGCTATTTGCTTGTAATTCAAAAATATTTCACATGTGAAGGGAGGTTCATATGGTTTATCGGTATCATTTTTAGGCTCTTGCTACATTTCACTAGTAACCAATCTCTAAACCTTCCATTTTCTTATTTAAAGACCTAGGCAAGATGTCGGACAAAGGTTCAAGCTAGGTACAGAAGGTAGTGAGACTTCAATTTTTCATCATGGGTTGATTAAACTTCGTGTTGGGGAATTGAAAAAAAGCTGAGCAGAACTTGGGCCACTTTCCTTTTTCTTAGTGGTTATGAGGTAGATACTTTAACACCAGAAGACACCTAAATCAAAAGCTACTTATTCAAGCAAGAGTGACAATCCTATCGTGAAACGGAGGCTGTGAATGACGAAGAAATGGAGCCCATTGTGACCATAGATGTTGAAGTAGAGCATGCACAAGAAACAACGAGTTCCACGGCCTACACATGAAGGTAGCAAACCAAATATTAGCAAGAAGAGTCATGGAAGAATAACAAGAAGCCAAATACTTGGAAAAGGTAACCTTGAGGATATTCTTCGAAGCCATGAACATAGAAGAGACTCCGGTGGTCAAAGTGGCAAGATATTAAAGGAAGCAAGAAGAAAAATAAGGGTATTCTTGGCTTTGAAGTTTCTCGGGGGAGAATATATGCAAGGTTTATGTTCCAACCAAAGAAAACCACTCACTGTTGTAGCTTGCCAAAGGTGTCATAGCTAGTAAGAAGACGAAGTTACGGACAAAGGCAAGCAACCTATGGCGGAGGATATCATTGATTTGTTAGGCTTGAAGCCCATAATTCGCTACGAACTCGTTGTAGAATACGTTGCTATAAATCACGAATGCTTTGTCATAATGAGGGCGAGTAAAAGTTTGTATTTAGCTATTTTGACTTAATAAACAACACCAAATCGGCCAAAGGGAGCAAACAAGTGTGAGAGATGGCTAAAATCAAAGTGTTACAAACTTTCGCTATGAACTTGCCTTAAGTCCCCTTGTTTAACGGCGAAGAATTTTTTGTAGCATTTTCAAATTTTGATGAAAAGGTCTATTTGGGATAAGCTTGACCACGTGGAAAGGTTAAAGGACATCGGAGGAATGTTTTGGTGGAGGCATGGTCTTCGACAAATTTGTTCGATTCACCGGCTCACCATGAAGACACTCATCATTCATCATGACACCACCTCCTAAAAAAGTAGGAAGACAAGTCTCGCTTAGTGGGAGCAATTATGTTTTGGTCATGGTCGGTGCCACCCAGGCACATGACTTTTCTACATGCAAATATGCGATCTTAAAGTTTGTTGATGTAATAAATAGGTTATAGAGTCCTATTAGATCTTTGAGTCTAAAATTAGTAGCTATCGGTTTTATCTCCATGTAATTTGCTTATTGTTAGATTAGGTGTCATCGAGGGCCTAGAAGGTCCCGACCTTGTTGGAAGACCCAATGTAAAGATACTTAAGCCTATTAATAGGCGGATTATCGAAGAATAGAGCATTGAATGATGTTGACTATAAAACTATCTTATTGTAAAAAACTTCTTATCGGTATTATACGGTAGCTATTGGCTCTTTCTTCACTGAGATTCATTGATGTTTTCATGAGCATTTGTTTTATGTATCTTGCTATTCTATCTTCAATACTCTGATGTTTGATTACTTAGAATTCATGTATATCCTACTCTAACTTCCTTCAAGCATTAGTATTTGTTGTGTGTACGTGTATGTTGTCTTTTCATTAAAACATTTATATGCCTCGGCTTCCATAAGAAGAGTTCCCATGTCATTGAGTTTCTTAACAACGACTCCATATGCCCAATGGTAGTGATTTCTACACATCTTTTCATAGAAACACACTTAAAACACAATTTCATAGTTAGCCATCTATTGAACTTCATTTAAATAAAATCATTTTTATCTTTGAGAGAGCCCTCTCGGTGGTAATTTTAAGCTAGAAGTAGGTTTGAAAGAGTTACTCTAGGTTGTACGGTAGACAACCCATCTTGTACCAACATAGTGATAACGAATGCATTAACGATAATTTAACGATAAGCAATAATAAACTCAAATGATTTGTAAATAAACTAGAGTTAAACACAAGAGAGAAGACACGAGACAAATTGGATGTCGAGAAGGTTGTAATCATCAATAGAAACCATTATAGATGGTTTACAAACAAGCAATAGATCCTCACGAGTCACTCTTGTTCTTAGCAATGTGAGAAGCGAGGGGATTTATAAAGTAATAAAATCAAATGAAGTGAAAAAAGAGCACACACTGCTTGGGTCCACAATTTTACCTAAAGTGCAGATTACATAGCGGGGATATAGTAAAAATCAATATTGCGAACATTGACATCGGAATAAAATAGGTAAGGTGGGAAAACCAAAAAAATCGTAAAAATCGGGAAAATATTGGTAAAATTTGGAAAAACTATCAGTAAATCAAGATACCATCAAAATATAAGTAAAATTGGTAAATATCGAGCTAGGCCCAAAAAATTGTAATTTCAGAGGGATAAATGGGGATGTTGTTGCCAGTGTATTCTGCAACAATAGCCAAAAATCATGTGCAACATTAATGCAAGCCATTCTAAGAAACGGGCATGTGGTACTACAACAAAGTACATAAATGCAATCTCACTTTGCACTTTTGGGTGGATTATTTTCGGATGCATTGTAGCAAGAGATGTGAATTTAGGGCACTTGGTACAAGTGATGGGTGCAAGTATCATCTTTATCATGCATGGTTGAGATCCTTTTTTTTTGTAACTAGGGTAGAGGCTGGGTGGGCCAACTGTCTATTGGATGTTCTCCTAATGATCTACCCACTAGTGGAATGTTGTAACCTCCCTCCCACCTACTTATACTAATTCGGGTTGTGGAAGGTATTCTTGACGACTTGAAACTAATTCTCAATGTTTGACAAGAAAATGGGGTCATGCAAAAATTCAAATTTTTTAAAGCTTGCCGGAATTAGATACAAATGTCGCCATGATGTCCATCTCGGTGGGAGTTTGCATTGATGTAAATTTTTCATCGATGCGAGTCTCGGATTAGAAAGTGACTCTTAAAGAAAACTTGTCTTGTTAATGTTGGCCATCTCAACATTGTCGTGCCATGTGGCACAGGTGTAGTCTTTGGATTTGGTTTCCTTGTGTACCAACGGTTCCATTGCACTAGTTTGAGACTTTTATATATATATATATATATATATATTGTAATATCCCCAAAGGGAAATAACCGATGTACGAAATATGCAGACGGATATATAAAACAAAATCTTTGGAACCGGACTATTGGATCAGTACTACATAGAATGCCGAAATACTAAGCCATTTTATTAATCTCAGAACACATAGATAGGAGTACAAGATAATCGAATGAGTGCACCTATCCTTGCCCTAGGCAAGTGGAGACCCTCTCGGACAAACAATGGGCGCAAATAAGGACGAGCGTCCTAATTTGGTGGCTTCCCTTTATGAAGAAGCTAACTGTTTGGGGATGGGATCTATGAGGCGGAAACTGAACGGATGGTGATCTCAAATGCTCAAACAACCCCCGAGAGGAGATGGCAAGCTGAGAGAGAGCTCCACCACCAGTCAAACCCTCACCAATGAAAGCGAGCGCTCTTGCTAGTGACGGCGCGGAGAAACGAGATGAAATGCGGCCACAAATCCTCCAAAATGAGATGATCAGCTCCTCAAGGGAACGGAAGCAACGTTGTCAAACCCCACACACAAGGCCCTACTCCTCGGATCGGCGTCCTCCCCGGGCCCGGATGCGTCCTCTATGCTCGGATCTGCTTTGGATGCGAAGCCTCCCTATCCGGGGGGATGCGCGTCCCCTGCTTGCACTCTCCGGTCTGCGTCCTCAAGAGCTAGATCTGCTGCTATCTCTTGAGATCTAGGCCCCGGATCTGCCAATATTTCCTCGGATGCGCATCCTCCAAGGGCCGGATCGCGCTAATCCTCCGGATGCGTCCTCCCAGACTAGATGCACGATATCTCTTCGGATGCGTCCTCTCTACAGGTCGGTGGATCCCGGCGTCCTCACTATTCGGATACGAGTCCTCTCTTGGATGCTGCGTCCTTCTCTCTCTGCGGATCGGCGTCCTACCTCTGTAGATACAACGCGGTCATAAGAAGGGGTTTCTCCCTTCCGAATCTCACCAGGCTTCTTGCTACTCACCAACGCGAGCGAAGGATGATACTCGGAAAATAACACTACCGGGCGAGGCACTCGAAATTCCCACGAGGCTAAGGGTGATACCAAATAACCTTACGAGAGGCGGGCTTTCCGAAGTCCCCGAGGCTAAGGGTGAGATCTCGAGCAGAGACACTCGGTTGCACTAAACGGTCTTTGCGGACCGACTAAACAGCGAGGCGTCTTTGAAAGCGGACGAAAGTCTAGCTCTCAATATCAATATCAAATCATGCATGCCCAAATGAGGTGAGAACCCCACCTTTTATAGTGCTAAACTCCCTCCAAAACCTTATTCCGTCCTTCACTCTCCTTAGCCTGTGATTAACAGGTCGGCGTGAGGCCTCCCCTCATACACATGTGGACCCCCAAGGCCTCCTTTCTAAGTTATAACGTCAATCAGCTAGGAAAAACACTTTATTTTATAAAGTGAGGTGGCTAAAGTGAGGTGACCCCTCTTATTTTCTCACTTTATTTATTATTTCTAGCTAAAGCGGCAAAATTAAACAAAAATGAAATATTCCAATTAAACGAAAGCTAATTGGGAATACAGTCTCCCCGGCAAAACGTTGCTTGTCCTCAAGCAAGCGGAAGTGATGGATCTTGTAAAATCTGCTCGCTCTCCCCAGTGGCATCCTCATCTAGGCAAAAATTGCTTGTTCTCAAGCGATTAGCGAACAAGCCTACTCTCTAGTGATGCTCCTCACGAATCTTGCAAAATGTGCACGGGTCCCATGAAACCTCTACATCTCCACCCGCATCACCACGATACGAAGGGATACCTCGATACCGGGATCCCAATGGGCTTCTCATGATACCGGCCAACCAACAATCCCGCCCGGGTCCCATCGCCACCATGGCCAATAATAGCCCAAGTCCCATGGCTCGGACGCTCCTTGCCCTCTGTGTAGTGAAGACCATGACCGCTGCTTGCCCTGCTGCATCTATGAAGTTTGTGTGGTGGCCCCATCAACATGAACCAACTCGTCACCTCTCTCCGATCAAGGCATGGAGTCGAAAATATAATGAGGAATATCTCCCCTCCACCTTGGATCCTCCATCTCCGAAGCAATCATCCGGACAAAATGGCCACCTCCCAACAAGGCAACTCACGAAAATCTCCTTCCACCTCTGGCTACGGTAATGAAATTGATTTTGAAAATATGAACTTGGCAAGCATCATAGCTTACCCCATCTTCATCCCTCTCTCCACTCATGACAAGTGTAGAGTCTATGCGATCACAGGGCTGCCAAAATCATTTGCCCTCCATTAGCAAAGTGAAAAACAATCCGTAGAAGGTTCCTCTATCCAATGAAGAACAAGGTGGCCCAAAACAAACCATCCATGAAGAATATGACATGGTCATCATGGATCACCTAATGAGATGTTTCTTGAAGGTTCTACATGTGAGGATACATAATGCAAACAATCTCTCACACAAGGATACAACGTAGTCTCACCTTTACCCAACTTCAGAAAATTACATGGCAAGCAATGTACAAGATTCATCACATCTACTAATGGATAGTAAATGGCGAATATGACAACAACATAAGGCCAAACACTTGCCCATAGGCTAATGCTGATGGATGAATATCAATCTCATGGCCCACCTCAAGAGAACACATATGTAGTAGTGGTGGCCATGCCTCACTCCCATGCTCTGATAGAACATGTAGTGCGGAAGATACTCAAAGGCACATTCGGCTCATGTGTCTCCCTCATAATCAAGCCTCCCATACGAGATCTGATCTATATCCGCAAATGAAGACATGATCAAGAGCAAAATGAAGAAATGCGAAG
Organism: Pinus albicaulis; assembly: GCA_034641835.2. Lineage (NCBI taxonomy): Eukaryota > Viridiplantae > Streptophyta > Pinopsida > Pinales > Pinaceae > Pinus > Pinus albicaulis. The sequence continues at coordinate 1,293,374,474 of CM076581.1, read as the reverse complement.
GTCTCATGTGGTACGAAGGTAATCCTCCTCATGCTTGGAAACCCAAGTCAAGAAGAACATGCCATAGATGTCTCTATCATCATTCCCCTCCTCTTTGTGCAACAAATATGACGTAGATAAAGTGGGACCTATGGGTTATAGATCCACCATATCTTTCTTGTGCACACTTCATCCATAATGTGCTGCTCCAAGGTGACAATGCGGCGAGCTCATGCAAATGAGTTCCTGTCGGTCTAAAGACTACGTTCTTTGACATGCTCCTTGTCGAGAACTCCTCTAATAATCTTTTCAATAAATATGGAATACCTCCCAAGATGGAAGTGCTTCCCCATCCAAGACCATGGAGATAGTGTCATCTCCTCCTCCTGCCAACATCATGCAAAGTGTGGGGGCAAATCTGCCCTTGCTCTCCCCGGCTGAAACGAAATTGTGTTGCCTCCCCATACCTCCATCATGCAACTCATGTGACGAAGACACAATGAATGATATAGGTAACCTCAACACCATGCATCCATACTCTGTCTTGCTCAATGATGCAAGTATCCATCCTTCTCTTCCCCAACCTCCTACTCTTAGGAAGAGTGTTTGCCAAGTGATGGCCAAACTCTTTCGGGAGTAACCGAGCGCGACGAGCCTCTTTCTTTGCCGGTATCATAGATACGCAAGTACAAGTGATGGCCAAACTCCCTCAAGAGTAACCGGCGCGACCAAGCCTCCTGGCACTGTGCTTACTGAGGTCTGCAAGTAGCCTCCTGACTCCTTGCTCATCATCCCATCACTCAATCACTTGTGGATGCCTCCTTCTCCTCATCACAGTACTCCTCCCATGAGGGCTACCATCCTCCCAAATCAAATTTCGATTTTGCACTTCATGGGATTTCGAAATATAAACTTCTCAAGGACCAATGAGACCCTATCAAGAATCAAATAGGTGGTAAGAGGCAAAAACCTCCCATCATGATGTGTATGGCTCAAAGGATGTCCAACACAAGCATGAGAGATGTTATCCATCCTAAGATGTCCACCATCTTCTATTTGCTCTTGTGAGAAGGGAAAGTCATTGCACCCCATGGTGTGTGGTCATCTCCGGTGAGATCTCTCCTTGAGACCTCCTCTTCATCCATAAGTACGCTCCATCGAGTACCAACTCAAAATCTCTCGCCATCCAACCTCGACACGTGGGCACCTTTGTACCTGTGCAGCAATCGTCTGCATACACCATTTTAACTCCAAGTCAATATATGAGACACGACTAGATGCTTTCTGTCTCTCTCTCTCTAATGGGAAGGAGATGACCCAACAATACTGCTAGTCCCATCCATGCATGCACAGAGGATGATCGACGCTCCCTCGTGCTCTCTGGTTGTACCATCGGGGAATCAGTGTTCCCCAACGCGGACCAACAGCCGCCGACTTGGCACAAGTCACTCTCATATCCTCCGGCTCCTGGTCACCCAACAAAATGGTCTCTAAAATGCGCGCGGCCTTCTCCCTCAAAGCTCGAAGGTCGCGTCCAAGAGCGAGATGATACATTGTCTGCGACCAATCATCGTCTCTCTGTATCCCCTAGTGCCTCATCGATAATGGATATATCTCACGATACCTCACCCACATCGTAAGTGTCTTGCTACCACCCAAAGACTCGGACATGGCTCCGGTCATCACCTCGGTGGGTGGCTCTACGGGGTAGGCCTACCTCCTCCACTACGATATCAGCAGAGGCACGGTCGAGGAGGACTCTAATGATGGTGGAGTCTTGTGTCACCCTAGGTGTATCCTCGAACTCCTGCCGATCTGTGTCCTCATCCTCAGTGCGGGGTAACCACTTTAATGGTTTTCCTCTCGATGCTCGGTCGAGGCCCGGAGAGGTATCCGGCTTGTCCACCCAAGCTTTTACGGCGCACGGATGACCCCGTCGAAGTGTCGGTAGATGGAGTCTGTCCTTGTCGGCTGGCCCCTATCATGTGGTGCTTGTTCCCATTTGTGAAAGTTACTCAGGTCTATTATCACGCTGGAGACTAAACATAATCTCTACTAGGCTGTGCGGTGGTAGTCTCCACCATGATGATGCGATTGCCGGAGTCTAATGCCATGCGGATCCGGATATATTTTTACGAACGAGAGAGCCTTCATGAACGCTGGTCCTAAAGCACGGTACTGCGAGAATGTCGGCCATCCGGCCCAGGATCTATCTCTTCTTTAATGCGCTGCTTTGTCCTGTCTACGGCAAGAATGTGGGCATGGTGGGACGTGTGGGTGTATGTGATGCCATATGGCGAGTGGCAACATGCTCGACAAATGGTGGGATGTGCTCGGTCTCTCATCAATGCGAAAACCCCTTGGGGTTTCACGACGCCTAGCAGCTAGCGCAACGAGTCTCCCGACGGATCTCCATGGCAGAGCCTGCGCGGCGTCTCTTTTGCATGTGTTGGAGGGCATTTCTCTGATCTCTTCTCATCATCATCCTTGTCGGCTCTTTACGCTATGTGTCTACGGGCTCCTCGAAACTACACATTCTTGCAAATCCATACTGCGCCTTCGACCTGCGGTTCCACGAAAACTACTCGAGGAAGATTCCAAGAATTTGGGAAGGTAATCCTTGCCCAAAACCCGAAGAAAAACCCGAACGTTTCTCTAATTCCAAACTTCAAAATTTGACCCTTTTTATTTTAGCCCTTTTTCAAGCTGTGCAATTACGGTATTGCTGCTATTGTTCTCCAAAATTCCAGCAACCCTATGTATGATCTCTCTCCCAATGTCATAGACCGAGGTGAGAACGGTGTATACGATACCACTATAATATCCCCAAAGAGAAATAACCCGATAATACGAAATATGCCGAACGGATATATAAAACAAAATGCGGAACCGAGATAATGGATCAAGTACACATAGAATGCCGAATACTAAGCCATTTTACGTAATCCTCGAGAACACATAGATAGGAGTACAAAGATAATCGGAATGAGGTGCACTATCCTTGCCCTAGGCAAGTGGAGACCCTCTCCCGGACAAGCAATGGGCGCAGATAAGGACGAGCGTCCTAGGCCCACATTTCGAAGAGCGCTATGAAGAGCGTTGCGGATGCACGGATCCCATCGAAAATTTGGAAACTGAACGGATCGGCCCGGTCTCAATCCTCCGAGCAACCCCCGGAGAATGTGGCCCGAAGCTCCACCACCAATCAAACCCTCACCGATGAAAACGCGCTCCCCGCTGGTGACGGCGCGGGCGACAGATGAAATGCTGGCCACAAATCCTCCAAATGAGATGATCGGCTCCTCGAGAAGTGGAAGCAGCGAAAACGTTGTCAAACCCCACACACAAGGCCCTACTCCTCGGATCGGCGTCCTCCCCGGGCGGGTCTGCGTCCTCTATCTTTCGGATCTGTGGATGCAGAAGCCTCCCTTATCCGGATACGCGTCCTAGCACTCCGGATACGCGTCCTCCAAGGCTAGATGTTTGCTATCTCTTCGGATCTAGGCCCAGATCTATCAATATTTCCTCGGATACGCATCCTCCAAGGGGCGGATCTGCTGCTAATCCTCCGGATACGCGTCCTCCCAAGACTAGATGCGCAATGTCTGTCTTCGGATCTGCGTCCTCTCGGTCGGTGGATCGGCGTCCTCACTATTCGGATACGAGTCCTCTGTGGATGCGTCCTTCTCTCTCTGCGGATCGGCGTCCTACCTCTGCAGGTACAACGCCGGTCATAAGAAGGGGTTTCTCCCTTCCAAATCTCCACCGAGCTAGCACCGCTACTCTTCGCACCGGCCCCGAGAGATGATACTCGAGAGAAAATAACCTTACCGGGGGCGAGGCACTCGAAGTCCCCCGAGGCTAAGGGTGATACCAAATAACCTTACCGGGCGGTACACTCGGGGGTCCCCGAGGCTAAGGGTGAGATCTCCCGACGAGAGACACTCGGTTGCACTAAGCGATGCGCACAGGGCGGAAGCGCCAAACAGCCCAGGGCGTCTTTGAAAGGACGAAGTCTAGCTCTCAATATCGATATCAAATCATGCATGCCCAAATAGGGTGAGAACCCCCACCTTTTATAGTGCTAAACTCCCTCCAAAACCTTGTTGCGTCCTTCACTCTCCTTAGCACCAACGATTAACCTTGGGTCGGCGTGAGGCCTCCCCTCATACACATGTGGGTCCCCAAGGCCTCCTTTCTAAGTTATAACGTGTTCGACTAGGAAAAACACTTTATTTTATAAAGTGAGGTGGCTAAAGTAGAGGTGACCCCTCTTATTTCTCACTTTGTTGTTATTTCTAGCTAAGCGGCAAAATTAAACAAAATGAAATATTCCAATTAGCAAAGCTAATTGGGAATATTACATATATATATATATATATATATATATATATATATATATATATAATGCATATATAATATTTATATATATTGTAACCTTCCTACAGGTACCCAAAATCCATTCCACATCTAGCAATTAACAAACCCTCTAATCATAAGCACTTAATGACAATAAATTTAGGAGCACAAACATAACACAAATCGACAAGCTTGTCCTTTAACATCAAGCAATCCATACACATCTTGGACATTGAGCTTGAGTGGTCGGTATCGATCGAGATTGTACAAGCACGGTGCGACAACGACTCGAGCGGTGCTGTCACTCTCATACCCACCCACTTCGTTGTGTTTGTCTCCCAACAACATGCTATGGAGGGTAGTCCCTATGGAAGATAGAAATGAAAGACAAGTTGGCAACCAACATGTCCGGGAGACACAATTGAATGGCCTAGCCACTTGGTTGATTTAGCAAGCTTTTAGAGATTAGATTTATTTATCGATGAGGTAGTTTCTTATGGAATCAACTTGCTTTATATCAATTAAGTACCAAATGTCCGGATGAACAACCCTTGCTTGAATGTTTAACTAACCTATATGCTATGCAAATCCTAAGACTTAGGTGAAATGCAAGAATCTTGGTTACTTTTAATTTTATGCCTATTCTAGATGGTTCTTTCCTCTTAACTATTTTGGAACTAGTCTCTAGGAAGTAAGTTGTGGGATAGAAGCCAATGAGAAGCTTGCAAAGGCTTGATTTAAACAATACCTCTCTATAACAACACGATGTCTCTGACTATGGATATTGTGGCTACGATGACACCAAGGCCACCGTGTTAACCACAAAAGAGGTGCTAGGCTCCTCAAGCAAGGTGAGAAAGGCTGTCTAAATGTCTATCAACCAAGCTTATACTTGGAGGTAAGTTATTAGATGCAAATATCCCTAGAATGATATGCAAGGATTATGAGTGAGTTTTGAGTTAAGATTGTTTATGTGATTCAAATATGATGTTGATTATCTTATAACAAAAGTACTTAACAATATATGTTGAAAGACAATCTTAAACAAGACCAAGTGCTCAATGATACAAGTGCTAACAACGAACAAGACATCTTGTTACAATAATTGCACAAAGATATTGACAAACAAATGATAACAATGATAGCAATTTAGGAAACTTAAAGGCACTTATCTAATTAGACAATGATTTCCAATACAAGATGCCAATGACTAAAATTAGCCCAAATCATTTTAACTGTGAATGATTATGAATTGCAAAATTTCCTTACCCAATTTTAGAGACTTATGTGTGATTTGTTATCATTGCAACCTTGTATTCAGATAAGCTAGAATGACTAAAATTAAGCCCAATCATTTTAACCATGAATGATTATGAATTGCAAAATTTCCTTACCCAATTTTAGAGACTTACGTGTGATTTGTTATTGTTGCAACCAAAGATAAGCTAGAAAATCAATGCATTCAACTTCCAATGATATGCACTTGATTATAGGACTGTGGAGGCACTATAGATTGGATTTATTATGCTCAGATTAGACCTCAAAATGATGTATATCAGATTTATAATAACTCAGAAAATCAGTGATTCAGTCCCTAATAAATATTAGACAAGGTGCCTAAATATTAATGCCAAATAAGCTCCAATGATTAGCTAATCAATTTGAGTGATTTTTAGATGATCTTTAGTCAATTTTGATGATTCTTATTTAGTTATTATAAATGCATAAATGGCTGTAGCAAACATATCAGATCTGGAAATTGCCCAATAGTCCTCAAAAAATAATTTATATGCAATCCATTTAACCACGAGATTAATTTTAAATGCCTTAAGCGACTTGTTAATGAATTTAGGCTTATTTTATGTGTGTTTATACTGTGTTTCTTCTTTGTAACAATTATATTAGAACCAAAACTTTCCAGATCATACCTACGCAATTTCAAATCAGACATTGAAAATCATATGGCAGCCAACATAAAACAATAAAATTGATATATCAAATCCTTGTAATTACGCTGAGAAATTAGGGCATTTAATTCAATTTCTCTTCTTGATAATTACTTGTGAGCATTGTCACTTCTTTTACTTAGTTCTTATCTACGTTAGCTTATAAGTTATTATGTATTTCATCAAGTCAATTATCAAAACACGAGAGACAAATATTTAGGCTAGCAAGCCGGAGGCCAAAATCTCTACCTCTTGGAGAGGAAAACCCGTAAGTAATTCTTCTTATAGATTTTCCATTAACGAGTACCAAGACCATTACCTAGACCCTTGACAGCATTGATCTTGGGGTAGCATTGGATGTGCTTTCCTAAGTCTCAAATTTTGTGGAAAGCTTAGACACATGTATTCTATATAACCCATAAATTGTTTGGTGAAATGTAATATCCGAAGGGGTAAACATTAATATAAAGCACACAAACAAGGTATACGGCAACTAGAGAGACAAACCACGAGACAAAATACACAATATAGGAGAACAACGAGCCATTTTATTAATGCGAGAAATAAGAAAAGTACGGAGGTGATTAGAATGATGGCACCTCGACTTGCTCAAGGCAAGTGTAGAAATACTCTCGAGAACAATGTGTGGAATAAGTGCTCCCTCTATATTGCGTAATCTCCAAGTTCTTTGGAAACTGTTGTTGTCTTCTTTGCAACTCTTGGAATGAAATGAGTCTTTGGGGCTGCTCTAACGGAAAATGCTGAAACTGCGGAATGGCCTCCTCTCCCAATACCCAAAAAGCCCGGAAGATTTTCAAGAATGGGCGGCCAGGGAAAATACCTCCTTTGAGGCACTACGCTATCCCTCAAGGGAAAACGGCGACCACTGAAGGCAGCCTTGCAAATATGGCCTCTCCCTCTACAAAATGTCTCGAATAGGTAAGGGTTGATCCCTTCCACTATTCCTTCGGTACGAATCCACCCAAATAACCTCAATGCGGAACCTCCCCCAAGCTGATTTGCATCCTCCCTCTACGAAGACTACGTTGTCCCTCAAGGAATGCTCCTCAACGGCCCAAGGCTCTGATCTCCCCACGCAAAATATGGTAGGACTCCTCCCACTCGAGCAAGCACTCGAAATCTCCGAGAGCCCCGAGTTGGGATCTCCGCACTGGAGACACCGGTGTCTTTGGACGTGCGTGCGGACTAGCTAAACAACAAGCGTGCTCAATGTCTAAGAGACAATCTCCAAAAAAAAAATGCATAATCATCGATAATCCAAATGAGGTAGCCTCCCCTCTATTTATCTTTGGTGAGCCTCCCTCTCTCCTTGGCCCCACCATGCTTATCTTGCCTCTCTTTATTACATATTTTGCCAACTCGCCTGTGGCCCAGTGGGCCCCCACGCTCTCCCCAGGAGTGTGTCACCCCCTTCGTTGTCACTTGGCCCCCCTTGGCCCCACCTTGACCACAACATTATGTCTCTAGGTGACTTTAGGGAGTGCGTTTTAACCTAAGTGAGTTACATTCTCCTTTTACCACTTTATTTATATTTTAACTATATAAGGCAAAATTAATCAAAATTAATATTTCCAAGTAGCTATCGCTAATTGGGAATATTACGATCTCCCTAATTGGGAATGTTACGGTCTCCCCCGGCAAAATGTTGCTTGTCCTCGAAGCAGCAATGATGAATCTTTGTAGATGCGCTCACTCTCCCCAAGTGGCATCCTCATCAGGGCAAATTCCTCCACCTCACTAGGAACTCTGCGGCTTGTCTGCTCCCGCTCTCTCTCCCTAGTGTCAATAATGGCCTTGGTACCGCGTGACACCAAGTGCCCCTCATCATACGTAGGTGGAAGCTCCTTTGTCACGTAGTCACACCTTATCCCGGTGCCTTCTTCGGGCATGATACGTGAAAAATATTATGAATCTTGTTGCCCTAGGGTAGCTCCAACTCATAAGCAACCTATCCCCTGCTACGCGTGTCCTTTGTATGGACCGTAGAAGCGTGGCTTGAGCTTCTTAGCCCCTTTTACGCCCGGCGTGGTGTTTGTCGGTACGGGCGTAATCGAAAAGGTGAACCAAATCCCCTGCCTCAAAATGCCTCTCTACCGACCCCTACATCTGCATACGGCTCTGTTGGTTACGTATTGTAACCATGTTGTCCTTGAGAGCTCGGAGGGTGCGACTCTCTTGGATCCAATCCTTGACTCTAGGAGCCTTCTTGGCACCAAACATCATGTCAACAAAAGATAAAGCATGATATCCATACAATGCATAATATGGAGACTATCTGCAAATAAACATGTGATGAATGTTGTTGTAACGATTACTCCCCTAAGTGCGGCCACTTCAACCAAGCCATTTGCGCGCGACATAGTTGCGCAAGTAGCCCTCCGACCACACTTATTCACTATCTGGTACTGTCCCGTCTGTCGAGGCGTGTAGCTGGTGCTCGGTGTCAACTCTGTGCCCACGAACGGAAAAGCTCTGGCAAAATCCACCCGCCAGAGCGAAATTTTGTCCACATCGCGACAATGGTCTTTGAGAACCATGCAACAATGTCTCAAAAGACGGCTACCTTTTTGTGTTCTTGTGTAATGTGCAAATATAGCAAAGAAGTGAGCATATTTTGTCGATCGATCAACGACTACAAATATGCGTCCTTGCCACACTTAGTAGAAACCTGTGATGAAGTCCATCGAAATGCTCTCCCATTTCCCCTCTGGTATGGGAAGGGCTGCAATAAACACCATGGGATGGTTCATCTCCCCTTTGTTGCGGCGGCAAACCTCGCACTCCACGACATGTGGAGTACGTCCTCCTTGAGGCCCTTCGAAGAGAACCTCTCTTTGATGGCCACTGTAGGTTTTGGTAAACCCACAGTGGCACGATAGTGGAGAATCGTGGCTTGCAATATCTTCTTCTTGAGTGAGAGCTTCGAGTCAAAAGAAGATCTGTCACTGTAATAGATGATCTCATCCATCACCACAGCACGCCATCTGTCAATTTGCCCATCCAAAATCTCATCGGCAAAATGGTCCTTGGAGTACTCCACCAACAATCGAGCCCTCCAATCTTGTGTCTAAGCTCATCGAGGACAACGCTGGCAGTGCCGCGACGAGAGCGCATCGACTACCATGTTGTTCTTCCCTTTGACATACTCGATGTCAAAATCGCGCTTTGGATCTTACTAACCCACTTCCTCTTGCCCTCTGTTGCAAGCTATGCCTTTAAGAAAAATGCGGGAGCTGTTGTGGGCTCTGTCTCACCTTGAACTGCTTTGCCCACCGGTACTACCGGAATTTGGCCAATGCATGCATGATGGCCAACATCTCTGTCATATATGGCATACAATAGCTCATGGGGTAGGAGCTTTCGGCTCTCAAAAGCTATGGGGTGGCCTCACTGCATCAAAGCTCGCCTATCCCCTCTCTGGCCGCATCACACTCCAAAACAAAGGGCTACGTGAAGTCGACAATGCTAACAACGAATGATGCTCATCACACTCTGAGCCTGTCAAAGCCCTGCGTTGTATTCGTCAGCCGATGCCTTTTTGAGGCGGTCGGATAAGCGGGGTGCAGGCAAGTTGGGAGGAAAATCCCTTGACTGAACTTCTGTGGTAGGTGCGGATGCCTACAAGTCCTCGAAGTTGATGCGTTTCTTGACTCACAGCCCAATCTTTGATGGCCACACGATCTTCTCTCGTGGACCTTACTCCGTCCACCCGATGACGTACCCCAAAGAGCATCTCGACAAACCGAACTCGCACTTGGAGAGCAGCATCGGCTATGTCTCCTCCCGAATGCGCTACGCCTCTATGTCAGTGCTCCTCCCTGTGTCCTGTTGTATATTAGTATATCGTCAAAGAATACCGGTACACACTTCCTCGGACCATTGCGGAAGATGTGGTTCATACATGAATGGAAGGTGAGCGATACATTGGTTAGCTGAAAGACATCACGAGAAGCTTCCCGAAATGGCCATAGTGACATCTGGCAGTCTTAGGAATATCACTGCTCCCTCACGCGAATACGGTGGTACCTGGATCTCAAGTCAATCTTTGAGAAGAGCTTGTGCCCCCTCAACTCATCCATCGACTCGTCGATTCGTGGGATAGGGTACCTATTCTTCATCGTTTTCTTGTTCGGGGCCACGTAGTCAATGCGGATCCTCAATGTGCCATCCTTCTTCTTCACGAGTACTAGTGAAGAAGCGAAAGGGCTGGTGCTAGGCCGAATGTGTCCAAGAGCCGGCAACTCATGGATAGCAGCTCCAATCTCGTCCCAATAGGCCTTGGGGTGCCTATAGGGTGTAGTGATGACGGCTTTGTATGCTACTGCTCCAACTCGATCGTGTGCTCAAATCCCCGATCCGGTGGTTGTCACAACGGTATCTCCCCAAATACCGTAGCATGCACATCGGGAGGTGCCGCACCTGCGGGTGTATGGCACCTTTTTGTAGATCCGCCTGCGAGCACGCGGCTCTACGCCCACTCTATATCTCCCTTCTGATGCCTCCATCCCGTTGTTGTTGTACGAGGTAGGTACGTATGCATGCCCGTACTTTTCGTGCTTCCTTGTCTTCTTATCATTCCACTCCATCTCCAAGGCCCTCCCGATTCGTGGTGACCTTGCCTAAAGTGACGACCTTTGCACTCACGATATCATTGGTGTACGGAATGTTCACCATGAAGAAGTGGTCGATCGAGTGTGTAAGTGCCCATTATCACTTTGCCAATGACTGAGGACGTATCGCTTTGCTTGCATGGTCTGGTCCCCACCAGGGAAACAACTCTTGAAAACCGTCAAAACTCTCTAAGTTGAATGCCTCTCCGCTCTACCATCTTGTGCATCAATGAAGTTGTGGGTTGCTTACTTTGTCTACTAATCTTGACACTGCTGCCCTCGCACCGTACCTCGGACACGTAGTGTCAAATACTTGGGAACTCCTCGCAAGGCTGCAAGGGCTCCTAGGTAGGTGCAAAGATGCACCCCTTGCTCCAAGTGGTGGGGGCGGAAAATGATCCTCCTCTGTGTTGCATGGCTCCCCCTTGCGCCTGTGTCGTCGTTCTCATCTCTTCTCCTTTGCTCTCGGAGAGGGCCCACTCAATATAATGTGTGCCTTGCACAATCACGAGCGGTGTCACAGTGCCCGCGGCTCTGGAAGGTGAAATGCCAGTCTCTTCTCTGGACCCCTCCTGGTCTCATCATCTATCGATCCTCGTGCAGTTTCTCCTTTGGAGGCGGAGCCCTCACGTCCCTCCCCGCCCAGGCTGGAATGCGGTCCTCTAAGGGTAAGGTGCTGCGAGTCGAGGTAAGCATCCAACGTAAATCTCTGGTCACCTTGACATCATGAAGTGTGGTTGGCCTAGTGGACGAGACTAATCCCCGAGGCTGCGCTAACCCATCGGTAAACATGCGGATCATCCAGTGCGCCGATAAATCTGGCACCATCCTTTGAGTCTCGGGAAATGCGAGATGTGTGTGTACGGACTCATGAGGTACGCGGGCTTCGTCGGCTCAACAAAGTGCTCCTCAGGATCCCTCCAATCAAACCTCTCTATCAATCTCAGCGTGAACTCGGCATATGGTACTCCTTTGTCGAGTGCCAAGGTGTAACCATCTAGTGGAACTACCAATCTTGGGCCTCGCCATCTAGATGCGGCGCGCACCTTGATGGCCTCGTGCAACGCCATCTGGTTGAAATTTCGAAATATATATCCGGCTTCTCTACCCATGCCTTCGGTTGTTGTTTGACGAACGAGTCAAAAGTTGGCAAGTGGAATACGCATAGTACGATGCATATCTGTCTGAGAATGTACGTACCCCTGTCATGATGGTGGGGTCCTCTTTGTCCCACGAGAAAGACAAAATCATGAAATGTGAGTGCATCTGCGAACTCTGTCCATAGGCACATTGGTACTCGGCAAAGTAGTCACCCATGTGGGGTGGCTCCCACCGCTCCTGTGTGCTCCCACCCCTGTCTGGCACCGGAAAAGTGGGCATTGTGGAACGTGGGGGTGTATGGGATGCCACCTATTTGTCTTTAACGTAGTGCCCCCAAATGATGGGACGTACCCGATCCCTCTCCAATATGGAAACCCCTCGGGGTTTCATGACTGTCTGAGCTCGCTGCCCGTGAATCTGCCGCCCCCATCTCCTCTATCCGCCTTGACGGGTCACATGCGGCCCGAGGAGCATTTCCCTAAACTCCTTCGCGGCACTATCATGCGCCGCCCGGTTCCTCTGCTCTGCTTCCCTCTTTTGGAGCGCGGTCACCCTCTCTTTGCAACCTATGCTGCGGGTCACGGAGGCACTTCCTACCCCTATAGCAAATGTGCGGCTTCTCGTTCGGTGTCATAGACGACTTGCTCACGAGGCCGAGCCGGGTCTGTGAGCTACGATACTGCTTGTAATATCCGAAGGAAAATAAACGATAATATAAAGCACACAAACAAGGTATACGGCAACTAGAGACAAACCACAAGACAAAATACACAATATGGAGAACAACGAGCCATTTTATTAATGCGAGAAATAAGAAAAGTACGAGGAGGTGATCGGGACGGTAGCACCTCGACTTGCTCAAGGCAAGTGTAGAAATACTCTCAAAACAATGTGTGGAATGGTTGCTCCCTCTATCATTGCGTAATCTCCAAGGCTGTACAGGAAAATGTTGTCGTGTTCTTGCAATTCTTCAGATGAAATGAGTCTTTGGGGGTACACGCTCCCAAATCGGAAAATCTTTGAAACTACGGGAATGGCCTCCTCTCCCAATACCACAGAAAGCCCGAGGAGAGATTTTCAAGAATGGGCGACCTAGGAAAATACCTCCTTTGAGGCACTACGCTATCCTCAAGGAAACGGCGACCACTGAAGGCAACAACACCCAAAATATGGCCTCTCCCTGCGCAAAATGTCTCCAATAGGTAAGGGTTGATCCCTTCCCTATTCCTAAATTACGAATCCACCCAAATAACCTCAATCAGGAACCTCCCCAATTGGAGCTGCGTCCTCCCTCTGTGGGAACTACGGCTTGTCCCTCCAAAAGAATGCCCCTCAATAGGCGAAGCTACGATCTCCCCACAAAATATGGTAGGACTCCTCTTTAGAGCAAGCATAAAGTCTCCCGGGGTTGAGGTTGGGATCTACGCACGCGAGACACCGGTGTCTTTGAATAGTACGTGTAGACTAGCTAAACGGCAAAGCGTGCTCAATGTCTAGAGATAATCTCCAAAATGCATAATCATCAATAATCCAAATGAGGTATCCTCCCCTCTATTTATCTTTGGTGAGCCTCCCTCTCTGCTTGGCCCCACCATGCTTACGGCCCCTCTTTGGCCCACGCGCAACTCATCTCCTGTTGTTTGGGCCCCGTGTCTAAGTATGTCACCCCCTTCGTTGTCACTTGGCCCCTTGACCCCACCTTGACCACAACGTTATGTCTCCTATGGTGGCTTTAGGGGTCACGTTTATCCTAAGTGAGTTACATTCTGCTTTTACCCACTTTATTTATATTTTAACTATATAAGGAAAAAATTTATCAAAATTAATATTTCCAATTAGCTATCGCTAATTAGAATACATGAAATTCCACCTGGATTGTATTCTATAGAAATAATTAATTATTTTTAAAAGGACCCTAAGTCTAAACTTAGGAAAATAAAATAATTAAAGTGAATTAATAGAATATGGGTGTGAATGTTTTGAAAAGGTGGATCAAGTCAAAAATTAATCTTAGCCATTGATTAGAGATCTAATCTAGGCAGATTGAAGTCTCAACGAGAAGACTATGCGTGAAAGAACGGAAAGGGTCATTTGTAAAACACATTTTGGCGGAGATCGGGAGATCAATTTCTTTAGTGGCTTCGGTACTCGGGAAGAAAATTTGATGGCGAGATCTTTGCGAGAAAGGGATAGTAATTCGGTTGGAAGGAATCTGAGCCGAAGAGTGCATAGCAACGAGAGACGAGAGAGAGCGACGATATGGAGTGCAAAACTGGTGAAGCGAGTGCTTACGCGATCCTTGTGAAGAGGATGAAGGGAAGTCATTTTTCTTGCGAGACGACATTGGGCCGATGCCGAGATCCGGAGAAATTTTACGGGAGGCCAAAATGCCTCGGTTTACGACCAATAAAGAGGCTGGCGCGGGCGAGCGACTATCGTTGTGGCGTGAAGACTCACGAGTGATGTAGTCACTACACGGAGGTAGCGGGGCAATCCGGTTTTGGTGTTGATTAGTGTCGGGTGCGGGAGGAGTGAGGTTTGCCTCACAAGGTCTCTTACGCCGTCGAGTTTCTCTTGTATGATTTGACAAATGTGTCAAGCATAGATTTGTACTTATAAACATTTACTGCATATTGTATAAACCCTTAGATCATACGCATCAATTTTCCACCATTGGGTTTTTCGAGACATTAGTCCAAAATAATTGTGTCGAATGTGTGTGTGCCTTGTGATCTATTCTTGTTCGGTTGTTTATGCTTGTATTTCTCTCGCGATTTGTTGTAGGTTGCGGTGTGATGTATTCAATGTTTGCCATAGTAAGCGCAAATATATTGTCAAGTTAGAAAATTAAAAATTAGGTGAATATCTTCCGAGTTGTTGCAATAGGATTCGGAGGTTAACGAAATTTTCACGGACACGGTATTCCTCCAAGACCTTGTCACTACTCTTAAGCTCCTTATGTTGATCTTCATTTTTACGCACTTGCTTTTCTGACCCTAGGGAAGGTCGGTCCCTAGCCTTCTATTCTCTCTTCCTTGATGTAGCCTCGGTCACCCAAACACTTCTTCTCGACCTACCTTTCTTCGTCCTCTAGACGAGAGATCACTTTTATGCTATATGTATTTCTAAGATATAGATCAAGGCTTATATATAGATTTACCTTGTTGTTGTAGTGATCCTTGAGATGAGCGAGTGTATGCATTCTCCTTCTTGGGTAGAAAGATTTATTGTACCTTTACATGTTACGATTCAACCTTTGATAAGGTAGCCCTCGGTACACCTTATTCTCTGCCCTTGTTTACGGTTCTTATCTCGCACTATATTGCGGACCCTATACTAAGATGTGACATACTCAAGACCGAGTAAGAGAGCCCTTTCACTTCTTCCTTAATGAGACCCTTCTTCGTTGACTTGTCTCCTTCTTACGCACCTAGAAAACATATTCCTTTTCCTGTTGTGATCTCGAGCTTAGTGGCCCAGTTGATCCAAATGAGGCTGAGACCCTTCTATTTATAGAGGTTGTCTTTCTTCTCACAGACGACATGACCTTTTAGGAAGCCGACTTGAATAAGTGTGTAGGTTGACATGCATAAAGAGGTGGATATTCAACATGAATTGAGTCGACTTCCAAGGAGCATTATGACAAGGTCTTGAGACATACTCTTACATCAATAATTGTCTTTTACAAGTGTAACAACACTTCATATACATTAATCTACATTACATATTTATGACGAATGACAAACCCTAAAGACATCGAAGAAGTCTTTGACCTATAATAAAAACTCACTTATGAAGCCCATGATGCAAGTATTACAAAATACATTTTATTATCTTTGTTTATTCATTACATAAATTCATAATTACAAGTCATTATGAAGACCAAACCTAGTTACACTTTCCAACACTAGGTATTCATAATGGTACATAGTGCACTCTCAATCTAAAGAATCTCATAAGAAGAATTCAATTGGTAATCCCATTTGTAGCAGTATCATATCAATTAGCATTGTCATAGTGCAGGCCTTGACTAACAACTCCATCTCCCCATGAGGTCTTTGAGCTACAATGTGTAGAGACCAATGATGAGTAGACACCCTCATCATTGTCTCTCTTGGATCATATCCCACCGCGTTCATTCAGGATATGTTTACCAAGACTATTCTTATTGTTGGATTCCCAGTCCTCAAAGAATATCTGTCCTTCCACGACTACTCTTTCGTTGGATGCCCTAATACATCCCCAAAGGAGTATCAGATACCAAATGATTACCCAATCCTCCATTCTGTCTTCCCAGGTGAAGACTAGAATGTTGTGTCTATCTCTCCCTCTCAACTAGGGAGGACATATTCCACGGTGTAATGTACTCATTCACATGCAAGGAATGTACCTAGGGCCTCTCGGCTTAGGAATTGCAAGTTTCTTCCAAGCAAGAATCTTATTACTAAGCTCCCTCTTAATCGGGGACTGCAACAACAATGATGAAAAAAAATGTTTGCTCATGAAGAACTCCTTTCTTCGATGTCACGAATTTATTCGTTGTTGAGGAGTCTTCATCTTTGGGATCTCTTCATAGGGAACATATCGTCCATCACTTTCATCCAGAGTCATGTCTTCTATCGAGAAAGTGATCCATCATTCTTCTCATACGGGTCTAGCTTCATGCCATGCGCTTTCCTTTGGACCATAATTCTTTTAAGGATGTTTCGTCTGCCATATGGTTATCAGCGCTGGAAGACATATACTTCCATTTGGCGACCACCATAAGCTCATCGGATATTATTAAATTATAAATATGAATACTTGAATCAAAAGTTACCTCGGTGATGATCTTTCACCATGACATCCTTCTTGTAGGCATATGCATCCTTCGTATAGGTTGGCACATATTGCTAGATGTGTTGTCAAGGGTATCCATCTTTACTAGACTTATCGGTACGCGGAATTTACAAGGGTAAGTTCCTTGAATCAAAACGACAATGGTCATAGCTCACAAACGGATCACAAATTAGTACACCAATATTTGACATGATTAAAACCCTCAAAGAGGGAAACGAGTCCACATCTGAGCCAACACGACCACTTCGAGGCAATTTATCAATGTAAAAAGAAATAAAATTTATATAAGCTTCTCTCATAAACGGTCACCAAGACAAATGACCCTCTGACGAATTTTTCAATGCGAAAAGTCTACAATTGCGGTGATAGATTTATTCCTCCTTATTATGTCAATAAGCTATTTACGGAATCTATTGGTAAATTTCGAAATAAATACTACGCAACATTCACAATTATATATGCGGAAGGAGACCAAACGATGAGACATAAGCACCAAGAATCAATCACATGTACACGAGTTATTTTTGGACAATTGTCCCGGAAAAACCCAATCGGGAAAGCCAATGCAACGGATGAGGGTTTTATTAAATTCTTCGGCAAATTATTCTTTACAAGGAATATCTTTTGGAAAATAAAATACGAAAACACACGAGAGCCAAGAATTCTCTTTGCTCCTCGACAAATTCGACACCTAGATCAGCCTCTGCTTCCTCATGCTGTGCGTGTTTCTTTGCCCGATTTTGTGTTCGGAGTGCGTAAGTCTACGTAGGATACATGTGTTGCGTTGCGGCCCTATGTTGCCTCACAGCGACCTTGTGTCCCTCTGTCACGACCTCGATCCTTTGTTGACTCCCTCCTCCTTAAGCCGCAACTCCAAAAGCCCTACAACTCTCCCATGAGATCGAATTCTGTTACTTCGAATTGATCTCGAAGTGAGGTCTTGAGTGTATGCCCGACTTGTTTTCCAAATGACCCTCAAGCCTCCTTTTATAATCTTCTCATTGATGAATCAACGGCCAAAATTAGAGGTCTAATCGATGGCTAAGATTAAAACTGACTTGATCTTTGTTTTCTAGAAGATTCACTCGACTTATTAATACCCTTTAATTATTTAATTTCCCTAAGTTTGGACCTAGGGTCTCAATTAAAATAATTAATTATTTTAATAAGTCATGAACCGAGTGGAATTTCCCTCGAATGGTTTTTAAGGTTCTTTGGAATGCGATGTCTAAGCCTCCTTACAAAGTTTGAGACTTAGATCACTTTAGATGCTACAAAAATCAACACCTCCATGCTCTTTAAATAGAGATCTTGGACCAATAGGCGATGGATCAAGTGTCGGTAATACCAGAGAATGAATCGTCGGATCACTACATATCGTGGCCAGTCGAAGTTATAAGTTGCAAAAGTACATACTAAAGAAATACACTTTAACTCTACGCTAGCCCAAATTTGTGCCCAACTATTTCTATGTGTCGAGAATAACTACTAACATCCCCCCTTAAGAACAACTTGGGATAGGATTGAAGGATTTACAAAGGTGACACAATAGGAGTAGAAGGAGGCATTAAAGACTATCCCCCTTAATGATAACTTTCACGAACTCCAAGCATAGATTGAAGTTTGGTAAACTTCACTTATTGACGGAAACCTTTGTAAAGATATCAACGACTTGATCATTGGTTGAACAATAGTGCACTTCAAAGACCGATCATGAATGAGCTTTCGATGAAGTGTATTTGTAGCAATGTGTTCTTTGGCCCGATCTTGGAAAGCTGGATCTTTGCATAGCTGAATGGCAGCACTGCGATTATCACACCAAAGTGTAGTTGGATGTCGGCGATGAGGGCCAAATTCGGACGGGATCTAACGAAGCCACGGGGCTTCCTTGTTGGCTTCACAACACCACGATACTTTCTGCTTCTCTGAAGAAAGAGAGATGGAACTTTGTTTCTTACAAGACCATCTTAATAGGTCTTGAACCAAGAAGTGGTACATAACCTACGGTAGACTTTTGATCATAGAGGTTCATTAGCCCAATCGGAATCGGTGAAACCAACCAACAATGGAGATACTCCTGCCTTGTAATGAATCTGAACTAAGCTATGCCTTGAACATATCGAAATATTCTTTGGAAATTTGCTTTCCAATGACTTTCATGAGGTTTGTGCATAAGCCAGGCAACATGACCAATGACAAAGGAAAGGTGAGGACGGTATGGGTTAGATACGAGAAGTTTGCAAAAGTTGACGGTATAAGGTAGCATCAACGCAAAGTACAAGTGGTAGAAAGCTTGACTCCGGACGAAAGGGAGAAGGAGAGCAGCTTACGTGCTTCCATGTGAAAGTGGCATGAAGATCACATGCATACTTCGGGTGAGAAGGAGTAACTTCTTCTTTGGATTGCAGACTTGAAGACCAAGGAAATAATGCAATTGTCAAAAGTCTATCATTTCAAACTTCTTTTTGAGGCTAGACTTCACACTTGATTTATATGGTTGGGATCACTACCGATGAAGGATAAGATGATCAACATAAAGAAAAGGATGATTAAGGACTTACCCACTTTTTTGGTGTAGACGGTGTTGTCGGAATGACATCTAGAAAAGCCATTATCTAAGAAAGCTATCCATTTTGGCATACCAAGCTCGAGGGCTTGTTTGAGACCATAGAGAGACTTCTTAAGGCGACAAACAAGGCTAGAGTCTTTTTGGATAAATCCGGGGGTTGTTCCATGTAGATTTATTCATGTAGTTCCCCATGTAAGAAAGGCGGATTTAACATCCATCTAATGGACTTCCCATTTAAAGGAGGTAGCGAGGAAAGAACGAGGTGGATAGAATTCATTATGGCAACGAGGGGAGAAGGTTTCGGTATAATCAATGCCTTCAACTTGTGAAAATCCTTTAGCAACAAGGCGAGCTTTATGTTTATCCATTTTCCATCTGGTCCAAACTTTGTTTCGTAAACCCATTTGCATCGACAAGTTTTCTTCCCTTTGGAAGAGGAACAAGATCCCAAGTATCGTTTTCCAATAAGGAACGATATTCTTCATAAATAAGTTTGCATCCCAATGCGGATGACCTAAAGCTTCTTCAAAGGTATACGGATCATAATTTTTTGGAACTTGGGCAATAAAGAAGAGGTTGTGTCGAATTGAGAATGTGTACAACGTTGATCTACGAGGGTCACTGCCATTCCACTCGAGATCATTATTTTCCAATGGGATTTCTTGATAGGTCTATGAGACGGCAACTTCTTTGCATCCCGGCGAGTGGAGCGGACCCATTTTGGAAGAGTTTGGGAGATGAAGGAAGATCTTGAGGAGGTGGAGGAGGATTGTCATCCTCTTGTCATCATACGAAGTAGAAGGAGTGTTGTCAAAAGTAGAAGAGATAGAGAGGTGGCACATATTGTCGAAAATTTCAATCCGAAATATACGGTTACGGTGATAGATTTATTTCTCCTACTTATTACTTCAATAAGTTATTTACGAATTCTTTCGGTAAATCTTGAAATAAATATTGTTGTAACATTCACTAATGTATATGTAGAAAAGGAACGATAAAGAAATAAGCATAAGAAACAATCATGTACACATTTATTTTTGGACAATTGTCACCAAAAACCCAATGTGGGAAAACCGATGCGACGGATGAGGATTTATATTATTCTTTAGCAAATGAATTGAGAATAATGGCGAGATTCTTTTAGAAAACTTTGAGACAAATTCATCGGTTCCTTAGAAGATTCTTGACACCTAGAAGGTCCTACTATTGCTTGCCGCCTACACCTGCACCTACTAGTTAGTGGGAAAAGCCTTCAACCCCATCGAGGTGTGGTTGGTGGCAAGGCACATCGAAGAAAAGAGCCTATGGATTTGCCTGTGGTAAACGGGTTTTCAAGATGGATTTCGTCTTCCTTTGCATCACTGCGTGCTTCTCTATATGCGGTTCTGTGACTGGACCTAAATCACTCTGCGTGGGTACAACTGTGTTGCCTTGTGACTCTCTACGTCCCTCTCTCTCCTCCTCGATCACTCGGCTTTCCTCTTCTTCTTCTACTTTTGCAACTCACTTTGCAACTCTGCCTGCGAAATCAAATTATATTCTTCGAATCGATCTCCCTTCCTTCAAGTTGCGAGTGTGTGTCAAGCTTGCTCTCCAAATGACCCTCAAACCTTCTTTTATAATCTTCTCATTAATGAATCAATGATCTAGATTAGAAGTCTAATCAATGGCTAAGATTAAAATTTGACTTGATCTTCATTCTCTAGAAGATTCACTCTTCATCTTATTAATGCCCATTAATTATTTAATTTCCCTAGGTTTAGACTTAGGGTCTCCATTAAAATAATTAATTGTTTTAATAAGACATGTGAACCAAGTGGAATTTCCACAAACGGTTTCGGGTTCTTTGGAATATTGATGTCCAAAACCTCCTCACAAATTTTGAGACTCGGAACACTGGGTACACAAAAATCAACACTCCCTCTTAGCGGAAAGTGTTTTTAGTAATATACATTGCATCTTTACTTTCCCGATTTGAAGCATCCTCTGCGTTGGTGATCTTTGGTGCTGCCCCTCTTCTACTACGTTGCTGCCCTATGTCTTCACGGCTCCCTACGAATCTGATCCTATCCATTCACCTTTCTTGAAATGGATTCTTGATCATCCCCATCTTCTCTACGAAATAGACAAACTTTGTCTTCCCCGAGAACCTTAGTGAAGATATACTGCGACTTGTTCTCTGACCGGGAGTGTCTTGCTGTTGTACGGCTCCTCATTGGACACAGGTCTCGATGAAGTGACACCCCGATGTCAATTTTCTTCGACCGATCATGAAACACGAATTTTCGACTTGATGCAACTTTGATTATCACATAGAATCTTGGTCGCTTCCATCTTCTCCTTCGGTAAGGACTACCAAACATTTTCCGAAGCCATATGGCCTCACATTGTGCAAGCTGCCATATATTACGCATACGGTGATCTGACGCCACGGTTTATGTTTTCTTTTGAGGAGGTCATCCCTAATCCAATCTTGAAACGGTACCAACGCGTGCTTTTCGATCTGCGGACTCCTGCCCAATACGCATCGGTGAACCCTCTCAACCTAATGTCATTGCCACGGGTGTACTTCAGTCGAGCTTGATTATCCCTTGAAGATACCTAAGAACATGTTTGGCTACGCCAATGAGCCCTCCTTGGTTCCACCATGGTGGTAGGGGTATTGACAACATAACGGATGTACGGCCTAGTGTTTACTATTTACATCAAAGATCTTATGAGATGCCTATACAATGTAGGATCAACTTCATCATCTTTGGACGTGTCGATTTTCTTATAGTTGGTGATCATTGGAGTAGTCATGGGTCCTACGATCCTCCATACGTAATCTTTTCAAAATTTACGTAGTATACCTTTCTTGACCAAGGAAGATCTCCCCACACAACTGCCAAAACTTCCAGCCCCAAAAAATAATGCATTAGCCCTATATCCTTCATGTCGAATTTTGTAGCTAAATTCTCCTTGCGGTCCTTAATGAGCCTTGATGACCACTGTTAGAAATAGATCATCTATATATAGAACGATTATGAGAGGTTCACTCACTACCCTTAGGTAGTAGATATTGGGATTTGCGTCACTCTTGACAAACACTATCTTACGCAAGTAAGTGTCAATTCAACCATACCAAGCTCTAGGGGCTTGTTTTAGTCCATACAAGGCTTTCTTAAGCCTGCACACATAGTCTTCTATTCATGCGTCTAGAAACCCTGCGGTTGATCGATGGCATACTTCCTCTTCTATCACCCCATTCAAGGAAACGTAGTCTTGACATCCATCACAGTGAATCTCCCATCCCATACGTACGGCAAGGGATATCACGGATCTAATGGAAGTATATCGAGCTGTTGGGCGAAGGTCTCTTCACATCTATTTCGCTTCCTTACGAGCATCACAGTAGCCACAAACACGGCTTTAAATTTCTCGATCTTGCCATCTTCGACATACTTGATCTTGTAGATACGCGAACCTACAACCTAATGTCACCGAGGACGGAACCACCTCCTAGACATCATTCGTCATGACGGAAGCTGTATTCTTCCACCATCGCATCTCGCCATACTGGTCTTCTGAGCTACTTCTCGAAAGTCGAAGGTTCCCCAACTTTTGTGCAACCAGGTTTAGTCGTCTCGGTACTTTGCCGTGTCTCCTTCACATTTCGGGGGCTCGACAAAGTCCTCTCGTCCCTCGGAAATTTGTCGTAGTTCACTGCTCATTCTACCAGCAGTGCGGGTGGATCTACCTTTCTCCTTCTGCAGTTCTCAGGAGAACTATCCCGCGGATCCCATGCCTTGGAGAGGCACTCGTATTACCATTCGCGGGTCATTGTGGTTGGACCGGTGGATCCTCCTCGAGCTTGCATAGCGAAAGGCATCTCCTAGGATTTCTGAGGACCCCACTCCTCCATGAATTTCACATCCCTCTTGCACTACAACTTTCACGCTCTCCGGAATGTAAATGCGGAAAGCCTTTGCATTTTCGCTATATCCTACGAGATATCCTTTTTGCGGTCATATCCGACTTCTTCCTCTTTTCATTGGGCACATGACAATAGGTCGTCATAACGAAGATTGTAAAGTGGATCACTTCGGAAACTAGCCTTTGTGAAGACACTAAGGTGATATTTCCCAATGCTTTGTGAGGAATCTATTACGAACGTGAACAAGCTGTATTACAAGCTTCAACCCACAAAAATTTGGGCATGTCTTGATCATATAGCATTGCCCTTGTATCTCGACAATAGTTCTATTCTTTCTTTACTGCCACACCATTAACTCGGATTATATGGAGCGGTCCCTCTTACGATACCTTCTCTTGCACGGAGACATCGCTGTGAAGTCTTTATCAATGTACTCTCCACCAGCATCTGGTGCAACACCTTGATCCGCTTTCTTGTCGGATTTTCCCTGCAAAGCTTTAAACTCTTTGAAACGATTGAGGAACTTTGTCCTTAGTCTTCCGAGAAAGTAGATCCGAGTCTTGCGGAATGGTCATCAATAAAGGTGACGAAATATTCGACACCACTAAGAGCTCTAGTGGACATTGGTTCGTAGATATCAGGAGTGTATTAAGCCTAACACACTCATAGCCCTACGCTGCTTCTATGATACGTTGCCTTGACATACTTTCCCAATACACACCCACCTTCAAGGACATTGTCTTGCTTGGTGCTCGGTTACGGAACTCCGCGTGACGGTTTATTGAGAATCTTTAATGCCACAGTGATGCAAATGCCCCATTCTCCTGTGACATAGTTCATTCAAGTCCCTCTCATCAATGTTGCTTATCAATGCCATTGGGGATTCGAGGCTGTAACTTGTACGGTTTGTTGCTCACAAGATCTAATTTGTGCTTTCTTCTTCCAACTTGGGTGTTTGACGTATACTCTATTTCGATGAAGTAAATGTCATAGCCTTTGTTTTTGAGGTTTCGACATCGAGTAAGTTCATCCCCAAACCGGGCACATGCTATACATTAGTGGCCCAAAGCTTATTTCAACTTCCATTTGAAATACTACGATATCTCTTCCAATAGGGGGTACATTTTTCTTTATTACCCATGGTGATTTTAAAGTTCATCTGCTTTTCTTGGTAGTTTGAGAAACATTCCCATACTCCGATCATATGAGCGAAGCCTCATTGTGAATGCCGGACTTCGGAGAAGCGATTAGCACCACACAAAGAAAAATCTTCTTCCGATCTAGATGTCGAATAGAAACATTGTGATCCATTTGTTCTTCCATGCTTCCTTTCTTCTGCGGAAATGTTGCGTGATCCGGTAGGGTTGTTGCAACGACGTCGGTTCACTTTCTAGTTCTGCGCACATTTACTCATCTACGCTACGATACCATGTGAAAATTTCAGTCCGGAAACATACGATTTGTAGTGATAGATTTATATCTCCTACTTATTACTTCAACAAGTTATTTACATAATTCTTTTCGGTAAATCTCGAAATAATAGTCTTTCCAACATTCACTAATGTATATGTAGAGAAAGGAACAATAAAGAAATAAGCATAAGAAACAATCACATGTACACACTTTTTTTGGACAATTGTCCCCAGAAAAACCCAATGTTGAGAAAAAACAATGCAACGGATGAGGGTTTATATTGATATTCTTGACAAATGAATTCTTTACAAGGAATAATTGGCGATTCTTTTAGAAAACACACGAGACAAATTCCTTGGTTCCTTCCAAAGATTTCACGACACGAAAGGTCCAAGTTTTGTCTTCCTTTGCGTAGTCTGTGTGCTTCTCTGTGCGGTCCGCCATTGTTGCGTCATATAACGTGGGTACTATGCTTGTATGCAGCAAACCCTCTACATCCCTCTCTCCGCCTTCTCCATCAATGTTGACTTTCTCTTCTCCTTCAACGGGTTTAACTCTGCAACTCTCCCTGCGAAATTGAATTCTATTCCTTGAGAATCGATCTCCATCGGGTTTTGGTGTGTGCCCGACTTGCTCTCCAAATGACCATCGAGCCTTCTTTTATAATCTTCTCATTGACGAATCAACGACCCGGGTTAGAAGTCTAATCAATGATTAAGATTAAAACTGGCACTGATCTTCGTTCTCTAGAAGATTCACCTCTTGTCTTATTAATGCCTATTAATTATTTAATTTTCTAAGTTTAGACTTAGGGTCTCCATTAAAATAATTAATTATTTTAATAAGACATGAATGCAGTGGAATTTCGAGAAACGGTTTCGAGTTCTTTGGAATACGTGTCCAAGCCTCCTCACAAATTTTGAGACTCGGAACACTTTTCGATGCTACAAAAATCAACACATATCTTGAATCGGAGCTCGCGAGGCCAAAGGGCACACTGCGGAACTAGGTTCACGGTGATATATTTTCATCAAATTTACATCTCTTCTGGCAGATTACATTTTTGGATTTGGGTTGAAGAAGTATATATCCTTTGACATCTTGAATATCCAACAAAAATACATTTTTCACTCTTAGGTTCTAAGGCTTTATGTTACACATATGGAATTTGGACCCAAGCTTCACATCCAAAAATACGAAAGTGACTACATCCTAGTTTGATTGAGCTCAGGGCTTCTTACGGAGTGATGATATCAAAAACCTTAGGAAGAGTACGATTTACTATGTAATTTGCACGGTTAATTTCTTACGCAAAAATTAAGACTAAGTCCCTTTAGAGTGAAGGATACAATTAGTCATTTCTTTTAGAGTGCGATTCTTCTTTTTGTTGAGAATTTGGAGGGTTGGTGTTTAATACAAATTCTCTACTTGATAATTACTTGTGAGCTTGCTTGAGTTACTTATGTCTTTCTTTCTTTAGCTTAGTTAGTCTTTCATCAAGTCAATTATCAAAATGCGTGAGACACAAAATTAGGCTCTAGAGCCGAGGTAAAACCTCTCCCTCTTGGAGAGGAAAACCGCAAAGAATTCTTCTTATAGATCTTCAAATGATAAGTACCATGACCGGACTCATAACCTAGACTTAGGAATGTCTCCAAGATCTTATCCTTGCCTTTTCGAACTTGATTCTTCTCTTCTTTAACGATCTACAACATTACTGCACTAGAGAATTCGGTCTCCAAGATTCCACTTGCGTATTTTAGTTATGAAGATAAATCACATGTTATCTTCCTTACTCTTATTCTTCTTTAAGAATCCTTTCTCACGACTACCTTCTTCAATGTAACGAGAGCGCAGCCTTGATCAAAAACTGTCCTTAAACTTTATATCTCGGGATCATATTAACTTAGGAAACACACAGAAACAACAATATAATATTTACACCTACTTCTTGCACTGGTATCCGAAATATGGTACAGCGACACATTTGCAAATGATACCTTTAATATTTGTTTACGATGTCTGCAAATATACTTCGGTATCCGCACTTGAGGTTCGGATTAATCCTCCTGACATCAACGTTATATATCAAGTAATTTGCAATGAAGTTCTTCAACCTTTTCTTGAAAAACTTTCCCAAAAATCCGCACTAAAATACACTTCTGAATCAACAAAAGCTGTCTCTTGAATGACGAAAACTAATCTTCAAATGGGCTTGTGAACATATATTTATATTGGCTATTACTATGTTTTAGGTTGACTTCATCGGTGAGCTTGGAAGCCGACTTATCAATTGAATGGTAGCCGACTTTAACATAATATAATAGCTTCTTTTTCCAACATACGTAAGAGATCCTTCCACATATATATATGACACTTAATTATATTCTATGCCTAGAAGACTCAAACCTAATAGACATCGAAGAAGTCTATGTACTTGATAAATCTTGCTCATGAAACCCATGAAGCAAGTACAACAAAAATACATTTTATTATTTTGACTTCTTTTCATAGGTACATAATTACATAGTCAACATGAAGACCAACCTAGTTAAACTTTTCAACACTCCCTCTTAACTAGGGAGGTATTCATACGACTACATGGTTACTTTCAAGTTTGAAGAATCTCATAAGAAAATTAGGTTGGTAATTGCTTACGCATAGCATCATATCAACCGGCGTTGTCCTAGTGCAAGGCCTTGACTAACGGCCCCATCTGTCAACGATAAAAATGTTCTACAATGCGGCAGGACACATGACTTATAGACACCATAGTCATTGTCTCTCCAAAGTCCTGCTCCACCTGGGTGTTCCCAAAGTATGACCTTCTTGGACTATTCTTCTCTTGGGTAGCTAGCCCTCAAAGAATATCGGTCCTCGACTACTCTGTATCTTGAATGCCCTAACATTCTCAAAGAGTATCGAATGCCGGATGATGCCAAATCCTCCATTTTGTCTTTCCAAGTGAAGAGAGAATGATGTGTCTATCTCTCCCTCTCGGCCAAGGAGGACCTATTCCAAAGGAATGTACTCATTCTTGTATAAGGAATGTACCTAGCTCATTCTTAGGAATTACCCAATTTCTTCCAAGTAAGAAACTAATCTTGACTCCCTCTCAATCGAGGGGACACGCAGCCAGCAATGGTGAGATACCAAAAGGCTCATGAAGAGTTCCTCCCCTTTATGTCTTGGATTTGATATGGAGGAATCTTCAACTTTTAGCTCCATAGGGCACGAGATCATCCATCACTTTCATTCATGAGTCATGTCATCTACAGAAAGTGATTCATCTGTCTTTCTCATTTGGTTCTTTATTATGCCATGTTGCTTTCCTTGAATCATCTCAAGGATGATACATCCTTTCTCATGATTAGCGACCTGCACAAATTCATCCGGATAAACATATACATATGAACTTTCAAAACAAAAGTTACCTCGGTGATGATCTTTCACCATGACATCTTCTTGTAGGCAATGACATTCTTTATTGAAGGATCGACACATCTCCTAATGATATGTTTTTCCAAGGATCTTCTTCTTTGCAAACTTCGTCAAAGTCTACATATCTTCCGGGAGATCTCTTAGTCACATCTTCTTGGCTTCCGGACTGATAACCCCGCACTCTTGACATGGTTGCATTTCATGATCTCTTCCTTTACGCATTCTCATTCCCGGGAACTTGCAAATTTTCTAGTTTCTCGTTCATATACAACCACCTCATATTAAATGAGGACATATTATGTTGATTTTAATTTAGCCGATTGCAGGAAGATCCTTCTTCATGAATCATACTTCTAAATATGGAAGTCTATTCCTGCAACCATATGACATGACTTCACAACATCCGGTGTCGGCATATATCTATACATACCTCATATCTTCTTCTTTTTCTTTCTTGAGTCATCCTTGGCCTAGAATGAAAGGCTTCATTCCTTTGGCCTACTCCATCAATAGGTCATCACATCGCGAATTTTGTTTCAATGATGACCCTTGATCTTGATGACCCCTTTACTTTAGTAATGTTATCATAGAGGAGTTTTCCGGGTAGTTCACCAAGAGCTCCTAACATGCTTTTATCATGATGCTATAATATACACCGCTACCTATCATACTATTTTACAACCAACGAAATCACTTAAGGAGAAGATGATCTCAATCATAGTAGAGATCCCTTGTTTCTTCTTTCTTATGTTCTTTGCATCGAGTCCTTCCCTCATGTACGAGATATGGGCTTCTTCCCTTTTCCTCTTGCCCTTGTCGGATTTAGGACAATCTCTCTTATAATGCCCAGTTCATTACATCCAAAGCATCGTACGTTGTCTATATTCTTGCAATGCAAGGCCAAATTTTCGAATCTTCCTTTCTTTTACGTTGTGTTTTTGCAAAGGCATGATTCTCTTCACTTGGTCCTTTATCAGCACTTGGCCTTTTTAGTCTTGTTTCCTCTTTATTTTACATAGAGACCATAAATCATGGAATGGGGTGGCTTCTTTCTTCCCGTATAAACTAGAAGTGAAGTTTCCCCATTACTCGTAGTATTCAACACCCTTGTAGTCATCTCGGTGTCGGACATTACTACTCCCGGTTCTGCATAGTTGATCTCTTATTTAATCCTCATAAAGTATGGAGCGATTCCTTCTTCCCTTGATAATTTCATTTTTTGTATCGTTCTTGTCTCGGAGAGATTGCTTCTTCTACCAGTCCTCACAGAAAATAGCTCCATTAATTTCTTATATATTTCTTTTTGCGGACTTTAGTTTTGATACATAAGAAATAGGTGAGTGTGTGGATTCTATGAAATCCTTTGGGCTCTAATTTCTCCTTCATGTACTTGGCATGAGTTGGACCATCTTCTTTTGGAGGTTGGATTGTAGAACCTTCGATATATTCCATAACTTCGTCTTCAATCAAACTCAAATTTGTCTCTTCTTCCATGCACTAAAGTTTGATGACCCAACCTAGCTTTTTGCTCTCTTTACAATAAGTCATTTTGTGATTTAAGTAGGGTCATAGATACTTACTTGAGTAGAGTGGCTTGCGGCTTCCTTGAGCAGTGTTTGCAGAGAAATGAGTCCAAAGGATTCCTTTAAGATAGGAATCTTCAATGTAGGAGATCTTGAATCCTTGGTGAGGGATATCTTCGGAAGTTGAGGTCCTCCTTTTATGAAAGTCTTGAATGTGAATATTTGATGGAAAATATTACTTTCTTGATTGAGTTGATCCTAAAAATTAGATAGGAGATCTTTCTTGAAGTAGCTAGAGAGTCTCCCTTTTCAAACATTTTGATTTTCCAAACCAAACTTTTGATCTTTACTTCTGGAGTGTCTCCTTTGTCAAGTAGCCCTTGAGTTCGGCACCTTGGCTACGATACCATGTTGAGAATTTGGAGGGTTGGTTGTTTAATAAAAATTCTCTTCTTGATAATTACTTGTGAGCTTGCTTGAGTTACTTATGTCTTTCTTTCTTTTGCTTAGTTAGTCTTTCATCAAGTCAATTATCAAAATGCACGAGACCTAAGGTGGAAATCACAGAGCCGGGGCAAAACCTCTCCCTCTTGGAGAGGAAAACCGCAAATAATTCTTCTTATAGATCTTCAAATGATAAGTACCATGACCCGGACTGAGACCCTAGACTTAGAATGTCTCCAAGATCTTGTCAATGCTTTTCGAACATGATTCTTCTCTTCTTCAACGATACGCAACTGTTCTGCTCTAGAGAATTTGGTCTCGAAGATTTACTCAGGTTGTATTGTAATTAGGAAGATAAATCACGGATTTATCTTCCTCTTATTCTTCTTTAAGAATGTTTTCTCCTTATAGTCACCTTCTTCACTATCTTTTTGAACTATAGCCTTCAATCGCTTTGTCCTTAAACTTTATATGCGAGGATCTTTTCTTATCTCGGGAAACATGAAACAACGGTATAATATTTACACCTACTTCTTGCACTAGTGTCAGAAATATAAATTGTGACACATACGCAAATGATACCACAGCAAATGTTTCTGAAATCGCAAATTGTTAGGTCCCTATATCACTAGTATAGCCCTTATTATTGTTAGTTTAAACCCCTTATTGTTATTATTGTACCTTGTAACCCCCATTTTGTTATTATTGTGCCCTTAAATTATTATTGTTAGGTCGGCTAGGATTACATTATGGCCCCATGGACTCCTATATATAGAAAGGAGGTTTTGTGAATTGTATCATCGAAAGAATTGTGCATTTATGTAATATATTGGAGGTTGCCCCCTCGAAGTGGCTTATTTCTAAGGCGTTTATATCTCTTTTCTTCTACTTTTGAAGTGGTTACACAACATTTGGTATCGACTTTGGGATTCTAGTTTTTATTGCTCCAAACGAGTCATCGTGGCATTTTCGCTATAACTTTTTTTCTACGAAGCTTCGGAAGCTGAAATTTTTAGGATGCGAAATTTCGAAATCTTGAGGAAGGTTTTCTAAAAATTTCAGATCTTGAATTCGCAATATTTGAGGAGATATCATCTGTGGAAGTTAGGTATTGTTTCGAGGGCTCATAATAGGGTCATCGTGGCATTTGCGCTATAAATTTTGTTTTACGAAGGTCGAGTACGAAATTCATATGGTGCGGAAAATTTCGAAATCCACGAGAAATTCGTCAAAAAATTTCAGAACTTGGTTCGCAATGTTTTTGGAGACAGTCACATGTGGAAGGTATTGCTTTTTCGAGCTCACGAATTTCATCTCAAAGAGGTGATCGTGGGAAAAGTTCAATAACTCTCTCTGCGAAGATTGGATTGGCGTGCCGTCAAAAGTGGTCACAAGTACACGACTGTGGTTTCTTCGCTATCAATTTCGAGAGACAAAGGACAAAACGGTGACACGTAACCGTCGACTACAAGTTCGCTCTCTTGAACCGATCCCGAAATTAGGTCATTGTGGGAGATTGGACACAACTTTGTCTTGGAGCATCAAAAAATCGAGGTCGGACTGTGGCATTTGAAGAAAGCTTGAGAGGGCTACTACGAGGCTGAATTTCGGATATCGAATTTTCAAGCACGAGAGATAATACAATTTCAATATCGAGCTCCTCGAAGCTAGTAAAGGTGTGTATTTTTTTTCGAATTGCATAAGTCTTGTTTGAAGAATCAAGTTGAATTGATTACGGGCCTATTGTAGAATAGATATCAATATTGGAGTACGAAATGGCCCTAAAAAGAATTCAACACCCCATTAAGCCTTTAGAAGGCTCTACTATTACTCATGAAGATGAAAGAATGGCAACATGACATGTCAAAATTACAAGAGCAAATGCAAAAAATTTCGCTCTACTTAAAAGAACAACAAAAAATGAAATGGAAGTTTTGAAAGAAAGGCATGGAAGTGAAGATGGACGGTTTGAAGAAAGGCATGGAAGTGAATATGGACGGTTTTTGAAGAAAGCGTGGAAACTAAGATGAATGGTTTGGAAGCTAAGATGGATGGCATGGAAGTCGGCATGGAAGCTAAGATGGATGACATGAAGAATGATCCTAAGCATACATGGAAGGCTTGATGACAAACCTAAAACCGGAAATGATTCCTAATGGCGGAAATATGAAGAAGAACCTCTTGATGAGAACAAAATAAATGTTAATCATGATTCCATAAACTCGAATGTTGGCGGAAGAACCACCATATTCCAAAAATGGATATGAGGAAGTTTGATGGAAAGGATCACAACAACATGGATACTGAGATGGAGCAATATTTTGATCTCCATAACGTGCAAAACACACAAAGGTACGCATTGCAACTTTACATTTAGAACAAAATACATTTGTATGGTATCAATGGCTGCTCCGTAAAAAAATTGTCACTTGGTCAATTTTTACGGAAATGATAGCACATTATGAGGATACAAAGAGCACACCTTCTTTACCCAATTGATAAATCTCAAACAAAAGGGTTTAGTGGGGCGGCACATTGAGGACTTCCAAAAATTGAATATAAGGGTAAGCGATCTTACAGAGGAACACGGGGATTGATCTCTTCTAGGCACTGAGATAACATCCAACATGAAGTTCGCGTTTTGGAACTGATTCATTGGAGAAGGCATTCGGTTGGCAAGAAAGGATTGAATGTAAAATTATGGCGGCAAAGGAAGCCTACCACTCAATTCTATAAAGAAGGAAGTGTTGCTACGCCTGGAATTTCCACAACCTACAAGGTTGACACCACAACAATTGGAAGAAAAAAGAGCAAGGGCTTTGCTACGGGTTGTGATAGCAAATACTAAAGGTCATAAGTGTCTTTGAGAAGAAATTATTTTACATAGATTGTGAAGAAGAAGAAGAAAATGAACAAGAAGAGGATGTACACCGAGTCCCACCCTAGAAGAGGAAGAAATGAATCCGACCATATCGTGTAATGCACGCGGGAATTACCACTCCTCAAACTCTCAAGATAGAAGGACATATAAAGAAGAAAAGGGTAATAGTGTTGATTGATTCATGTAGCACCCATAATTTTATTCATTATAAGGTAGCCAAGGAATTAAATTGTTTCCTATACTTGACACCCGAGGAATGTCAAGTGATGGTTGCAAATGGAAGACTATAAATTGCTCTAGAAAATGCCATAATATCAAGCTAACCATGGGGGAATATGTATTGACTAGTCCAATGCTTGCCATTCCTATGGGAGAGTCTTGATGTTGTACTAGAATACAATGGTTACAGTAATCTTTGGGGACGGTAGCTTTTAATTTTCAAGAACTTTTCTTGAAATTTTTTTCGAAGGAAAGGAAGTTGAATTACGGGGTATTGCGGGGAAGCGAGGAAGGATAATAAGCTCTAATGTCATGACAAAGCTTCTAAAGAAGAACGACGGCGTAATTGCACAATTATGCTCACTAGAAGTCCCAACATCAAAATCATCTATTTACACGGATCTCAACAAGTCTTGGACAATCATTCCAAGGTGTTTGAAACTCCCAAAGGACTCCCACCTATTCGTGATCATGATCATGCTATTCATTTGATTCCGGGAAGTGTTCCTCCAAACATCGGGCCTTATAGATATCCTTACTTCCAAAGGCGAAATTGAACGTATGATTATGAGAAATGTTAGGCGGGTATAATTCAACCCGTTAAAGTTCTTTCTCTTGCTCCTGTGAGTGTTGGTACACAAGAAGGATGGATCATGGCGAATGTGTCGGATTATAGGGAGCTCAATAAGCTCACCATTAAAGACAAATTTCCCATTTCTGTGATTGATGAATTATTGGATGAATTACATGGAGCAATTTATTTTACCAAGTTGGATCTTCGTTGAGGTATCAAATTAGAATGAAGGCGAAGATATTCCATGACATTCGAACTCATGAGGTCATTATGAATTTTTGGTCATGTACCAGCCTTACCAATGCACCTTCTACATTTCAAGGGTTGATGAATTCCATTTTCAAACCCTTCCTTAGAAAATTTGTGCTAGTATTTTTTTTTGATGATATACTAACCTACGAGCGGGTCTTGGAAGGATCATGTTGAACATGTTGACGAAAAATTGTGAAAACCTATTACTTGAGAGGAAACAATTATATGCAAAAAATTAAATGTTTCTTTGGAGTACAAGAGGTGGAATATGCGGGTCATATTGTATCTCACGAGGGGTTAAAGGGTGGACCCTAACAAAATTAAAGCCATTAAGGAATGGAAAGTTCCCACAACCATAAAGCAGTTGCGAGGATTTCTCGGGTTAACAGGGTATTATCGCAAGTTTGTTAAGAATTATGGGAGAATAGCAGCAACTCTAACAACATTATTGAAGAAAGATGCATTTTCATGGACTCCTGAAGCAACTAAGGCCTTTGAACATCTTAAAGAGGCAATGTGCCTAGCACCGGTCTTAGCTACGCCAGACTTCACAAAACCCTTTATTGTGGAATGTGATGCCTCAGGAAATGGAATTGGTGCAGTTTTAATGCAGGAAGGAAGACCCATTGCTTTTGAAAGTCGTCCAATCAAAGGAAAGTATTTACAGAAACCTATTTATGAGAAGGAAATGTTAGCAATACTGCATGCACTAAAGAAATGGCGAACTTACCTAATGGGAAGACACTTCAAGGGAAAAACTGATCATGATAGTCTTAAACACTTTTTGGAACAAAGACTATCTTCAGAAGAGCAGCAAAAATGGGTCACAAAGATGTTGGGTTATGACTTTGAATAATCTACAAAAAAGGAAAGCTTAATGTTGTTGCAGATGCACTCTCAAGAAAGAATGAAGAGGTGGAAGCATTGCTTTGTGCCATTTCTATTATCCAACCAGATTGGATAACTGAAGCAAGAGATGAATGGAAGAAGGACAAAGATGTATGGATACTCATTCAAAAGTTGCAGCAAGATCCTAGTACATCCGATACATTTAGTTGGAAAAATGATTCCTTATGGTACAAAGATCGCTTATATCTTTGTAAGAATTCCCAACTAAAACAAAAGATTCTTCTGGAATTGCACACTTCTCCTTTAGGAGGACACTCAGGATTTTTAAAAACTTACCACAGGTGAAGAAAGAATTTTTTTGGGATGGCCTTAAATCTGATATTCAAAAGTTTGTGGCGGAATGTTTGGTTTGCCAGCAGAATAAAGTGGAAACAATTAAGACCCCGTGACTTCTACAACCTTTATCCATTCCAAGTCAACGTTGGGAGGAGATTTCAATGGATTTTATCACAGGTTTACCTAAGTCCGAAGGAAAGAGTGTCATCATGGTGGTAGTTGATAGACTTACCAAGTATGCACACTTTCGTGCATTATCTCATCCATTTAAAGCAAGTACAGTTGCTACTACATTTATGGACAGAATTCAAAAGCTACATGGAAGCCCAAGGGTTATTGTGAGCGACAGAGATCCCATTTTTACTGGAAATTTTTGGACGAGTTATTTTCTTGTTTGGGTACTCAATTAGCTCATAGCTCATCTTATCATCCTCAATCTGATGGTCAAACTGAGATCGTAAATAAATGTTTGGAAGGATATCTTCGTTGTTTTGTATCTGATAAACAAACACAATGGGTCAAGTGGTTACCTCTTGCCGAATGGTGGTATAACACTTCCTTCCATACTGCAGCAAAAATGACCCCATTTATGGCACTTTATGGATATCATCCACCATCCATCACATCATCTTTAAGGAAAAATTCGAAGGTTCAAGCAGTGGAAGATCACATCGAGCATCAGCAAGAAGTTCTCCAACTCTTAAAGGATAACCTGAATTTGGCACAAAATCGAATGAAACAACAGGCAGATCAACATCGTAGCGAGAGAAGTTTTGATGTAGGAGATTGGGTATTTTTACGGCTACAACCATACAAACAAATGTCCTTCAAGCAAGCTAAGAAGGATAATAAATTATCGCCAAAGTACTATGGTCCTTACAAGGTGTTGCAAAAGATTGGTACTATGGCATACAAATTGGAGCTTCCTGCTTCTTCGCGAGTACATCCAGTGTTCCATGTTTCATGCTTAAAGAAGGTTATAGGTGAAAATCTTCCAGTTCAAACAGTATTGCCAGAACTTTATGGGGAAGGGAAGATCATATTGGAACCTGAAGCAGTCATAGAAAAAAGAACTCGACAACTACGGAATCGATCAATTTCAGAGTATCTCATCAAGTGGAAGAACTTACCCACTGAAGATTCTACATGGGAGGATGAGAATTTTATACAGTAGCACCCGGAGCTACTCAAGCGTTGAGGACAACACTTTTTTGAAGGAGAGGGGCATGTTAGGTCCCTATATCACTAGTATAGTCCCTTATTATTGTTAGTTTAACCCCCTTATTTTTATTATTGAACCCTTGTAACCCCCATTTTGTTATTATTGTGCCCTTAAATTATTATTGTTAGGTCGGCTAGGATTACATTGTGGCCCACTAGGATTACATTATGGCCCCATGGACTCCTATATATAGAAAGGAGGTTTTGTGAATTGTATCATCGAAGAATTGTGCATTTATGTAATGTATTGGAGGTTGCCCCCTCGAAGTGGCTTATTTCTAAGGCGTTTATATCTCTTTTCTTCTACTTTTGAAGCTGGTTACACAAAATATACTTTAGGTATCCGCACTTGAGGTTCAGATTAATCCGCACAGCATCAACGTTATATATCAAGTAATTTGCACTGAAGTCCTTCAACCATTTTACCGAAAAACTTTCCCAGAAATCCGCACTGAAACACCTTTTCTGAATCCGCAAAACTATCTCTTGGATGACAGAAAAACTTATCTTCAAATGGGCCACAGAACAGATATTTATATTGGCTATTACTCTATTTTTAGGCCGACCTGTCAGTAGGCTTGAGGGCTGACTTATCAATTGAATGGTAGCCGACTTTAACATATTATAATAGCTTCTTTTTTCCAGCGTTTGAGAGAGGTCTGATAGTAGGCATTCTTCCATAGATTCTTGGACGTGTGACAAGGCTCATGACAAGATCTGGAGCATTTACTGATGACTAGATCCTTCATATATATATATATATGACACTTAATTATATTCTATGCCTAGAAGACTCAAACCTAATAGACATCAAGAAGAAGTCTATCTACTTAATAAATCTTGCTCATGAAAGTACAACAAAAATACATTTTATTATTTTGACTTCTTTTCATAGGTACATAATTACATAGTCAACATGAAGACCGACCTAGTTACACTTTTAAACACTTTTCAGCTACATCATTTTGTTGTGGAGTATACGGATCAATATGTTGCAATTGAATGCCATGCTCAGTGCAAAAGTTGATAAATTTGTTGTTAAGATATTCTCCTCCATTGTCAGATCTTTACTTTAGAATTTGATGTCCATCTTTTCTCAGCAAAGGCCCTAAAGGCCAAGAACATGTTAAAAAATTCACTCTCGAGTTTTAAGAAGTATACCCAAGTGCATCTCGAAAAATCATCAATGAAAGTTAAGAAGTACTTGTAGCCAAAGAAAGAAAGAACTGGAAGTGGACCACATAAATCACTGTGCACAAGCTGCAAAGGGGCTGAAGCGTGCCAAGAGGCACATTTGTCAAAACTATCCCAATAATGTTTTATGAGTACACAACCGAAACAAACACCATCTTAGCAAGATACCATAGGAAGTGTTGCGATTTTGGGGTAGCATCAGGTGTGCTCTGGCTCCGAAATTTTGTGGAGGGGCTAAGACACATGATATCTCCAAAATCGAGAAAGCATTTGGAGAAATTTCATCTGGTGTTGAAGTTATTCAAATAATTAATTTTTTTAGTGAGGACCCTAAGTCTAACTTAGGGAACTAGAAAAATTAAAGTGAATTAATTAAACACATGTGATGAAATGTTCTAAGAGGCGGGGATCAAGCAGTGTTTTAATCTGAGTCGTCGATTAGAAATTAGGTCACTACCGTTGGTTTTCCAACGAGAAAAGTATAAGAGAAAGGCTTGGGGTCAGTTAGAGGACACACACACTGGCAGAACACTGAAGCTAAGTCGAATTTTTGGGGCGGCATTTGCTGAGAAATTCGAAGCGAGTTTGCAGTGCAGTGAGGGGCAGAGATCAACAAGGGATGATCTGATCCAAGTCCAAGAATACAGCAGCAGAGAGGCAATGAGTACCAGATAGCACAGAGCCAGCCAAGAGGATGCAGTTCAACTAGCATCACGCAGAGGATTGCGTAAGGCTAGCCAGGGTGACGCAACCCAGCCAGCTTAACACCAACTAGGGTGACGCAGGCCCAGCGAGGGCAACGCAGAGGCAGTGCAGCACCAGTCAGGGTGACGCAGTGGCGACGCTGGCTAGTGAGGGCTGACTCAGAGGTTGCAGTGGTAGCGCTGAGGGTTTCAGGGGCTAGAAAGGGCTCGTGATCTGTAAATCCGGATTGAGGGTGTGATACAGCCATATTTTCTGTCTCCGAGTGAAAGGTACTTCTACTGTGTAATTTCTCTGTAGGGCCAACCATTTCTAGTGCCCAGAATGTTGTATTCAAATTCTCCATAATAATAAACCCTCTAGAGTTGTTGCACCGGTTTTCCCGAATTGGGTTTTTCCGGGGATATTTGTCCGAAAAATCTGTGTAATCTTGTCACATGTGTGTATTGTTCAGTAAATGATCTGTAGATGTGTAGGCTGCAATCTGTGTCTGCTTTAATTTTTTTCTGAATTCTTCAGTTCAATAACTTGTTAAGTTAATCAAACAAGTAGGCAAAGTAGGGTTTCTGTTTTGAAACCTTCACAATGTATTAGAGCATTGCAGATCAACTTGATCCACCAGCAGAGCAATGAAGAAAATTGTTGCAGAGAGGGCAACTGAAGCAGCAGAGTTCCAGAAGAGGGCAACACAGCACCAGGAGGGATGCAGCCCAGCCAGGGTGACGTAGAGGCCACGCAGAGGCTGACGCAGAGCCATTTGAGTGACGCAGAGGAAGCGTAGAGCATTCCAGAGTGATGCACAATGAGCCTGCACTGCGCAGTCACTGCGTTGAGCCAGTCTGCGCACGTAGAGGCCAACCAAAGGGATGCAATTCATGTGGAGATTGTTGTGCAGTTTGCTGGTGGTTCAAAAGTTGCTGGTGTGGTACATGTTCTGTCGGTGCAGAACAGTGCCTAGCAAAGGTGACAAGAGCGGGAGGAGAACAGTCGCTCAATAGATTTGTGCCAAACAAATCTAAGATTTGATCAGGAGGGTGATCGTAGAGGACTAATTTAGTTGTTTTGGCGGAGGATTTCCGAGAGGGAAATCAATTGTCAGAGGAAGTAGCTACTATAGAGGGTTTCTATCGCCAAGAATCCCAGATCCAATTTTGTTGTTGAGTGTTGCAGTAGGAAGAGGGAGAGGAGTACCTGTTTTCAACAGATTTGAGCAGAGATGGTTTCTCATGGACTGAGAGATCTGGATAGGTTGGACGGTGTGTCCAACTTTGTTATCTGGAGGGCCAGGATCCTGACCCTCCTACATGAGTATGGCATCAAGGACCATGCTGAAAATGTCCTAGTTGTTCCTACCGATGCAGATCCCTTGAAGAAATTCAACGAGAATCAGGTGTGGGCTAGGCGCCTAATCATGGATGGATTCAAGGATCACATGGTTCCCTAAGTCACCTGACATGGGGACACAAGACACGATGGACACGCAGATTCGAGTGTTGGATTCAGACATGATGACCCCCCGAAACAGGACACGTCCGTACACGTTATATATATATATATATATATATATATATATATATATATATATTAAAAATTAGATATTTCTTACACAAATTCATACAAATTCATTGATTCAAACATAGATCTTCATCTAGATGTAAGTTTTACAAAGATTTAAGATACATGATAAATTGATACATTGATACATCATACAATCATACATATTACAAAGTAATAGACATATTCATCAATGATCCAATAGGAGAAAGACAAGATACTGTAGTTTTCTCATTAAGTCATCAAAATCAAAATGTGTTACATAAGTACTAGCCTCTAGGCTCTAGGTAGTACACTTCCAATGGCAAATAGAAATAGAAAATACAAAACAACTACAAGTCTACAAGACTACAAGCCTCAATGCAGTGCTGCAGTAGGTAGCTCATGACTCATGAGTCATCAATCCTCATCATCATAATCAGCATCATTGTCCTCATCATGATCTTCATGCTCGCCACTGCTCTCCTCTGTTTCATCCTCCTCCTTTGTATCCAATGTCATCTCTGAATTTGTTGGTTTGGAGGATGAACCCTCTACTGTATCGCCATCATCAAATGTGACAGGCTCTAGCACTAACTCATTGACATCCAAGTTGGCCAATGCCAACTCATCACTGTTGTCCAGACCCATATCATCAGGAAAGACATCCCACATCTTTGTATTTCCCTTCAACCAATCCTCCTTCGGCCTGTAGATGAGACGAAGGTTGGTGTGCACATACACCATTGTCTCTGCCCTGGACTGCTCAAGCCTGCTCTTCTTCACACTATACAAATTCCCATATGTGCTCCAATTCCTCTCGCAACAAAAGGATGAAGTCACGTGAGAGAGGAGCCTCATGGCTAACTGTTGTAGAGGAGGGCTTGTTGCCCCATGAGTTTCCCACCAAGAATAGGGCTTCTTAGCCCCCCTATCTCGAATCACATCATAGCCTGCAAATCGCCTAGTGCCAGTGGAAAACTCTGCAAAGGCATCC
The DNA here is from genome assembly GCA_034641835.2 of Pinus albicaulis. Lineage (NCBI taxonomy): Eukaryota > Viridiplantae > Streptophyta > Pinopsida > Pinales > Pinaceae > Pinus > Pinus albicaulis. The sequence goes on along the minus strand of CM076581.1, from coordinate 1,293,333,555 downwards.
TCCACCTCATCAAGGGATGCTCTATCCTGAAAAATCCTCCTGAATGCATCTTTTCTCCCCTGTGAGATTTCACCATTCAGCCACTCATGGCTGTAGTATTTTAGGTTCAAGGAGTGAGCCAAGCAATGTAAAAGTGTGCAATTCTTGTCCCATCTGCTGACAAGAATATCTTGTATACTGGTCAAGAAGGCCTCTGGTGATGTTTCATGCTCTGGGCACTGACTCTGTAAAACAATGGTCCTCACAGACTCAATCATGTAATCCCATCCCTCATAAACCTATCCTAGGATGGGTTTGGTTTGTATCTGCAAATCGAAGCAAAAAAATGATAGGGTCCATGATCTGAATAAGTAGATCTACCTTCTCCCACCAAACATCATCCAACATTGTGTCCTTCACATTCTTTGATCTGTCTTTCTCCAAAAAGACCAAAACTTTGAAATAACCATGGTTGCAAGAGCGGTCTTGACCTACCTCAACCTCTTCAACATGATGAATGAAGAGGTAAACCGTGTATGCGCAATCTTCAACAATGATAGATTGGTGTACTCCTTGTAGATAGTGAGGGAATTTGTATGGTTTTGTACAAAGTTGCGGATATGTCGTGCATCCTCAATAATGCTTTCAATCCAAAGCACATCAGAGGCAATAGATTTCAGTGCTAAGTTCAATGAATGGACAATGCAAGATGTCCAAAATATTTGTGGATATTTTGCTTCCACAATCATGCCAGCAACCTTGCAAACAGGTGCATTATCTGTAATGATTTGCACACAAGAATCGACACCTACATCTTCAATAATTTTAATAAATAAGTCACCCATATATTGTACATCCTTGTACTGTCCAAGTGCATCCACTGATTTCAAGAAAATTGGACCATTCAATGATGACACCATGAAGTTGATGAGTGGGTGCTATGTTGGATCTGTCCATCCATCAGAAACAATGCTAACCCTAGATGTTGGCCATGTTGATTAAATAGGCTCAAGAATTTTGTCCACCTCTTTCTTTGCCTTTGTCAACAATGTGGTTCTAAGCTTCTCTGACCCAGGAGGCACATACCCTAATGGAGCCCCTTGACTTAGAGCTCGGCACATATCAATAAATAGAGGTGACCGTGCAACATTAAAGGATATGAAGTTCTGATAGAAAAAAATGCAATGGTGAGATCAAGCTCTTCCCTCTTCTCTTTTTGGAAAATCTTGTCCATTGGACCAAGTGCAGTTGCCTTTCCTTTTGCTACTTCTCCCCCACTAAAACCCTCAAAAGGGAACTTCTTGTTGCTTTTCCTCAAGAATGGAAGGGCGTCATCATTCTTGTTTTGTTTTGATTTTGATGCCACATTTGCCGCACCAACAAATGCCTCTTTCTCCAATTCCTTCCTCATTGCCGATGGAATTATTGTACAAGCAGAAATGCCACAACTTGGCAAAGCCAACAAATGAGCTTTCACACGGTAATATGTGCTCATGAAATGGTTGTGGCAAAAACTGCATTTCCATGCAACATTGCCTCCTCCCTTCGCCTTGCTGCCTGGCCCTACCTCTCTTGTCACATATTTCCACAATGGGTATTTGGAGTCTTGAGTTTGTTTTCCCTGAACATTTGAAGCTGATGTTGCAGCCCCACTTCCAATAAATGGAATACTTGCAGACCCTGATGAAATAGGGATAGAAGGGGCATCTCCAATGGGGACATTCTTCCCCTTTCTTTTCCCCTGCCTTGCTGCCCTTGATTGAGCCATGAATAATGTAAAAAATAAACAAAAATGACGAAATATGTAAAACATATGCACATGCAAACACTAACAGCAAACTAAATGCAAAAACATAGAGAGACAGTGCACTTACCGAATGCTCGAATCTCTTTGAAAACAATCCATTTCTCCTTGGTAATCCTTGTTCCTTGCTAATCCTTGCTCTATGCTCAACTCACATACAAACAATGGTGAGAAAGAACGAGGGAAACCAAACCTTTATCACTTGTTGGACGCACTTTCGCGGGTTTCGTGTCCGGCAGAATCGGATTCGATCGTGTCCGTAGAAGACACGATCGGGATTCGACGTGTCCTGTACGGACACGATCGAATCCGTACGTGTTGTATCGGACATGACGGATTCGAGACACGTGGCCCCATATGGTCGAATCCGGTTTCTTAGGTGGTTCCACATATTGCCAGGAAGAACATGGCAAATGAAATGTGGACAACTTCGAACACGATGTATCAGGGAAGCTTCGTCCAGAGGAATATGCTTCTGGAGAATCTTTGGCAGGGAAGCGTTACCATCTTCGACAGACATGTGCGCAATCCTCTGTCAGGAGGAAATCAGGAGATTTACCAACATGCAAAGCGGTAGTGATGGAGTCAAAGTAAAGAAAGAGAAGGAGGAGGACGCAACCCTTGCATCAAAGGGACAGAGGCAGCAAGGGAAGAAGAAGAGGGACTTGTTGACCACACTTTTTCAACGACCCCATAGCAGTACACTCCCATTTTTTCAAATGGGACTTATCATGTTCGAGGTTCACGTCATCCAGATTTCATCAACAACTGACATTTTTACAAATGATGTAAACCCATTCTGCATGTTTATGATGTAAATGATCTAAGTAAGACCGTCATGTATGTAACAACCTAGGTAAGCCTAGTATGTTGGTGACGATTTCTATCCTAGGAGGTTTTTTGTCTCACTGATTTACTTGTGTTTTTCGACACAAGTTATCGGCAGAGTTTTCCCCTCCAGCCTCACCCCAAAGCTAGGGTGGATTTTGTCATCAGCATGCTAAGTGAGTCCTAGCGTTTTCTATCGAGTCCTTGTAAAAGTAATTTGGGAATGATCCTAGCTAGTTGGCTAGATTATTTTATTACAAGCTACTTGGTCTACTAGATCATGTTTTGAGTCACAGAATTGGGTACCTATTTGAGGGTCTATATGAATGGGTATTCCCCCTTCATGTGTCTAAATGTATTTATCTTATGTAAAGAGGGTTGGAAAAAATAATTAAAATCCCCTCTCAGTCAATTAATTAAATTTTCTGGTCAAATTAATTAAAAAATCTTAAGCCAGAAATTTAATTAATTTTAGGTCCTAGGTGAGTATAAATTTCTTCAAAGGCAAAATTCGTTGGTCCTTAAAAAATGAATTTTTAAAGGTCCCAGGCCAAGGGAATATTGAGAATTTCAAAGAATTTTGGACCCTTGAGCCTAGGTGGTTAAGTAAAAGTCAAAATTTTGAGGTAATTAACTCAAAAATAGTATTTTTGAGTTAATTAAAATGAAATTAAATGATAAATTCGTTTTCCCTCAAAATTATAATTTCGACGGTCCAGATTAAAAGATGATCAAATCTTTTTGACGGTCGAGATTATTTTGACATGGATCAACCGAACTAGCCATTGGAGATTTTATCTTATAAATTAGAGGTCTTGATGTAACATTTGCATCCGATCTTTGGATCGTGCACTTGTCTTGGAAGCTCTTTGGATTCCTTTTGATAAATAAAGCATAAAGACTTTGGGGTTACAAACTTTGGTGTTCCTTTTACAGATCTATGTGGTGATTTATCTCTAAATTCTGCTACTTTGTTTGACATTTATATGGTTGATGGCCTTCATGGATTAATCTGCATACAGGTATCTTGTGCAGTTTTCTGGGTTCATAAAATGACATTTTGATTTAATGGAAAGACTAGTTATCTATTTTTCTGAAGGATCTCATGTTTATTTTCTTAAATCTCTATCAATCTAAAGTTCAGATCTAAGTGTGCAGGGAATTTTTTTTGTAAGGTTTGAGTGTCTAGGGAAGTCTTCAGTTGGACCAGCCGACTCTCAGATTTTGTAAATCTGAAAAAACCCATTGTTTTCTAATTCTCAAAGCTATCTAACTAAATTGTGTTTTTATAGGGTCTTCTAGGGCTTTTGCCTCTCTTAAAAAATTTGATTTTCAAAATTGTGCTGAAATGGATTTAAATCTGGCCATGAGGGCCTCTAATTTGTAAATTAGTATTGTAAATTTGTATATTTACTCTAGGGTGTAAGGGTTTATAATTTTTTGTGCATAGTTTTGGATCTATTCTGGTTTTATAGGTTTGCAGGGGGATTTCTCGAAAAAAAATTTAATCTGAGCCAGATCTAACCCTCGGAGGGCCAGATCTGATCTCAGGATTGCTTTGCTGGCAGACCTGAGTGTAAAAAGAAGATTTCAAGTTCAGCTTTCTGAAAATTTGAGTAGGGTTGAAAAAATTTTAATCTGCTAGACGATTTTGATTATACTGGGTTTTTCTTGAAACATAGTTTCATATTGCTATTAGCGTTTTCTTCCTAGTCCATTACGCTCCCTCATTCACTGCATTAAAGCTACCTTCCGACCCTTCCTTACCCGTCGAGCCCTCCAAACCATTCACGCTTCCTTTCCTCAAGCCTACCATCCCTTTTTCTATCCCTTCCCTGTCTGTCCGTCGCCCCTCCTCATCTGCCTTCGTGCTTCTTCAACCTGCATACGCCTTTTCCCTCGACTATCCGCTTTGCCATCTACAACCCTTCTCGCTGACTGTCGACTTCTTATCCTCGTCGTCGTGCCCCATTTGCTCCTACGCATCCATTCAAGCCTCTCCTTAGCCGCCGCTGCAGTTACCTTCTCTGCCGTCCACCATCCCCCTCTTCCAGTCGTCAACTCCATTATCGTCGAGCTCTCCCTTTCCTCATGCCGTCGGCTTCTCGCGTCGACTCTGACCTACAAACAAAAGAAAATCACGCATACATAAACTCCGCAATCTTACGTATATGCAGATTGTTTTTTTTTTTTTGATAGTTTAGCTTTAGTTTAAATTTAAAATCGATTTTGTTGTTTAATTTTTTAATTGAGTTAGCATTTAGTTTAATTTAGATTTTGTTTAGGTCGTAGATTTTAGATTTTAATCTTTAGAGTTTAATTAGTTTAGTTTAACTTTAGTTTTAGGTGTATTTTTTAATTTGATATTTTTAGTTTTAGTTTTTAATGTTTAGTTTTTTCTAGATTTTAATCAAACTTAGTTTTGTTTTGTTTTAATTTGTTTTTAGTTTTTAGATTTAAATTTTAATTTTAATTCATAATCTTAGTTTCATTTGTATATATATATTTTGTTTGAAAAATAAATAAAATATAAAAATTCTAAAAATAAAAATAAAAATAAAACTTCATAGTTAAATGAGCTTTTAAATTTTTATCCTAAGATTGATTATACAAAATTTTTAATTTCTGGATTGGGTTATTTGGAACATCATAAATTCGGAAATATTGCAATGATCTGGCATTTCAATTTGATAGTCATCTCATGATAGCATTGCTGTGGATTCAGATTATTTTAATGCATAGTTGTGGTGCGTTCTATTGAATATCATTGTGGTCATTTGTGTTTCATAGCAGCAGTTATGCATCAATTACTTGGCTTTAATTGCATAACGGGATCTTTCAACTCCATAAGGCACTGGTTTTAATATAATTGGATCTGTGAAATTTTGTTAATCTCATCAAGTACTTGGTTATTTGACTGTGTCTCCTGAGGTGGTTGACTTGCAACCAATTCTATTTCTTCATTTCTATTAGGGTCTACCTCCCTTAGCTTGCAAGGAGACAGCTTAGATAGAGAGATTGGGGATCAGGGTGACTGCCCCCGATCTGAGCCATTGTCGCGGTGCCTAGACATTCTGTGCGACAACAGGACCTATCCAAGGTCCGGTGCTTTAATTGTAGCGAACTTGGACACTTCACCAGCACTTGTCCTAAGAAGAAGGACAAGGGATCTTCTGATTCCAAGGCAGCAACAGCAAAAGGGGACGATGTTAGTAACGATGACGTAGCCATGAGTGCTCATGAACCAACGAAGTGGGGTGATATTGATCTGTAGAGCAACTACAGATGGGAGGCAGGATCCTTGAAGTGCCTGGCCCTGCCTCTCTTGTCACATGTTTCCACAATGGGTATATGGGGTCTTGAGTTTGTTTTCCCTGAACATTTGAAGCTAATGTTGTAGCCCCACTTCCAATAGATGGAATACTTGCAGACCCTGATGAAATAGGGACAGAAGGGGTATCTCCAATGGGGACATTCTTCCCCTTTCGTTGCCCCTGCCTTACTGCCCTTGATTGAGCCATGAATACTGTAAAAAATAAACTAAAATGACCAAATATGTAAAACATATGCACATGCAAACACTAACAGCAAACTAAATGCAAAAACATAGAGAGACAGTGCACTTACCGGATGCTCAAATCTCTTTGAAAACACTCCATTTCTCCTTGCTAATCCTTGCTCTATGCTCAACTCACATACAAACAATGGTGAGAAAGAACGAGGGAAACCTTTATCACTTACTGGACCCACTTTCGCGGGTTTCTTGTCCAGCAGAATCGGATTCGATCGTGTCCGTACATGACACGATCAGGATTCGACATGTCCTATACGGACACGATCGAATCTAGCTTCTTGGATTCGAATCCATACGTGTCATATCGGACACAACGGATTCGGGACACGTGGCCCCATATGATCGAATCCAGTTTCTTAGGTGGTTCCACATATTGCCGGGAAGAACACGACAAATGAAATGTGGACAAATTTGAACACGATGTATCAGGGAAGCTCCGTCCAGAGGAAGATGCTTCTAGAGAATCAGATGCGGTTGTTCTAGAAGAAGAAGGGTGAGGAAATCAATCCCTTTCTCTTTAGCCTTCAGACTATCTGGGACCAACTGATTGCCATTGGTACGACTTTGGACGAAGGGCTCTTGGTGAGGACTGCCCTGAATGCAATCACCGATGAATGGGAAATGTTTGTCAAAATAATCTTGGGCAGGGAAGCATTACCATCCTGGGCAGACCTGTGGGCAATCCTCCGTCAGGAGGAAATTAGGAGATTTACCAAGAGGCAAAGCGGTAGTGATGGAGTCAAAGTAAAGAAAGAGAAGGAGGAGGATGCAACCCTTGCATCTAAGGGACAGAGGCAGCAAGGGAAGAAGAAGAGGGACCTATCCAAGGTCCGATGCTTTAATTTTGACGAACTTGGACACTTCACCAGCACTTGTCCTAAGAAGAAGGACAAGGGATCTTCTGATTCCAAGGCAGCAACAGCAAAAGGGGACGATGGTAGTGACGATGACGTAGCCATGAGTGCTCATGAACCAAGGAAGTGGGGCGATATTGATCTGTAGAGCAGCTACAGAGGGAGGCAGGATCCTTGAAGTGCATGGCCCTACCTCTCTTGTCACATATTTCCACAATGGGTATTTGGGGCCTTGAGTTTGTTTTCCTTGAACATTTGAAGCTGATGTTGCAGCTCCACTTCCAATAGATGGAATACTTGCAGACCCTGATGAAATAGGGACAGAAGGGGCATCTCCAATGGGGACATTCTTCCCCTTTCTTTTCCCCTGCCTTGCTGCCCTTGATTGAGCCATGAATACTGTAAAAAATAAACAAAAATGACCAAATATGTAAAACATATGCACATGAAAACACTAACAGCAAACTAAATGCAAAAACATAGAGAGATAGTGCACTTACCGGATGCTCGAATCTCTTTGAAAACACTCCATTTCTCCTTGCTAATCCTTGCTCTACGCTTAACTCACATACAAACAATGGTGAGAAAGAACGAGAGAAACCAAACCTTTATCACTTGTTGGACACACTTTCGCGGGTTTCGTATCCGGCAGAATCGGATTCGATCGTGTCTGTACAGGACACGATCGAATCCGGATTTTCAGATTCGAATCCGTACGTGTCGTATCGGACATGACGGATTTGGAACACGTGGCCCCATATGGTCGAATCCGGTTTCTTAGATGGTTCCACATTTTGCTGGGAAGAACACGACAAATGAAATGTGGACAACTTCGAACACGACGTATCAGGGAAGCTCTGTCCAAAGGAAGATGCTTCTGGAGAATCAGATGTGGTTGTTTCAGAAGAAGAAGGGTGAGGAAATCAATCCCTTTCTCTTTAGCCTTCAGACTATCTGGGACCAACTGATTGCCATTGGTACGACTTTGGACGAAGGGCTCTTGGTTAGGATTGCCCTAAATGCAGTCACCGATGAATGGGAAATGTTTGTCGAAATAATCTTGGGCAGGGAAGCATTACCATCCTAGGCAGATATGTGGGCAATCCTCCGTCAGGAGGAAATCAGGAGATTTACCAAGAGGAAAAGTGGTAGTGATGGAGTCAAAGTAAAGAAAGAGGAGGAGGAGTGTGCAACCCTTGCATCAAAGGGACAGAGGCAGCAATGGAAGAAGAAGAGGGACCTATCCAAGGTCCGCTGCTTTAATTGTGGCGAACTTGGACACTTCACCGACACTTGTCCTAAGAAGAAAGACATGGGATCTTTTGTTTCCAAGGCAGCAACAACAAAAGGGGACGATGGTAGTGACGATGACGTAGCCATGAGTGCTCATGAACCAAGGAAGTGGGGCGATATTGATCTGTAGGGCAGCTACAGATGGGAGGCAGGATCCTTGAAGTGCCCAGACTCTTGGATCACATACGTACTACATGTTGAGAATTTGATTATTTGGGGTAGCATCGGATGTGCTCTAGCTCCCAAATTTTGTGAAGGGACTAGAGTACACTTGATCTACAAGACCTAGAAAGGGATTTGGGAAATTTCATCTAGTTTGGGAGATATTTAATTAATTAATTATTTTAATGTATTTCCTAAGTTTAAACTTAGGAAAATTAAATAATTAAAGTTAATTAAATTAAACATGTGATGAAATTGTCTTAAGTCACACGAATCAAGCTTTCTTTTAATCTTAACCATTGATTCAAGATCTGATCATGGTTGTTGGTTTCCCAATGAGAAAAGTATAAAGGAAATGCTTGGGGTCATTTGTAAAGACACACAGAGGCAGAGCACTGAAGCTAAGCTGAGATTCTAGGGCAGGGTTTGCTAAGAATACTCAAAAGTGTTTCAGCTGCAAAGAGGGGAGTTTAGACCAAGGGGAGGATCTGATCCCAGTGTCTAGAATTGGCAAGAGACAGAGAGCAGCTTCAGAAAGGCAGTGCAGAGAAGCAGGGGCATCAGCAGCAAGAGGGCAGCAGCTGCGCAGTGCAGGGGCAACTTTAGCTATGCAGGTGTCGCGCAGTCTCTTCCAGGGCAGCGTAAGGCAGCTGGAAACCCTCAGAGGTTACGCAGAGACCCTTAGGGGCAGCGTAGGGACTGCGTCACCCAGTCTGGGGTAACGCAGCCCTTTCAGAGCCAGCGTCGAGGGACGCCGAGGCTGACATAGGGGCTTCAGGGATAGTGCTGGGGTTTCTAGGGCCTAATTTTGGCTGAGTCCTGTAAATCCCGTTTGAGGGTGTGGATCAGTCAGTATTTTGGCTTCAAAACAGCCAGTGAGTTGCAGATCTATATTTTCTCTGTCGAGTTTTCCAGATCTGGAACCCAAATTTGTTGTATTAAGAAATACTCTTAATAATAAAACCCTCCAGCAGCCATCAGCCCGGTTTTCCCACATTGGGTTTTTCCGGGGACTATTGTCCAGAAAATCACTGTCACTTTGTCTATGTGTGCATGTACTTCTTCTAGATCTAAATTGGTGAAAGTTTGTTATGTGTTTTTCTTCGATATTAATCTGAATTCTGCATAAAGTAGATTTTTGCATAAAGTGATATTCAAAAATCTTCACATGGTATCAGAGAAATTGCAGATCTAGGAGGGTCACCAGCAGAAGACTAAAGGATCTCGCTGCAGAGAGCAGCAGGAAGTGCAGCAGCAACGGCAGAAGGGAAGATCTGAAGGGACAACGCAGTTTTCAGAGAAGCAGAGTTACGCAGAGGGCAGGGTGACACAGTCTTAAGTTGTCTCCCAGCAGGCCCACACACTTACTACGCATAGGCAGCACTGGGATTGTCTGAAGCCAGCCAGTGTGACACAGATTTTAAGCTATCAGATCCAAAAGTGCCTGAAGCAGAGTTGCAGAATTTTAGAAGGTGCTAGTGGGGTTAAATTTCTAAAGTTTTCAGATTTTTAGCCTAAGCACTAGTGACAAAGCGCAGGAGGAGATCAACTTCTCAGAGAGTTTCTGTGAAAATTTACAAATAGTTGCTGTGATAGATTTATTTCTCCTACTTATTATTTCAATAAGCTATTTTTCAGAAATCTTCAGCAAATATCGAAATAAGCACTACTGCAACATTCACAATACATATATGCAGAGAAATAAATAGTAGAGAACATAAGCACAAGAATTAATCACATGTACACAATTATTTTTGGACAATTTTCCCTGGAAAAACCCAATGTGGGAAAGCCAGTGCAGCAGATGAGGGTTTTATTAATTCTTCAGCAAATGATATCTTTACAGGGAAAATATACGACAGATAAATTCTGAACCACCTGAGATTGAATTTCCGACTTACTTGAAAAATTCTATGACACCCAAAACAACCCCGGCATGCCCCTGCGTTACTCTGTGTGACTCTCTGCGCAGTCCCAGCACTAGATTTCTTGAGTTTGCGTGGGGTCTTTGCGCTGCAGCCTCAAGCTGCCTTTAGTTACCCACTGCTGCCCTCCGACCCTGATCTCGATCACCCCTGACCTCCTCTTGCTTCTGCAACTTCTATCCGTGCAACTCTCCCACTGAGATCAAATTCTACATCAGAATGGATCTCCTTCGGGTACTGAGTGTATGCCTGGCTTATTTTCCAAGTGACCCTCAAGCCTTCTTTTATAATCTTCCTGTTGGAGAACCAACGACCCAGATTAAAATATTAATCAAAGGCTAAGATTAGAACTTGACTTGATCCATGTTTTTTAGAAGATTCACACTCTGACTAATTAATACCCTTTAATTATTTCATTTTCCTAAGTTTAGACTTAGGGTCTTCGTTAAAATAATTAATTATCTTAAAAGTCTTGAACCAAGTGGAATTTCCACAAACTGTTTCTGGGTTCTTTGGAATGCTGTTGTCCAAGCCTCCTTGCAAAGTTTGAGACTCGGAACACTTTGGGATGCTACAAAAATCAACACTCCCTCTTAGCAAGGAAGGTTTTCCAACAATATGCCTGCTACATGCTGCTTTGATTCTAAAGCACCCTCTACGCTGTTGATCTCAGGATTCTGCTGCCCTCCCCCCCCCCCCCCCCAAAATCTGTTGCACTGCTGCCCCCTGTACTACTGCCTTTGACACTGCCACTGTCACTTGCTGCCTCTGTACCAGAGCTCCCTCTGAATACTGAATCCTCCATTCCTACTATTGGAAGGGATTCTTCATCATCCCCATCTTCTCTCTGAAGTAGACAAACCTTGTCTTTCCCAGAGCCTTTGTGAGGATGTTTGCCACTTGTTCTCCTGTTGGAGTGTACTGCAACTAAATAACTCCACGTTGTACACAGTCCCTAATGAAGTAACACCGGATGTCAATATGTTTCGACCTATCATGAAACACATGATTTTCAGAGAGCTTTATGCAGCTCTGATTATCACATAAAATGCTGGTCGCTTCCATTTTCTCCTTGAGTAGATTCACTAGCAGTTTCCTAAGCCATATGGCTTCGCACGACGCTGTGTTGCCTGCCATATACTCTGACTCTGCTGAACTCAATGCCACAAACTTCTGTTTCTTACTGCACCAAGAAGTCATTCCTGATCCCAGACTGAAACAATACCCACTGGTACTCTTCCGATCAACTGAACTTCCAGCCCAATCTGCATCAGTGATACCACTCAACTTGACATCATTGTCATGGGTGTACTTTAATCCAAGCTCGACTGTCCCTCGAATGTACCTGACAACATGCTTGGCTGCTGCCCAATGTGCCCTCTTAGGTTCCACCATGAACTGAATTAGGGTATTAATAGCATAATAGATGCCTGGTCTTGTATTTACCAGATATGTCAATGACCCTATGAGCTGTCTGTACAGCGTAGGATCCGCTTCATCATCTTCGGACGTGTCGATTTTCTTCCAGTTGGTAATCATTGGAGTGGTCATGGGCCTACAATACTCCATCTGAAATCTCTTCAGAATCTCTGTAGCATATCTTCCTTGACTAAGAAAGATCTCCCCATTCTGCTGCCAAACTTTCAACCCCAGAAAATAGTACATCCGTCCTAGGTCCTTCATGTCAAATTCTTCAGCCAAATTCTTCTTGCAATCTGTGATGAGCCTTGATGATCCTGTCAAGAACAGATCGTCCACATACAATACCAGTATCAAAGGCTCACTCCCTACTCTTAGATAGTAGAGATTGGGATCTGCATCACTCTTGACGAATCCCATCTTCTACAAGTAGCTATCAATCCAACCATACTAGGCTCTAGGAGCTTGCTTCAGTCCATATAATGCTTTCTTCAACCTGCACACATGAGTTTTCTGATCATGTGTCTCAAATCCCTCTGGTTGTTCTATGTACACCTCTTCTTCTATCACACCATTCAATAATGTCGTCTTGACGTCCATTTGGTGAATTTCCCATCCCACCTGCACAAAAAGGGATATCACGGACCTAATAGATGTGTATCTGGCTATAGGGGTGAAGGTTTTTTCATAGTCTATTCCTTCCTTATGAGTATACCCCTTAGCCACAAACCTGGCTTTAAATTTCTCGATGCTGTCATCTGCGGCATACTTGATCTTGTCGATCCACCTGGATCCTACAATTGATCTCTCCTGCGGTTTGGGTACTACTTCCCAGACATCATTTGTCATGATGGAACTGTACTCTTCCACCATTGCATCAACCCACACCTGGTGTTGAGGTGCTTCCTGAAAACTGGAAGGTTCTCCGACTTGAGCAACTAAGGCTTGACACCTTTCAGGCTGCTTACGCTCTCTTCTCAATTCGGGGGATTCCGACAAAATCCTCTGCATTCTTCAGAATCTGTCGAAGTTCCCTGTGTAGAAATTTTCTGTTTCCCACCCTGGTTTTCAGTTTCACCTTATTTCTCCAAATAGTTAAATGCCCTTTCCCATATCCTTACATTCAACAAACTGGAAAATAATTTTTTTTGCTGAAAACACAAATTCTGGAAAATTTACAGAATGCTGAAAAATGCAAAAATAAAAATCAGCGAGCTTAAAACAGTCATTCACACATTTTAACACAGATATTTTTGGTCAACATGACCCTGGAAAAACCCCCTACAACACTTGGGGAAAACCAGTTTGAGAGCTTCTTTTTTATTTTTCTGAATATTGCTTTTTACAGTGAAACAGGAAAAACTCAGAAAAAATTCCAGCAACCAATTTACAGACTTATCTCGATTTCCGTGCTTACACACCGCCTCGGAAATTGTGCCAAATCAGCAACAATAGAAAACAGAAAATTTACGGCACCTTAGGACAGCATTAAATGCTATACGGCCACCTTGGGAAGCGTGCTAGAACAGCCATACTTTGCTATATGGACTGTACAGATTTTGTACAGCAACCTCTCTCGAAATCCATGCCAAAAAACAGAGCTATAGCTGCTGTCCTCTTCCTCGGTTTTTGTGCCGGAAATGACAGCCACCCTCTTCCTTGAAAAACGTGCTTGATTTTTGTGCCTTGGAGTGCGTGCTTGCTGATGTACCCTCTTCCTCGATTTCTGTGCCTCCTCACTTGGAAACACTGCCTCTCCTTTGTTGTACGGGTTTTCTGCCTCGGTATGTGTGCCAATAAATGCTGTTGTACCTTTGCTGAAATCTCTTCACTGCTGCCCTCCTTCTTCTCACTGCTCAGAAAAATTTCCAGCTCTCTTTCTCTCCTTCTCCCAATCTGCTCATAAAAGAATGAATGACCTTTTCCCTCATTTTCCTCTTTAACCTAACCCTAAGTGACTTTTGGGGAATCCCTAAATCCAATGGCTGAAATAGATTGAGATCTAGGGCTGAGATTAAATGCTCATTTAAATCTCACTTTCTATTTTTTAATTCACCCCACTTTAAAAAAAGACCCACTTAGTCATTTATTTCCAAAGTCACTTTTCCTTTCTAATTTTACATTGACTTTATTAAAGTCACTTTAAAATTAGACTTTAATAACTTTATCACTTAAAGTCACTTTTAAATTAGATTTGACTTTATAAAAATTATAAAGTCACTTTAGGAGAAAAATTAAATTCTTTTGGACACTTTTCCCTAGGCCAAAGATCAAAGCCTTAGGGAACCACCTGTCTTCTGGTAACCAAATTTCAACACTCCCTCTTACCGAGGAAGGTGTTCCTCACCACACCCATCTTGTCTCTAAAGTAGACATGCTTGCCCCATGGTAAGGCTTTGGTAAGAATATCTGCAACCTGCTCATCAGTGGGAATATACTCAAGCTTCACAGCTCCTTTCTGAACATAGTCTCCGATGAAATGATATTTGATCCCGATATGCTTTGATCACGGCTCCTTTCTGAACATAGTCTCTGATGAAATGATATTTGATCCCGATATGCTTTGACCTGTCATGAAACACTGGATTCTCCGTGAGTTTAATGCAACTCTGATTATCACAGTAAATCACTGAAGGTCTCAACGGCTGACCAAATAAGCCAAACAACATCTTGTGAAGCCAGATGGCCTCACAACTAGCTAGACTGGCTGCCATATACTCTACTTCCGCTGAACTCAATGCTACTGACTGCTGCTTTCGGCTGAACCATGACACAACTGCCGAACCCAACCCAAAACAGCACCCTGAAGTGCTCTTCCTATCAGAAGCACAACCTGCCCAATCAGAATCAGTGTAACCTGCTAATCTCACTCCATCCCCCTGCCTGTAGTCCAGACCATAATCCACTGTCCCCTGCAAGTACCGCAAAATGTGTTTTGCAGCCACCCAGTGAACCTTCCTAGGCTCACACATAAACTGACTCATCGTGTTGACTGCAAAACAAATATCTGGTCTAATGTTGACCAAATACATCAAGGAACCAATCAGCTGTCTGTACAATGTGGGATCCATCAACTCGGAATCCGAAGCATGAAGCTTCTTCCAGTTGGTGATCATCGGTGTTGACATGGGTTTACAATCCTCCATGTGGAATCTGCCAAGGATATCCACAATATACTTCCCCTGCCCCAGGAAGAAATGCCCCTCCTCCTGCCACACCTCCAAACCCAAAAAGTAGTGCATCAAGCCGATGTCCTTCATTTCAAACTCCGCCGCAAGATCTCTCTTGCAGTGCTCTATGAGTCTCTCTGCACCCGTAATGACCAAGTCATCCACATACAGCACCAGAATGAGAGGCTCCTCACCTATCACAATATAGTAAAGGTTCGGATTTGCCTCACTCTTTGTGAAACCCATCCCCTGCAAGTATGTATCTATCCTGGAGTACCAAGCTCTGGGAGCTTGCTTCAGGCCATAAAGGGCCTTCTTCAGTCTGCACACATGGGACTCCTTCCCATGCACCTCAAAGCCCTGTGGCTACTCAATGTACACCTCCTCCTGTATGAAGCCATTGAGAAATGCGGTCTTCACATCCATATGGTGGATCTTCCAACCCATCTCTGCTGCTATCGATATAATGGAGCGGATCGAAGTATATCGAGCCACGGGAGCGAAGGTCTCCTCATAATCAACTCCCTCTACCTGAGAGAACCCTCTAGCCACAAACCTCGCTTTGAATTTCTCAATGCTGCCATCTGCAGCATGCTTTACCTTGTAAAGCCATCTGGAAGTAACCACGGATTTGCCCTCAGGCCTCGGCACCACCTCCCAAACATCATTCTTCATGAAAGAAGAATACTCCTCCTGCATGGCCTCTCTCCAGACCTGCTGGCTAGCTGCCTCCTCATAGCTAGAAGGCTCAGAGTCAAGGATGCTGGTAGCCATTGCCATATAGCTACAAAACCTCTCAGGTGGTTTGCTCTCTCTGACCGGCCTCTTAGGCCCAACAACAGATGTGGCCTCTCTCAAGGTGTCCTGAAGCCACTTGGGCTTCCTCTTCCCTGAGCACACTTCTCTCACTGGAGAATGAAACTCCTCCTCCTCATCATCATCAGGAGCCTGAACTCCTGACTGTCTGTCTGCTGTCCTCCTGCCTGCACCTGAACTTGTAGAAGCTGAGGTACCGTGTGAACTGTCCATCAGTGGACTCCCTAGTGAACTGCTCTGCATGTTGCCCGAAGCACCACCCCTCTGACTCTGTGAGCCACTGCTCACTGACGGACCTGACATCGTCATAGATGTACCTCCGGATCCTCCTGATCCCTGCCCACTGGATCCCTGTGACTGACTCAGCTGCTGCTGAGGGTCTGGCTGATCCAGATACTCTAACTCCCATGACCTCCTAAAGGCCCTATCCTCCTCGAACTTCACATCCCGCCTGACAACAACTTTCCTCTGTGCAGGAATGTAAATCCGAAAGGCCTTGGAGGTCTCACTGTAGCCCACAAAGATACCCTTCTTTGCGGTGGGCTCTAGTTTGGTCCTCTTCTCCTTGGGTATGTAGGAGTATGTAATGCACCCAAAGATACGAAGATGACCAATATCGGGCTTCTTCCCAGAAAAAGCCTCCTCCGGAGTCATGTGCCCCAAGGCACGATGCGGACTCCTGTTCTGCAAGTAAACAACTGTGTTGCAGGCCTCTGCCCACAAAAACAATGGCAACCCCTGATCATGTAACATGGCTTTGGCAGCCCCTCCGATGGATCTGTTCTTCCTCTCTGCAACCCCGTTCTGCTGGGGGTTGTAAGGAACAGTGAACTCCCTCCTAATGCCTGCCTCCGCACAATAGTCAACAAACTCTCCCAGGGTGTACTCTCCCCCATTGTCCGACCTCAGGGACTTGATCTTCCGACCTGTCTGTGTCTCCACAAGAGCTCTAAACTCCTGAAACCGCTTGAAGACCTCACTTTTGGTCTTCAAGAAATAAATCCAGGTCCTCCTGGAGTGATCATCAATGAATAAAACATAGTACTCATATCCACTCAAGGAAACATGAGACATTGGACCACTCACATCGGAATGAATCAAATCAAGTATCCTAGTCGCTCTGCTGTCACTGCTGGGAAAAGGGGATTTGGCAAACTTGCCCATCGCACATCCTCTACAAGTATCAAAGTGATCAGTACTGAAATCTGGCACACCTGTAGTGATCTCCCGCAAAGTCCTCAAGGCTCCATGATACATGTGCCCCATCTTGCGGTGCCAAATCTCACACAACTCAGAACTGCTAGCTCTGCTGTCGGTACTACTGCTCAATGCCAAAAGGGACTGAAATGCAAACTTGTACACCTTTGCATGGCGTACACCTATCACTCTAGCTGAATCAGCTGGAGTGCCCCTGGGATACATCAACACCTGTCCTCCCCTGAATAGTATCTCATATCCTCTGTCCTCCAAGGCTGAGACGGATATGAGGTTCTTCCTCATCCCTGGCACATAAAGAACATCTGACACCTTCAAGGGAGGTTTGGACTCCCTCTGAAATGTCAATGTTCCCACACCGACTGCTCTAACAACTCTGTCATCACCGAGTACTACCTCTATATCAATGCCACTCTCTGAAAGCTCTGAGAAGTACTCACGAACTCCTGTCATATGACGTGAAGCCCCACTGTCCACATACCAGATACCCGAAGATGCTCCGCTAGTCGAGGGAAATGCATGCTCTCTCTGAACCTCTGTGGCAGGTAATCCTGCACTAGAGGACTCATACGCAATGAACCCAAACTCCCGGTCAAAGCGATCTACAAAGTCCTCAACCTCTGCTGATGCTGCCATGCTTTGGTTCTTCCCCTTCTTCTTCTTCTTCTTCGGACACACAACTGCATAGTGTCCCATCTTCTGACAATTCCAACACTTCACCTTGGAATAGTCCTTTTGTGTGTTACCCTATTTACCTTTACCTTTACCTTTGCCCCCACCATTGCTTGTGGAAGCCTGCTTCTTGCCTTTGCCTTTCTTGCCTCCTGCCAACAGTGCTACATCCTCATCCTGCTCAACTGGCTTGGCTGCCCCAAGCTGACCTTTCCTGATCTCTGTCTGAATGCAATCATCCCAAAACCTCTCCCACGTGGGAAGGGTCTCACGTGCACAAACCCCATCGGCAAAGTTCATCCATGAACTGGGGAGGCCATTCACTGCTATCCGCACCAACTCAGTGGGTTGAATGACCTCTCCAATTGCTGCCAACTCATCTCTCACATTAGTAATCTTTGTGAGATATCCAGCTGCACTATCAGTCTTACCCATCTTAATGGTTTTCAGCTTCTCCTTCAGGACCATTTTTCGGATTCTCATTGGTACTTTGGTAGAGATTGGACAATTTTGTCCACATCTCATGAGAATTTCTCTTTCCCCTCACATGAGGAATGCAATGGTCTTTGATTCCGTCTAGAATCAGTGTCTTACCCTTGTTGTTCTTTCTATTATATGCTGCCAACTGAGTAGCATCAGTAGGCACATTAACAGGCTGCTGTTGGGTATGAACCATGATATCCCAAACTTCTGCCTCCTCAAACATACTCTGCATTCTTTCCTTCCAAACGCTGTAATTGGTATGCCCATCCAACCTATCCTCCACCCTCAATCCCAATGACATCCTTCTGTTCTAAAACTGAAAAATAGCACTGCTATAGTAAAGATAAAAATTCTGTTTGTGAAAAATCAGCTTGCTGGAATTTTCTGAGTGAAAAATCAGCAGGCTGTATTTTTCTCCTTGCTATCCCAAACTGCACTTTCAGCACCCAAGCTTTGATACCATGTAGAAATTTTCTGTTTCCCACCCCGGTTTTCAGTTTCACCTTATTTCTCCAAATAGTTAAATGCCCTTTCCCATATCCTTACATTCAACAAACTGTAAAATAATTTTTTTCGCTGAAAACACAAATTCTGGAAAATTTACAGAATGCTGAAAAATGCAGAAATAAAAATCAGCAAGCTTAAAACAGTCATTCTCACATTTTAACACAGATATTTTTGGTCAACATGACCCTAGAAAAACCCCCTACAACTCTTGGGGAAAACCAGTTTGAGAGCTTCTCTTTTATTTTTCTGAATATTGCTTTTTACAGTGAAACAGGAAAAACTCAGAAAAATTCCAGCAACCAATTTACAGACTTATCTCGATTTCCATGCTTACACACCGCCTCGGAAATTGTGCCAAATCAGCAACAACAGAAAACAGAAAATTTACAGCACCTTAGGACAACATCAAATGCTGTACGGCCACCTCGGGAAGCGTGTCGAAACAGCCGTACTTTGCTATACGGACTGTATAGATTTTGTACAGCAACCTCTCTCGAAATCCGTGCCAAAAAACAAAGTTGTAGTTGCAGTCCTCTTCCTCGGTTTTTGTGCCGAAAATGACAGCCACCCTCTTCCTTGAAAAACATAACTGATTTTTGTGCCTTGGAGTGCGTGCTTGCTGCTGTACCCTCTTCCTCGATTTCTATGCCTCCTCACTTGGAAACACAGCCTCTCCTTTGCTGTACGGATTTTCTGCCTCGGTATGTGTGCCAATAAATGTTGTTGTACCTTTGCTGAAATCTCTTCATTGCTGCCCTCCTTCTTCTCACTGCTCAGAAAAATCTCCAGCTCTCCTTCTCTCCTTCTCCCAATCTGCTCATAAAAGAATGAATGACCTTTTCCCTCCTTTTCCTCCTTTAACCTAACCCTAAGTGACTTTTGGGGAATCCCTAAATGCAATGGCTGAAATAGATTGAGATCTAGGGCTGAGATTAAATGCTCATTTAAATCTCACTTTCTATTTTTTAATTCACCCCACTTTAATAAAGACCCACTTAGTCATTTATTTCCAAAGTCACTTTTCCTTTCTAATTTTACATTGACTTTATTAAAGTCACTTTAAAATTAGACTTTAGTAACTTTATCACTTAAAGTCACCTTTAAATTAGATTTGACTTTATAACTTTATAAAGTCACTTTAGGAGAAAAATTAAATTCTTTTGGACACTTTTCCCTAGGCCAAAGATCAAAGCCTTAGGGAACCACCTGTCCTCCGGTAACCAAATTTCAACACCCTGCTCGTTCTTCCGCTGGTGGTGGGTGGATTTACCGGCTCTCCTTCTTGCAAATCCTCAGGAGACCCATTCTTTGGATCACTATGCCTTGAAGAGGCAAGTGAATATTCTGCTGCTGGTTTTTGGGGCTAGACCAGAGGCTCTTCCTCTGACAGAAGGCAACTCTCGTGATCTTCTGAAGGCTTTCTCCTCCATGAATTTCACATCTCTTCGCACCACTACTTTCCTGCTCTCAGGAATGTAGATGCGATACGCCTTTGCATTCTCGCTATATCCTACCAAATACCCCTTTTTAGCAGTCATCTCCAACTTCTTCCTCTTCTCATTGGGTACATGATAGTAAGTTGAACTGCCGAAGATCCTAAAGTGACTCACTTCGGGCTTGCTGCCAGTGAAGGCACTTTCTAGCGTGATCTTTCCTAATGCAGTGTGAGGAGTTCTATTCTCAATGTAGACAGTTGTGTTACACACTTCAACCCATAGAAATTTGGGCATGTCTTAGTCATACAACATAGCTCTGGTTGCTTCAACAATAGTCCGGTTCTTCCTTTCTGCCACTCCATTTTGTTCCGGATTGTATGGAACTGTCCATTCTCTTTTGATGCCTTCCCTTGCACAGAATCCGGTGAATTCTTTATCTATGTATTCACCTCCATTATCTGATCGCAATACCTTGATCCGCTTCCCTGTTAGATTTTCCACCAAAGCCTTAAACTCTTTAAATCGACTAAAGACTTCATCCTTGGTCTTCAAGAAGTAGATCCAGGTTTTCCTGGAATGGTCATCAATGAAGGTGAGGAAATATTCAACACTGCTAAGAGCTCTAGTGGACATCGACCCACAGATATCTGAGTGTATTAGATCCAACACACCCTTGGCCCTATTATTGCTTCTCTGATATGCTGCCTTGGCATATTTCCCCAATACGCACCCCTTGCAGACATCATCCTGTTTGGTGCTCAGTTCTGGAACACCTGTGACAGTCTTCTGGAGAGTTCTCAACTCCCCATGATGCAAGTGCCCCATTCTTCTGTGCCATAGCTCATTCAAGTTCGTTTCATCTGCGCTGCCAACTAGTGCCATTGGAGAATCAAGTTGTAGCTTGTACAACTTATTGCTTCTTACCTCGATTTGTGCCTTCTTCTTCCAACTGGAGTGTTTGATGTAGACTCTATTGCCAATAAAGTAGACATCATATCCTTGGTTTTGAAGTGTGACACTGAGAGTAGATTCATCCCCAAACCCGGCACATGCAGTACATTAGTGGCCCAGATTCTGTTCCTTGCCTCGGTCTAAAACACTATGGTACCTCTCCCAATGGAAGTGCACTTTGCTGTATTACCCATGGTTATTTTGAAATTCATTTTCTCTTCTTGGTAGTTGGAAAAACAGTCTCGTACTCCCGTCATGTGAGCAGAGGCTCTGCTGTTAATATACCAGACATCTGAAGACACAGTGTTCTATACACAATCAAAATCTTCCTCTAATCTGGATGCCAGTATAGATACATCGTGATCCATATGTTCCATCATGCTTCTTCCCCCTCCTGGAGAACTGCGTGAACCCTTCTGCGTTGTTGCTGCCACAACAGATCTCCGTTCACTGACAGATGCCCCCTCTGTTATTCATCTCTACCTTTGATACCATGTGAAAATTTACAAACACTTGCAGTGATAGATTTATTTCTCCTACTTATTATTTCAATAAGTTATTATTCAGAAATCTTCCGGCAAATATTGAAATAAACACTACTGCAACATTCACAATATATTGCAATGTATATATCATGTACACAGTTATTTTTGGACAATTGTCCCCGGAAAAACCCAATGTGGGAAAACCGGTGCAGCAGATGAGGGTTTTATTAATTCTTAAGCAAATGATATCTTTACAGGGAAAATATACGGCAGATAAATTCTGAACCACCCGAGACTGAATTTCTGGCTTACTCGGACAATTCTCTGACACCCAGAACAGCCCTTGCATGCCCCTGCATCACTTTGCGTGATTCTCTGCGCAGTCCCAGTGCTGGACTGTGTGAGTCTTTTTGGAGACTGCGTGGGGTCTCTATGTTGCAGCCTCAAGCTGCCTCCAATGACCCACTGTTGCCCTCTGACCCTGATCTCGATCACCCCTGACCTCCTCCTTCTGCTTCTGCAACGTCTAGCCCTGCAACTCTCCCATTGAGATCGAATTCTACATCAAAATGGATCTCCTCCGAGTACTGAGTGTATGCCCGGCATATTTTCCAAGTGACCCTCAAGCCTTCTTTTATAATCTTCTTGTTGGAGAGCCAACGACCCAGATTAAAAGATTAATCAAAGGCTAAGATTAAAACTTGACTTGATCCATGTTTTCTAGAAGATTCACACTCTGACTTATTAATACCCTTTAATTATTTCATTTCCCTAAGTGTAGACTTAGAGTCTTCATTAAAATAATTAATTATTTTAATAAGTCTTGAACCGAGTGGAATTTCCACAAACTGTTTCTGGGTTCTGTGGAATGTTGTTGTCCAAGCCTCCCTACAAAGTTTGAGACTTGGAACACTTCCGGATGCTACAAAAATCAACAGTTTCTAGCCAAAGAAATTTACGGATTGATCATAGGATCAAATAAAGCTGAATCATTGTTGATTTGGCAGATTTCCAAGGAGGGAAATTAGTTGTCAGAGGGAGCAGAAGGTGTCTGTTTTGCCAAGGACCTTAGATCCAGATCTCTAACAAAGAAAAAAGGAGCTCCGACAAATTTTTGAGCAGATGGTTCATTTCCAACTTTTCAGCTTAGAAGGCTAGGATCTTGATAGTCCTAGAGGCATATCATCTAAGAGACCATGCAGAACAAGTTTTGGCCACATCGACCGATGCAGATCTCCTAAGGAAGCATAGTGAAGCTGCTAGACATGCCAAGCGACTGATCATGGATGGAATTAAGGACCATATTGCCCCACACATAGCTGGAAAGAATACAACTAATGAGATGTGGAAGGCCTTAACATCCCTATATGAGGGAAATTTTTTCCAAAGGAAGATGTTGTTGGAGACTCAGATCCGGTCATTCATGATGACCAAGGGAGAAGACATGGAACATTTCCTCTTCAGATTACAGTCGATCAAAGATCAGTTGACTGCAACGGGTGCTAAGGTGGAAGATGAGCTGATGGTCAGGATTGCTCTCAATGCAGTCACAGATGAGTGGGAAACCTTTGTCCAAAGTATCTTGGGCAGAGCGGACCTCCCAGATTGGGACAACTTGTGGTCAATTCTGCGTCAAGAAGAACTCCGCAGAATCACCAAGAAGCAGTGCAGCTCTGGATCGAGCAAAGTGAAGAAGGAAGATGAAGAAGATGTAGCCTTGGCATCAAAGAGGCAGCAGTGAAAGAAGAAGAAGGATCTATCAAAGATCAAGTGCTTCCAGTGTGGTGAATTAGGACATTTTGCCAGCAATAGTCCTCAGAAGAAAAAGGACAAGGAAGCTTCTTCTTCCAAGGCTGTTGTGGCGGATGATGGGTCAGAAGATGATGTAGCCATGAGCGCTCGTGAACCATGAAAGTGGGGCGACATGGATCTGTAGAGGAGCTACAGAATGATGGCGAGATCCTTGAGCAGCTCATCTCTTGGATCACATCCGAGCTACGGCAGCCTTAAGACAGTAGCGGGACAAGTGGAGCAGTGGGTGCATAGATCACGGATGAAGTAGAGGCAGATCTGAAGGCTGGAAGGAGAAGCGCGGTGCAGATGCAGCAACAGCTAGGGGATGATGTGACTTCAGCAGTGTAGAGCAAAGTTGCTTACGCAGAGCAGCACTGCAGCAGCATGGAGGCTTCAGGAGGACAGCGCAACACAGCAGCAACATGAGAGATTTCAGCACAAGGGGTTGATGTGACTTCAGCAGTGCAGATGGAGTCTGCTTACGCAGTGCAAAGTTGTAGTTGTGCATCATTCTCCAGATGACAGCACAGATTAGCAGCTGATGGAGCTTCAGTGATGAGGTTGCAGCTCAACTGACTTGTCTATCAAAGATTGGGCAGGAGATTCAGTTGTTTCTCTCAACAACTGAAGTTGCAGTGCTGCAGTTAGCAGTGGCAGTGCTATGGGCAGCACGGATGCAGCAAATTGAGAAGGAGATGCAGTACAGATATGGCAGTGGCGGTGACAGTGTCATAGGCAGTAGTACAAAATGGCAGCAACACTGCAGAGTTCAGTGGCAACAAGCCAAGCATCAGCAGCACAGAAACTAGTGCCCAAAATCTTGTAATGCATGGTGTGATGTATTGCTAGAGCACACTCCGTGCTAAGAGGGAGTGTTGAGATTTTGTATATATGTGGTAGCATCGGATGTGCTCTAGCTCCCAAATTTTGTGGAGGGACTAGAGTACACTTGATCTACAAGACCTAGAAAGGGATTTGGGAAATTTCATCCGGTTTGGGAGATATTTAATTAATTAATTATTTTAATATATTTCCTAAGTCTAAACTTAGGAAAATTAAATAGTTAAAGTTAATTAAATTAAACATGTGATGAAATTGTCTTAAGTCACACGGATCAAGCTTTCTTTTAATCTTAGCCATTGATTCAAGATCTGATCATGGTCGTTGGTTTCCCAACGAGAAAATTATAAAGGAAAGGCTTGGGGTCATTTGTAAATACACACAGAGGCAAAGCACTGAAGCTAAGCTGAGATTCTAGGGCAGGGTTTGCTAAGAATACTCAGAAGTGTTTCAGCTGCAGAGAGGGGAGTTTAGACAAAGGGGATGATCTGATCCCAGTATCTAGAATCAGCAAGAGACAGAAGGCAGCTTCTAAAAGGCAATGCAGAGAAGCAGGAGCATCAGGCATCAACAGCAAGAGGGCAACGTAAGGCAGCTGGAAACCCTCAGAGGTTACACAGAGACCCTTAGGGGCAGCGTAGGGACTGCGTCACCCAGTCTGGGGTAACACAACCCTTTCCAGGCCAGCACTGAGGGACACAGGGGCTTCAGGGGCAGCGATAGGGTTTCTAGGGCTTAATTTTGGCTGAGTCTTATAATTCCCGTTTGCGGGTGTGGATCAGTCAATATTTTGGTTTCAGAACAACCGGTGAGTTGTAGATCTATATTTTCTCTGTCGGGTTTTCCAAATCTGGAACCCAAATTTGCTGTATTCAGAAATACTCTTAATAATATAACCCTCCAGCAGCCAGTAGACCAGTTTTCCCACAATGGGTTTTTCTGGGGACTATTGTCCATAAAATCACTATGTCACTTTGTCTATGTGTGCATGTACTTTTTCTAGATCTGAATTGGTGAAAGTCTATTATGTGTTTTGCTTCGATATTAATCTGAATTTTCAACTTAATAATTTAATTAAGTAGGAGGAGCATAACCAGATCTAACAGTAGATTTATGCATAAAGTAATATTCATAAATCTTCACACTACGGGAGCCTTAAGACAGTAGTAGGGATGACTAGAGCAGTGGATGCAAAAGATCACAGTGAAGCAGAGGGCGGAGGTGGGACGTTGTAGATGGGAGCAGCGCAGTGCAGAGGCAGCAATGGCGCAGAGATTGATGGGACTTCACAGCGCAGAGGGGCAGCGCAGAGCAGCAACAACTAAGTGGCTTCAGGGAGACAACGCAATGTAGCAGCCAAGGGAGCTTCAATGATGAGTTGTAGCCCAACTGACTAGTCTGTTAGTGATTTGGGTGATGGTCCTTCAGTTGCTTACTTCTTAGAAATTGAGTTGCAGTGCAACAGTTAGCAGTGGCAGTGCTATGGGCAGCATGATGCAACAATTTGAGGAGGAGCTGCAGTACAGATGTGGCAGTGTCAATGGCAGTGACATGGACAGCAGTACAATGGCAATAGCACAGTGGATGGAGGGCAGCAAGCCAAGCATCAACAGCGCAGAGATCGATGCCGAGATCAGGCAATACTTCGGTGTGGATGTATTGCTAGAGCACACTCCTCGCTAAGAGGGAGTGTTGAGAGTTTGGGGTAGCATCGGGTGTGCTCTAGCGCCGAAATTTTGTGGACAGGCTAAGAAACACGAGATCTCCAAAACTCAGAAAGCGTTTGGAGAAATTTCATCCGGTGTTGAAGTTATTCAAATAATTAATTTTTTTAATGAGGGCCCTAAGTCTAAATTAGGGAATTAGAAAAATTGAAGTGAATTAATTAAACACATGTGATGAAATGTTCTAAGTGACATGGATCAAGCAGTATTTTAATCTGAGTCGTTGATTAGAGATTAGATCACGGTCATTGGTTTTCCAATGAGAAAAGTATAAGAGAAAGGCTTGGGGTCAATTGGAGGACACACACACAGGCAGAGCATTGAAGCTAAGTCGAAAATTGGGGCGAGGTTTGTTGAGAAATTCGAAGCGAGTTTGCAGTGCGGTGAGGGGCAAAGGTCAGCAAGGGATGATTTGATCCAAGGCCGAGAATACAACAGCAGAGAGGCAGTGAGTACCAAACAGCGCAGAGCCATCCAGGAGGATGCAGTTCAGCCAACACCACGCATAGGACTGCGCAAACGCTGCGTAAGCCCAACCAGGATGACGCAGACCCAACCAGCGCAGCACAGGTGCAGTGAAACACTAGGCAGGGTGACACAGGCCCAGGCAGGGCAGCGCAGCACCTGTCAGCGTGACGCAGTGGGGACACTGGCCAGTGAGGGCTGACGCAGAGGCAGTGTTGAGGGTTCTAGTGGGCCAGAAAGGGCTCGTGATCTGTAAATCCCGATTGAGGGTGTGATACAACCATATTTTCTGTCTCCAAGTGAAAGGTACTTCTGCCGTTTAATTTCTCTGTAGGGCCAACCATTTCTGGTGCCCAAAATGTTGTATTCAAATTCTGCATAATAATAAAACCCACTAGAGCTGTTGCACGGTTTTCCCGCATTGGTTTTTTCCAGGGACATCTATCCGAAAAATCTGTGTAATCTTTTCATATGTGTGTATTGTTCAGTAAATGATCTGTAGATGAGTAGGCTACAGTTTGTGTCTGCTTTAATGTTTTTCTGAATACTTCAGTTAAATAACTTGTTAAGTTAATCAAACAAGTAGGCGAAGTAGATCTAGACACTGCAGTAAGGTTTCTGTTTTAAAACTTTCACAGACCTGTCAACATATTTTCTTTACATAGAGTTTGAAGAGACCAAATCGCTCATGCCAAAGTTTGCTCACTTCATCATTATGAGCAACAAAAATGGAGGGAAGACTTGACCACCCAATGTTGTCAAACTTATACAACCTTGTGGAATCATCAGCAATGCCAATAGCTAAAATATGTCTAGGATCTCTTAGGTCCTTAATTACAACATCATGAGGTGAAAATTCTACGATTTTCCCTCCACCTGAATGAGTTATCCGATAAACAGATAGAAGGTTGCAGGACAAGGTAGGAACAAGTAATACATCATTAAACTGACTAGAGCACATCTGATGCTACCCAAAATCTCAACGCTCCCTCTTAGCGAGGAATGTGCTCTAGCAACACTTCACCACTGAAGCATCACCCTAATCTCTGGGATCGATCTCCGCGTTGTTGATGCTTAGCCTGCTGCCCTCCATCCACTGCGCTGCTGCTTTTTGTACTGCTGCCCATGACTCTGCTATAGTCACTGCCACATTTGTACTGCAACTCCCTCTCAAATTGTTGCATCATGTTGCCTATAGCACTGCCACTGCTAACTGTTGTACTACAACTCAGTTGCTGAGAAGTAAGAAACCGAAGGACAATCACCCAAAAACTGACAGACAAGACAGTCCGGCTGCATCTCATCACTGAAGAACCCTTTGTTGCTGCTCTGTGCTGTCTCTCTTAAGCCTTTGTGTTGTTGCTGTTACTCTGCGCTTCCCCTCTGTGTTGCTGCTGCTCTGCACTGTGTAAGCACTGCCCCTCTGCTCTGCTGAAGTCCCATCGGCCTCTGCGCTGTTGTTGCCACTACATTATGCTGCTCTACTCTCAAGCGTCCCAACACTGCCTCTCCTTCTCCATGATCTTCTGCACCCATTGACTCCAGTCATCCGGATACTGTATTAAGGCTCCCGTAGCTCGTATGCGATCCAAGAGTTTGGGCACCTCAAGGATCTCGCCACTCCATCTGTAGCTCACTCTACAAATCGATAGCAGCCCACCTCTTCTCTTGAGGAACATGAGCACTCATGGCCACATCATCATCACTGCCATCGTCCCCTCTCACTGCTGCTGCCTTGGAATCCGAAGCTTCCTTGTCCTTCCTCTTAGGACAAGTGCTGGAGAAGTATCCCAGTTCGCCACATCTAAAGCACCGGACCTTGGATAGGTCCTTCTTCTTCTTCCCTTGTTGTCGTTGTCCCTTAGATGCTAGGGCTACATCTTCCTCCTCCTCTTTCTTTCTCTTGACTCCTCCACTGCTGAATTCCCTCTTGGTTACCCTCCGGATCTCCTCCTGTCGAAGGATTGCCAACATGTCTCCCTAATTTGGGAGTTGTTCTCTGCCCAAGATACTTTGGACAAAGGTCTCCCACTCATCGATGACTGCATTCAAGGCAGTCCTCACCATGAGTCCATCATCCGGAGTTGTCCCCATGGCAATCAACTAGTCTCGGATACTCTGCAATCTGAAGAGGAAGGGATTGATCTCCTCTCCCTTTTGCATCTAGAACATCCGCATCTAATTCTCCAGAAGCATCTTCCTCTAGACGGAGCTACCTTGATATAGCGTGGTCAGAGTTGTCCACACCTCATTTGTCATCTTCTTCTCGGCAATGTGCGGAACCACCTGATGTTTCACTCCAGCCAATATCAAGCGCTTAGCCCGCGCCTGATTTTCATTGAACTTGTTCAGAGTATCAACATCAGTTGGCACAACCAGGACATTCTTTGCATGGTCTCTGATACCGTACTCCTCCAGGTCTGTCAAGATTCTGGCTTTCCATATCGCAAAGTTAGACACACTGTCTAACTTATCCTGATCTCTCAGTCCGTACAGGGCCATCTCTGCTCAAACAGTCATAATTCCCTACTCGTCCTACCACTGGTAGTGGGTGGTTCTACCTGCTCCCCGTCCTGCAAATCTTCTGGAGATGAATCTCTTGGATCCCTCTGCCTTGGAGAAGCACTCGGGCTATCCTCTGTTGGCCATAGTGGTTGGACCATAGGGTCATCTTCAGACTGCATTGCTAAAGGCAACTCTTGGGATTTTTTGAAAGCTCTTTCCTCCATGAACTTTACATCCCGTCACACTACAACCTTCCTGCTGCCAGGAATGTAGATTTTGTAAGCCTTAGCATTTTTACTGTATCCCACCAGATATCCCTTTCAGTAGTCCTATCCAATTTCTTCCTCTTCTCTTCGGGTACATGGCAATATGCCACACTACCAAAGATCCTGAAGTGTCTTACTTTTGTCTTCCTGCCAGTGAAGACACTTTCTAGAGTGATCTTTCCCAATGCATTATGAGGAATCCTATTTTGAACATATACAGCTGTGTTACAAGCTTCAGCGCATAGAAATTTGGGCATGTCTTGATCATACAACATTGTCCTTGCAGCCTCCACAATAGTTCTATTCTTCTTTTCTGCAACTCCATTCTGCTCCGGATTATATGGAGCAGTCCACTCTCTTCTGATGTTGTCCCTTGTGCAGAATTTTGTCAAATCTTTATCAATGTATTCTCCACCATTATCTGATTGCAGTATCTTTATCCGCTTTCCTATCAGTTCTCAACCAGAGCTTTAAACTCCTTGAATTGATCAAACAATTCATCCTTGGTCTTCAGAAAGTAGATCCAAGTTTTCCTGGAATGGTCATTAATGAAGGTGACGAAATATTCAACACCACTAAGAGCTCTAGTGGACGTTGGTCCGCAGATGTCTGAGTGTATCAATCCCAACACACTCTTAGCCTTATTTTTGCTCCTGGGGTAAATTTCCTTGGCGTACTTCCCTAGTACACACCCTCTGCAAACGTCATCTTGATTGGTGCTCAAATCTGGAACTCCTATGATAGTCTTCTTGAGAATTCTCAAAGCCCCATGGTGTAAGTGCCCCATTCTGTTGTGCCATAGTTCATTCAAATCCTTGTCATCACTGCTGCCTATCAGTGCCATTGGAGATTTGTTAATTTTGGACAACTAGGTCCAAACTCCATGTTGTGATGCTCAGATGAAGATACCAATATTTTTATTGGGTTCCTCTTTCGATGAGGTGCAAGATCGATCTAAAGATCATTTTGATCCGATGAGCAGAACATTTATTTTGAATTTATACAAGATATGTGCAAGTCGGCCTTAAGGTTTTGTGCCCCAGCAGTTGTGTCACACACCCTCATTGATGGATATATATTGGTCAACGTTGGAGGACATTTTCACTCATCTCATCCAAACACATCTCTCTCTCCTCATTTGATTGGTTCGATGTCCTTGGTGGCTCTTCTCTCCACACGTGGGTAAATTCCAGCAACAACACATTTCTTTTCGGTCTAGGGTTTTTGCAGCAAACTTTGACCAGCGTTGACTTTGGTCAACGCAAGGTCAAATCGACCTCAAACTCTCCCAAAAGTTCGATTTTCCTAATCTGCATTTTCTGGCACTATTCTCGAGGCAAAACGTTGACTTTGACTTTTCAGCGTTGACCTAGCTGCTAATGTTGTTTGTGTTGACCATTGACTTTTTGGGTTGACTTTTGAGTTGACTGTTTAGATGTCCTAGAGGGTTGTGTGGCATTGCTGGTTGGTTGACCATATTGAGACTTTGCTGTTGAAGCATCCTGTTGACCGTCGTAACGCACCAACACTCTTATATATTTCTGGTTTGTCTTCTGTCGATCCACTGGTATGTTCTATCAACATTTTACTTTATTGTTTATGTGATTGTTGTCTGATATTGAAGAAAAAGTAAAGTTGCATCAAGCATAGAACATCCACAAAAATTTACATGGTATTAGAGCTGAGGTGAAGACAAAGCCCTAATTTGTAGCAATCACCGAAGAAGAGGATCGGTTCCTCACACTACAATGACTTTAAGGCTGATGACAAATTGGTTGGGAAGGATGACTTCCATGCTTGGAAGATGACATTGGTTCTTAACTTGGAAGACCAAGATGTCATGGACTATGTGCAGGGTAAATGCAAGAGCCTCCATCCATTGCTACTATTGCTGCCAAAACAAAGTATAAGAAGGGGGAGATCAAAGCAAAGCTGATGATCAGGGACTCAATTCACAAGAGTCTGGTTGCCTACATCTCTGAGCTGGGCACATCTAAAGAGATGTATGATAAGTTGGTCCACATGTTCAAGGCCAACAATGCGAATCAAGTCCTATTCTTCAAGAATCAATTGAAGAATCTGAAGAAAGGGAGGGATGAGTCTGTTCAATCATATTTTCTGAAGCTGACCGAGATCAGGAACAATCTGCTGGATATTGGGGAGACAATAGCTGATCGAGAGATGGTACTCACCACACCTGGAGGGCTCTCATTCGAATGGCATGTGTTCAACACTACCATTCTCAATAACAATGTGATACTCGACTTTGACGAAGTACTATCGAGATGCGTACAAGAAGAGACAAGAATGAAGGAGTATGAAAATGAAGGAAATGTCGCCTATGCTGCTCATTCTAGAAAGAAGAACTTTGGTGATCCAAAGAACAAAGGAAGAGCAGGGGCCCAAGGAAAGAAGGCCAAGTGTTACACTTGTCATAGGCCAGGTCACTATGCTAGAGAATGCCCTTTCAAGAAGGATTCTCTTGATGATGATGACAACAACAACAACCGAAGGAATGGCAATCAAAGGAACAACAGGTTCAAGGGAAAGAGGAAAGCTCCCTCCAGCAGAAATGGTCAACCTTTCAAAAGGTCGAGAAACTCCAGGTATGAGGAATCAAATGTTGTTGATAAAAGAAATAAATTCATTCTTGTATCTGCCCTCTCTGCTACATCTCCACCCAACACTATGGATGTCTAGTTGATAGATAGTGGTGCTTCAAGGCACATCACTGGGTTCAAGGAAGCACTTTCTGATATGGTTGAGAAGGATACTAATCTAGAAATTATCCTTGGAGATAATGCCACATATCACGTGAAAGGGGCAGGGACTATGACCCTCCACTTGTCTCAAGATCAAGTCCTCCGCTTACAGGATGTACTCTATGTACCTAATTTGAAGAAGAACCTTGTGTCTATATCGGCCATGGAAGACAAAGGTTTCAATGTGGCATTCATTGATGGGAAGGTGTGTATCTGGAAGAAGAGCTTCAAGGAAGCTGTCACGATTGGGTTTAGAATTGATACACTCTACCAGGTTGGAGGAAGTCCACTGGGAGCGATGATGTGTGATACTATTCGACAGACTGAACTATGGTACCGAAGGTTTGGACACCTTCACTACAAGGCCCTTCCCGAAGCAAGGAAGGTGGTAACGAGGATGCTCGAGTTTTCAAATAATCATGAAGGTGTATGTCAGGGTTGTGCCGAAGGAAAGCATACAAGGGGACCTTTTCCCTCAAGTGTCACATAGACATCTGATGTCTTGCAATTGATACATTCTGATCTCTCTGGGATGCTACCCGTGACATCCTTGGGAGAATGTTCTTATTATATGACATTCATAGATGACTTCTCTTGCAAAACCTGGATATACTTCTTGAAGAAGAAGGATGAGGCTTTCGTGTGGTTCCGTACCTTCAAAGCCTTGGTGGAAAATCTAACAAGGAAAAAGATCAAGATATTAAGGACCGATAATGGCACTGAATATGAGACGAACGAGTTCAAGAACTTTTGTAGAGAAGCTGGCATCAAGAGGGAGACCACAACTGTCTATACTCCTGAGTGGAATGGCGTTGCTGAACGAAAGAACAGGACCATTGTGGAAGTTGCCCGTGCCATGCTATGTGACCAGGGTCTACCGAAGTTTCTGTGGGGAGAAGCTGCGAAAACTGTTGTGTACATACAAAACCGATGCCCGCATTCTGCTCTGGACTCCAAAACTCCCGAAGAGATTTTCACTGGTAAGAAACCTAACATCTCACATTTTAGAGTTTTTGGATGTCCTATTTATTTTCATGTGTCGAAAGAGAAGAGGAGCAAGCTGGATGCTTCTGGGAAGAAGGGAATGTTTGTGGGCTACAACGAAACGTCGAAGGCCTATAGAGTCTATGTGCCTGGTCAAAGGGAAGTGGAGATATGCCACGATGTCACCTTTGACGAAGATGCTTCCCTGAGGGAAGTAGTCAATCTTCCAAGATATGAGGAAGATCATGAAGCAAGGCCTGAAAATCAAGAAGAACCGAAGGATGAGACAATGACCGATGCTGAAGGACCAATGGACCCGATTGATCCACCTCCTTCACTGGGGAAGAAACCATCATGGCTCAGGGACATTCTCAAGGATGTTGAGGGACATATGGCCCCAAGGGGGACATTTCGTGAAAGCAAGAAGCTAAATAGATACCAAGGGTATCTAGCAGCCATTAGTACTATTGTACATTATGAGCCTGGATCTTTTAAGGAAGCCGTAAAGCATCAAGTCTGGAAGGATGCTATGCACAAAGAGTATTGAGTCCATATTGAAGAATGATGTCTGGGATGTGGTTCCAAGACCGGAGGAAAAAGCAGTTGTCACCTCGAAATGGCTCTACAAGATCAAGCATGGATCTGATGGAAGTGCTAAAAAATTCAAGGCAAGATTCGTTGCCCTTGGCTTCTCTCAAAAGGAAGGCATAGACTATGATGACATATTTGCACCTGTGGCCCGATATACCACCATCTGATCTATCATAGCCCTTGCTGCTACGCAAGGATGGAGTCTTCATCAGATGGATGTGAAGACTGCATTTCTGCATGGTGCGATAAAGGAAGAGGTGTATGTAGAGCAACCTCTAGGGTTCGAAGTCTAGGATCGGGACACCCATGTCTGCAGATTGAAGAAAGCCCTCTATGGGTTGAAGCAAGCACCCAGAGCTTAGTACAAGAGGATAGATAGCTACCTAATGAAGCTGGGCTTCACTCGTAGTAATGTTGATCCAAACCTTTACTTCAAGGTTGATAGAGAGAAGCCTCTCATTCTGGTGTTGTATGTGGACGACCTCTTCCTGACAGGTGCTGACCCTCTCATTCATCAGTGAAAGAGGGAGCTTGCTGCTGAGTTCGAGATGCAAGACCTAGGACTGATGCATTACTTCCTAGGCTTGGAGGTCTGGCAGAGACGTGGCGAGATTTCCTTTCTCAAGGAAAATACATTGTGAAGCTTCTAGAAAGATTTGGTATGGTGGACTGTAAGTCTGTGTTGACACCGATGGAACTCAACTTTAAGAAGTTGAGTGGAAGCATTGTTGGGCCTGTGTTAGCAAATCCTATTGAGTATCGTCAACTCGTAGGAGCCCTGATGTTCTTAGTGAAAACCCGTTCGGATATATGTTTTGCAGTGAACACTTTGAGTCAACAGATGGTTGAGCCTCATCACACTCACTAGGTTGGTGCCAAGAATCTTTTGAGATATCTTTGGGGCACAATAAACCATGGGCTGAGATATACTGCTGGGAGCGTGGCACTCCTTGGATATACTGATGCTGATTGGGCTGGAAGTGTGGTGGATCGTAAAAGCACATCGGGATGCTGCTTCACACTTGGATCTGCGTCGATATCATGGATGAGCAAGAAGCAGAAGTCGGTGGCTTTGAGCACCGCGGAGGCCGAATAAATTGTAGCGAGTATGGCCTGTTGTGAAGCAATTTGGTTGCGAAAGCTCTTCAGTGAGTTGTTCGAGCATGTGCTAGATACCACCGTGATACTCTGTGATAACCAGAGTGGGATTCGGTTGTCTGAGAATCTCGTGTTCCACGATCGATCCAAGCATATTGATATCAGGTACCACTTTATCCAGGATATGGTACAGCGAGGCGCCGTAAGGCTCGATCACATAGGAACTGATGAGCAGGTCGCAGATATTCTCACAAAGCCCCTAGGGAAGGTCAAGTTCCTAATCTTTCGTGAGAGTCTTGGTATCGTGGAACAACCCTATGCTGAGGGTCCCGTTGGACGATGAGCTTTGGGAGCTCTGGGGGGCTTTGGGGATAGCTTCTCGAAGCTAAAAGCAACCACAGGTCTAGGCTTGCCGAACCTTGTTGGTGTGTTTCTGCCCAATCGTTGTGATGATTGAGTTGGTTCACCTCTCATTATCTGTGCCCCATATGCATCCTACCCATTGAGTTCAGGGCTCATGGGAAGTACCTCTCATTTGGCCAGTGAGGTGGGAAAAGTTAGAGACTAGTAGCAAAGACTGATGGACGCATCAGAGATTGTCGTCAAACCACTTGATCTGGGATTAAGTCTAGTGAGGTTTCGGACCTCCTACTGACTTCGGTTCAGATAAACCAACTTCGGGTTGGTATGAGACTCTTTGTGAGTCCTATAGAGGTTTCAGACCTCTAAGCTGAATCTGTCAGCCGGGAATGATGTCTTTGTGACTAACCCACTTCTGTTCTAAAATAAAGAAGGCAACAAAGCAAGTTACGGCGGGATGACACACGATGTTTGGATCAAGGTTACTTGGAAGCGGGAGCGGGAGCGCGGAGCAGGAGCGGGAGCGAAGCGCGGAGCGCCATTTTTAAAAGCTTCCGGTCTAGAGCGTTTTCGGGAGCGTTTATATATATATATATATATATATATATATATATATATATATATTAATATTTTTTATATTTTTTATATTTTGATGCATATATGTCAACAAAAACATGTAGAATGATGAATTAGACATAAAAAACATAAAAACATAGATTGAATCATATAACATCAATCATCTAGAAGTTATAATCTTCATCAACCACACCCACGAGTTGGAAGCATACAACATATTGACTCTTGAGTCTCGCAAATCATCAATCTGAAGGTTTCAAGTTTTCAAAATTCAATATATAACATTTATCATCATTGATATATAACATTTATCATCATTGATTTCAAATTTCAATATCTAACATTTATCATCATTGATTCATTGATTTCAAAATTCAATATACATTTATCATCATTGATATATAACATTTATCGTCATTGATTCATTGATTTCAAATTTCAATATATAAAATTTATCATCATTGATATATATCATTTATCATCATTGATTCATTGATTTCAAAATTCAATATTTAACATTTATCATCATTGATTCATTGATCACCATATAACTTTCATGAAGCATCATATTCATAATTCATAATGACTTGTAAACTTACAAATGCCAACTTCAAACTTTCACCTTTCAAATTCAAACTTCAAACTTAAATTGTCATTAAATATATGAAAGAGTCAAGTTTCAACTGTTCAACTGTCAACAACAATTAGAAAAGACTAGTAAACAACAAATCTATTTTATCTACTGGCTGGCCCCTTGCCATGCCCACGAGAAATGTCTAATTTGTGCGAGCCACGAGGAAATGGTGGTCTTCTAGTACTCTCAGGAGTACCACGACCATGACTAGAAGGTGGAGGCAGGGTCTGCAAAGGAACAATAGTGTGATATCGAGAACTGGCACTAGCACTGGCACTGGCACTGGCACTGCTACCAGTAGATGGTGTGACTGGCCCTGTGTGTGGCGGTGCTGCTGATGCTTCATCATCATCCCTAAAAAGTTATGCTTCCAATTCTTCCATATGTACCGTGCCGTCCTCCAAATTATCATCCTCTGGGTTGTTGTCCCAGACTCTGTATTATTGATCCTCATTTGCCCGATCACAGTAATGGCTCAACAACCTCAAGTTGTAATGCACATAAACCAAGCTTTCAGCTCGGTTTTCATTCAGCCTATTTCTTCTCACATTATGTATGAAGTTGTAGGTGCTCCAACACCTGCAGAAGAAGTGTTCACAACCTGTGAGAGAACTTTTTTAGCCAACTTTGGCAAAAGTCCCATGCCGCCATATGCTTCCCACCATGTGATAGCATCAAATCTGTCCCCGTTTTCCATTGCATGGAAAGAACCAAAGTTAGCAGTGCAACTGAAGTATTTGCCTAATTCAAGGCGCAATCTAGCACACTCCTCCCTGTCAGGTACCAACTTGTTCAATGCCTTCATGTACCCCTCTTGTACTTCTGGATTTGTGTGAGCATAGTTATTAAAACCGGAACCGGTGACTGGACCGATGGACCTAATGAACCGAGTTTCTAACCGGAACCGGTCTAACCGGGAGCGGTCAGATCTCAATGAACCGGTTTTTAAAAAAATACATTAAATAATTATTTTTTAATAAAAAAAACTATTTTTAAGATTTGCAACCATGATTCCAAGCCAATAGAGACAAAATATGCAAAGTTTGTTCATTTATATACCATGCAAAGGTGAATATATCAAAATGGCACCGAGTGCAATACATATCATCGAAAAGTACATAAGCAATGAGGCTCCAAATGGCCCATAAAGTCCAAAAACAATGCTACAAGCTATGAGGCCATTGGCCTAATACAAGACTACATATTAGTGATCAACAACATGATCACTCTTCGTCATGATCAAAATCATCACCACTACTAGACAAGGGATCATCAACATGAGCTACATAAATAATATGGCTCAAAGTTTGAGGACTCCTAAAACTCCTCTACAACTTTAGTAGTAGTAGTAGTAGCAAAAATAGACATCAAAACTACAAATCACTCAGCAACATGGTCTCTCATGAAACTCATCATTGATTCATCGCTACTACGCTACTAGAAATGGGATCATCAACAAGAGATACATAAACATCATCTAGCTCAAAGTCTTCAGACTTGGATTGCTCAACCTTATAACATGATAGAAATTGAAAAAGTCTAACCAATGATTTTGGTTTGAGTGAAGGGTTCATCTCCTCAACCTTAAAATGTGGTAGAAAAAGATTAGCATGCCTAACCAGTTGTTTTCCTTTGATTGAAGGGTACATCAAGGTTTCTTAAAAAGACTTCATGCTCTTGATCAAATGCCAATATCATACCCTTACACATGATAGAATCAAATGGAAACATTGCAAATTCCCAAACCATGAAACCCTGAAAACCATTAAGTCTGCTGAATTTTGAGTGAAACCTAAAATTCTAGTTTCTCCATATGAAATCCAATAAGGTCGAAACCACTCTTAAACATCCTGAGTCATTTCATGGTAATGTTAAAAATTTAAGTAAAAGTGACATTTCCTTTATTTTTAACATTACCATGAAATGTCAATGCTTCTCTTACCTCCACATCAGCCCTAAAACCCATTTCTGGCCCTAAACAAATCGTTTTTTCATTGAAAAAAAATTCCGCCCAGCAGGAAGCGTTTTTTGTTTCGGGGAGCGTTCGGGAGCGAACGCTCCCTGAGCGCTTCCGGCGTTTAAAAAACGCTCCCGAAGCGTTTTTTAAACGCCAGAAGTGCTCAGGGAGCGTTCGCTCCCGAGCGTTTCCGGAAACGCTCCTGAAAAGGCAGGGAGAGTTTTAACAGGTTCGGAAACGCGCTCCCGAAAACGCTCCCCTCAAGAAGCATTTTCGGGAGCGCGTTTCCGAACGCTCCCAAAACGCTCCCGCATAGAGCGCGTTTCGGAAACGGGAACGAGGGGGGGGGACGCTTCCCCGCAACCTAGGTTTGGATTGCACAGGTGGATGGAGTTCTCCCTAGTTGAGAGGGAGTATTAATTTTGGACAACTAGGTCCAAACTCCATGTTCTGATGCTCAGATGAAGATACCAATATTTTTATTGGGTTCCTCTTTCGGAGAGGTGCAAGATCGATCTAAAGATCATCTTGATCTGATGAGTAGAACATTTATTTTGAATTTATTTAAGATATGTGCAGGTCAGCCTTAAGGTTTTGTGCCGCAGCAGTGGTGTCACACACTCTCATTGATGGATATATATTGGTCAATGTTGGAGGACATTTTCACTCATATCATCCTCACACATTTCTCTCTCATCTGATTGGTTTGATGTCCTTGGTGGCTCTTCTCTCCACATGTGGGAAAATTCCAGCAGCAGCACATTTCTGATTTCGGTCTAGGGTTTCTGCAGCAAACTTTGACCTGAAACTCTCCCAAAAGTTCGATTTTCCTAATCCGCATTTTCTAGCACTATTCCCGAGGCAAAATGTTGACTTTGACTTTTCAGCGTTGACCTAGTTGCTGCTGTTGTTTGTGTTGACCATTGACTTTTTGGGTTGACTTTTGAGTTGACCGTTTGGCTATCCTAGAGGGTTGTGTGACATCGCTGGTTGGCTAACCATATTGAGACTTTGCTGGTTGAAGCATCTTGTTGACTGTCGTAACACACCAACACTCTTATATATTTCTGGTTTGTCTTCTGTCAATCTACTGGTATGTTCTATCAGCATTTTACTTTATTGTTTATGTGATTGTTGTCTGATCTTGAAGAAAAAGTAACGTTGCATCAATCATAGAACATCTACATAAATTTACAAGATTTGAGCTGCAACTTGTACAGTTTATTGCTCCTGACTCCGATTTGTGCCTTCTTGTTCCAACTTGGGTGTTTGACATATACTCGTTTGCCAATGAAGTAGACATCATAGCCCTTGTTTTGTAGCTAAGACACTGAGAGTAAGTTCATCCCCAAACCAGGCACATGCAGCACATTGGTGGCTCGAAGCTTATTGCCAGCTTCTATTCGAAACACTATGGTACCTTTCCCAACAGGGGTACACTTCGCCTTATTTCCCATGGTGATCTGAAAATTCATTTGCTCTTCCTGGTAGCTTGAGAAACATTCTCGTACTCCCGTCATATGAGTAGAAGCTCCACTATCAATATACCCGACTTCAGGAGAAGCAAAGCTTGATACGCAAGCAATTTTTTCTTCCAGTCTGGAGGCCAATACAGAG
This sequence comes from Pinus albicaulis, assembly GCA_034641835.2. Lineage (NCBI taxonomy): Eukaryota > Viridiplantae > Streptophyta > Pinopsida > Pinales > Pinaceae > Pinus > Pinus albicaulis. The sequence goes on along the minus strand of CM076581.1, from coordinate 1,293,293,809 downwards.
ATGTCAAAATCCCTCTGTTCTTCCATGCTTTCCCTTCTCTCTAGAGAGTTGCGTGAACCCTTTTGAGTTGCTACTGCAACAGCTTCTAGACTTTGTTCCATCGCAGAGTCTCCAATCCTGTTTCTCAACTCAGGTCTGATACCCTGTGAAAATTTCATTTCTGAAATTCTACTGTAGTTATAGATTTATTTCTCCTACTTATTTCCACAATAAGTTATTTACAAAACCCTTACAGTAAATTTCGAAATAAACACTACTGAAGTTATCACTCAAGTACATATAGAGAAAAGAACAGTAAAATGCAAGCACAAGAACCAATCACAATGAAACAGTTATTTTTGGACAATTGTCCCCGGAAAAACCGAATGTGGGAAAACCGATGCAGCAGATAAGGGTTTATTGTAAAAATTTCTTAATCTTAATTCTTATGCAGAAATTATTTCTGTTAACACTGTTAAGCTTCTACTTATACAAGTTATCAACTGAATAAATTCAAGTTAACATCAAAGCAAAACACATAACAGACCTCTACCAATTCAGATCTAGAATAAGCACATGCACACATAGACAAAGTGACACAGTTATTTCTGGACAAACTGTCGCCGGAAAAACCCAATGTGGGAAAACCGGTCTTCAGTCAGCTGGAGGGCTCTATTATTAAGAATATTTCTGAATACACAACTCTGGGTTCCAGATCTGGAAAACCCTATAGAGAAAACTCTAGATCTGCAGCACCTGGCTGATCTAAGACCAACAATACTGACTGATCCACACCCTCAAACGGTATTTACAGAACTCAGCCAGATCTAGACCTAGAAACCCCAGATCTGCCCCTGAAGGACACTGCGTCAGCCTTTGAAGGCCTCCAAATGCTCAGCGTTGTCATTGGAAGGGACTACGTTACCCCAGACTGGGTGACGCTGTCACTATGCTGCCCCTAAGGGTCTTTGTGTAACCCCTGAAGGGCTTCCTGAAAAATCACACTATTCTTGCTACTGCTGCTACTACTACTGCCATTTGTTGCTGCCTTCCTCTGCACTGTCTTTCCTGATCTCTTCTCTGTCTCTTGTGTATTCTAGACCCCGATATCAGATCATCCCCTTGGTCTAAATTCCCCTCTCTGCAATTGAAACACTTCTGAGAATTCTTAGCAACCCCGCCCTAGAATCTCAGCTTAGCTTCAGTGCTCTGCCTCTGTGTGTCTTACAAATGACCCCAAGCCTTTCCTTTATACTTTTCTCGTTGACAAATCAATAGCCAAGATTAAATATTTAATCAATGGCTAAGATTAAAAGAAAGCTTGATCCATGTGACTTAAGACAATTTCATCACATGTTTAATTATATTCACTTTAATTATTTTATTTTCCTAAGTTTTAACTTAGGAAATACATTAAAATAACTAATTAATTTAATATCTCCTAAACCAGATAAAGTTTCCCAAGTCCATTTCTGGGTCTTGTAGATCAGGTGAACTCTAGTCCTTCTTCAAAATTTGGGACCTAGAGCACAACTGATGCTACCCCAAATACACAAAATCTCAACACTCCCTCTTAGCATCAAGGGTGTGCTCTAGCAATACATCACACTTATGCATTACATGATTTTGGGCAATGGTTCTGTGCTACTGAAGCTTGTTCTCCTGCCACTCAACTCTGCACTGTTGCTGCCATTCTGTACTACTGCCCATGAATCTGCCACTGCCACTGCAACCACTGTACTGCAGCTCCCTCTCAATGTGCTGCATCTGTGCTGCTCATAGCACTACCACTGCTGATCTGTTGCACTGCAACTTCAGTTGTTGAGAGTAACAACTGAATCTCCTACCCAATCTTTGACAAACAAGTTAGATGGGCTGCATCCTCATCACTGAAGCTCCATAGGCTACAGATCTGTGCTGGCATCTAAAGAAAGATGCACAGCTACAACTCTGCTAGCGTAATCAGACTCCCTTTGCACTACTGAAGTCACATCAACTCCTCGTGCTGAAATCTATCACACTGTTGTTGCACTGCGTTATCCCTCTGAAGCTCTCTGCTGTGCTGCAGCTCTGCACTGCTGAAGTCACATCAGCCTCTGCGCTGCTACTACTTCTACGTTGCTGCTGCTCCCAGCCTCCAGATCTGCCTCTGCCTCTGCCTCCTCTGTGATCTATGCACCCACTGCTCCACTTGTCCCGCTACTGTCTTAAGGCTGCCGTAGCTCGCTTGTGATCCAAGAGATGAGCTGCTCAAGGATCTCCCCTTACTTCCATGTAGCTCCTCTACATGTCCATATCACCCCACCTCCGTGGTTCATGAGCACTCATGGCTACATCATTTGTTGACCCATCATCTGCCACCGCTGCTTTAGAAGATGTTTCCTTGTCCTTCTTCTTTTCTGGACAATGGCTAGCAAAATGTCCCATTTCGCCACACTGGAAGCACTTGATCTTAGAAAGATCCTTCTTCTTCTTCGGTTGCTTCTTCGATGCCAAGGCTGCATCTTTCTCCTCTTCCTTCTTTACTTTGCTCAACCCAGGGTTGTTCTGCTTCTTGGTGAATCTGTGTAGTTCTTCTTGCCGTAGGATTGACCATAAGTTGTCCCAATCTAGGAGGTCTTCTCTGCCCAAGTTACTTTTGACAAAGGTTTCCCACTCATCCGTGACTGCATTGAGGGCAGTCCTGACTATCACTGCTTCATCTATGGTTGCACCCGTTGCAGTCAGCTGATCCCTGATTGACTGCAATCTGAAGAGGAAATGCTCGATGTCTTCTCCCTTGGTCATCATGAATGACCTCATTTGGGCCTCCAACAACATCTTTCTTTGGACTGATTTTCCCTCATATAGGGAATTCAAGGCCTTCCACATCTCATTAGATGTCTTCTTCTCAGCTATGTGTGGTACAATATGGTCCTTGATACTATCCATTATCAGCCGCTTGGCATGCCCAACAGCTTCTCTATGCTTCCGTAGGAGATCCGCATTTGTCGGTGTGGCCAGGGTCTGCTCTGCATGGTCTCTTAGACCGTATGCCTCAAGGACAATCAGGATCCTAGCTTACCACACCGAAAAGTTTGAGAGGCCCTCTAGCCTATCCTGATCACACAATCCATGAGGAGCCATCTGCTCAGAATGTGTCGGAGCTCCTCTTCTCTATGCTAGAGATCTTGGATCTAGGGCGAACTAGGAACCCTCTGCTCCCTCTGACACTTGATTTCCCTCCTTAGAAATTTACCAAATCAACTATGATTCAGCTTCTTCTTTGATCCTCTAACCAAACTGCAAGTTTCCTTTGGCAAGAAACTCTCTGAGAACTTGATCTCTTCCCAAACTTTGTCACTTGTGCTAAGGTTAAAAATCTGAAAACTTCAGAAGTTTAACCCCACCAGCTCTTATGAATTTCTGCAAAATTTTTGCAGACTTTCTGGATCTGACAGATTCAGATCTGAGTCACACTGGCGGGCTTCAGACCCAACCAACGCTATTTCTGAGCTACCTTTGCGCAGTAATTGCGTGGGCTTGCTAGGACACAATGCTAGATAGCGTCACCCTTCCCTCTGCGTGAATCTCCTCCTGAGAACTGCATTGTCCCTTCAGATCTGCTTTTTTGCTGCCTTTCCAACTGCTTTCTGCAGCTAGATCCTTTAGATGATTCAGCTGGTGACCCTTCTCGATCTGCAATTGATCTGACACTATGTAAAAATCTCTGAATCTTAATTCTTATGCAGAAATTATTTCTATTAACCCGGATAAGCTTCTCCTACTTATACAAGTTATCAACTGAATAAATTCAAGTTAACATCAAAACAAAACACATAACAAATCTCTACCAATTCAGATCTAGAATAAGCACATGCACACATAGACAAAGTGACAGTGATTTCTGGACAAATTGTCCCTGGAAAAACCCAATGTGGGAAAACCGGTCTCTGGCTGCTGGAGGGCTCTATTATTAAGAATATTTCTGAATACACAACTCTGGGTTCCAGATCTGGAAAACCCTATAGAGAAAACTCTAGATCTGTAGCACCTGGCTAATCTAAGACCAACAAAACTGACTGATCCACACCCTCAAATGGGATTTACAGAACTCAACCAGATCTAGGCCTAGAAACCCCAGATCTACCCCTGAAAGACACTGCGTCAGCCTTTGAAGGCCTCCAAATGCTCAGCGCTGTCATTGGAAGGGACTGCGTTACCCCAGACTGGGTGACGCAGTCACTACGCTGGCCCTAAGGGTCTCTGCGTAACCCCTGAAGGGCTTCCTGAAAAATCACGTTGTCCTTGCTGCTGCTGCTGCTGCCTTCCTCTGCGCTATCTTTCCTGATCTCTTCTTTGTCTCTTGTGTATTCTAGACCCCGGGATCAGATCATCCCCTTGGTCTAAATTCCCCTCTCTGCAACTGAAACACTTCTGAGAATTCTTAGCAACCCCACCCTAGAATCTCAGCTTAGCTTCAATGCTCTGCCTTTGTGTGTCTTACAAATGACCCCAAGCCTTTGCTTTATACTTTTCTCATTGACAAATCAACAGCGAAGATTAAATCTTTAATCAATGGCTAATATTAAAAGAAAGCTTGATCCATGTGACTTAAGACAATTTCATCACATGTTTAATTAAATTCACTTTAATTATTTGATTTTCCTAAGTATTAACTTAGGAAATACATAAAAATAATTAATTAATTTAATATCTCCTAAACTAGATGAAATTTCCCAAATCCATTTCTGGGTCTTGTAGATCAGGTGAACTCTAGTCCTTCCTCAAAATTTGGGACCTAGAGCACAACTGATGCTACCCCAAATACACAAAATCTCAACATTTATATATTAATCTTCAACAGTAAAATATTTACAAGGAAATACTCACAGAAATAACTAAGAAACTTCTTGAGATACACCTGAGATAATTCTTCTCCGGACCTTCGGAGAATTTCCGACACTTGAGGGACTCACTAGCCCTCCCTGCATCACTCTGCGTCACTCTTGTGTACCTCTCTGTGTAGAGCCAACGTGAGATTGCGTCACTATTGCGCGATGCCTCTGCGCTGCCCCTGAGTGCTACCTCTTTGCCCTTCTGCGTCTTTCTTTCCTTAAGCCCTGACACTGTTGATTCCCTCTGCTTCCTCCGCCCTCCAGATCTCCCTCTGAAATCGAATTCAATTCCTTCAAAATCGACTTCCCTCGGGTTGCAAAATGTTTGCCCAGCTTACTTTTCAAATGACCTTCAAGCCTTCTTTTATAATCTTCTCATTGATGAATCAACGACCCAGATTAGAAGTCTAATCAATGGCTAAGATTCAAACTTGACCTGATTTTTGTTCTCTAGAAGATTCACACTCTGTTTTATTAATACCCATTAATTATTTAATTTCCCTAAGTTTAGACTTACGATCTCCATTAAAATAATTGATTATTTTAATAAAACATGAACCAAGTGAAGTTACCACAAACGGTTTCTGGGTTCTTTGGAGTACTGGTGTCTAAGCCTCCCCACCAAATTTGAGACTTATATCACTTTCCAATGCTACAAAAACAATGGGGTGGTTGATTGCCCACCAGGGATCGGGACAATCATGGATTCGTTAATGATGGAGGGGACTCATCTAGGGCCCATAGGAACCAGGGTGATGGCCATGGATAAGGGGTAGATCTCATGTTTGACTTAAGCCCACGTGCTAGATTTGTATGTCCCGACCATCTTATGCATTTTGTGGGACATTTCCTGTTGAGAGTGGCCAAATTATGTTTTTTCTTTTCTTTTTAGCTGCACAACCTCGGGGCATCGTTCTAGGCCTAACCCAAGGTGTGGACAAGGGGAGGGGGAGGCTAACCTTATGTGGACTTAGTGGACACATGTGGACCCATATGGGAGAAAAGATGAACGGGGCTAAAATGAGTGGAAGGGGGTGATGTATATGGTGTCGGGAAGCGGGACCACGCAACCAAAATCGGGATTTCCCATGTAGTGCCAACCCTAAAACTAGTGGCCCTTAAAGGAGATCCCATGGGACTAGGGTACAAGGTTAACCACGTAATCGGGCAATGGAGACAAGAATACAGACCTAGCCCACTCTTTCGGCTGAATCCCCCCACCAATCCATGCCCAAAAGTGCCCATGACAAGTAAGGAAAAATACCCAACTATAACAATGAAAAGCCATACCTTGAAGGTCAGGAGGCCCACCTTCAAACATACAATCACAACAAGTGGGCGAGGGACCACATGGCTGTCTCAGGTGTCGGAGATAATGGCACATCGATCTATCTGGTGGCTGCATGGGGCTACTAGCTGTCAGTTGAGGGCTATCTAGGAGAAAAATTTTCTCCTATGCATATTACCCATAGGTGGTGGGTAACAGGCCCATGATTTTTACAACAGGTGTGATTTTAAATCAGAAGTTTAGCCTAGATATCTCAACATTCTATTCCTTGTCTTTGTTTCGCAGTAGTTAGGAGAACATATTGGTATCTAGAAAAAAAATTAATATATAGGAACAATATCCTTCCCATTTGCAAAGATGCATTATACGTCATATACGGTTACAAGTTTAACATCTGTTTTTCATTTTCTGGTGGTAAGAGACTAGTAACAATTCCTCATAAGAGCCTGTCTATCTCTTTGTTTTGTAGAAATTATGGATTTTTCCTCAATATCTAAAATCAGTTTCATTGCTAGTTTACTTTAAGAGTCTTGACTAGAGTTGAAGATGTTATCTGAAGTAACAGTATATTTCTAAAACACACTGCGAAAATAAACAATTTAATATATTTAACATGTTTGTGCTAGGCCTATGCTGAATGGATATTGTATACTGCGAGTGGAATATCAAGCGGATTATATCATTCATGTGATGTTGGAAGTTGGTGTGCCCTATCCTTTCACGTTTTACAGGTCTTGCATATACCTAGTCTTGTTTTTTCATATAATAGATCTTTTATAGAGTGGATTCAATATCTTGTATTGAGATAAGTAATTAGAACTCATTTTTTTCAATGAAATTATCACAAAATACCCACCCGTCCTTCCCCCCCCCACCATTTTCCCATATTATCCAGATGGAAGGGGCTTCAACCACTAACCACAACAGCTTCTGGTTACCCCAAGGGATTCAACCACCGACCACACTAACTGCTGGATACCCCAAGGGACTCAAACCAGATTTCGACTTGTAACATATGGCATCCTTGTCAGCAACATGCATTGGGCACTGGGCAGATGGTTCAATTGATTGAACTAACAACTTATTAGATAGATCCAGTGTATAATTGACATAATAAATGAAGTGAATAAATCATATCTCAAACCAAGAGCTTTGATCGTTTTTCAGTGTTTTGTAAATACATCAAATTAATTTATTCAAACCATTTATTTGCTTGCTTGTGATTTGTATACCCTACATTGTACCTTTAACAGAGAGTATTAACTTGGACATAGAACAATTTGTAAAGCACTACTAAAATAAAAAAATGAGTTCTAATCGATAAAATGTTTCTATGTATTGTTTGATTTTCAAAAAGTAAACCTCCCGGTGACAATTTCACAAGTTCTGTTGCAATATATATGCAGCAGATTGAAATCTCTTAATGTAAAATAAATTTGGTTTGAGTGGTTTTGAATGACCTAAATGGAGAAGAAGGTGAATAATCATTGATTATATGCAAATTTGATTTGAACCTGTAAGTCTAATAGATATGTTTTTAAGCAAATATCAGTGATATTATACAGAAAATAATATTTAAAGAGCAAGGAACATTTACTTTAAAGCAGGCAGTGATGCAACAAGTTCAGAATAAGCATTGGCATACATTTTTAGCATCATGAATTAGCACAAAACCCATGACTTTTGTTTAAATGCACTTGTCTACTGTAACCTTTGAGAAGTAGAGATATAAGAATTTAATATTTGTTTGGGGGGGAATTAGTGTTTATATTAATTGAAAAATATAGTTTAAGAGACTAATAAATTCTAATTGTTAGACTCATGGGAATGGAAGAGACAATTTGGGTAAACTTGAGATACATTTTATTCATATGATACACAATATTAGCACAAGATGTGTTGTTGACTCATGAATGACTCACCCTACAAAAATTGTGCAAGCCATTGCAACTCAACACTCTTCCAGAAAATTTGACATAATAAAAAAAACAAACTTTAATTAGGTGAGATCTCTATTGAAAATTGATTGTCATTTATGTCAACTCAGGAATAAGCCATAAGAAGCCCTGCTTTCTCTGCTCTTGTTGTGGCACATGATTGTGAGAATGCATGCTAGACCATCATCATTTGATAGTACTCGTCATGCCATTTCCAATGGTAAGTTGCATGCCATGTAACTCCTCACAGTTGAAGAGATTTTCTCTCTCAAAGTTGAAGCCCTGAAGTCTAGTCATGGTGCCCCAAAATATATAAGAGGGAAGTCGACCACATTAGAGAGCGTCCAAGAAGCACATAACAAGTTTGATCAGGTGAAGATAAGAAGACCTAAAATCAGCGAAGAAGAAGAAAATTCTTAAGAAGAAGAATCCGAGATCTTGGAATTGTTTTTGGGCAATCATTCTCACACATGCGAAGTGTTGAGATTTTGTGTATTTGATGTAGCATCAGTTGTGCTCTAGCTCCCAAATTTTGTGAAGGGACTAGAGTACACTTGATCTACAAGACCCAGAAATAGATTTGAGAAATTTTAGTTGGTATTCAATTTATTCAAATAATTAATTATTTTTAATGGATTTCCTAAGTCTAACTTAGGAAAATAAAATAATTAAAGTGAATTAATTAACACGTGTTGAAATTATCTTAAGTCACATGGATCAAGCAGTCTTTTAATCTCAGCCGTTGATGGATGATTTAATCTCGTCGTTGAAGGGTTCAACGAAAAAGTATAAGAGAAAGGCTTGAGGGTCAGTTGAAGACACACATTTTTGGTAGAACTGACGAATAGATCTGGAATTCTAGGGCGGGTTTGCTAAGAATTTCTAGAGGAATTTCCTGCAGTGAGGGGTAGTATTGGCCCCAGGAATGCTCTGATTCCAGGGCTAAGAGACAGCAAGAGGCAAGAGGAGCAGCAACAAGGACAACGTAGAGAGGCTTTAGAGCCACGCAGAGCAGCAGGGGTAGCGCAGAGACAGCTAGGGCCACGCAAGGCCGACGTTTGTCTAGCAGAGGTAGTGTAGGGGCAGCGTAGACCCTCCATGAGTGACGCAGGCCCTCCTAGGGCCACGCAGAGGCTTAAGCAAGCCCTCTAGGGCAACGCTGGGGCTTCAGAAGCAACACTGAGGGTTTCTAGGGTCAGATCCAGGCTAAGTCCTGTAAATCCCGTTTGAAAGTCTGGACCAGTCAGATATTTGGCACTAGATCTTCAGGTTAGCTGCAAATTTGATATATTTTATTCTCTGTCGAGTTTTCCAAGCTTGGAACCCAGATTTGCTATACTTAGAACTACATAATAAGAAACCCTCATATCTGCTGAATTGGTTTTCTTGCTTTGGGTTTTTCCGAGGACTTATGTCCAAAAATCCATGTGTCACTTTGTTGCATGAGTGAATTATTCAGTAAATGATTTGCATGTGTAGGTTGTAGTTGTGTTTATTTTCGATATTTTCTGAATCTAATTTTTGGAAATAACTTGTATTAATTAAATCAAGTAGGAGGAAATAAACCAATACACTACGGTGGAATTTTCACATGGTATCAGAGCGATAGCAGATCAAGCTGAATCTCTGGCAATCAGCTGAAGAAATATTTTTTCTGCAGGGTGGCAGAAGAAGCAGCAGATCCGGAAAGGGTATCTTGACAGCAAGGGAAAGCAGATCCAGGAGACAGCGCTGAAGCTGCAGAAGGCCTCTAGGCTTACGCAGACCCTTCCCAGGGTAGCGTAAGGACTGTGTCACCTAGTCTGGGGTTACGCAGCCCACTTCTGAGCAGCATTGCGACTGTGCTGGGCTAGCCAGGAGGACGTTGTCCAGTTACTTCTCTTGTTTCAAAAGTATTTTGCCAAGATCCGGAAGCAGTGCTTCAGATCTTCAGTAGTGCTAGTGGGGTAGAGATTCTACAGGTGCAGAATTGTGCCTAGCTAAAGCAATAAAGGTGGGAGGAAGACAGTCATTCAGCAAATTTGAGCCAAACAGATCTGAGATTCGATCAGGAGGATCGGAGGATACTATCCGTTTGAGTTTTGGTGCAAGATTTCTAGGAGGAATGTCTGGTTCAATAGAAGCAGCTACTAAAGGGTTTCTAGTCAACAAGAAACCTAGATCCAGAGGGAGAAGTACTGTTTCTTTCAGATCTGAGAAAAGATGGCTCGATATGGACTGAGGGATCAAGATAGATTGGACGGTATGTCAAACTATGTTATCTGGAAGGCCAAAATTCTCTCAGTTCTGGATGAGTATGGTCTCAAAGATCATGCAGAGAAGACACTTGTTGTACCAACCGATGCAGATCCACTCAAGAAGTATGAAGAAAATCAAGCGTGGACAAAGCGTTTGATCATAGATGGAGTCAAGGACCACGTGATTCCTCATATTGTTGGTAAGAATACAGCAAATGACGTGTGGTCAGCTTTGGAAATGATGTACCAAGGAGGCTCTATGCAAAGAAGAATGCTTCTTGAGAATCAGAAGCGGATGTTCCAAATGATGAAGGGTGAATAGATAGATCCATTTCTCTTCAGACTTCAAGCTATTCGTGACCAACTGATTGGCATGGGTGCTAATCCAGATGAAGGGCTCCTAGTGAGGACGACCCTGAATGTTGTCTCTGAAGAATGGGAAACGTTTGTCCAGAGCATTCTGGGAAGGGCAGCGTTACCATCATGAGAAGATATGTGGGCTATTCTCCGCCAAGTGGAGATCATGAGGATCACCAAGAAGCAGTCTATCAATGGAGGAAGCAGATCAGCCAGAGTGAAGAAAAAAGAGGAGGAGGATGCAGCCCTTGCATCAAGGGAAAAGAAGCAAGGGAAGAAGAAGAAGGACCTCTCCAAGGTCTGGTGCTTTAACTGTGGTGACCTTGGTCATTTCGCTAACAGTTGTCCTAAGAAGAAGGGCAAAGGAGCTTCTGATTCCAAGGTTGCAGCAACAAATGACGATGGCTCTGATGATCCATATTTTATGGCAGGATCCTTGAGTCAGCCCTACTCTTGGATCACATACAAGCTACAAGAGCCTTAAGATGGTAGCAGGATGAGTCGGGAAATGGTTACAAATGACCACATTGAAGAGCAAGAGGGAGCAACGTAATGTAGAGGCATCAACAGCTTGGAGGCAGCAACATAGAGAGGCTGATGGGACTTCAACAGCGCAGAGAATCTGGGCTCATGCACTGCAGTGTTGCAGCATGACAGTGCCTCCAGGGGGACAGCGTGATTCAGCATCCAGGGAGCTTTAGTGGTGGAGGGCAACTTGACTTGTCTGCCAAACAGTTGGGCAAAGTTATTCAGTTGCTTACTTCTCAGCAACTGAGTTGCAGTGTAGCAGTTAGCAGTGGCAGTGCTATGGGCAGCATGATGCAGCAAGTTGAGACGGAGCTATAGTACAGATGGGGAAATGTCAGTGACAGTGGCATGGGCAACGGTACAGAGAGCAACAATGCAGTAGATGGAGGGCAGCAGGCCAAGCATCAACAGCACAGATCCAGTACTCAAGATCTTGTGATACATGGTGTGATGTATTGCTAGAGAACACTCCTGATGCTAAGAGGGAGTGTTTGAGATTTTGTGTATTTGGGGTAGCATGTAATATTCCAAATTAGCATTGCTAATTGGAATATTTCATTTTTGTCTAATTTTGCCACTTTAGCTAGAAATAATAAATAAAGTGAGAAACAAGAGGGGTCATCTCACTTTATAAAATAAAAGTGCTTTCCTAGTTGATTGACGTTGTAACTTAAAGGAGTGGCCTTGGGGGTCCACACGTGTATGAGGGGAGGCCTCACGCTGACCCAAGGGTAACTACGCAGGCCAAGGAGGGTGAAGGACGCAGTTAAGGTTTTGGAGGGAGTTTAGCACTATAAAAGGAGGGGGCTTCCACTTCATTTGGCATTGTTGATAAGGATATTGATATCTTTACCAAGACTTCTCGTCTACTGTAACTCACGCCGTTGTTTAGTCGGTCTTGAAGATTCTGCTGCTGCAAACTCGAGTGTCTCCGGTCGGAGATCTCACCCTCGCTCCGGGGACTTCCGAGCACCGCGCGAGCGTTGCTCGCCGCGGGTGATTCGCGCGCTTTCCGGTGGACGTTTGCGTAGGAGTTGGCCTTGTGACCTCCGCGCAGCCTAGGGGAGAGGACGTGCGTCCGCCTAGGGGAGGACTATTGTGAGCAGGGAGTTATTGTGAGCAGGGTTGTTGTGTGGGGATTTGGCAGGGATTTCAGCGTTTTCCAGCCCTGAGGAGTTTTGCTATTCCATTCGGAGGATTTGCAGGTGGATTCAGCCCTTTCTGCCAGCGTTTTCTTGGGCTTCTGCGCTGTCACTGGGAGAGACAACGTTTTCTCTGGAGAGGGTTTATTTGGAGCAGATTCGGGGGTGGAGCATTTGCTTCACGATTTCTGGGTTTTGTCCGGAGGGTTGAGATCAGCTAGCCTTCCAGTTTGTAGCTCATTCCAGTGAGGGGATCAGCCCCTAGTTCCAGTTCATTGCAGCAGCAGTTTTTCTACGGCAGTTTCTCCAGCCAGCTAGGACGCAGTCCCTATTGCAGCCATCTTTTTCTCTGAGAAGTCTCCACTTGCCTAGGGCAAGGATAGGTGCACTCATTCTGATTATCTTGTACCCATATACATGTACTCTCAGATTAATAAAATGGCTTAGTGTTCTGGCATTTTATGTGTATTTGTTCTATATTCTGGTTCCGGCATTTGTTTTATATTTATCTGTTGGTAGCATTTCTGTGTATTACTGTTTATTCCCCATTGGGGATATTACAGTGGTATCAGAGCATAGTTCTGGCTCAGCCTGTGGTGCTAGCAGTCTATGACGCCCGGGGATAATCCCTACATCCATCGGAGGAGACGCAGAGAAGCTGAGAGTGGGTGGAGGTTTCCTTTCGGGGGAAGTGATTCCGATCAGGAGCCACCTGAGACAGATTCAGAGGCGGAGCAGCCTGTGAGGGGCACAGAGCAGCGGAACCCAATGGCAGATGATGAGATGAGGTTTAGAGAGACGCTCCTCCATCACATGCAGGAGATGTCACAGAGGCTCGCGGCCGTAGAGGTCGGACAGAGAGAACTCCCCAGAGTTTTTCAGGTCGGTGAGGGATCGGGTATGTCTCACCACGTACCAGTGCGTGATGCCATCCCCATTGTGACGACTCAGGCACCTGCGCGATCCACTATGCCCACATTCTTGCCAGAGGACACGGGGACAGGAGTACGGGGAGGTGCACAGAGGGATATTCCAGCACCCACGCGACCTACCATGCCTACCTTCCTGGTAGAGGACGAGGGGTCGACAGCGCCGAGAGAGTTAAGTCCGGCTCGGTGGGCGGCCGCTTTTGCAGAGTATCAGGCTTTCGGACAGGCATTCATGGATTCTCTCACCTTCGAGCGTTATCTCCATATCCAGTATGGCATTAGACCCCGTGATCAGCACAAGGGGCACGGGCACCACCGCGATGACCACCGCGCGGCTAGTAGATTCCATTTGCCCACGTTTGATGGTTCATCAAACAGTTCGGCAAAGTCCTGGGTGGAGAAGCTGGACATCTATTTCCAGCTTAACCAGGTGTCGGAGTCAGAGGCCATTAAGGTGGCTACATTGCATCTGGAGGGTGAAGCCCAGGACTGGTGGTTTCATGGGATGGCGACACTCGGGCATTCCACAGTGACGACATATGCCGAGTTTACCCGGAGGGTGGTAGAGCGCTTTGACAGGAGGGATCCGGAGCAGCATTTTGTTGAGCTGACCAAGCTCAAACAGACTGGGAGTGCAGAGACATACATTTCAGACTTCTTGAGGGTTTCAGTGATGGTGCCTGATTTATCTGCAGCTCGGATGGTTTACATGTATGTGGAGGGGCTGTCAGAGCCACTTCGTGGCTTGGTCCGGTCGAACAAACCGGCTACCCTTCAGGATGCCATCAGCAGGACACGAGACTTACAGGATGTCTTACCAGGACTCGGCCACCTTATCCCCAGAGACAGGCTTTCCAGCCTAAGGGTAAGGACGTGAAGGCTCCGCCTCCCAAGGCGAATCCTGGACGAGCGCAGTTTGATGATGAGGCCAGGAGAGAGCTGAGGAGGAAGCGGTTGTGCTTCACTTGCCAGGAGCCATGGGCACCGGGACACAGATGTGCGGCAGGGAAGGCACATTTCATTGAGGTCTTCTCCGAGAGCAGTGGAGAAGAGGATGAGGAGGATGACGTGGAGGCAGGAGACAGCTATGCAGCGCAGGGTACCTTACCACCTCCACCACCCGCAGCAGGTGGGGCATCATTTGCACCCACTGGGGGAGCTCTAGCCGCATTGCGGGGAGTTCCCAAGTACTTGACACTGCGCGTACGAGGGACAGTGCGCGGACAGAGGGTTTCAGTATTAGTTGATAGTGGGGCCACCCACAATTTTATTGATGCCCAGATGGTTGAGCGGAGAGGTATACAGACAGAGGGCTTCGATGGGTTTTCTATTTTGGTTCCAGGAGATCAGACCATGGCATGCGCTCGGTATGTTCCGGAGTTATCAGTGACGATGGGCACTTATACATTGACAGATCACTTCTTTGTGGTGGACATTCCGGACACCAACCTGATATTGGGAGTTCAGTGGCTTATTACTCTAGGGAAGGTCACGACAGATTGGAAGGCACTAGAGATGGAGTGGGATGATCCCAAGACGGGGAAGCATGAGAAGATACGGGGGCAGCACACATACCCACCTCAGACGGTGTCAGCACACAGCATGGAGGCGACCTTCCGCAAGGGAGATATAGAGTGGGCGGTAGAGTTGCGGGCTTCAGAGGCAGTGGATACAGGGCAGACAGTGCATCCTGATCTACAGTCTATTATCGACAGGTATGCAGTGGTTTTCGGGGATATTCCACCAGGGCAGCCACCGGATCGGGGGTTTGAGCACACGATCGAGCTTGAGCAGGGGATACAGGCCGTGATTACCACACCGTATAGGCATCCCAAGGCCTATCGGGACGAGATAGAGTGGGCTATCCAGGAGTTGCTGGCCCTTGGTCACATTCGGCCCAACACGAGTCCTTTTGCTTCTTCTGTAGTGTTGGTGAAGAAGAAGGACGGCACATTGCGCATGTGCATTGACTACAGGGCTCTGAATAAGAAGACCCTGAAGAACAAGTACCCCATCCCCAGGATCGATGAGCTGATGGATGAGTTGAGAGGAGCACGGTTCTTCTCGAAGATTGACTTGAGATCCGGGTACCATCAAATACGCGTGAGGGAACAGGACATTCCCAAGACCGCTTTCAGGTGTCACTACGGGCACTTTGAGTTTCTGGTCATGCCATTTGGGCTGACCAATGCACCTGCTACTTTCCAGTCATGTATGAACCACATTTTCAGGGATCATCTGAGGAAGTTTGTGCTGGTTTTCTTTGATGACATCCTTATATACAGCCGGACTTGGGAGGAGCACCTCCAGCATATTGAGACAGTCTTGCATATCTTGGAGGAGCAGCAGTTCTATGCCAAGCTTTCCAAGTGTGAGTTCGGTTTGACAGAGATGCTGTATCTGGGACACATTATAGGAGTGGACGGGGTGAGAGTCCACGAGGAGAAAATCAGGGCTATCAGAGACTGGCCCGAGCCGCGGAATGTGACGGAGCTTCGGGGATTTATTGGTATTTGCACCTACTACAGGAAGTTCGTCAAGGGCTTCTCTCAGCTTGCTGCACCCCTCACGGATCTGACGAGGAAGGGGGCATTCAGTTGATCGGACACAGCACAGCGAGCTTTTGACAAGCTCAAGGAGGTGATGAGCAGTTGTCCCGTATTAGCATTGCCAGATTTTACGCAGCCCTTTGTCTTAGAGTGTGATGCATCAGGAGAGGGGATTGGTGCAGTTTTGATGCAGGACGGTCATCCGATTGCTTTTGAGAGCCGGAAACTCCTTCCACATGAGAGGTTGTATCCCATATACGACAAGGAGATGCTGGCCATCATGCATGCATTGGCCAAATTTCGGCAGTACCTGGTGGGTGGCAGATTCAGGGTGAGGACAGATCATAACAGCCTGAGGTACTTTCTGGAGCAGAAGCAGTTGCAGGAGAGACAGCAGAAGTGGATCAACAAGATCCAGGCCTACGACTTTGACATAGAGTATGTCAAAGGGAAGAATAACGTGGTAGCGGATGCCCTTTCTCGTAGACCGGCCACGTTATCACTCATGAGCTTGGACGCTGATTGGAGGGCTCGACTGTTGGTTGAGTACTCCAAGGATAGGTTTGCATGCGAGGTTCTGGATGGGCAGGTAGCAGATAGCAGGTACAGGGTGGTCGATGAGATCATCTATTATAGGGACAGGATCTTCTTGACTGAGGGGTCTTAGCTCAAGAAGAAGATACTCCAGGCTTCACATGACTCACCATTGGCGGGCCATCAAGGGTTCACCAAGACATACAGGGCCATCAGGGAGAGGTTCGCATGGAAGGGCCTCAAGGAGGACGTACTCCAGCATGTCAAGGAGTGCGATGTTTGCCAGCGAAACAAGGGAGAGATGAGCCATCCTGCAGGGTTGTTGCAGCCTCTTCCCATTCCGGAGGGGAAATGGGAGAGCATATCGATGGACTTCATCACGGGGTTGCCCACGGTGCAGGGCAAGGATTGCATCTTCGTAGTCGTTGACCGGCTGACGAAGTATGCCCATTTTATCGCCATATCCGCACATCACACAGCACGGGTGCAGCACAGGTGGCGGACCAATGTTGCAGAAACGCCCCCCCCCCCGGCTCCAAGCCCGGAACCGCGGTTCCTAAAAAAATTTGCGATTCCTGCCAAATCGGATCCGTACGCAGGGATCCGCGGTTCCGTACAGCGGATCCGCGGTTCGTACGGCGGATCGCTGTACGGATCCGTACGGATCGCCAGCGGTTCCGTACAGCGCCGTACGGATCCGACTAATGTAGGTCAAAAAAACAAATTTTTTTATTTTTTATTTTTTTATTTTTTTATTTTTGTCTTTGGTTGGGTTAGTAAGTGAGTTAGTGCTGAGTTAGGGATAGGATGAAAAAAATATAAGCTCTCTTTTACCTCCTTAGATGTTTCTTAGATGCTCGCTCATGGTAATGTTAAATTCTTAAAGTAAAAGTGACATTTTCATTTATTTTTCATTTTCATCCTTTTACTTAAATTTTTAACATTACCATGAAATGACTCAGGATGTTTGAGAGTGGTTTCAGCCTGATCAGACTTCATATGGAGAAAATAGAATTTCATATCCTATTCAAAATTCAGCAGACTTAACAGTTTTCAGGAATTTAGGATCAATGGTATGGTGGCATGTCATTAGATTATATCATGTATGAGGGTATGTGATTAGCATTTAATCAAGAGCACCAAGCCCTATATGTACCCTAGTGTTGGTGGTGTTAATTGTTGAACTCATTTTTCATGTCGTTAGCAAAAAATTACATTTCAATCAAGTCAAAATAATCAATCAAGCATGTTAAGTTCTTTCTAGCATATTTTAAGGCTTGCATTAGGGTTTGATCAAAATTGGGCAATTTTGACTAATGTCCCTAGATAATCAAGGTAGAGGCAAAGGCTAGACAAGAGGAGAAGAATCTAGATTATAGATGGTTGATGCATCTAAATGGTTGATGCTCAAAAATTAATCATTAATGTACAATGGATGTCATATCTATTTTGATTTATGTACAAATATGCATGCTTCCATATCTTCTAGAATTAATTTGGTATTTTGGATATTTTTTTAATATAAATGCAAAAAAATAAAAATAAAAAAATATATATATAGTAGACGCTTCCGAGACGCTTCGCTTCCTAGATTTTTTGGAAATGACGCTTCCGCGTCCCCGCTTCCAAAAAACGTCCCCGCTTCGTCCCCGCTTCGTGCAACATTGGGCGGAGCTGTTCTTCAGAGAGGTTTTCAGATTGCATGGTCTACCCAAGACCATTGTCAGCGACAGGGACAGCCACTTTATGGGCGGATTCTGGCAGGAGCTCTTCCGACTAGTGGGGACCGAGTTGACACCGAGCACTAGTTATCATCCTCAGACGGACGGGCAGACAGAGATAGTTAACAAGTGGCTGGAAGGCTACTTGCGTAACTACGTCAGTGGGCAGCAGAGGGCATGGCTGAAGTGGCTGCATTTGGGCGAGTACTGCTACAACACAACGCACCATATGTCTATTGGTATGACACCTTTCTATGCTTTATATGGATATCATTCCTTATCTTTTGTGGACATGATGTTCGGTGTTAGCAGGGCTCCGCGAGCCAAGTTATGGATCCAAGAGAGCCAAGATATCCTCCGAGCTCTCAAGGACAACATAGCCACAGCACAGAATCAGCAGAAGTTGTATGCTGATAAGGGTCGGGTGGAGAGACACTTTGAGGTAGGAGACCTGGTCTACCTACGGCTATAGCCATACCGACAGTCTTCGCTCAAGCAGAAGGGGGCAGAGAAGCTGAAGCCCCGTTTTTATGGGCCATACAGGGTGATACGCAGGATCGGGCAGGTTGCGTATGAGTTGGAGCTGCCCCAAGGCAGCAAGATTCATAACATCTTTCATGTATCATGCTTGAAAAAGGCACTGGGCCAGCAGGTGACAGTCACAGAGGAGCTACCACCTACGGATGATGAGGGGCATCTGGTGTTGCAGCCGGAGGCTATTATTGACACTAGGGAGAGGCAGCTGCGGAGCAGGAAGATCAGGGAGTTCTTGGTGAGATGGAAGAACTTGCCGGATGAGGATGCCACTTGGGAGGATGAGAGGATCTTACAGCATCCATCACTTCAGTTGCTTGAGGACAAGCAACGTTCTGCCGGGGGAGACTGTAATATTCCAAATTAGCATTGCTAATTGGAATATTTCATTTTTGTCTAATTTTGCCGCTTTACCTAGAAATAATAAATAAAGTGAGAAACAAGAGGGGTCATCTCACTTTATAAAATAAAAGTGCTTTCCTAGTTGATTGACGTTGTAACTTAAAGGAGTGGCCTTGGGGGTCCACACGTGTATGAGGGGAGGCCTCACGCTGACCCAAGGGTAACTGCGCAGGCCAAGGAGGGTGAAGGACGCAGTTAAGGTTTTGGAGGGAGTTTAGCACTATAAAAGGAGGGGCTTCCACTTCATTTGGCATTGTTGATATGATATTCATATTGAGAGCTAGACTTATGTCTACTTCAGCACGCCGGTTGTTTATTCGGTCTGCAACACTATTTAGTGCGAACTGAGTGTCTCCGGTCGGAGATCTCACCCTTGGCTCCGGGGGACTTCGAGTGCCTGCTCGAGCAAGGTTTTTCCTTCAGTTTCAGTGGTGATTTGCAGCAGTTTTCTGGTGGACGTTTTTGCAGAGGAGTTGGCCCTTTTTGTGACTGCGCAGTCTAGGGAGAGGACGCAGTCCCAGCTAGGGAGTACGCAGTTATTGTGAACAGGGTTGCTGTGTGGGGATTTGGCAGAGATTTCAGCGTTTTCCAGCCCTGAGGAGTTTTTCTATTTCATTTGGAGGATTTGCGGAGTGAGATTGACCCTTTACACTTGCGGCGTTTTTCTTGGGCCACACGTACATCCTTTGAGAGAACGGCGTTTTCTCTGAAGGGTTTATTTGGAGCGATTCGGGGGTGGAGCATTTGCTTCGATTTACGGTTTGTCGGAGAGGAGTTGGGAATGACTAACTGTCGGTTGCAGCTCATTCCAGTGAGGGGATCAGCCCCTAGTTCCAGTTCATTGCAGCAGCAGTTTTTCTACGGCAGTTTCTCCAGCCAGCTAGGACGCAGTCCCTATTGCAGCCATCTTTTTCTCTGAGAAGTCTCCACTTGCCTAGGGCAAGGATAGGTGCACTCATTCTGATTATCTTGTACCCATATACATGTACTCTCAGATTAATAAAATGGCTTAGTGTTTTGGCATTTTATGTGTATTTGTTCTATATTCTGGTTCCGGCATTTGTTTTATATTTATCTGTTGGTAGCATTTCTGTGTATTACTGTTTATTTCCCATTGGGGATATTACATAGCATCAGTTGTGCTCTAGCTCCCAAATCTTGTGGAGGGACTAGAGTACACTTGATCTACAAGACCCAGAAATGGATTTGAGAAATTTCAGTTGGTGTTCAAGTTATTCAAATAATTAATTATTTTTAATGGATTTCCTAAATCTAACTTAGGAAACTAAAAAAATTAAAGTGAATTAATTAACACATGTGCTGAAATTATTTTAAGTCACATGGATCAAGAAGTCTTTTAATCTCAGCCGTTGAAGGGTTCAACGAAAAAGTATAAGAGAAAGGCTTGAGGGTCACTTGAAGACACACATTTTTGGTAGAACTGAGGAATAGATCTGGAATTCTAGGGCGTGTTTGCTAAGAATTTCTGGAAGAATTTCCTGCAGTGAGGGGTAGTATTGGCCAAGGGAATGTTCTGATTCCAGGGCCAATAGACAGCAAGAGGAAAGAGGAGCATCAACAAGGACAACGTAGAGAGGCTTCAGAGCCACGCAGAGCAGCAGGGGCAGCGCAGATGCAGCTAGGGCCACGCAGCGCTGACGTTGGCCTAGCAGAGGCAACATAGACCCTCCAGGGGTGATGCAGGCCCTCGTAGGGCCACACAAAGGCTAACGCAAGCCGTCTAGGGCAACGCTGGGGCTTCAGAAGCAGCGCTAAGGGTTTCTAGTGTCAGATCCGGGCTGAGTCCTGTAAATCCCATTTGAGGGTGTGGATCAGTTAGACATTTGGCACTAGATCTTCAGGTTAGCTGCAGATTTAATATCTTTTATTCTCTATCAGGTTTTCCAAGCTTGGGACCCAAATATTTTGTACTCAGAACTACTTAATAATAAACCCTCATATCTGTTGAACCGATTTTCCCGCTTTGGGTTTTTCTGGGGACTTATGTCCAAAAATCCATGGGTCACTTTGTTGCATGAGTGAATTATTCAGTAAATGATCTGCATGTGTAGGCTGTAATTGTGTTTATTTTTGGTGTTTTTTGAATCTAATTTCTGGAAATAACTTGTATTAATTAAATCAAGTAGGAGAAAATAAACCAATACACTGCAGTGGAATTTTCACACGAAGGAGAGCTAGGGCACTTTGGAGTTGCAGCAAGTTCAAATTTTAGTCATCAATAAGCGCCAAGTTTTGGGGTAAAAGAAGTCTCCTTTGCAAGCCAAATTTCCTAGGAGAAGAAGCCATCAAGCGAAGGAGAGAGAAAGGTAAAAACACCATATTCTCCCCAAGTACAAAAACGAGGGTTTCTGGTGTAGCTGAAATTACAGTCATAATTGCACGTCCAAAGTTGAGGTCAAAGAAGAGAGCTGTAGCAGTTGTGAAGTTGGTTTGACTTGGGTTGACTTTGCTAGAAGAAAGTTCTTCAAAGGAGAAATTTGACTTGGTCTTTGAGGGGTCTTGGTCAAGGGTCATAGGTCTTGGAATTCATCATTTGAAGTTCTATAAGAGAATAATTCTTGTGGGTTTTCCTCTCAAGAGGAGAGGTTTTTTGCCCTGGTTGATAGCCTATATCGTGTCCTCTTCTCTTATTGTTTTTTATTGTTTGATAGTTGTTTGTGTTGATTTTTGTAGCATTGGAAAGTGATCTAAGTCTCAAAATCTGTGAGGAGGCTTGGAAATAAAGAGGAGAAATAAATAACTTATTGTGAAATAAAGAGGAGAAATAAATCTATAACTGCAGTAGAATTTCAGAATTGAAATCTCCACATGGTATCAACGCTGAGATTGAGTAACAGGAGTGAAGACCCTACAATGGAACAAAGTCCAGAAGCTGCTGCAGCAACAACTTGGAAGGGTTCATGCAATTCTCCAGAGAAAAGCATGAAAGAACAAATGGATCACGACATCTCTGTATTGGCTTCCAGACTAGAAGAAGAGTTCGCTTGCGTATCAAGCTCTGCCTCTCCAGAAGTATGGTATATTGATAGTGGAGCTTCTACTCATATGACGGGAGTACGAGAATGTTTCTCAAGCTACCGAGAAGAGAAAATGAAATTCCAAATCACCATGGGCAATAAGGTGAAGTGTACTCCTGTGGGAAGAGGTATCGTAGTATTTCAAACTGAAGTTGGCAATGAGCTTCGAGCCACCAATGTGCTACATGTGCCTGGTTTGGGGATGAACTTACTCTTGGTGTCTCAGCTACAAAACAAGGGCTATGACGTTTACTTCATTGGCAAAAGAGTATATGTCAAACACCCAAGTTGGAAGAAGAAGGCACAAATCGGTGTCAGGAGCAATAAACTGTATAAGTTGCAACTCTAATCTCCAATGGCACTGATACACAACAAAGATGACAAGGATTTGAATGAACTATGGCACAGGAGAATGGGGCACTTACACCATGGGGCTTTGAGATTTCTCAAGAAGACCGTCACAAGAGTTCCATATTTGAGCACAAAGCGAGATGATGTTTGCATAGGGTGTGTACTAGGAAAGTACGCCAAGGCAGCCTACCCCAAGAGCAGCAATAGGGCTAAGAGTGTGTTGGAATTAATACACTCAGGCATCTGCGAACCAATGTCCACTAGAGCTCTTAGTGGTGCTGAATATTTCGTCACCGTCATTGATGACCATTCCAGGAAAACTTGGATCTACTTTCTGAAGACCAAGGATGAAGTCTTTGATGTGAAAATTCCTAAATCTGGATCCATACTGCAACAAATCTGAATTACTTCTCCCACTATTTTCCATAATTATTTCATTATAGTGAAATATCGAAGTAATTATTGAAGCAGTCTACACAAATAATGTTGCGGAATAAATCTAAGTGTTGAAACAAACTGAACAAAATACAATGAAAAACATCCACATTTAACACAGTTATTTTTGGACTAAGTCCCCGGAAAAACCCAACTTGGGAAAACCGGTGTAGCAGATATGAGGGTTTTGTATTATTAAGCAGCTGAATCTTGAGTACAAATAGGGTGCCAATATCTGGCTCACCCTTCAGAGAAAATCTCGGCAACAGAAGAAATGTGAGATATACCTCACTTTGCAAGTCCTCGGCTGATCCAGAGCAGCGCTGGTGAAGCCCCTCTCTGCCTCTGCGTGATGCCTACGCTGCTACTGCATAAGCCTGCGTGGGCAAGCTAAGGAACTACGTCACCTCCTCATCTGCAACGATCAAGCTGATATGAAACTGAGTTTTGGCCCTCCTGGCTTAGAAACTACAGCTTCCAACTATCTCCGGACTGAATCTAGAAGGCACTGCGTCACTTCTGCGTGATCCCCTTCAGAGACTGCATCACCCCTCTAGATGACTGCGCTGCCTCTACTGTGTCACTGCTGCCTCTCTCTCTGAAATGTATTCCTAGTCCTCCTGACCAGTTACTGCATTTGCCCCTCTCTGGAACTGATCACGAGATCGAAATCACTTAGCCAACCCTGCCCTAGTGATTCGATCATGATCAAAAGTTGTGTCTCTCTCACAACCTTGAAAATGCCAAAATGCTCAGTGTGTTTTCCATAGGCCCCTCACCCTCCTTATAATCTTTCGTTGACCCTTCAACAGCCAAGATTAAAACATAATCAAGGGCTAAGATTAACTGGGAGTTGATCCATGACTTTATTTAGAAGATTCACACTTAGTTTAATTAATACCCTTTAATTAATCAGTTTCCCTAAGTTTAGACTTGGGAAAACATTAAAAAATGTTTAATTAATTTAATTAAACCATCTCTAAGTGGAATTTTCCAAAATCCTTTCTGGGTATTATGGAATACATGTGTCTTAGCCTATAGACAAAATTACAAGGTTAAAGCACATCTGATGCTACCATAAATCAACACTTCCTCTAAGCGAGGAAAGTGCTCTAGCAATACAACTCTATGTGCTGCTTTGACTTCTGTAACATCTACTGCTGTGTTGTTGATGCTTCTCACCAACACTGCACAAATGTTGCAACTGTACTGTTGCTGACTCTGCATGCTGCTACCAACTGCTACTGTACTGCAACTCCCTCTGAATTCTGCAACCATGCTGGTGCACTGCGTGAGCACTGCTCTGCACTGCGCTACACCACTTTGCACTATGCTTCTATTGCTCTATTGCTGCTGCTGCTATTTTGTTGCACTGTTGCTAATTGCAACAGAAAAACATCCGAAAATTGGACAAGTAATACTGCCTCTGAATAATAAGACTGCCTGTTGCTAACTTCTACACGATCTCTCTGAAACTGTTGCGTTGCACCAGTGTGCTTTGCGCTGCTGTTGCTCTTCTTCTGCGCTGATCAGACTCTAGTACTGCTAACCACTACATTGTCTCTTCCTCTTATGCTGCAACTGTCCATCCTACTATTGTCTTAAGGCTCGGGTAGCTCGTATGTGATCCAAGAGTTCGGAAATACTCAAGGATCTTGCCCCTAGTAGATTTTGGATCTACAACTCCAAGTTAGCCCACTTCCCTCCTTTCGGAATATGAGCTAACATAGCATGATCATCTTCTGCGTCAACCTTGGTAGCTCTTGCTTGAAGATCCTACTTCTCCTCCTTGTCCTTTTTCTCAAGAGGACATTGTGTGGCATAATCTCCCATTTCCCCACATTTGAAGCACTTGATCTTGGACAGATCTTTCTTCTTCTGCCGTTGTTGCCACTTTGATGCAAGGGCTGCATTTTCTTCCTCCTCCTTCTTGACTTTCGAACCGCTACTGCCATCCTCAATATGGGTTTTGAGGAGATCTCTCCTCAGCTCTTCTTGTTGCAAGGCTGCCCGCATAGCTTCCCATCTTGGGAGTCTTTCTCTACCTAGAATGCTCTGGACAAAGACCTGATAGCCTTCTAAAACAGAGTTCAAAGTGAGCCTTACTAGCTCTGAGTCTCTAGGTGTTGACCCCACTGCTGACAGCTGGTCTCGGTTTTCCTGAATTCGAGACAAGAAAGAGTCAAAACGCTCTCCCTTCTTCATCTCAGTGTTACGCATCTTCTCCAGATACATCTTCCGCTGCTCGGAAGATCCTTGATATATCTTTTCTAGCCCTACCCACATTTCTCTAGCGGTGCCCTTTGCTGCTATGTGGGGTACAATGTGATCCTTTATGCGATCAAGGATCAGTCGCTTGGCTCTTGCCATGTTCTTCTTGAAGGCTCTCAGATGTTGAGATTTTGTGTATTTGGGGTAGCATCAGTTGTGCTCTAGCTCCCAAATTTTGTGGAGGGACTAGAATACACTTGATCTACAAGACCCAGAAATGGATTTGAGAAATTTCAGTTGGTGTTCAATTTATTCAAATAATTGATTATTTTTAATGGATTTCCCAAGTCTAACTTAAGAAAATAAAATAATTAAAGTGAATTAATTAACACATGTGCCGAAATTGTCTTAAGTCACATGGATCAAGCAATCTTTTAATCTCAGTTGTTGATGGATGATTTAATCTCGGTCGTTGAAGGGTTCAACGAAAAAATATAAGAGAAAGGTTTGAGGGTCAGTTGAAGACACACATTTTTGGTAGAACTAAGGAATAGATTTGGAATTGTAGGGCGGGTTTGCTAAGAATTTCCGAAGGAATTTCTTGTAGTGAGGAGTAGTATTGGCCAAGGGAATGTTCTGATTCTAGGGCCAAGAGACAACAAGAGGCAACAGGAGCAGCAAAAAGGACAACACAAAGAGGCTTCACAGCCACACAGAG
Source organism: Pinus albicaulis (assembly GCA_034641835.2). Taxonomy (NCBI): domain Eukaryota; kingdom Viridiplantae; phylum Streptophyta; class Pinopsida; order Pinales; family Pinaceae; genus Pinus; species Pinus albicaulis. The sequence continues at coordinate 1,293,268,042 of CM076581.1, read as the reverse complement.
CAGCAGGGGCAGTGCAGAGGAATCTAGGGCGACACAAGGCTGACGATCGCCTAGCAAAGGCAGTGCAGGGGCAGCATAGACCCTCCAGGGGTGATGCAGGCCCTCCTAGGGCCACGCAGAGGCTGACGTAGTCCCTCTAGGGCAACGCTAGGGCTTCAGAAGCAGCGCTGAGGGTTTCTAGGGTCAAATCCGAGCTAAGTCCTGTAAATCCCGTTTGAGGGTGTGGATCAGTTAGATATTTGGCACTAGATCTTCACGTTAGCTACAGATTTGATATCTTTTATTCTCTGTCGGGTTTTCCAAGCTTGGAATCTAGATTTGTTGTACTCAGAACTACTTAATAATAAACCATCATATTTGCTGCACCGGTTTTCCCGCTTTGGGTTTTTCCGGGGGCTTATGTCCAAAAATCCATGTGTCACTTTGTTGCATGAGTGAATTATTCAGTAAATGATTTGCATGTGTAGGTTGTAGTTGTGTTTATTTTCGGTAATTTATGAATCTAGTTTCTGGAAATAACTTGTATTAATCAAATCAAGTAGGAGGAAATAAACCAATACACTGCAGTAGAATTTTCAAATGGTATCAAAGCGATAGCAGATCAAGCTGAATCTCCAGCAATCAGCTGAAGAAATATTTTTTCTGCAGGGTGGCAGAAGAAGCAACAGATTCGGAAAGGGGAACTTGACAGCAGGGGAAAGCAGATCCAGGAGACAATGTTGAAGCTATAGAAGGCCTCTAGGCTTATGCAGACCCTTCCTAGGGCAGCGTAAGGACTGTGTCACCCAGTCTGGGGTTACGCAGTCCACTTCTTAGCAGCACTGGGACTGCGCTGGGCCAGCCAGGAGGACGTTGTCCAGTCTCTTCTCTTGTTTCAGAAAATTTTGCCAAGATTCGAAAGCAGTGCTTCAAATCTTCAGCAGTGCTGGTGGGGTAGAGATTCTGCAGGTGCAGAATTGTGCCTAGCTAAGGCAACAAAGGAAGGAGGAAGAGAGTCATTCAACAGATCTGAGCCAAACAGATCTCAGATTCGATCAAGAGGATTGGAGGATACTGTCCATTTGAGTTTTGGTGGAAGATTTCCAGGAGGGAAGTCAGTTTTTAGCAGAAGCAGGTACTAGAGGGTTTTCTAGTCACCAAGAAACCTAGATCTAGAGGGATAAGTATTGTTTCTTTCAAGATCTGAGCAAAGATGGCTCGATATGGACTGAGGGATCAAGATAGATTGGATGGCATGTCCAACTATGTTATTTGGAAGGCTAAGATCCTCTCAGTTCTGGATGAGTATGGTCTCAAAGATCATGCAGAGAAGACACTTGTTGTACCAACCGATGCAGATCCACTCAAGAAGTATGAAGAAAATCAAGCGCAGACGAAGCGTTTGATCGTAGACAGAGTCAAGGACCACGTGATTCCTCATATTGTTGGTAAGAATACAGCACATGACATGTGGTCAACTTTGGAGGTGATGTACCAAGGAGGCTCTGTGCAAAGAAGAATGCTTCTTGAGAATCAAATGCGGATGTTCCAAATGATGAAGGGTGAAGAGATAGATCCATTCCTCTTCAGACTTCAAGCTATCCGAGACCTGCTGATTGGCGTGGGTGCTAATCCAAATGAAGGACTCCTAGTGAGGACAACCCTGAATGTTGTCTCTAAAGAATGGGAAACATTTGTCCAAAGCATTCTGGGAAGGGCAGCATTACCATCATGGGCAGATATGTGGGCTATTCTCCGCCAAAAGGAGATCAGGAGGATCACCAAGAAATAGTCTATCAGTGGAGGAAGCGGATCAGCTAGAGTTAAGAAAGAAGAGGAGGAGGATGCAGCCCTTGCATCAAGGGAAAAGAAGCAAGGGAAGAAGAAGAAGGACCTCTCCAAGGTCCGATGCTTTAACTGTGGTGATCTTGGTCATTTTGCCAGCAGTTGTCCTAAGAAGGACAAAGGGGCTTGTGATTCCAAGGCTGCACAGCAAATGACGATGGCTCTAATGATGATGCAGCCATGAGTGCTCATGCACCTCGAGAGAAGAGGTGGGGTGACATGGATATATAGAGTATCCATATTTTATAGCGAGATCCTTGAGTCAGCCCTAATCTCAGATCACATACGAGCTACGGGAGCCTTAAGACGATAGTAGGATGAGTCGGGAGATGGTTGCAGATGACCACATTGAAGAGCAAGAGGGAGCTGAAGAGCTGAAGAGTGAGCAGCATGATGCAGAGGCAGCAGCGCAAAGAAGCTAGGTTCACGCAGTGCAGTGTTGCAGCATGACAATGTCTCCAGGGGGACAACATGATTCAGCATCCAGGGAGCTTCAGTGGTGGAGGGCAACTTGACTTGTCTGTCATACAGTTGGGCAGATTCATTCAGATGCTTACTTCTCAGCAACTGAGTTGCAGTGCAGCAGCTAACAGTGGCAGTACTATGGGAAGCACGATGCAACAATTTGAGATGGAGTTGAAGTACAGATGTGGCAATGTCAGTGGCAGTGGCATGGGCAGCAATACAGAGAGCAGCAGTGCAGTGGATGGAGGGTAGCAGGCCAAGCATCAATAGCACAGATCCAGTACTCAAGATCTTGTAATGCATGGTGTGATGTATTGCTAGAGCACACTCCTGATGCTAAGAGGGAGTGTTGGATTTTGTGTATTTGGGGTAGCATCAGTTGTGCTCTAGCTCCCAAATTTTGTGGAGGGACTAGAGTACACTTGATCTACAAGACCCAGAAATGGATTTGAGAAATTTTAGTTGGTGTTCAATTTATTCAAATAATTAATTATTTTTAATGGATTTCCTAAGTCTAACTTAGGAAAATAAAATAATTAAAGTGAATTAATTAACACATGTGCTGAAATTGTCTTAAGTCACATGGATCAAGTAGTCTTTTAATCTCAGCTATTGATGGATATGATTTAATGTTGGTCGTTGAAGGGTTCAACGAAAAAGTATAAGAGAAAGGCTTGAGGGTCAGTTGAGGACACACATTTTTGGTAGAACTGAGGAATAGATCTGGAATTGTAGGGCGAGTTTGCTAAGAATTTCCGAAGGAATTTCCTGCAATGAGGGTGTAAATTTTTGTAGATGTTCTATGCTTGATGCAATTTTACTTTTATAACAGCAATCACATAAATAGTTAAGTAAAATGCTGATAGAACATACCAGTGGATCTATAGAAGACAAACCAGAAACAGGAGGATGTGTTGGTGCGTTACGGCGATCAGCAGGATGCTTCAACCAACAAAGTCTTCTTGGTCGGCCAACCCAAAATGTGTCACAACAGTCCTCAAATCAATTATCCAGTCAACTCAAAGTCAACCCCAGAAAAGTCAACACAGTCCAGAAAAAATCAACGCAAGGCAGCAACAAGAAAGTCAATGCAACTCCAACTTCGGTCAACTTTTTGACCTCGATTTTTGTGCCAATGAGTACAGCCTACAAAAATGGAACTCTCCACAAAATTTCAGCTCAAACGGACCATGCGTTGACCAAAGTCAACGTTGGTCAAACTTTCCCAGAAACCCTAACTGCAGAAAATTGCTGCGGTAAATTTCGTCCTTCAGCTGCAGTAGATTTCGTCCTTCTTCTCACGTGGGAGATGAAACTGCTTCTCAATTTCTTGTAGATAATTAGAAAAGAAGACGTGTGATGAGATGAGTGAAAAGCTCTCCAACGTTGACTGTATTTATATCCATCATTGAGGTGTGTGACACATCTGTTGGGCGTGTAAAACCTTAAGGCCGACCTGGACTTAAATTTATTATAAATAATAAATTCAAAATAAATGTTCTGCTCATCAAATTAAAATCAATTTTATATCGATTTTACACCTCTCCGAAAGAGGAATCCAATACAAATATTGGAATCTTCATCTGAGCATCACAAGATGGAGTTTGGACCTAGTTGTCCAAATTTAACACTCCCTCTCAACTAGGGAGAACTCTGTCCACCAGTGCAATCAAACATCGTGTGTAATCCCTCCGTAACTTGCTTTGCTGGCCTCTTTATTTCAGAACAGAAGTGGGTCAGTCACAAAGACATCATCCCCTGGCTGACAAATTCAGCCCAGAGGTTCGAAACCTCTATCGGACTCACAAAGAGTCTCCAACCAACCCGAAGTTGGTTCATCTGACCCGAAGTCAGGCGGAGGTTCGAGACCTCACTAGACTTGATCCCAGATCAAGTGGTTGGACCGTGCCATCCTAGATAGAGAGTACGGCAATCTCTGATGCGTCCATCAGTCTTTGCTACTGGTCTCTAGCTTTTCCCATCTCATTGGCCAAATGAGAGGTACTTCCCATGAGCCCCGAACTCAATGGGTAGGATGCATACGGGGCACAGATAATGAGAGGTGAACCAACTCAACAATCACAACGGTGGGGTCCAAGCACACCAACAAGGTTTGGCAAGCCTAGCCTTGTGGTTGCTCATAGCTCCGAGAAGCTGTCCCCAAAGCCCCCCAGAGCTCCTTGAGCTCATCGTCCAACAAGACCCACATCATAGGGTCGTTCCACGATACCAAGTCTCTCACGGAAGGTTAGGAACTTGACCTTCCCCAGGGGCTTAGTGAGAATATCCGCGACCTGCTCATCAGTTCCTATATGATCGAGCCTTACGGCGCCTCGCTGTACCATATCCCGGATGAAATGGTACCTGATATCAATATGCTTGGATCGGTCGTGGAACACAGAATTCTCGGTCAAGCGAATCCCACTCTGATTATCACAGAGTATCACGGTGGTATCTAGCACATGTCCAAATAGCTCACTAAAGAGCTTTCGCAACCAAACTGCTTCACAACAGGCCATACTTGCTGCAATGTATTCAGCCTCTGCGGTGCTCAAAGCCACCGACTTCTGCTTCCTACTCATCCATGAAATCGAAGCAGAACCAAGATTGAAGCAGCACCCCGATGTGCTCTTACGATCCACCACACTGCCAGCCCAAACGGCATCAAAATATCCACGGAGTGTCACGCTCCCGGCAGTGTATCTCAGCCCATGGTTTATCATGCCCCGAAGGTATCTCAGAAGATTCCTGGCACCAAGCCAGTGAAAGTGATGAGGCTCAACCATCTGTTGACTCAAAGTGTTCACTGCAAAACATATATTTGGACGGGTGTTCACTAAGAACATCAGAGCCCCTACGAGTTGACGATACTCAGTAGGATTTGCCAATGCGGGCCCAGCAGCACTGCCACTCAACTTCTTGAAGTTGAGTACCATTGGTGTTGACACAGACTTGCAGTCCACCATACCAAATCTTTCCAGAAGTTTCACAATGTATTTTCCTTGAGAAAGGAAAATCTCTCCAGGTCTCTGCCAGACCTCCAGGCCTAGGAAGTAGTGCATCAGTCCTAGGTCCTTCATCTCGAACTCAGCAGCGAGCTTCCTCTTGCATTGATGAATGAGAGGGTCAGCACCTGTCAGGAAGAGGTCGTCCACATACAGCACCAGAATGAGAGGCTTCCCCTGGACAACCTTGAAGTAAAGGTTTGGATCAACATTACTTCGAGTGAAGCCCAGCTTCATCAAGTAGCTATCTATCCTCTCGTACCAAGCTTTGGGTGCTTGCTTCAACCCATAAAGGGCTTTCTTCAACCTGCAGACATGAGTGTCCCGATCCTGGACTTCAAACCCCAGAGGTTGTTCTACATACACCTCTTCTTTTATTGCACCATGCAGAAAAGCGGTCTTGACATCCATCTGATGAAGACTCCATCCTTGCGTAGCAGAAAGGGCTATGATTGATCGAATGGTGGTATATCGTGCCACAGGTGCAAATATGTCATCATAGTCTATTCCTTCCTTTTGAGAGAAGCCACGGGCAACAAATCTTGCCTTGAACTTTTCAACACTTCCATCAGATCCATGCTTGATCTTGTAGAGCCATTTCGCGGTGACAACTGATTTGTCCTTCGGTCTTGGAACCACATCCCAGACATCATTCTTCATTATGGACTCATATTCTTCGTGCATATCATCCTTCCAGACTTGATTCTTTACGGCTTCCTCAAAAGATCCAGGTTCAGATTGTACAATAGTACTCATGGCAGCCAGATACCCTTGGTATCTACACGGCTTCTTGCTTTCTCGGAATGCCCCCCTCTGGGCAACATGTCCCTCAGCATCTTCGAGAGTGTCCCTGAGCCATGATGGTCTCTTTCTCAGTGAAGGAGATGGATCGATTGGGTCCATTGGTCCTTCAACATCAGGCATTGTCTCATCCTGCAGTTCTTCTTGATTTCCAGGCCTTGCTTCATGATTTTCCCCAGATCTCGGAAAATCTACTACTTTCTTCAGGGAAGCATCTTCGTCAAAAGTGACATCATGGCATATCTCTACTTCACTTTGACCAGGTACATAGACTCTATAGGCCTTAGAGGTTTCGCTGTAGCCCACAAACATTCCTTTCTTCCCAGAAGCATCCAGCTTACTTCTCTTTTCTTTTGTCACATGAAAATAAATAGGACATCCAAAAATTCTAAAATGTGAGACGTCAGGTTTCTTACCAGTGAAAACCTCTTTGGGAGTTTTGGAGTCCAGGGCGGAATGAGGGCATTGGTTTTGAATGTATACAGCAGTATTCGCAGCTTCTCCCCACAGAAACTTCGGTAGAGCTTGGTCACATAGCATGGCACAGGCAACTTCCACAATGGTCCTGTTCTTTCGTTCAGCAACGCCATTCTGCTCAGGAGTATAGGCAGTAGTAGTCTCCCTCTTAATGCCAGCTTCTCTGCAAAAGTCCTTGAACTCATTTGACTCATATTCAGTGCTATTGTCGGTCCTCAAAATCTTGATCTTCTTCCCTGTCATATTTTCCACCAAGGCTTTGAAGGTACGGAACCACATGAAAGCCTCATCCTTCTTCTTCAAGAAGTATATCCAGGTTTTGCTGGAGAAGTCATCAGTGAATGTCATATAGTAAGAACATCCTCCCAGGGATGTCACGGGTAGCATACCAGATAGATCAGAATGGACCAGTTGCAAAATATCAGATGTCTTTGTGACACTTGAGGGGAAAGGTCCCTTTGTATGCTTTCCTTCGGCACAACCCTTACATACACCTTCATGATTATTTCCAAATTCGGGCATCCCTGTCACCACCTTCCTTGCTTCGGGAAGGGCCTTGTAATGAAGGTGTCCAAACCTCCGGTGCCATAGTTCAGTTTTTCGGATAGTATCACATGTCATAGCTCCTAGTGGACTTCCTTCAACCTGGTAGAGTGTTCCAACTCTAAAACCAATCACGATAGCTTCCTTGAGATTCTTCGTCCACATGCGCACCTTTCCATCAGTGAATGCCACATTGAAGCCTTTGTCTTTGATCGCTGATATAGACACAAGGTTCTTCTTCAATTTTGATACATAGAGTACATCCTGCAAATGTAGGACTTGCCCTTGAGACAAGTGGAGGGTCACAGTCCTTGTCCCTCTCACGGGATATGTGGCATTATCTCCAAGGATAATTTCCAGATTAGTATCCTTCTCAACCATGTCAGAGAGTGCTTCCTTGAACCCAGTGATGTGTCTTGAGGCACCACTATCTATCAGCCAGACATCCATAGTGTCGGGCGGAGATGCAGCTGAGAGGGCAGATATAAGAATGTATTCATTTCTTTTATCAACAACATTTGACTCCTCATACCTAGAGTTTCTAGACCTTTTGAAAGGTTGATTGTTTCCGCCAGAGGGAGCCTTCCTCTTTCCTTTGGACCTGTCGTTTCTTTGATTTCCATTTCTCCGGTTGTTGTTGTTGTCATCACTATTGGGAGAATCCTTCTTGAAAGGGCATTCTCTAGCATAGTGACCAAGCCTATGACAAGTGAAACACTTGCCCTTCTTTCCTTGGGCCCTTGCTCTTCCTTTGTTCTTAGGACCACCAGAGTTCTTCTTTCTAGAATGAGCAGCATAGGCAGCATTTCTGTCATTTTCGTATTCCTTCATTCTTGTCTCTTCTTGCATGCATCTTGACAGTAGCTCGTCAAAGTTAGGAATTGTACTATTATTGAGAATGGTAGTGTTGAATACTTGCCATTCATATGGGAGCCCTCCAAGTGCAGTGAGTACCATCTCACGATCGGCTATTGTCTCCCAATAGCCAGTAGATTGTTCCTGATCTCGGTCAGTTTCAGAAAGTATGTTTGGACAGACTCATCCCTGCCTTTCTTCAGATTCTTCAATTGATTCTTGAAGAATAGCACTTGGTTTTCATTGTTTACTTTGAACATTTGTATCAGCTTATCATACATCTCCTTGGATGTGCCTAGCTCAGATATGTAGGCAACCAGACTTTTATGTATGGATTCCCTGATCATTAGCTTTGCTTTGATCTCCCCCTTCTTATACTTGGTTTTAGCATCAGCAGTAGCAGTGGATGGAGGTTCTTGTACCTTACCCAATACATAGTCCATGAGATCATGGTCTTCCAATTTGAGATCTAATATCATCTTCCAAGCATGGAAGTCATCCCTTCCAGTCAGCTTGTCATCCTCCTTGAAGCCATAACTTGTGGAACTCATTTTTCTCAGTTGGTGATTGCTATAAGTTAGGGCTTGTCTTCACCTCTCCTCTGATACCATGTAAATATTTGTAGATGTTCTATGCTTGATGCAATTTTACTTTTATAACAACAATCACATAAATAGTTAAGTAAAATGTTGATAGAACATACCAGTGGATCTATAGAAGACAAACCAGAAACAGAAGAATGTGTTGGTGCGTTACGGCGATCAGTAGGATGTTTCAACCAACAAAGTCTTCTTGGTTGGCCAACCCAAAATGTGTCACAACAGTCCTCAAATCAATTATCCAGTCAACTCAAAGTCAACCCCAGAAAAGTCAACGCAGTCCAGAAAAAGTCAACGCAGGGCAGCAACAAGAAAGTCAACGCAGCTCCAACTTCGGTCAACTTTTTGACCTTGATTTTTGTGCCAATGAGTACGGCCTACAAAAATCGAACTCTCCACAAAATTTCAGCTCAAACGGACCATGCGTTGACCAAAGTCAACGCTGGTCAAACTTGCCCAGAAACCCTAACTGCAGAAAATTGCTGCGGTAAATTTCGTCCTTCAGCTGCAGTAGATTTCGTCCTTCCTCTCACGTGGGAGATGAAACTGCTTCTCAATTGCTTGTAGATAATTAGAGAAGATGTGTGATGAGATGAGTGAAAAGCTCTCCAACGTTCACTGTATTTATATCCATCATTGAGGTGTGTAACACATCTGTTGGGGGTGTAAAACCTTAAGGCCGACCTGCACTTAAATTTATTATAAATAATAAATTCAAAATAAATGTTCTGCTCATCAAATTAAAATCAATTTTATATCGATTTTACACCTCTCCGAAAGAGGAATCCAATACAAATATTGGAATCTTCATCTAAGCATCACAAGATGGAGTTTGGACCTAGTTGTCCAAATTTAACAGAGGGGTAGTATTGGCCAAGGGAATGTTCTGATTCCAGGGTCAAGAGACAGCAAGAGGCAAGAGGAGCAGCAGCAAGGACAACGCAAAGATGCTTCAGAGCCACGTAGAGTAGTAGGGGCAGTGCAGAGGCAGCTAGGGCCACGCAGGGCTGACGTTGGCCTAGCAAAGGCAGCGTAGACCCTCCAAGGGTGACACAGGCCCTCCTAGGGCCACGCAAAGGCTGACGTAGTCCCTCTAGGGCAACACTGGGGCTTCAGAAGCAGCGCTAAGGGTTTCTAGTGTCAGATTTTGGTTGAGTCCTGTAAATCCCTTTTGAGGGTGTGGATCAATCAGATATTTGGCACTAGATCTTCAAGTTAGCTGCAAATTTGATATATTTTATTCTCTGTCGGGTTTTCCAAGCTTGGAACCCAGATTTGTTGTACTCATAACTACTTAATAATAAACCCTCATATCTGTTGCACCGGCTTTCCCCCTTTGGGTTTTTCCGGGGACTTATGTCCAAAAATCCATGTGTCGCTTTGTTGCATGAGTGAATTATTCAGTAAATGATCTGCATGTGTAGGTTGTAGTTGTGTTTATTTTCGGTATTTTCTGAATCTAATTTCTGGAAATAACTTTTATTAATCAAATCAAGTAGGAGGAAATAAACCAATACACTACAGTAGAATTTTCACATCAAATGTGCTGCATCCAACGGCTTTGCAACTGCGCTATCAATGAGGCTTTTCCCGCATTGGGTTTTTTCGAGGACCTTTGTCCGAAAAATTTGTCTCCTTTGTCAGATGTGTGTGATGTTCAGTAAATGATCTGTATTTTTGTAGGCTGCTAGTTGTGTTTACTTCAAAGTTTTTTTGAATATTTCAGTCAAATAACTTCTGTATAATAAAACAAGTAGGATAAGTAAATCAATATTTAGAAGTATGATTTTTGTGCTCAGAAATTTTCACAAGATGGGGTGGGAGATTCACCAAATGGATGTCAAGACTGCGTTCTTGAATGAGGTGATAGAAGAAGTATATATCCAACAACCAGAGGGCTTTGAGACTCATGAGTAGAAGACTCATGTGTGTAGGCTTAAGAAAGCCTTGTATGTACTTAAGAAAGCCCCTAGAGCTTGGTATGGTCGAATTGATTCTTACTTGCAGAAGATGAGATTCGTCAAGAGGGACGCAGATCCCAATGTCTACTATCTGAAAGTTGGAAATCAGCCTCTAATACTTGTGTTGTGCGTAGATAATCTATTCTCGGCAGGATCATCTAGGCTTATCAAGGACTGCAAGGAGAACCTAGCTGCAGAATTCGACATGAAGGACCTAGGGCTGATGAATTATTTTCTAGGGTTGGAAGTTGGCAGAAGAAGGGTGAAATCTTCCTTGGTCAAGGGAGATATGCTACAAAAATCTTGAAGAGATTCAAGATGCAGTTTTGTAGACCGATGGCTACTCCAATGATCACCAACTGGAAGAAGATTGATACGTCTGAATATGATGAGGCTGATCCTACCTTGTATAGACAGCTCATAGGGTCCCTAATGTATCTGGTCAACACTAGGCCAGACATCTATTATGCTATCAACACCCTCAGTTAGTTCATGGTGGAACCAAGGAGGGCACATTGGGCAGCAGCCAAGCATGTACTTAGATAGTTGCAGGGAACAATCGAGCTTGGATTGATATACACCCGAGGCAATGACATCAGACTAAGTGGGTTCACCGACGCAGATTGGGCTGGAAGCTCAGTAGATCAGAAAAGTGAGAGTGGGTACTGTTTCAATGTCGAATCAGGAATGACTTCCTGGTGCAGCAGAAAACAGAAATTTGTAGCTCTGAGCCCAGAGGAGCTATGTGATAATCAGAGTTGCATCAAGCTCTCTGAGAATTTTGTGTTTCATGATCGGTCAAAGCACATTGACATCAAGTGTCATTTCATCAGACACTGTGTCCAGCAGGGAGTTGTACAGTTGCAGTACACTCCGACAAGAGAACAGGTGGCAGACATCCTCACCAAAGCTCTAGTAAAGACAAAGTTTGTCTACTTCATAGAGAAGATAGGGATGATCAAGAATCCATTTCAGTAGCAAAAGTGGACAGATGCAGAATTGAGATGAAGTTGTAGTACAGATGAGGCAGTGACAGTGGTAGTGTCACGGACAGTAGTACACAAGGCAGCAACGCAACAGATGAGGGGCAGAAGCAGCCAGGCATCAGCATCGCAGAGGGCACTTCAAAGTCAGAGCATATGCAACAGGAAAATTGTTAGAACACTTTCCTTGCTAAGAGGGAGTGTTGATTTTTGTAGCATCGGAAAGTGATCTAAGTCCCAAAATTTGTGAGGATGTTTGGACATCAGCATTCTAAAGAACCCAGAAATCGTTTGTGGAAATTCCACTCAGTTTATGTTTTTTTTTAAATAATTAATTATTTTAATGAGGACCCTAAGTTTAAACCTAGGGAAATTAAATAATAAATGGGTCTTAATAAAACAAAGTGTGAATCTTCTAGATAACGAAGATCAAGTCAAGATTTAATCTTAGCCATTGATTAGAGGTCTAATATGGGTCGTTGATTTTTTAATGAAAAGATTATAAAATAAGACTTGAGGGCCATTTGGAAGACAAGCTGGGCATACACTCAGTAACCTGACGGAAGTCGATTCTGAAGGACTAGAGTTCGATTTCAGAGGGAGAGTTCTAGGGCAGAGGAAGCATAAGGCATCAGCAGTGTCAGGGCTCAATCAAAGAAGGAAGCAGAAGGGTAGAGAGGCAACACAGAGGAGCAGTGCAGAGGGCTCACGCAGTAGTGACACAGTCTCTGCATAGATAGACACGCAGGGGTGACGCAGTGAGGGCCAGTGAGTCCCTCAAGTGTCGGGAATTCTCCAGAGGTCTAGAGAGAATTTATCTCAGGTATTTTCTAAAGAAGTTTCTCAATATTTTATGCCAGTCTTTCCTTGTAAAGAATTTGTTGTTGAAGATTAATATATAAACCCTCATTTGCTGCACTGGTTTTCCCACATTGGATTTTTCCGGGGACAATTATCCAAAAATAATTGTGTCATTGTGATTGATTCTTGTGCTTGCATTTTACTGTTCTTTTCTCTATATGTACTTGGTAATAACTGCAGTAGTGTTTATTTTGAAATTTACTGGAAGGGTTTTGTAAATAACTTATTGTGAAAATAAAGTGGAGAAATAAATCTTTAACTGCAGTAGAATTTCATAATTGAAATTTTCACAATTTGATGATAAGAACACTAATTGTAATCAAGTGAAAGAAGAAGCTAATCAAGTTAAGTAAAAATTCATCACAAGCAGTTATCAAAGGAAGAGAAATCAACAAATCTACTTGCCCCTAGATTTCTCAACATGGTATCACAGCTAAGGTGACTACAACAAGGAAAGGCAACTTCAAGAAGATCAAGTCAACAAAAAGAGGATACATAAGGGTTGAGCACAAGGAAATCATTAAAGAGGATTAAGAAGCACCAAGGAGGATCACATCACAAGGACCATCCATCACATCACAAGGATCAAGGAGAAGAAGACCTCAAGGACACTACCTCCACTCAAAGAAATAAGGAGTTCACATTTGAAGCATCTTGAAGCCTCCTCATCCTATGTTATCATCCAAGGAAGCAAGAAAAAGCATTGCTATCATCATCAAATCAAGGTGATCTCCCTCTCTTTAAAGAAAGGATCACATCTCAAGCATATTTGAAGAAAGACATCTCTAAAGAAGCAGTATTGTCATCTTAAAGGAAGCAAACATCATCATTCATCATCAAAATCAAGAAGGCGTCAAGTTGAAGATATCATCATCAAAGGAGCATCTTCACTTGATAAGTAAGTATCTTTATATCTATGTTTGAATCTACTATCAAAATGACTGCATTTTGCAAGGAAAGCAATAAATTGGTTGGGTCATCAAATTTACTTGCATGGAAGAAGAGGATAGATTTGATCCTCGTAGAGAATGAAGTTGTTGAATATGTAAATGGCTCCATTTCGAAACCTTCTCAAGAACAAGCTCAAGCATTAACAAAGTACATGTGTAATGCCCCTTCCTAAATAATTTTGCTAAGAAGATTACAATTTTTGTCATTTTTGTCAATTTTGGGCCTAAGCCAGTCTTGCAGGAAAACAACTTAGGACAAGGGGGTCGAAATTAATCACTTAGTGGAATGTGGGGGCCACTTCTCCAAGAAATACACACTCCCTAGTTGGAAAAATTTGTATGGCTAAGGAAGGAATTCGATTTGCCTAGTGAAGGGGACCACATGAAGGAAGGGAGCAACAATAATAATGGAAGGAAGGCAACATCACAAATAATGGTGGAGAATACATGGATAAAGACTTCACAGATTTCTGTGCAAGGGAGGGTAACAAAAGAGAGTGGACAGCTCCTTATAATCCAGAGCAAAATGGAGTAACGAAGTGGAAGAACAGAACAATAGTTGCGGCAACAAAGGCTATGTTATATGACCGGGACTTGCCTAGATTTTTAAGGACAGAGGCATGCAACACATGTTGAGATTTTGGGGTAGCATCGGGTGTGCTCTAGCTCCGAAACTTTGTGGAGGGGCTGAAACACATGAGATCTCCAAGACTCAGAAAGCATTTGGAGAAATTCCATTTGGTGTAAAAGTTATTCAAATAATTAAATTTTTTAATGGGGACCCTAAGTCTAACTTAGGGAAATTAAAAAATTAAAGAATTAATTTACACATGTGATGAGAATGTTCTAAGTGATGTGGATCAAGCATTCTTTTAATCTTAGCCGTCGATTAGAGATTAGATCACGGTCGTTGGTTTGCCAACGAGAAAGTATAAAGGAAAGGCTGGGCTCAGTTGGAGAACACACATAGCGGATGCACTGAAGCTAAATCGAAATTTTGGCACGAGGTTTGCTGAGGATTTCGAAGTGAGTTTGTAGTGCAGTGAGGGGCAAAGATCGGCAGGGGATGATTTGATCCAAGGCTAAGAATACAGCATCAGAGAGGCAGTACCGTACCAGGCAACGCAGAGGCTAGCCAGAGGGATGCAGTCCAGCGAGGACCATGCAAAGGATTGCGCAGAGGCAGCTTATGCCCAATCATGGTGACGCAGGCCCAACTAGGGCAGCACAAGGGCAGCAGAGACCCAGCTAGGGTGACGCAGGCCTACTAGGGCAGCGCAAACGCAGCGTAGACCCAGTCAAGGTGACGTAGTGGGTACGTTGGCCAGTAGAGGCTGACGCAAGGGTTGGAGGAGCAGCATTGGGGTTCCAGTGGGCCAAAAAGGGTTCGTTATCTGTAATTCTCGATTAAGGATGTGATTCAGCCATATTTTCTGTCTCTGAGTGATAAGGTATAGCTGTCGTGTAATTTCTCTATAGGGAAAACCATTTCTGGTGCCCAGAATGTTGTATTCAGATTCTACATAATAATAAAACCCTCTAGAGTTGTTGCACCGATTTTCCCACATTGGGTTTTTCCGGTGTCATTTGCCTGAAAAATCTGTGTCATTTTTCATGTGTTATGTTCAATAAATGATTTGTATTTGTGTAGGTTGCTATTTGTGTTTACTTCGAAGTTTTTTTGAATATTCAGATAAATAATTTGTGTAAATAAATCAAGTAGGAGAAGTAAATCAATAGTTAGCAGTAGGATTTATGAGCTCAACAATTTTCACATGGTATCAGAGCATTGCAGATCAAGCTGAACCATCAGCAAAGCAGCTGAAGATATTTGCTACAGGAAGGGGAGCTGAAACAACACTGATCCGGAAGAAGGTAGCGCAGCACCAGAGGGACAAAAAACCCTACATAGGTTACGCAGAGGCTGATGCAACACCAAGAGAGGGACGTTGAGCCAGTCTGCTGACATAGAGGCTGACGCAGCACTAGGAGGGTGATGCATGTGAAAATTTTAATTTAGAAAATATTTCTGCAGTGATAGATTTATTTCTCCTACTTATTATTTCAATAAGTTATTTACAAAATTCTTCTAGTAAATTTCAAAATAAATACTACTGCAACATTCACTTATGTATATGCAGAGAAAGGAACAGTAAGAAATATAAACATAAGAAACAATCACATGTACACACTTATTTTTGGACAATTGTCCCCAGAAAAACCCATTGTGGGAAAACCGGTGCAGCGGATGAGAGTTTATATTATTATTCTTCAATAATGAATTCTTTACAATAAATAGACTGGCATATTTCTTTAGAAAACACCTGAGATAGATTCTCTGGTTCCTTCTGTAGACTCCCTAACACCCGGAAGACCCACTATCTCCCTCTGCGTCACTTTGCATGTTTCTTTGCGCAGTCCCTGCGCTGGGCTGCGTCACTCTGCGTGGGCGCACTGTGTTGTTGCTCTGCGCTGCCTTCTGTGGCCCTCTGCGTCCCTCTCTCTTCCTCCTATATCATTGTTGAATCCCTCTCCTTCTTCTGCCTCTACAACTCTGCCCTACAACTCTCCCTCTAAAATCGAATTCTATTCCTTAAGAATCGACTTCCTTTGGGTTACTAAGTGTATGTCTGACTTGCTTTCCAAATGACCCTCTTATCTTCTCATTGACGAATCAACGACCCAGATTAGAAGTCTAATCAATGGCCAAAATTAAAACTTGACTTGATCTTCGTTGTCTAGAAGATTCACACTCTGTTTTATTAATACCCATTAATTATTTAATTTCCCTAAGTTTAGACTTAGGGTCTACATTAAAATAATTAATTATTTTAATAAAACACAAACCGGGTGGAATTTCCACAAATGGTTTCTAGGACCTTTGGAATACTGATGTCCAAGCCTCCTCACAAAATTTGAGACTTGGAACACTTTCTGATGCTACAAAAATCAACACTCCCTCTTATCAAGGAAGGTGTTCTAGAAAAATGCCTGTTGCAAGCTTCTCTGTCTTGAAGCATCCTCTGCGTTGCTAATGCCTGGCTGCTGCCCCTCACCTGCTGCGTTGCTGCCTTCTGTATTGCTACCCATGACCCTATCACAGTCACTGCCTCATTTGTACTGCAACTCCCTCTGAATCCTGAACCTATCCATTCCTGCTACTAAAATAGATTCTTGATCATCCCCATCTTTTCTCTGAAATAAACAAACTTGTTCTTTCCCGGAGCTTTCGTGAGGATATCTACCACTTGTTCTCCTGTAGGAGTGTACTCCAATTGTACAGCTCCCCTTTGGACACAGTCTCTGATGAAATGACACTTGATGTCAATGTGCTTCGACCAATCATGAAACACAGGATTCTCAGAGAGCTTGATGCAACTCTGATTATCACATAGAATGTTGGTCGCCTCCATCTTCTGCTTGGGTAGGTTCACAAGCAATTTCTAAAGCCATATGGCCTCACACGAAATTGTGCTAGCTGCCATATATTCGGGTTCTGCAGAGCTCAGGGTCAAGGATTTATGTTTCCTGCTGAACCAGGAGGTCATCCCCTATCCAACACTAAAACAGTACCCACTGGTACTTTTCCGATCTATTGGGCTCCCAGCCCAATCTGCGTCAGTGAACCCACTCAACCTGATGTCATTGCCTCTGGTGTATTTCAGCGCAAGTTTGACTCTTCCTTTTAAATATCTGAGAACATGTTTGGTTACTGCCCAATAAGCCCTCCTAGGTTCCACCATGAACTTACTGAGGGTATTGACAACATAACTGATGTCTGGTCCAATGTTTACCAGATACATCAGAGAAACTATGAGCTGCCTATACAACGTAGGATCAGCCTCATCATCTTCGAACTTGTCAATTTTCTTCCAGTTGGTAACCATTGGAGTAGCCATGGGTCTACAGTCCTCCATCTGAAACCTTTTCAGAACTTTTGTAGTATATCTTCCTTGTCCAAGGAAGATCTCGCCCTTCTGCTGCCAAACTTCCAACCCCATAAAATAATGCATCAACGCTAGATCCTTCATGTCAAATTCTGCAGCTAAAATCTCCTTGTAGTCCTTGATGAGATTAGATGATCATGTTAGGAAGAGATCATCTACATATAGCACCAGGATAAGAGGCTCATACCCTACCCTCAGATAATAGAGATTGGGATCTGCGTCACTCTTGACAAATCCCATTTTCTGCAAGTAGTTGTCAATTTGACCATACCAAGCTCTAGGGGCTTGCTCCAGTCCATACAAGGCCTTCTTAAGCCTGCACACATGAGTTTTTTGTTCATGCATCTCAAAACCCTTTGGTTGTTCAATATATACTTCTTCCTCTATCACCCCGTTCAGGAACGCAGTCTTGACGTCCATCTGGTGAATCTCCCTTCCCATCTTCACAGCAAGGGATATCATATCGGGATACTGGGGTGAAGGTCTCTTCATAATCTATCCCTTCCTTCTGAGCGTACCCCTTACCCACAAACCTAGCCTTAAACTTCTCGATGGCAGCATATTTGATCTTGTAGGTCCATCTCGAACCTACAACAAATCTATCCTGAGGCCTGGGCACCACTTCCCAGACATCATTCGTCATGATGGAGTTGTACTCCTCCACCATTGCATCGACCCAAACCTGGTGCTGAGTTGCCTCCCCGAAAACTAGATGACTCACCAACCTGTGCTACCAAAGCTTGGTACCTTTCAGGTTGTCTGTGTTGCCTCTTCTCATTTCCGAGGACTCCGACAAGCTCTTCTACATCCCTCAAAATATGCCGCAATTCCTTGCTCTTCTTACCACTAGTAGTGGGTGGATCCACCTGCTCTCGTTCCTGCAAGTCCTCGGGGGATGTATCCCTTGGATCCCCATGGCTTGGAGAGGCAATCGTATTACCCTCCACTGGTCGTTGTGGCTGGACCAGCGGATCCTCCTCAAACTGCGTAGCAGAAGGCATCTCCCGAGATTTTCCGAAGGCCCTCTCCTCCATGAATTTCACATCCCACCCTACCACAATCTTCCTTCTCTCAGGAATTTATATACGGTAATCCTTTGCATTCTCACTATATCCCAGCAGATATCCTTTTTCCACAGTCTTATCCAGCTTCTTCCTCTTCTCTTCAAGCACATGACAATATGCTGCACTGCCAAAGATCCTAAAGTGGTTCACTTCAAGCTTGTTGCCAGTGAAGACACTTTCTGGAATGGTCTTACCCAATGCATTATGAGGAATCTTGTTCTGTACGTAGACAGCTGTATTACAAGCTTCAACCCACAGAAATTTGGGCATGTCTTGATCGTACAACATTTCCCTCGCAGCTTCAACAATAGTTATGTTCTTCCGCTCTGCAATACCATTCTGCTCTGGATTGTATGGAGCAGTCCACTCTCTTCTAATACCTTCCCTTGCGCAAAACTTTGTGAAGTTTTTATCCGTGTATTCTCCACCATTGTCTGAACACAATGTCTTGATCCGCTTTCCCGTCAAATTCTCTACCAGAGCTTTAAACTCCTTGAATCGGCCAAAGACTTCATCCTTGGTCTTCAGAAAGTAAATCTAGGTCTTTCTGGAATGGTCATCAATGAAGGTGACGAAATATTCGGCACCACTAAGAGCTCTAGTGGACATTGGCCCACAGATGTCTGAGTGTATTAAGCTCAACACACTCTTAGCCCTATTGTTGCTTCTATTATATTTTCCTAATACGCACCCTCTGTAGACATCGTCTCGCTTGGTGCTCAGTTCTGGAACTCCTGTGACAGTTTTCTTGAGAATCCTTAACGCCTCATGATGCAAGTGCCCCATTCTCCTATGCCATAGTTCATTCATGTCCTTCTAATCAGTGTTTCCTATAGTGCCATTAGGGATTCGAGCTGTAACTTGTAGAGTTTATTTCTTCCAACTGAGGTGTTTGGTACATACTTTATTTCCAATGAAGTAAACATCATAACCTTTGTTTTGAAGTTGCGACATTGAAAGTAAGTTCATCACCAAACTAGGTACATGTAGTACATTAGTGGCCCGAAGCTTATTGCCAGCTTCCGTTTGAAATACTATGGTACCTCTTCCAATAGGGGTACATTTTGCCTTATTTCCCATGGTGATTTTAAAGTTCATCTGCTCTTCCTGGTAGTTTGAGAAACACTCTCGCACTCCCGTCATGTGAGCAGAAGCCCCACTGTCAATATCCCAGATCTTAGGAGAAACAAAGCTTCATACACAAGCAAATTCTTCTTACATTCTGGATGCCAGAACAAAAACATCGTGATCCATCTGTTCAACGTCATGTGACTCGTCTGAGGTTTCAATGGAAGTTTTGGCACATGCAATCATGGCAATATATAAATCATGTCATGGGATAGGCTTCTCATAGCAACAATGGATGGAATTCAATGGTTTGCGCAAGGGTAACTCCCTATACAACGTGTCACATTGCAAAGTTCTCAACATCATGTGAAAGTTTCAAAATAGAAACCCTACTATAGTGTTTAGGTCTACTTCACCTACTTGTTTGATTAATTAACAAGTTATTAATCTGAATATTCAGAAAAGCACTAAAGCAAATACAAACTACAGTCTACACATCTACATATCATTTACTGAACAACACGCACATGTGACAAAATTACACAGATTTTTTGGACAAATTTCCCCGGAAAAACCCAATGCGGGAAAACCGATGCAATAGATCTAGAGGGTTTTATTATTATGTAGAATCTGAATACAGTTATATAGGCACCAGAAATGGTCTGCCTTACAGAGAAATTACACGGCAGTTGTACCTTTCACTCGGAAATAGAAAATATGGCTGATCCAACCCTCTCTGGGGAATTACCAATTCGATCCCTTTCTGGCCCACTGGAAACCCTCAATGCAGCCTTCTTCAGCCTCTCCGTCAGCCCTCTAGCCCAGCGCAACCTCTACGCAGCGCAGGCTATCACTGTGTCACTCTGGAAGGCTCTACGCTGCCTCTGTGTCACCCAAATGGCTCTACATCCCTCTTTGCATGGCCCCTGCGTCAACGTGGCTGGACTGCGTCCCTCTGGCTGGTCTCTGCGCTGCCCTAGTACAATACTACCTCTCTGCTGCTGTATTCTCGACCTCGGATCAAATAATCCCTTCCCGATCTCTACCCTTCACTGCACTGCAAACTCACTTTGAATTCCTCAGCAAACCCCACCTCAGAAATTCGACTTAGCTTCAGTGCTCTGCAATGTGTGTGTGTGTTCTCCGACTGGCCCCAAGCCATTCTCTTATACTTTTCTCGTTGGGAAACCAACGACTGTGATCTAATCTCTAATCGACGGCTCAGATTAAAGAACTGCTTGATCCATGTCACTTAGAATTAATCCACTTTAATTTTTCTATTTTGCTAAGTTAGACTTAGGGTCCCCATTAAAAAAAAAAATTATTTGAATAACTCATACACTGGATGAAATTTCTCCAAACTCTTTCTGGGTATTGGAGATCTCGTGTGTCTTAGCCCTTCCACAAAGCTTCGGAGCTAGAGCACACCCGATGCTACCACAAAATCTCAACACATCAAACATTTGGTACCCATGTTCATAGTTGGAAACCACTTCATAATTCATTGGAGGGGTGTAGTCACCATCTTGATCCAAAAATTTTAATGATTGTGTACCATTGTGCGCACATGCCCTTGGGGGCTTTTGGTATAAGTTTAAGACTTAATGAATCATTTTTTAATACCCATATATATATATATATATATATATATAGCTCAACTTTTTAGTTTGTAATGTCTTAGCTTAAAGATATCATAAGAGTATATATTCAAAAAAAATGCTCATTTTTTTGTTTTATGCCCAGATTAAAGATAGCATGCTAGCATGCTGACAAAAATGCTATGGCTCTCAAATTCATAGTATGCTAGTAATATCAAAATAATTAAAACCTTCAAACCATGGATACATTATAGACACATCATATGTAGGATAATATAAAGCTTTCTTGTAACACCAAATGTCAATGAAGGAATAAACAAACTATGCAAAGATGTCAACATTAATTATTTCTGCTAGGGACCCCACCTACTTTATTTATATTTTTAATTTCTTTTATAAGCATCATTTTTAAGTCTTTTAGGAGGGATCGTGATGATGGCGTGATGGTTTGTGCAATTTTTTTGTATAAGTGGTGTTGAGATTTTGGGGTGTTGGGGTAGCATCGGATCTGCTCTAGCTCCCAAACTTTGTGGAGAGATTAGAGTACATAAGATCTCCAAGAGCCAGAAAGCGTTTTAAGAAATTCCATCAATTTTAAGAGATATTTAATTAATTAATATTTTTAATTAAGGACCATAAGTCTAACTTAGGAAATTAAAAGATTAAAGTTAATTAAATTAAACATGTGATGAGAATGACTTAAGTGGCGTGGATCAAGCAGCTTCTAATCTTAGCTATCAATTCAAGATTAGATCACGGTCATTGAAGTATCAATGATAAAAGTATAAGAAGGCTTGGGGTCAGTTGGAGACCACACACAGTGGCAGAGCACTGAAACTAAGCTAGAATTCTAGGGCGTGGTTTGCTAAGAATTTTAGAGTGTTTCAGCTGCAGCGAGGGGGATGGTGTAGTCCCAAGCCAAGAGCGCAACAAGGGCAGAGAATCAGCGGACCAGAGCACCGCAAAGGAAGCAGCAGCTACGCAAAGCAGCCATAGCCCTGCAGGGGCAGCGCAGAGGCAGCAAGAGGCCAGGAGGGCTGACGCAGTCCCGGGAGGACTGATGTTGGCCAACCAGGGCAGCGCAACCCAGTCTCGAGTGACGCATGCCCTTCCTAAGCAGCGCAGGGGCTGATGCAGGCCAACAGGGCTGACGCAGAAGGCTTCAGAGCAGCGTTGGGGTTTCTGAAGACTGGAAAAGGCTAAGTTCTGTAAATCCTGTTTGAGGGTGTGAATCAGTCAGTTTTCTGTCTCCAAAACAGAGGTATAGCTGCAGTCTTTTATTTCTTTGTCAGGTTAACCAGTTTGGTGCCCAGATCTGTTGTACTTAGATTCTGCTTAATAATAAAATCCCTCTAGCAGCTAGAAGACCGGTTTTCCTGCATTGGGTTTTTCCGGGGACGGTTGTCCAAAAAATCCTTGTGTGTCACTTTTTCATTGTGCATGTTATTCAGTTTAGATCTGCATGTGTAGGCTGTTAATGTATTTACTTCGATGTTAATGCTAAAAATTTTATATTAATAACTTAATGTAAGTAGGAGAAGTAAATCAGAAATTTAACAGTAGGGTTTGTTAGTCATCAGTATTTTTCACCTGTTGTTGATGACTAGATTCCTTAGCTAAGTTTTCTAGAAGCTAATCTCAAATTGTCAATTTTTCATCTAGAAAACACCCCAAACAAATTTTTTGTCCTCCTACCCCTTCCTGTCAGTCTATGATGAGAACAATCTCCAGTTTTCAAGCCCTGTCCTGTTTCAGCGAATTATCCCTATCTAGAGTTGTCTTAGCTTGGTTTATCTGCTGTCATTTACCCTTGTTTCTCATGCCATTCACTATCCAAAGGTTGACAAAGTGTCTGCAACTCTATCCCTGGTCATCTTGTCATTTGAAAATCTGATCATGCCTAAGAAAACACTTAGAATCTGTCAAAATTGTCCCTAAGTTAGATTGTGGTGTTTAGGGAGTTTTTCCTTGGCTAAGATATCCTAGGCCAAAAAGCCTCTGTCTAGTATCAGTCAACCATGAATCAGTTCCTTTCTGCAAAGCAAGCATTGTGCTATCCATAGGTCGCACACCACTAAGAGGTCGCTTTGTCTCATGTCAGAAAAAGTTCAACAAAGATCCAAATCAGGAAAAGAGAAGGTTTGTCATTGTCTGAAGAAATATGCTTAGATCAGGCAAAATCTCCATGAAACAACAAAAGAGCTCTCCAAGGTTCCAAAGCATCTGTTTTTACATCTCTACAAGGGTGTAATTTAATGATGATCAGTGTACAAAGGAGGGCAAAAAAGGAAAATTTCAACAGGTCCTTCATGCTGACTTAGTTTACCATCAAGGCAAGTAAAGTACAGTAAGTAAGAGCAGCAAGTGTGCATATTATAAACCTAAAGGTTGCCTGAGGAGCAGAGATCATTCCTCATCAATGAAGCAAATGAAGTAAAATGAGATGTTGATCAGCAGTGCTCCATGATCTCCTCCAAAAAGTAGTGCTGCATAATCTTCCGAAGGGCATCATCATGTAGGGCATAAGAAGACAGTTGCTTCTTATGCTACCTTGAACCTGGGATGTGAACATTAATCAAAGGCAATTTCAAGGTACCCTGAAAACACAGTCAAGGGAAAGTTAGTTCAAAGGTTTCCAACAGTGAGCATTATCCTTATACCAACCACTTTATTCACTCCCTAAAAACTTCACAGTGATATGATACCAAGCAAAGACATATATTGCAGAGCAAATGACACAGTGTTGAAATAAATGAAATTTCATGTGTATGATGATAACCTCCTTCATGAAAAGTAGATGGTTTGAAGCACAATGACAGAAAACTCCTTCGTATAAAAGCAGAGGGTTAGAAGACATATTGTTTTTACCTCCTTCACTAATAAGCAGAGGGTCAAACATATTGTTGAGAAACTTCAGTGGCTGCTTGGCGCTTTTTCCTCCAAAGATGAACAGAGAATGCATAGCAGGGTTTGAAATGTTGTTTTGATAAAGTCTCTGTTGGTAAGACCATGTTGAGAAACAGTGGTAAAACAAATGAAAGTTCGTAAGTTAAGGGCCTATTTCACATCAAAAGCAAGACAATGACATGATGGTGCTAAAAAGCCTCTGTTCTTATGTTGATGAAGGCATCCTCCAAAGGACAAAATCCGAGGCTAAAGTTTTGTTTAAAAGCACCCTCATCTGAATGGTAAAATTGGTAGACTAAGCTCTGTTTTTAGTCATTTCTGCATACTGGTATAGAGAGGCATT
The DNA here is from genome assembly GCA_034641835.2 of Pinus albicaulis. Taxonomy (NCBI): domain Eukaryota; kingdom Viridiplantae; phylum Streptophyta; class Pinopsida; order Pinales; family Pinaceae; genus Pinus; species Pinus albicaulis. The sequence goes on along the minus strand of CM076581.1, from coordinate 1,293,243,791 downwards.
CACACAGAAGGTTCATGTTGAAAAACATTTTTTATGGTCTATCAAAAGTACTCCCTCCAAGTGATAAATAAAGGGAGAGCGCCAAAGGTTTCTTTCCAGCTCATTTAAAAGACAGTGGGCACATTATTAAGTTGCAGGGATTCTCTTCAGGACAAATAGAAGGTCTACACATAGTCAAGAGAAACTATTAATACAAAGCGCCTAAAAATAACAGTGGCCTCCTTCACAAAAGCAGAGGGTCAGCTCTCCAAATGATTAACAGTCTATATAGATTAACTTATTCAAAGGGTAAAGCAGACATATAGGAAACCAAGTCTTGGTCAATGCAAGGAATTTGCTTTTTAAGATATTCTGAATCAGAGGATCAATTCAAGTCTCAAGTTTGAAGTGGCCACCTTCGAAAGGACAAAAAGGCACACTGTCTGATAAAGACAAACTCTTTGTGTTCTAAGGTGATCTTCTTGGAAAACAGGCAAAAGGTCAAGTCATGGCTAATGACCTCCTTCAAGAACAAGTGGAAAAGGTCAAAACATGTTTTAAACACCTCCTTCACTTCACAAAAACAGAGGATGCATTATGGTGTTGAGAAGCTTCAGTAGTGGTTTTTCATGGTGACCTCCCTTGTAGACAAACAGAATCAAATCATAGTTTGATAACCTCCTTTGTGACAAACAAGGTGTTAACAACAATCATCAAGGTTAGAAAGGTTTTGAAGAGAAATTTGCAGTGACTTTAGAGTGAAGACATTAGCCCTTTTTCAAAGTTCTTTCTCAACAATCAAAGGAAGAAAATCTATGTTCAAATACAAAATCACAGTTTCATTTTGTTTTTAGACAAATGATAAGGTAAACAGAGGATTTGCATTGTGGTTTGGAAAGGCTGCAACAGTGGTTTTTGTAATGACCTCCCTTGTTGACAAATCAAAGAAAAAAACAGTTTTTATAGCCCTTTTCAAAACAAGCAGAGTTTTATGGTGACCTCTTTGCAAACCAACCGAGACCAACACGGTTAAAGGGCCTATTCACCTCATAAAACAGTGGACATATGATGGTGTCAAAGGGACTGTTTGTAATATTTTTGTGAAAATTTTTCAAAATGTTATAACCTTGGTAAATGATAAGAGATCCCACAGGGCAACTATTTAGGTTGAAAGGGCCTCCATAGGAGCATTATGAAGAAAGACAGCTTAGAAAAGATAAAACAGTTGTTAAAAGGGCAACCTCAGAACACAAGTGAACATAGCCACTATTCGAAAAGTTCATCCAGAGCACAAAAAGAGAGAAGTTTAAAATTGATAGAAGAAGTTTTGAAGAAACCCTTATGAGTATAAAGGGCACGAAGCCAACAGTCATTATCACTTTGCAAACCAAGTCACTGAAAGATAACAAGTATTGAGCAAATTTTGAATCATTTTGAGCTTGATTTTATGCGCGGCATGCCTGTGCCTGGCACCCATCTGAACGCGGCGCGGTTGCCATTTCCGCCTTCATCCAAGCGTTCGGACCATGAAACAAGCTCCTCCCACCTGCATTATACTCTTGTGCTCATCATCTTTCATGTTTACCACTGCAATTGCCAAAATTCACCTCCTGCACGCTCATTTCTGAACTGCTCGGGCCACCTCTGAATGGCCTGGTCCACCCTTGAACGGCCCACCACCCGGGCACCCGGCCCACTGACAACACAGATTTTCAGAAAAGGTGCCAAGGTCAAATCTTCAACAAAGAAATCATCTCCAACTACAGCTAAAGGCATACAAAAGAGGTATTTATATGTTTTATCCAGAAGTTCTGTTTTAGAGATTTGTTTGAAAATCACAATTCCAGAAGAGAAGATCAGTAATTCTAAAAAGGAGTAAAAGTATGTTGTTTGATAGAGACCTCCTTGCCAAACAAAGGAGAAAAACATTTATATGCTAAAGAGAAAAGAACCTGCTCAATAGGTCACAGAATTTTGTTTTCTAGCCTTCTAAAAAACAGTGATTAAAGGAGGAAGTTTATTGTCAAGGGGCTTGTTGAAAGTTTCAAAGGGGTTTGGAGGCAGTTAAAGGGAAAACACAGCTTGCTTTTCAAGCATATCATGTTTATTAAAGAGAAGAAGGAACAGTGATTAAAGGAGGTGTTTTGGTCCCCCAAAGAGGCGAAAAACAGTGATTTTTTGACTTTCTACCTCACATATCAGCAAGGGCTAATTTTTGGTTTTTTCCACTCAGTTCAGTTTTTAACATACTTCCAGGGATCAGTTTGGGAAAAATCAAATAGTTCTAGAAACTAGACATCCAGGGCTTTCCAACGAGCCATCACTGGCCTCGTTTCGACATCGAGAGGTCCCTCAAAAGTGGTCTACAAGACGGGGAATTTTCTGCTGCTACGTTCCTGTAGCATTTTGGCAAAAAAGGCAGTTTTCTGAAGTGGCTTATCCAAATGTGCGTTAAGCCTTTTTTGGCCATTGTCAGTTAGGAAAAGTCAATTTTATTTCCTTTTTTAGCATTTTAAGATATTTTTAAGGATATTTTGTGCCTTGGGCTTTGCAAAGCCTCAAGGACAAAATCAGATATTTGTAATAGGCCAATGGCCTTCTAGTTACTCTTGGATAGTTTATTTCTCTTTAGCCTATATATTCCAAGAGATTTCATTGTATCAAGAGGCTGAACTTGATGATATAGAGCAATACATGATATTACAAGCTTTAAAGAAACACTTTGTCTCATGATGTGGATGATTTCTTGTTTGTCTTGGATGGTGGAAGAGGACCGTTTGTTGGATTCCTTGGCTTGGTAAAATGGTATAGTGTTCCTACCTATATGTTTTCCTTAGTTTATCATACATGTTTCCATGTTTCTTGCTTGCTGTAGGTCAGTAAAAAATAGATTTGAGACATGCCCATGGAGGCACCTCAAGTTTCCTGATTTCATTACAGCTTCTATGTTTTTCTTCTTTCTTAGTTATGTCAAAGAATTCTTAACTACCCTAAGAACTTGTTATCAATTTCATTAATGGTTATTATGTATGCTATCAAGTATGATTCAAGGTATGCCCTGCTTACTCCTAGCTATCCAAAACCCCATCACTGAAACCTTTCTCTGAATATTTGATTGTCCTAGTTGAACCAAAGAGGTCTTGTTTCGATCTTGCCCTTTGCCTATGCTCTGCAATCTTAGTTTCAAAGTTCCCAATAGCTCAAAATATGATGTCTAGGAGTTCCCTCTTCGTATATTGAGTTGTTTGTCTGTCTTGTATTTTTTCCCCAAAGTCTGAAGGCGATTTTCCCAAAGTTAGAGGGTCTTATACTTCTATGTATCGCTTGAATGTTTATGTTATGCATCTATCAGTTTGAAGTTTCATTTATAGTGATTAATGGTTAGCCCTACCACATGGATGTTTGCTGTAAAACTATTTATGCTTAAACCTCTTTTTCCTTTCACAAATTTAGTGTCCATCCCATTTCATTCCACCACCTAAAAGAATCCATTTTACCTCGACCAAATCGGCCCTGCAATATACCTTGTCCCCCCTGTGAGGCAGTGTCAACCTTACGACCCCATAGCTCAGTTGATTTGACAATTTTTTTATCTATCTATCCTTGATCAGTTCTTCCCTCAAAAAACCTAAAACAAACTAAAAACACACTTAAACAACTAGCCTAAAATCAAATACATAAGAAGCAAACAAATCTACATCCCTTGCACAAATAGAGAAAGCCCTCTCTGAGTCCAGGAAGGCTGCCGCTAGGTCCTCGGGCTCCAAAGTTGGTTTGATGTTACCCTGTCATTTGGCTTGCCAATCTGCCAAATCACGGGACTAATAGGGTTTTTGTTTGAGCATATTTAGAAATTTCCACATGGTATCAGAGCGATTGCAGATCTAGCTTAATCTTCAGCAAGAAGGCTGAAGAATATCTGTTGCAAAAAGCAACAGCATAAGCAGATAACTCGGAGAGGGGCAGCGCAACAGCAGAGGGACGCAAAAGCAGCAGGGCCACGCAAAGGGTTGACGCAGTCCTTACTGGGTGATGCAGAGGCAGCGCAGAGTCACCCAGAGGAACGTAGGAGTAGCCTGGGCTGCGCTGGGCCAGTCTACTCACGCAGAGGCCAGCTATGGTGATGTAGTGCAGACGCTGATTATTATGCAGAGTGTCGTGATTTGGAAGTTGAAGCTACAGACCTTCAGTAGTTGCTGGTGGGGTGAAGATTTTGCCAGTGCAGAATTTAGCCTAAGCTAAGTTGACATCGAGTGGGAGGAGAATAGCTTCTCAAAAGATTTCTTGCCAAAGAAGTCCGAAGATCGATCGGCAGATTGAAGAGAGCTTATTTGTTGTGATTGGAAGGCTTCCAAGAGAGGGAGTCAATTATCAAAGGGAGTAGATGGTGCCTTTCTCACCAAGGACCCTAGATCTGAGTCTCTAGAAAAGAGAGGAGGATCAGTTCCGACAAATATTTGAGCAGATGGTGCTACATGGACTGCATGATCAGGATAGGTTTGACGGCCTGTCCAACTTTGCAATCTGGAAGGCCAGAATCCTGGTAGTCATGGAGGCATACGGCTTGAGGAAGCATGCAGAGAAAGTCTTGGCTACACCGACTGATGCGAAACTCCTGGCAGAGCATAATGAAGCAACAACACATGCCAAGCACTTCATCATGGACGGGGTAAAAGATCATGTGGTACCACACATAGCTGAGAAGGCGATGGCTCATGAGATGTGAGTAGCCCTAACCACATTGTATGAAGGAAGATCCGTCCAAAGAATGATGCTTTTGGAGAACCAATTGAGGTTATTCGTGACTGCCAAGAGAGAGGAGATCGACCCTTTTCTATCCAGACTACAATCGATCCGGGATCAGCTAACTGGCATGGGGGTCAAGGTAGATGACGATGTCATGGTGAGGATTGCTCTCAATGCAGTCACAGAGGACTGGGAAACTTTTGTCCAAATTGGAAAATTCTCTTGGGCAGAGCGGACCTTCCCAGCTAGGACAACATGTGGGCTACCCTCCGACAAGAGGAAATCCGTCGGATGACCAATAGACAGTACAACACTGGTTCGAGAAAAGTGAAGAAGGAAGAAGAGGAAGATGCAACCTTGGCATCAAAGAGGCAGCAAGGGAAAAAGAAGCGTGATCTATCGTAGACCAAATTTTTCTAGTGCAGCGAACTTGAACATTTTGCCAGCAATTTTCCTCAGAAGAAAAAGGACAAAGAAGCTTCTAGTTCGAAGGCTGTTGTAGCAGACAATGGCTCTGAAGATGAATTAGCCATGAGCGCTCATGAACCACGAAAGTGGGGCGATCTTGATCTGTAGAGTAGCTACAGAGTGAGGGCGGGATCCTTGAGTAGCCCAAATCTTGAATCACATCCGTGCTACGGGAGCCTTAAGACAGTGGCGGGACAAGTGGAGCAGTGGGGGCAGAGAATCACAGATGGAGCAGAGGCAGAGCTGGATGCTGAAAGGGAGCAGCGCAGTGCAAATGCAGCAGCAATGTAGTAACAGCAACGCAGAGGGGTTGATGTGACTTCAACAGTGCAGAGCAGGCTTGCTTACGCAGTGCAGAGCTCCAGCAGCGCAAAGGTTTCAGAAGGACAGTGCAGCGCAGCAACAATGTAGGGGACTTCAGCGCAGAGGAGGTCTGCTTACGCAATGCAGAGCTACAACAGCGCAGCAGCCTCCAGATGACAGCGCAGAGCAGCAACCTATGGAGCTTCAGTGATGAGATGCAGCCCAACTGACTTGTCTGTCAAAGATTGGGCAAGAGTACTTCAGTTGCTTACTCTCAGCAACTGATTTGCAATGCAACAGTTGGCAACACGATGCAGCAATTTGACAGGGATCTGCAATACGAATGTAGCAGTGGTGGTGGCAGCGTCATGGGCAGCAATACAGAAGAGCAGCAGCAACGTTGTGATGTAGGGCAGCAGGCCAAGCATCAGCGCAGAGACCCACACAAGAGATCATGCGGATCTTCGGGGTGAAGTATTGTTGCTAAAGAACATTCCTTGCTAAGAGGGAGTGTTGATTTTTGGGTGTTGGGGTAGCATCGAATGTGCTCTAGCTCCCAAAATTTGTGGAGGGATTAGAATACATAAGATCTCCAAGACCCATAAAGCGTTTTAATAAATTCCATCAAGTTTAAGAGATATTTAATTAATTAATCTTTTTAATTAAGGACCCTAAGTCTAACTTAGGAAAATTAAAAGATTAAAGTTAATTAAATCAATCATGTGATGAGAATGACTTAAGTGGTTTGGATCAAGCAGCTTCTAATCTTAGCCGTCGATTCAAGATTAGATCACGCCCGTTGAAGTATCAACAAGAAAAGTATAAGAAGAAGGCTTGGGGTCAGTTGGAGAACACACACAGTGGTAGAGAACTGAAACTAAGCTAGAATTCTAGGGCGTGGTTTGCTAAGAATTTCATAATTGTTTCAGCTGCAGCGAAGGGTAGTATTGGCGAGGGGGATGGTGTAGTCCCAGGCCAAGAGTGCAACGAGGGCAGAGAAGCAGCGGTCCAAAGCAACGCAGAGTAGCCATAGCCCAGCAGGGGCAGTGCAGAGGCAGCAGGAGGCCAGGAGGGCTGACGCAGTGCCAAGAGGGCTGACGTAGTCCCAGGAGGACTGATGCTAGACAGCCAGGGCAGCGTAACCCAGTCTGGGGTGACGCAGGGCCTTCCTAAGCAGCACAGTGACTGATGCAGGCCAATAGGGCTGACATGGATGGCTTCAGATCAGCACTGGGGTATCCGAAGACCGGAAAAGGCTAAGTTTTGTAAATCTCGTTTAAGGGTGTGAATCAGTCAGTTTTCTGTCTCCAGAACAGAGGTATAGTTGCAGTCTTTTATTTCTCTGTCGGGTTAACTAGTTTGGTGCCCGAATCTGTTGTACTTAGATTCTGCTTAATAATAAAAACCCTCCAGCAGCCAGAAGACCGGTTTTCCTGCATTGGGTTTTTCCGGGGACAGTTGTCCAAAAAATCCTTGCGTGTCACTTTGTCATTATGCATGTTATTCAGTTTAGATCTGCATGTGTAGTCTGTTAATGTATTTACTTCGATGTTAATGCTGAAAATTTCAGATTAATAACTTACTGTATGTAATATCCCCAAAGGGAAATAACCAGTAATAAACAGAAATATGCCAGACAGATATAGAAAATACAATGCATCACTCAACAAACAAGACATAGATGCCAGAAAACTGAGCCATTTTATTAATCTGAAAGTACATAGAGAGGAGTACAAAAAAAATCAGAGTAAGTGCACCTATCCTTGCCCTAGGCAAGTGGAGACCCTCTCAGATAAATAATGGCTGCAACAAGGACAGCGTCCTAGCTGCTCTGAAGACCGAAGCTGGACTGCGCTGGTGCTATGAGCTGAAGACCGGAAAATAGCTGATCTCAAAACTCCAAACCCTCATCAATGGAAAACGCTGTCTCTGCTAGTGACAGCGCAGAAACAGATGAAGCACTAATCACCAAAACCTCCAGATAGATGGATCAGCTACTGAATGCTAGAAAACGCTGTTGAGCCCACCTCACACAAGCCTGCTCCTTAGATCAGCGTCCTACCTGGTGGATCTGCCTCCTGAATGCCCAGATCTGCTGGATCTGAAGCCTCCAAACCTGATCTGCGTCCTATCCCTCCTGATCTGCGTCCTCCTAGGTCAGATCTGCTACCAACCCTTCAGATCTATGCTGGATCTGACAATATCTCTTCAGATCTGCAGCCTCCAAGGCTGGATCTGATGTTATCTCTTCAGATCTAGGCTAGATCTGCCAATATCTCCTCAGATCTGCAATCTCCCAAGCTGGATCTAGTGCTATACCTTCAGATCTGCAACATACAAAACTAGATCTGCAAATATCTGCTCAGATCTACCCTCTCCAAGGCTGGATCTATCAATGTGCCTTCAGATCTGCAACCCTCTCCTCAGAAATGGACAGCGTCCTCACTCCCAGGCTGATCAGCGTTCTTCCTCCTCCTGGACAGCGTTTCCTCTGCTCAGATCTGGACTGCGTCCTCCCTGGGACAGCGTCCTCACCCTCCTGAATTGATCAGCGTCCTCTCTCCTGATGAGACAACGTCCTTCCTTCTCTGAACTGCGCAGCCACAAGAGGGCTCCTCCCTCTCCAGATTTGCACCAGAATCTGCTGCTACCCTGCTACTGAAACTGAAAGATGTACTCAGAACAACCTTACTAGGGCGGGCACTCGAAGTCCCCCGAAGCTAAGGGTGAAACCAGAAATAACCTTACCAGGGCAGGCACTCGAAGTCCCCCGAGGCTAAGGGTGAGATCTCTGACCAGAGACACTCGTGCACTAAACAGTGCTGCAGACCGACTAAACAACCGGCGTGCTGAAGCAGACAGAAGTCCAGCTATCAATAATAATATCAAATCATGAATGCCCCAAATGAGGTGAGACCCCCTCCTTTTATAATGCTAAACTCCCTCCAAAACCTTAACTGCGTCCTTCACCTTGCAGTTACCCTTGGGTCAGCGTGAGGCCTCCCATCATATACGTGTGGACCCCCAAGGCCCCTCTTTAAGTTATAACGTTAATCAACTAGGAAAACACTTTATTTTATAAAGTGAGGTGACTAAAGTGAGGTGACCCCTCTTATTTCTCACTTTATTTATTATTTCTAGCTAAAGCGGCAAATTTAAACAAAAATGAAATATTCCAATTAGCAAGGCTAATTGGGAATATTACAGTCTCCCCCGGCAAAACGTTGCTTGTCCTCAAGCAACTGAAGTGATGGATGCTATAAGATCCTCTCATCCTCCCAAGTGGCATCCTCATCCGGCAAATTCTTCCATCTCACCAAGAACTCTCTGATCTTCCTGCTACGCAGCTGTCTCTCCCTGGTGTCAATAATGGCCTCCGGCTGTAACACCAAGTGCCCCTCATCATCTGTAGGCGGTAGCTCCCCTGTGACTGTCACATGCTGACCCAGTGCCTTCTTCAGGCATGATACATGGAAGATGTTATGAATCCGGCTGCCTTGGGGCAGTTCCAACTCATATGCAACTTGCCCGATCCTGCGTATCACCCTGTATGGTCCATAAAAACGAGGCTTTAGCTTCTCTACCCCCTTCTGTTTGAGCGAAGACTGTCGGTATGGCTGTAACCGTAGGTAGACTAGGTCCCCTACCTCAAAGTGTCTCTCCACCCGACCCTTATCAGCATACAACTTCTGCTGATTTTGTGCTGTGGCTATGTTGTCCTTGAGAGTCCGGAGGATATCTTGGCTCTCTTGGATCCATAACTTGGCTCGCGGAGCCCTGCTTACACCAAACATCATGTCCACAAAAGATAGGGAATGATATCCATACAATGCATAGAAAGGTGTCATACCGATAGACATATGGTGGGTTGTGTTGTAGCAGTACTCGCCCAGATGTAGCCATTTCAGCCACGCTCTCTGCTGCCCGCTGACCTAGTTACGCAAGTAGCCCTCTAGCCACTTGTTAACTATCTCCGTCTGCCCGTCCGTCTGGGGATGATAACTAGTGCTCGGTGTCAACTCGGTCCCCACTAGTCGGAAGAGCTCCTGCCAAAATCCACCCATAAAACGGCTGTCCCGGTCGCTAACAATGGTCTTGGGTAGACCATGCAATCTGAAAACCTCCCGGAAAAACAACTCTGCCACCTGTGCCGCTGTGTGATGTGCCGAAATGGCGAAGAAATGAGCATACTTCGTCAGCCGATCAACTACTACGAAGATGCAGTCCTTGCCCTGTACTGTGGGCAACCCCGTGATGAAGTCCATCGAAACACTCTCCCATTTCCCCTCCGGAATGGGAAGTGGCTGCAGCAACCCCGCGGGATGGCTCACCTCTCCTTTGTTCCGCTGACAAACCTCGCACTCCCTGACATGCCGGAGTACGTCCTCCTTGAGGCCCTTCCATGCAAACCTCTCCCGGATGGCCCTGTACATCTTGGTGAACCCCTGATGGCCCGCCAATGGTGAATCATGTGAAGCCCGGAGTATCTTCTCCTTGAGCTGAGATCCCTCAGTCAAGAAGATCCTGTCTCTGTAATAAATGACCTCATCGGCCACCCTGTATCTGCTATCTGCTACCTGCCCATCCAGTACCTCGCATGCAAATCTATCTTTGGAGTACTCAACCAGTAGTCGAGCCTTCCAGTCAGCGTCCAAGCTCATGAGTGATAGCGTGGCTGGTCTACAGGAAAGGGCATCAGCCACCACGTTATTCTTCCCTTTGACATACTCTATGTCAAAGTCATAAGCCTGGATCTTGCTGATCCACTTCTGCTGCCTCTCCTGCAACTGTTTCTGCTCCAGAAAGTACTTCAGGCTGTTATGATCTGTCCTCACCCTGAATCTACCACCTACCAGGTACTGCCGGAATTTGGCCAACGCATGCATGATGGCCAACATCTCCTTATCATATATGGGATATAGTCTCTCGTGTGGAAGGAGCTTCCTGCTCTCGAACGCAATCGGGTGACCCTCCTGCATCAATACTGCTCCAATCCCCTCTCCTGATGCATCGCACTCTAGGACAAAGGGCTACGTAAAATTTGGCAATGCCAACACGGGACAACTGCTCATCACCTCCTTGAGCTTATCAAAAGCTCGCTGTGCCGTATTCGACCAACTGAATGCTCCCTTCCTCGTCAACTCCGTGAGGGGTGCAGCAAGCTGAGAGAAGCCCTTGACGAACTTCTTGTAATAGGTGCAAATACCAATGAACTCTCGAAGTTCTGTTACATTCCGTGGCTCTGGCCAGTCCCTGATAGCCCGGATCTTCTCCTCGTGGACTCTCACCCCGTCCACTCCTATGATGTGCCCCAGATATAGCATCTCCGTCAATCCAAACTCACACTTGGAGAGCTTGGCAAAGAACTGCTGCTCCTCCAGAATGTGCAAGACCGTCTCAATGTGCTGTAGGTGCTCCTCCCAGGTCCTGCTGTATATAAGGATATCATCAAAGAAAACCAGCACGAACTTCCTCAGATGATCCCTGAAAATGTGGTTCATACAAGACTGGAAAGTAGCAGGTGCATTGGTCAACCCAAATGGCATGACCAGAAACTCAAAGTGCCCATAATGACACCTGAAAGCGGTCTTGGGAATGTCCCGTTCCCTCATGCGTATCTGATGGTACCCGGATCTCAAATCAATCTTTGAGAAGAACCGTGCTCCTCTCAACTCATCCATCAGCTCGTCGATCCTGGGAATGGGGTACCTGTTCTTCAGGGTCTTCTTGTTCAGAGCCCTGTAATCAATGCACATGCGTAATGTACCGTCCTTCTTCTTCACCAGCACTACCGAAGAAGCGAAAGGACTGGTGCTGGGTCGAATGTGCCCAAGGGCCAGCAACTCCTGAATGGCCCGTTCTATCTCATCCCGATAAGCCTTGGGATGCCTATACGGTGTGGTGATCACTGCCTGTATCCCCTGCTCCAGCTCGATCGTGTGCTCAAACCCCCGATCTGGTGGCTGTCCTGGCGGAATGTCTCCAAAAACTACCGCATATCTGTCGAGAAGAGTCTGTAGATCAGGGTGCACCGTCCGTCCTGTATCTACTGCCTCCGAAGCCCGCAACTCTACCGCCCACTCTATATCTCCCTTGCGGAATGTCGCCTCCATGCTGTGTGCCGATACTGTCTGGGGTGGATATGTGTTCTGCCCTCGTATCTTCTCATGCTTCCCCATCTTGGGATCATCCCACTCCATCTCTAAGGCCTTCCAATCCGTTGTGACCTTCCCCAGAGTAATAAGCCACTGAACCCCCAATATCACATTGGTGTCCGGGATGTCCACCACAAAGAAGTGATCGGTCAATGTATAGGTGCCCATTGTCACTGATAATTCTGGTACATATCGAGCACATGCCATGGTCTGATCTCCTGGTACCAAAACGGAAAACCCATCAAAGCCCTCCGTCGGTATGCCTCTCCGTGCAACCATCTGGGCATCAATGAAGTTGTGGGTAGCCCCACTGTCGACTAAGACCGAAACCCTCTGTCCGCGCACTGTCCCTCGTACGCGCAATGTCAGATACTTGGGGACTCCTCGTAATGCTGCGAGAGCTCCCCCAGTAGGTGCGAATGATGCCCCACCTGCATCGGGTGGTGGAGGTGGTAAGGTACTCTGCGCTGCATAACAGCCTCCTGCCTCCTCATCATCCACCTCATCCTCTTCCCCGCTGCTCTCGGAGAAGACCTCTATGAAATGTGCCTTCCCTGCCGTACATTTGTGTCCCGGTGCCCACGGCTCCTGGCAGGTGAAGCATAATCGCTTCCGTCTCAGCTCTCTCCTGGCCTCATCATCAAATTGTCCTCGTCTTGGATTCGCCTTGGGAGGCGGAACCCTCGTGTCCTTACCCTTAGGCTGGAAAGCCTGTCTCTGGGGATAAGGTGGCCGAGTCCTAGGCAAGACATCTTGTAGGTCACGGGCCCTACTGATAGCATCCTGTAGTGTGGCCGGTTTGTTTGACCGGACTAGGCCACGAAGTGGCTCTGACAGACCCTCCACAAACATATAGACCATCCGAGCTGTCGATAAGTCAGGTACCATCACTGAGACCCTCAAGAAGTCTGAGATGTATGCCTCTGCACTCCCCGTCTGTCTAAGCTTGGTTAGCTCAAAGAAAGGCTGCTCCGGGTCCTTCTTGTCAAAACGCTCCACCACTCTCCTGGTGAACTCAGCATATGTCGTCACTGCGGCATGTCCCAGTGTTGTCATCCCATGAAACCACCAGTCCTAGGCCTCACCCTCTAAATGCAATGCAACCATCTTAATGGCCTCCCTCTCTGGCATCTGGTTAAGCTGAAAATAGATGTCCAGCTTCTCCACCCAGGACCTTGCCGTAGTCTTCTGCGAACCATCAAACATCGGCAAATGGAATTTACTCGCTGCACGGTGACTATCACGGTGGGATCCACGTCCCTTGTGTTGGTCCTGCTCATGGGCTTGCCGCCACATCGGAACTGGATATAGCGCTCTAAGGGGAAAGCATCCATGAACGCCTGACCTAGGCCCTGCCAGTCTGCAAAAATGGCCGCATGTTGGGCTGGACCCCCATCTCTAGGTGCTGTCGACCCCTCGTCCTCTACCGGAAAGGTAGGCATGGTGGGTCGCGTGGGTGCGGAATTGACCCTCTGTGCACCACCCTGTACTCCTGTCTCTGCGTCTTCGAATGTGGGCATATAGGGTCTCTGCGCTGTCACATTGGGAATAGCGTCTGGTATGTAGCGAGACACGCCCGATCCTTCTCCTACCTGGTGAACCCTAGGGGGTTCTCTCTGTGCTACCTCTACAGCTGCAACCCTCTTGGTTACATCCTGCATGTGATGGATGAGTGTATCCAACTTCTCAGCTATGTCTTCCATTGGATTCCGCTGTTCTGTCTCTGAATCAGAATCACTTCCCCCGAAGAGACTCTTCCGATGGATGTAGGGGTTATCCCCAGGCGTCATAGACTGCTAGCACCGCAGGCTGAGCCAGATCTATGCTCCGATACCACTGTAATATCCCCAAAGGGAAATAACCAGTAATAAACAGAAATATGCCAGACAGATATAGAAAATACAATGCTGAACCAGATCACTGAACAATTACACATAGGATGCCAGAAAACTGAGACATTTTATTAATCTGAAAGTACATAGAGAGGAGTACAAGAAAATCAGAGTAAGTGCACCTATCCTTGCCCTAGGCAAGTGGAGACCCTCTCAGATAGATAATGGCTGCAACAAGGATAGCGTCCTAGCTGCTCTGAAGACCGAAGCTGGACTGCGCTGGTACTATGAGCTGAAGACTGGAAAATAGCTGATCTCAAACTCCAAACCCTCATCAATGGAAAACGCTGTCTCTGCTAGTGACAGCGCAGAAACAGATGAAGCACTAATCACCAAACCTCCAGATAGATGGATCAGCTACTGAATGCTAGAAAACGCTGTTGAGCCCACCTCACACAAGCTCGCTTCCGCATCGGGCCATCTGCCTGTGGATTCGTTTCCTACGCTGGGACCATTGACTAAGCCTCCAAACCAGATTCAAGGTCTCATCTCTCCCGATCTCAAGGTCCCCTCCTAGGTGGATCTCCGCGTCAACCCTTCATGGATGAGTCGGGATCTCGCCAATATCTTCTGTGATATAGTGTTTTTCAAGGCCGGACTGATGGTGCTGTCTTCTTCGGATCTAGGATAGATCCGCCAATATCTCTCAAATCTGCAATCTCCCAAGCCGGATTCCTATGGGTGCAAATCTTTAGGGACTCCACTGCAAAGTAACCGAGATACCCGCAACACCGGCTTCGTATCTACCCTCTCCAAGGCTGGATCTATCAATGTGCCTTCAGATCTGCGTCCTCCTCTTCAGAACTGGACAACGTCCTCACTCCAAGACTGATCTGCGTCCTTCCTTCTCCTGGCCAGCGTTTTCTCTGCTCAGATCTGGACTGCGTCCTCCCTGGAACAGCGTCCTCACTCTCCTATGCTGATCAGCGTCTTCTCTCTTCCTGAAACAGCGCCGTCCCTCCTCCTCCTCTCGAATCGCGCAACACAAGAGGGGCTCCTCCTCTCTCAACACGCACTTAAACGTCGCTACCTTGCTACTCAAACCAAAAGGTACTCGTAACAAACTCCATTAGGCGGGCACTCGAAGTACCCCCAAGCTAAGGGTGAAACCAGAAAAACCTTACCAGGGCAGGCACTCGAAGTCCCCCGAGGCTAAGGGTGAGATCTCCGACCGGAGACACTCGTGCACTAAACAGTGCTGCAGACCGACTAAACAACCGGCGTGCTGAAGCAGACAGAAGTCTAGCTCTCAATAATAATATCAAATCATCAATGATCCAAATGAGGTGAGAACCTCTCCTTTTATAATGCCAAACTCCCTCCAAAACTCAACTGCGTCCTTACTCTCCTTTGACCTGCGCAGTTTACCTTGGGTCAGCCTGATGCCTCCCCCATCATATTCATGTGGACCCCCAAGGTCCCCTCTCTAAGTTACAACGTCAATCTACTAGGAAAAGAACACCTTATTTATAAAGTGAGGTGCCTAAAGTGAGGTGACCCCTCTTATTTCTCACTTTATTTATTATTTCTAGCTAAAGCGGCAAAATAAAGCAAAAATGAAATATTCCAATTAGCAAGGCTAATTGGGAATATTACACTGTAAGTAGGAGAAGTAAATCATAAATTTAACAATAGGTTTTTGTTTGGGCATATTCAGAAATTTTCACAAGTGGCTCAACATAACTGAGTGTGTTTTTAGCCTGAGTCTTCTTTTGACATTTTTTTATAGGTGATTTATCTTTCCACAATGAAGACAGGATGTAGATCAACACATGTACTCTCCATATGACCATCTCTCTAACAATGTTGGCAATTTTTATCAATATTCATAACCTCTCCAAGAAATCCTACACTCACAAACTGAACTAGTTTGGAGTAATCTAGAATATGAAATCTGTTATCTTTGGTGTATCGCAATCCATGACGATTTTTGTTGAATGATATTTATTTCCAAGACTTTAACAACGATCTTGGAAAGCTCTTGATGTTGTTCTTTGACATCACATTTATTTGTGTTATTGTTGATGTTGCTATTATATGCTTCATTCATCGATTCCATCAAATGTTTTGTATTAGACTAAGCATTAATCACCTCTATTATGTCTTGGGTATCACAAGTTCAATCCAGTTGTGTCATTATTTCATTTGTATCACATGCTACATCAAACTTTGAATACGCTTCTTTTTGGATCACATGTTGCATCAAATTTTTCTAGTAGCTCCATTATGTCACATCTTTCATCAACTTGTTGGATGAGTTTACTTGTATCACAGATTGCATTCACTACTTGGATGATATTTCTTGTGTTACAAATTGCATCTATCATTGTTGTAGTTTTTAGGTTGGTGTGGCTCATCCATGAGCATCGCCATCACAACAATTCACACAAGTGTGAGAATGGGTTTTGCCTACCATGTAAAAAGAGCCAAAAAAACAAAAATAATATTAAGAATTAACATGAGCGGGACAAGACAAGAAAAGTGTCGATAAGGCCTCAAGCCTTTATATTTTGTTTGTATTGATATCATGATCTGATTTTATTATACATCAACTTGACCTTCTAGATTTTCTAGATCTAAATTTTATTGACAATTCATCAATGGATCGTCACAATGTTAAAATTTGGGTACCAGAGGACAAGTGGTTCCCTAAGGCTTTGATCTTTGGCCTAGGGAAAAGTGTCCAAGTGTATTTAACTTTTTGTCTTAAAGTGACTTTATAAGTGATAAGTTACTAAGTCTAATTTTAAAGTGACTTTAATAAAGTCAATGTGAAATTAGAAAGTAAAAAGTGACTTTGGAAATAAAAGGCTAAGTGGGTCTTTATTAAAGTGGGGTGAATTAAAAAATAGAAAGTGAGATTTAATTGCACATTTAATCTCAGCCCTAGATCTAAAGCTATTTCAGCCATTGGATTTAGGGATTCCCCAAAAGTCACTTAGGGTTAGGTTGACACGCATTCCTAGGTAGTCGTATAGCATTTTGGCACAGATTTCGAGGTGAAGAAGTTGTTTTTGTGGCACAGATTTCGAGGCAGACCATACAGTCTGTTGTTTTCCCTGTGCACAGAAAATGAGGCAGATTCCGTACAACATTTATTGTTGTTCCTCTACACGCATTTCGAGGAGGCCATACAACAACATTTATTGTTGTTCTGCATGCAAATCGAGGTGTCCGTACAACAACATTTATTGTTGTGTTTCTGGGCACGAAAAACAAGGAAGTCCGTACAACATTTATTGTTGTTCCTGTTTTACTGTTTGCCCAATTTTCTAGGCGATGGTTAAGCACGGAAAACAAGATGAGTTGTATTTGTTGCTTGCTGGAATTTTCTGTGTATTTCTATTTCACTGTAAAAGAAAAATATTGAGAAATAAATAAGAGCTTTCGAACTGGTTTTCCCCAAGAGTTGTAGGAGGTTTTTCCAGGGTCATGTTGACCAAAAATCAGCGTGTCATTTTCTGTGTGTGTGGCTGAAATATTTTCTGAGTTTTATTTATGCATTTTCCAGCACTTTGAAATTTCCAGAATTTGTGTTTTCAGAAATATTTATTATTTCCAGTTTGTTGAATGTATGTTTATGGGAATGGGCATTTAACTACATAGGAGCAATAAGGAGAAACTGATAACCGGGGTGGGTCAAAATTTCTACATGGTATCAGAGCTTGGGTGGCTGAAAAGTGCAGTTTGGGGCAGCAAATGAAAAATTACAGCAAGCTTATATTTCACACAGAAAACTAAACCTTTACCACAGCAGTGAAATTTTTAGTTTGTTAGGACAACAAGCATGTCTTTGGGCTTGAGAGTGGATGATAGGTTGGATGGGCATAGCAACTACAGTACATGGAAGGAGAGAATCCAAAGCATCTTTGAGGAAGCATAAGTCTTGGGCATCATGGTTCATACCCAACAGAACCCAGTAGCAGTGCCTGCTGACGCTGTTCAGTTGGCAGAGTTTAATAAGAAGAATGCTAAAGGAAAGAGACTGATTCTAGATGGTATTAAAGACCATGTCATTCCTCATGTGAGGGGAAAGAGACTTGCACACGAGATGTGGACAGCCTTGACCAATCTCTACCAGAGTACCAATGAAAATAGAAAAATGGTCCTAAGGGAGAAGCTGAAGGCCATTAAGATGGCTAAGACTGATAGTATTACTGCATACCTCACAAAGATCATTAATGTGAGAGATGAGTTGGCAGCTGTTGGAGAGGTCATTCCACCCACTGAGTTGGTGCGGATTACAGTGAATGGTCTTCCCAATACATGGTTGAATTTTGTTGATGGGATTGTTGCACGAGAGACCCTTCCCACTTGGGAGAGGTTGTGGGATGATTGCATTCAAAATGAAATCAAAAAGAACCAACTTGGGGCAGCCAAACCAGTTGAGGAGGATGACAATGTAGCATTGTTAACAGGAGGCAAGAAGGGCAAAGGAAAGAAGCAAGCTTCCACAAGTGGTGGGGCAAAGGCAAAGGTAAAGGTAAGCAGGTAAACACGCAGAAGGACTATTCCAAGGTGAAGTGTTGGAATTGTCAGAAGTTGGGACACTATGCAGTTGTGTGTCCAGAGAAGAAGAAGAAGGGAAAGAACAGGACCATGGCAGCATCAGCAGAGATAGAGGACTTTTCGGAGAGCTTTGACTGGAAGTTTGGGTTCATTGCTTGTGAGTCGACTAGTGCAGGATCACCTACCACGGAGGTTGAGAGGAAGTGTGCATTTCCTTCTACTAGCGGAGCATCTTCAATTATTTGGTATGTTGACAGTGGGGCTTCACATCATATGACAGGAGTCCGTGAGTACTTCTCAGAGCTTTCAGAGAGTGGCACTGATATAGAGGTAGTACTCGGAGATGACAGCATTGTTAGAGCAGTCGGTGTGGGGACATTGACATTTGATAGGGAACCCAAACCTCCCTTGAAAGTGTCAGATGCTCTATATGTGCTAGGGATGAGGAAGAACCTTATATCTGTCTCAGCATTGGAGGAAAGAGGATATGAGGTATTGTTCAAGAGAGGATAGGTGCTTATATATCCTAGGAGCGCTCCAGCTGATTCAGCTAGAGTGATTGGTGTACGCCATGCCAAGATGTACAAATTTTCATTTCAACCCCTTATGGCATTGAGCAGTAGTACTGGCAGCAGAGCTAGTAGTTCAAAGCTGTGCGAGATTTGGCACCGCAGGATGGGGCACATGTATCATGGGGCCTTGAGGACATTGCGGGAGATCACTACAGGTGTGTCAGATTTCAGTTTTGATCACCTAGATACATGCTAAGGATGTGCTATGGGGAAGTTTGCCAAATCCCATTTTCCCAGCAGTGACAACAGATCGAATGAGATACTTGATTTGATTCATACTGACGTGAGCAGTCGAATGTCTCATGTTTCCTTGATTGGATATGAGTACTATGTTTTCTTCATTGATGATTACTCCAGGAAGACCTGGATTTATTTCTTGAAGACCAAGAGTGAGGTCTTCAAGCGGTTTCAGGAGTTCAGAGCTCTTGTGGAGACTCAGACAGGTCGGAATATCAAGTCCCTCAGGTCAGACAATGAAGGGGAGTATACTCTTGGTGAGTTTGTTGATTATTGTGCGGAGGAAGGCATCAGGAGGGAGTTCACAGTTCCTTGCAACCCCCAGCAGAACGGGGTTGCAGAGAGGAAGAACAGATCCGTCGTTGGGGTTGCCAAAGCCATGCTACATGATCAGGGGTTATCGTTGTTTTTGTGGGCAGAGGCTTGCAAAACTGTTGTGTATTTGCAGAACAGGAGTCCACATCATGCCTTGGGGCATGTGACTCTGGAGGAGGCTTTTTCTGGGAAGAAGCTTGATGTTGGTCACTTCCGTATCTTTGGGTGTATTGCATACTCCTACGTACCCAAGGAGAAGAGGACCAAGCTAGAGCCCACCGCAGAAAAGGGTATGTTTGTGGGCTACAGTGAGACCTTGAAAGCCTTTCAAATTTATATTCCTACATAGAGGAGAGTTGTTTTCAGGTGGGATGTGAAGTTCAAGGAGGACAGGGCTTTCAGGAGGTCACGGGAGTTAGAGTATCTGGATTCATCAGACCCTCAAGAGCAGCTGAGTCAGTCACAGGGATCCAGTGGGTAGGGATCAGGAGGTACATTGATTACGGTGTCAAGTCCATTAGTGAGCAGTGGCTCGCAAAGTCAGAGGGTTGGTGCTTCGGGCAACATGCAGAGCAGTCCGCAGAGTAGTTCACTAGGTAGTCCACTGATGGACAGTTCACACGGTACTTCAGCATCTACATGTACAGGTTCAGGTAGGAGGACAACAGACAAACATTCAAGATTTCAGGGTTCTGATGAGGATGAGGAGTTTCACTCTCTGGTGGGAGAAGTGTGCTCAAGGAAGAGGAAGCCCAAGTGGCTTCAGGATATCTTGAGAGGCGCCACATCTGTTGCTGGGCCAAAGAGACAGGTCAAAGAGAGCAGACCGCCTGAGTGAATTTGTAGCTATATGGCAATGGTTGCCAGCATCGTTGACTTTGAGCCTTCTAGCTATGAGGAGGCAGCTAGCCAATAGGTTTGGAGAGAGGCCATGCAGGAGGAGTATTCTTCTATCATGAAGAATGATGTTTGGGAGGTGGTGTCGAGGCCTGAGGGAAAATCCGTGGTTACTTCCAGATGGATTTACAAGATAAAGCATGCTACAGATGGCAGCATCGAGAAGTTCAAGGCTAGATTTGTGGCTAGAGGGTTCTCCTAGGTAGAGGGAGTAGACTATGAGGAGACCTTCGCTCCGGTGGCTCGATATACTTCCATTCGCTCCTATATATCAATAGCAGTAGAGATGGGTTGGAAGATCCACCAGATGGATGTGAAGACCGCATTTCTCAATGGCTTCATACAAGAGGAGGTGTACATTGAGCAGCGACAGGGCTTTGAGGTGCATGGAAAGGAGTCCCATTTATGCAAACTGAAGAAGGGACTTTATGGCCTGAAGCAAGCTCCTAGAGCTTGGTACTCCAGGATTGATACGTACTTGCAGGAGATGGGTTTCACAAAGAGTGATGCAGATCCAAACCTATACTTTATTATGATAGGTGAAGAGCCTCTCATTCTGGTGTTGTATGTGGATGACTTGGTCATTACGGGTGCAGAGAGACTCATAGAGGGTTGCAAGAGAGATCTTGCTTCAGAGTTCGAGATGAAGGACATTGGCTTGATGCATTACTTTTTGGGTTTGGAGGTGTGGAAGGAGGAGGGGCATTTCTTCCTGGGACAGGGGAAGTATATTGTGGACATCCTTAGCAGATTTCACATGGAGGATTGTAAACCCATGTCAACACCTATGATCACTAACTGGAAGGAACTTCACGCTTCAGATTCCGAGTTGGTGGATTCCACATTGTATAGACAGTTGATTGGTTCCTTGATGTATTTGGTCAACACTAAACCAAATATATGTTTTGCAGTCAACACGATGAGCCAGTTCATGTGTGAGCCCAGGAGAGTGCACTCAGTTGCTGCAAAACAAATTTTGCGGTACTTGCAGGGGATAGTGGATTATGATCTAGATAACAAACAAGGAGATGGAGTGAGATTGGCAGGGTACACTAATTTTGATTGGGCAGGTTGTGCTTCTGATAGGAAGCGCACTTCAGGGTGTTGTTTTGGGTTGGGTTCGGCAGTTGTGTCGTGGTTCAACCGAAACCAACAGTCAGTAGCATTGAGTTCAGCGGAAGCAGGAAGCAGAGTACATGGCAGCCAATTTAGCTAGTTGTGAGGCCATATGGCTTCGCAAGATGTTGTTTGGCTTATTTGGTCAACCGTTGAGACCTTCAATGATTTACTGTGATAATCAGAGTTGCATTAAACTCACGGAGAATCCAGTATTTCATGACAGGTCAAAGCATATCGGGATCAGATATCATTTCATCAGAGACTATGTTCAGAAGGGAGTTGTGAAGCTTGAGTATATTCCCACCGATGAGCAGGTAGCAGATATATTCACCAAAGCCTTACCACGGGGCAAGCATGTCTACTTCAGAGACAAGATGGGTGTGGTGAGAAACATTTTCCTCGGTAAGAGGGAGTGTTAAAATTTGGGTACCAAAGAACAAGTGGTTCCCTAAGGCTTTGGTCTTTGGCCTAGGGAAAAGTGTCCAAATGTATTTAATTTTTTCTCCTAAAGTGACTTTATAAGTGGTAAAGTTAAATCTAATTTAAAAGTGACTTTATAAGTGATAAAGTTACTAAATCTAATTCTAAAGTGACTTTAATAAAGTCAATGTGAAATTAGAAAGTGAAAAGTGACTTTGGAAATAAAAGGCTAAGTGGGTATTTATTAAAGTGGGGTGAATTAAAAAATAGAAAGTGAGATTTAAATGCACATTTAATCTTAGCCCTAGATCTAAAGCTATCTCAGCCATTGGATTTAGGGATTCTCCAAAAGTCACTTAGGGTTAGGTTAAAGGAGGAAAAGAAGAGTAAAGGTCATTAATTCTTTCATGAGCAGATTAAGAGGAGGAAAGTTTCTGAGCAGTGAAGTGAAGGAGAGCAGAACCTTGGCACGCATATCGAGGCATCATTTCAGCAAATCCGTACAAGGTTGGCACACAGTTCAAGGCAGATTTGGGCACGCTTTTCAAGGCAATTTTCGTACAGCATTCCGGCACAGATTTCGAGGTGAGGAAGTAGTTTTTTTTGTGGCACATATTTCGAGGTAGACCGTACAGTCTGCTGCTATCCATGTGCACAAAAAACGAGGTAGATTCCATACAGTATTTATTGTTGTTCCTCTACACACATTTCAAGGAGGCCATACAGCAGCATTTATTGTTGTTCTACTCGCAAATCGAGGAGGCCGTACAGCGACATTTATTGCTATGTTTTTTGGCACGAAAAACAAGGAAGTCCGTACAACGTTTATTGATGTTCCTGTTTACTGTTTGCACAATTTTCGAGACAGTGGTTAAGCACGGAAAACGAGATAAGTTGTATTTGTTGGTTGCTAGAATTCTTTGTGTATTTCTATTTCATTGTAAAAGAAAAATATTCCGAAAAGAAGAGCTTTCGAACTGGTTTTCCCCAAGAGTTGTAGGGGGTTTTTCCAGGGTCATGTTGACCAAAAATCAGCGTGTCATTTTCTGTGTGTGGGGTTGAAATATTTTCTGAGTTTTATTTCTACATTTTCCAGCACTTTGAAATTTCCAGAAGTTGTGTTTTCAAAAATATTTATTATTTCCAGCTTGTTGAATGTATGTTTATGGGAATGGACAATTAACTACATGAGAGTAATAAGGAGAAACTGATAACCGTGGTTGGGTCAAAATTTCTACACACAACACCTTATAAGGATAAGGATTACAACTCATGACAATTGTATTCTCAACTTTGTGATTGTCTAGGAACTCACAGTCTAACATTCTCCCCCTCAATCACAAGCTTGAATAATTGTGCAACTAAACCAATAACATTTGTCATTTTCAATCTGAAACTATTGAAAAACTACCAATATATGAATATTTGAAAGTGAACAAATGTTATATCTGAACATTTCGCTTGAATAACTGCAATGATTATAGATTTTTTTTGTTGAGGATACCAATTGGTATGTTGGAATTCCTAGTTGTTGATTGATGTTGATTAAAATTTCGCTGATAAGACTTTGAAACTTGAAGTTTGATCTCTAATCGCTGTAGCCACAAAAAATTTAAAATTCAAAAAATAAGTAATGCTAAGGCTATGCCACCTCATTAAAAGGTCCTTACTCCCAAGTCCTATGGTTAATAATGCATATCCAAAGAAATCACTAAGAAAGCAAAGCAAAGAAAGGAAATATAAAGAAAATATTTAAAATTCAAAAAATAAGTAATGCTATGGCTATGCCACCTCACTAAAAGACCCTTACTCCCAAGTCCTATGGTTAATAATGCATATCCAAAGAAAGCACTAAAGCAAAGCAAAGAAAGGGAATATAAAGAAAACGGAAAAATAAAAAGTAGTAGTAAAACAAAGTGCCAAGGTTGTGACTCAAAGCTTAGCACACCCTCATAGAAGGCCATCATGGAATTAGTAAATTCCTAGCTCTTAAAAGCTAGTCAGAGAAGAAAAAAGGCCTTCACATCATCATACACGACTATAAGAGTTAAATACATGAAGTTTCTCTTTCTCCTTCTACATATTTCCATCATGTCGCCTACCTCTAACTTATTGATCTAGGAAATACCTCTTTTTCTTAGGATTCATCACATGTAATAAGAGTTAAAGTTGTTCTCCTGCTGTAAAACCTAGGCATGTTATAAAATTAATCTAATGTTATAATGATTTTAGAAGAGATCCCTTGGTCTAATGGAACTAGACTCGCCACTATGAGTGGGTTCCTTGCATAGGGATCTATATACATGCATTGGGAGTTGCATCTATGCCTTGGGATATGTGTACTATGCCTCGAGATACATTATTTCTATTGAGATTTGGGTCAACTTATTGAGATTTGTGGCCTTGCATTGAGATATGTGACACTCCGTTGAGATCCATTTACGTGATATTTTCTTGGGATGCATGACACTACATTTGTATCCATGTCACTATATGGAAATTTGTGATAGTGCGGTGAACAGTGTGACAAGGACTCCAGTGTTCAAAGATATCATTCCTGAAAGCCGCAGTCTAACTAGACTGTTTTTTTGCCCTGAAAATCATGGAAATTCCGGTAAGATTTTAAGAAAATCTGGCAGTGATTTTTGTAAATCCAAGTTATAGCTATCAAACTTCAATATTTTGGGTGCCCTAGAGGTTTTTGATGGTGCTGAATCCATTGTCACAGTGAAAAACATGATTCAAATACTGCTACTGGAAGATTTCTTAAAAAAAATTGCCCGGATTCTGGCCACTTTTGGCTGTCCGGGCAATTCCTCCGCCTCCGTAGACAACTCCTTCCTGAAATGCCTATACTCTGTAAAAACAAAACAAAAATGCAAAGTTTGAATGGTGTAGATCTTTATTTCTTAGAATACTCTCCAAAAAGGAACGACCCTTAAGACATTAGGTAAATGGGATTCACATGAAGGCAGGTTAATATCCTGACATGCACTTTTTGAAGGCATCATTATTCTTTTCTACGGGGAAATATTGTGTAGACAGTCATACAATAAATGTTACAATAGTAAATAGTTACTATTAGTATTGTGTTGATTTTTGTAAATATTACAATTGACGTGCAAGATATTGGATTGCAGATGGCAGGCCTTGAAAAGAGGATCACAGAATCTCTTGCAGAAACTCTGTAAAAGATTCCGGTGGAAATTTATATGTTTGGGTTTTCTAGCATTAGGATCAGCAGCTGTGAGCTGGCACCTGGAAACACTTCAGACTTACTGGATTTGGCACAGGTAATATTTGTCAATGTATTAAAGTTTTTGTTTATTCAGACTAGATGACCTAAATTTTGGTTTGAAAATACCATGCCAATCTTTCACAATCACCCTTAAGAATTATTTAAAGAAAACAAGACCTCTCAGTACAGACTTAAATATTTTGTATGGCCCATCTTTTTGTGTCCTTCGGATCATAATTAAGTATTTTCCGTTTGATTTGGTTGGGGATTTTGTTTTGCTACCCCACCCCAGTTTCTGGTTTTTAGTTTCTCAAGAGGTCAGACTTAACTCCGTGTTTGTCTCTATACCAATGACCTATGCTATCACCCGTGCTTTCTTAATTATTTAATTGTTAAAATGTAAGTGTTCTATCTACATGCCGTTTGTTTAATATAAAATATAGAGAGAGGTCATATGAAGGTTGATTCCCTTGGGCTTAGATTTTGACTCTATTACAAAATCATTTTCTACTTGTGGCAGCTTATGGCATATAACTATATACACATCATCATTCTTTTTCCTGTGCTCAACGGTTTTGAAAGGAGAAGCATGCACTTCAAACTCTGCTGCAAGTTATGAACCAGTGCCGCAGAATGTCAAAATTTTAAGCGATTCTCCAAGACAAACAGCATCGGCTGAAGGGAGTGAACATGAGCATCCTACAACCGTATGAAATATGTAAAGAAGAATTACACCTCAATTTTTCTTGGACCTTCTGGTGTTACAAACTGCATTACAGACACACAACTAAGCTAATGTATCATTTTTGTACAACTAAAAACTATATATGAAGAGCGAACAGCTTAGATATATGATCCCTAATTGAGAGTTCATGAAGTCAGTCGTTTCTTCGGTACACTCCATTGTATTGCTAGGCCGATTTTTTCACCTGTTCTGAAGGCGGAGCACAAACAAAATACATGTATGAAATTCAGTAAATCCGCTCTAACCGGGTGTCAAAATGTACATGTGCGAGGGATTGTTACAACTCTCAGACTCGTACTGTCTGGTAAAACTCTGTACATCTCTTTATGCTATTGGAATCTTAGGTAATGTTACAGGTATACCTATTACTAGTATTTTGGAAGGTTTTTATCTCTGGGAAAACTCGAATTTATCTTGTAACTACAATTTTGATTGGGAGATACGCAGTTCAACAGCAATGGCGAGTTGTTTTCCCATGAAAACGTTGTTCCTGTACGTTGTGTATTTGATGCAATCAATGTCCAGGTCAAAGATATTTGTACTATGAAACATCAAGTTCTTTGTACTGTTTCAGTACAGTGACAATCTATGTATTTTCCCTGTGAATTTTGTAATGGTGTTACTCTAACGTCAAAGTCTGAGAATTTACTATTTAACGTCCAGCCTCTTAACAATCGTCATCATTTGCTTAGTGGGTTTTTAAATTCTAGAAAACATGTCCGTAAATTTAATGGTTGAGCTTTTCAAAGATATTTTTTAACTTAAATTTATGGTATTTCCTAGCCTCATTCTACAATCAATTCAGTAAGATTGCCTCATTCTACAATTCAGTAAACAATTCAGTAAGTAGGAGGGAGGGGATGTGTAACTATGTTATTTGAAAAAAAAATTCAAAAATCTTTAATTTTTTTAATTAAATATTTGTAAAATAAATAATTAAAAAATAAATTTTTAATATGAAAAATTATATCTTTTATGTATATTAAAATAAAACTTACCATACAATTTAAAAAAAAAAAAAAATCTTTATTTTTTTAATTAAATATTTGTAAAATAAATCACTAAAATGAATTTCTAAAAAGAAAAATCATATCTTTTATTTTTACAAATATTTCCATATTAAAATTGTAATATTTGAAAATATTAATTTGATATAGTTTTATTGTAAATTGTATTATCATTCCATGTAAAAACCAATATTAAATTTAATATTATTATTAAAATATTATTATTATTATTATTAAATTTAATAACTTTAAATTAATAATTTTAGAAAAAAGTTACAATTTTAAAGATTTGATTCTTTTCACTTATGATAATAGATCTCAAGTGAGATTAATCTAAATTAATATTTAATTTAGTTCTGTTGTGGAAACTTGAAAGACACCACGGGCTAAAAAATACTCTCCAAGTAAAATCTTTTTCATCTGCAACCCGAAACTGAGCCTTCATGTGTGTCCTGAGTGACATGGTTTGTATTCATCCCGGATTGCAAGTGCTCCTCGTAAGTGAGAGAGCTCCCATTCTGTCAACATTTTCATTTCTTCACTTTTCAATATCATATAATACAACAATATGATGTAATTGAATATAGGAAAGGAGGGTATTATTTTTGGAAGAGGTTTCTCAAACTTTTTGTGGATTATATTATTGACTGTTTCAATCTATATGCAATTTTTTAATTGAATTATTTTTAGAAGAGATTTCTCTAAATTCTTTGTGGATTATATTATTGATTGTTTCAATTTATTTTAGCTATTTTTTCTTATGTCAAAGAAATCTAATTTTATAAAATTTAATGTGGCTCAATCCTATGAAAAAACAAAAACAAATTATTTAAGCAGTTAGGTTAGAGAAAAATAAATTATTTAAAGTATTTGTTATGAGTTTAGAAAATGTATAAAGACATTTTTTTATTTGTTGGGTTTTTAAAGGATAGAAAGATGATGAATTTAAATAATATTGTAGACGATATAGTATCACTTAATTATAAATAAACACTATTATTTCTTAATTATGGTGATAATTTAATTATATTAATTGATATGAATTTACTATGCCATTTTTTTAGGTAAGCTATTGCGTATAGTTTTATGTGTAAGTTTTTGGATATCAAGAAGGTTTTTTTTTTCACTTTAAAGCACCCCTAAAAAGAAATAAAACTATAATATGCTACCAATTAGGTATTGACTCGATGTATCTTTATACATGTTTTTTGTTGGCTCAATTCCTGAATGAAAGTAAAGAAATTTGTCATTCTTACTATCTTTCTAATTAAAATTCTTTATAACAAGATATGAGAAGTGGTAAACCAAATTGCTATTAGAGTGTCTTTGGAATATATTGATTTAGATTTAAAGTTATCTATGTGATTGATGTATTCTAGGTTTGACAAAAAATTACTGCCAACCAATTTGGTAAAAGCTAGTAGACCTTATAACAATCAATCAGTTCTTTAGTAGAGTTGAATCCTAACTCCCAAACATGTGAACTATCCATATATTCAAGGGAAGGGCTTCTTGTTGTGTTATTCTAATAAGGTTGAATGCAGTGCATCTAGTTTGGATTTCATTCATGCAAGAAGTGTAAAATTGATTAATAATCTCAAAATTTCAAAAGAAACCATTGTAGAAGAAATCATTGCAGTTTGGCTAGTGTGCTTATATTCAAATTTATTTGGTAGGAACTATAATTCATTGTTATTAGTATTTTGGAAGGTTTTTATTTCTTGAAAAACTTGAATTTATTGTGTAACTTCAATATAAGGTTAAAAAATAAGTAGAGGGGGCAACTATACCAAGAAAAACATAAAATAATATATAAGAGTTACAACAAAAAGTAGTCATTAGAACAAACACAAATCCAAACCAATTTTAACATGTTTTCATAATTTAATTACTAGTTATATTACTATATAAAAAAATCAAAATTTTAACTGAAATATCATCACTTATTTTAAGAATTTCAATATTAAATTTGGAACCCTTGAGTGTCCTAAGGTTGATAATAGTTTAATTAAAATAAATCTTGGAAATTCAAGAATAAGATGATGAGATGGTTCTATTTGGATTCCAAGAATATTTAGGAATTTTTGACCTATTCTTATTTTTGAAAGTTCTCATTACCATCATTTACACAATAATTTTTTTTTAAATAATATTATTAATATTACAAAAAAAATTATAACATTGGAAATATGTTTTCAAAACTTCTTGTATCAAAAGAACTTTTAAAATAACATAAAATTATTATATTAAAAAAAATTGTAAATATTACAAAAATTATAATATCACAAATAAATTTTTGCTTCCAAAGCTTTTCAAAAAAACAATTTTATTTCTTGAAAATAATAAATATATTTAAGAAATAATAATAATATTGGAAAAAAATTGAGTGGTGCTTTTCAACATTCTTTTCACCTTCAAAACTTATAAAATTTTATATCAATTTCTTTTTTTTAATATTTCTTTTATCTTTAAAAAATATTTAAATTTTATTGAGCTTTTAAAATTTTATATCAATTTTTTTTCAATATTTATTTTATCTTTAAAAAATATTTAAATTTTGTTTAACTTTTTCTTAAACAAATATATTAAATTGTATATTTACTCAATTTAGCTAAAAGAAATTATATATAGATATAAACATTTATCTTTTAATATCAATTTTACATTTAAAATCTAATAACTAACTTTTATATTGTAATCTATTCTACTTCTAAAATCTATTTAATGACTTTTATATTGTAATCTATTCTACTTCTAAAATCTATTTAATTTTTATATTTTTTTCTCCTTTAAAATAAATTCATAAAATAATTTTTTTAATGAATTTAGAGACTTTAAAATTTATTAAATTTTGCATCTCTTTGTAAATAAATACATTTCAGTATGTATAATCACATTTTCACCTTAAAAAATAAAAATAATTAATTATTTCAAACATACATTTTTATTAATATATTTTTTAAGATATGCAATTTATTAGAAAATAAGATATTCAAACATTTTTGTTAACATTTCATCTTTCAACATTTAAAAATTTTACTATTATTATCAATTGGTTAACAAAAACTAATAAAAATACCTCCAAAATATTAAAATATATTTTTTATAGGTCTTCATGGGAAGCTAATGTCCCTAATGGGGCGATATTAACAACCCTCTAGAGTGGAGCGTGGGTTGGTGACCTTGGAAAAGAGCGTCATGCCTTACACCTGTCACCTCTTTATAATCATGTGGCACAAACCTCATTCCCGAGTTTGGGGTCACCTACCCTAGTCCCATCATTTTAAATGCTCACAGCTAGTAGCATTTGTGATGGATTACGACATTCTTTTTGGTAACCGAGATTATCACTCAGCAGTTGATATGGTTTGGTTTTTGCAGGGCATATTGACCATGTTCTTGGGAGATCCGGACATATTGTTATGTGATCTCATTCACAATTGCATGATTTACGGGAGTTATTCAGTTTTAAACTGTGTCAAGCCTTACACATGTCCTTTCTTGGACCTCGTACACTCTCGTAATTACCTTCAAATGTTGGGTTCTATAACATTGACACCCCTTTATAAATGCATGGGAGTTTTCATAGGATGTCGACATTGTTACTTTAGTTGGGGTGGTGAGGAGGGTTTCTCCTTGTTGGATTCTAATTCTGGTATACTCAGGATTTGTGGGAGGTTTGTTTCCTTACTATTATCACTTTCTTGCTAGTTTTTATTCAGTTGTCAAGAAAGAAACATTTTGGTCTTGTCCCTGTTGTTTCAGGAGTATAGGTAAGGGTTAATGTTTTTCGTCTTGTTTCTTCATAATACAAGGAATCGTCCATCCTTTGAATTGGTGGCAGTTCTTATACCCACCTCGTCACTTCAAGGTTCTCATATTGTGATCGTTTCCTTTATTTGCCCAGTTTTAGTTTGTGGGGTCTCATATCCCAGTACTTTTTCCCATTTGGTTTTAATGGTGATAATTGTTCTTCTAGTTTCATAGCATGCCCAAGATCTTGGGTCGTCCATTTCATTTCTCCCTCTCAAGTCAGGGTTTACTTGTGTTAGTTTCTAGTAGCATCGTATGTGTTCTAGCCTTGATATTTTGCAGAGAGGTTAGAATACATGAGTACTCCAATAACCAAAAATCGTTTTTGGAAATTCCATCTAGAGACAGATTAATTAAAATAATTAATCAGCTTTTTAATATTTACTAAGTCTAAACTTAGGAAATATGATTAAAAAAAGGTATTAATTAAGTCATATGTGAATCTTGTAGAAAAAGGCATGGATCGTGTTCTAGTTAATCTTAGCTATTGATTAAGTTTAAATCATGGTCATTGATGTGTCAATGAGAGATTATAAGAAGAAACTCGATGGGGCTTGGAGAACACAATTGAATAGATCAAATTCACAGGCATATCAATTTCCTGAGTAGCAACACTGATTTGTTGGAGAGAGAGCTAGCGAGATCGTTGCAGTGAGAGAGGGGCATGGATAGTAAGGTCATAGGAAAATTTTCCAGATCTGCTGAGTGCACAACAAAGAGGCAGCAAGTGCCATGGAGAGGCAGTGCAGAAGAGACATAGTGCTTTAGAGGGGACACAGTGATGCATAAGCTGACGCGGTGACTACGCAGAGGCAGCACATAGTAGCTCATCTTTAGCCCAAATCAGTGTCGCATCCCTAGTGGCAAAGTGAGATTTTTCTCACTACACTTTTTGTCAACATTTCTCTGTATGGTTTGCTAGATTTGAGCAACCATAGACTTGTACTCAAATTTACTACTGCATATAATATACAAACCCTTAGCTACTACACTGATTTTCTCACATTGGGTTTTTACGGGGACCTAATTTAAAAACAACAGTGCTATTTGTGTGTGTGTGCATCTATCTTTCCAGTGCTATTTTCTTCCACAATATTTTTTATTTATTAAGGTTTCAGTGTATTCATTTCTATATTTACCATAGAACACAGTAAATGATTTGCTCATTTATTTAACAAATAGAATAAACTTAATCAGTTGTTGCAGTAGCATTCCAATTTGTGGATTTTTCACATGGTATTAGAGTGCAAGAGAAGCAAGAAGAGCTCAGTTGCAGAAGGAAAGAGGGAGCTTCGAGGAATTGCGTGAGAAGCTGCTCTAAACCCCTGGAGGTTGTGCAGTCCATTAGCCAACAGGGCATATTTTTTAGGAAAATTCATTTCTTTGAGTGAGTTGACAGAGAATAAAATTTCTAGATCGAAGATTTTCAGACGCTGATGGAGCAGCAACATTTTTCTCGCAAAGTAGATCTTCAACTGGGACACATTTATTCTGCAGCAGTTTGCTAGAGCAGAATAGTGTCAAAAGGAAGGAAGATCACACACTAAGGGAATTTTTTCCTCGGGGAATTTCTAGCCTAGAAATTCGATTTCTCACTATAGAGAAGCATTAGTTGTGAGCATAGTTTCCCGCTCTAGTAGGAAGTGCATAGAGCCTAGCAGCTGCTGCGCAAAGGAGAAGAGGAAGAGTTCGACATTTTTTCCGAGATGGCATTAGCAGGGTTGAGAGATCAAGATAAGTTGGACGATTCATCCAACTATGTGATCTGGAAGTCCAAGATTTCCTGCCTTTAGATGAATATGATCTCAAGACCTATATAAGTTTAGTGGTAGTTGTAACCACAGACCCAGATCAGCTAAATGGGCTACAAAAAGGAGATGGTGAAGGCGAAGAGACTAATTCTCGATGGATTTCGATATCACGTAGTCTCACACATAGATGGAAAGGACATTGCCAAGCAGATGTGGGATGCTCTTGCCACGTTGTACCAAGGATCTTTTGAGCAGCGAAAAATGTATTTGGAGGAGAATATGAGGTGTACCATGATGCAGAAAGGTGAGCGTATAGACCCTTTCCTTACTAGACTTCAGGAATTCCGGGATCAGTTGTCTATAGTTGGGTCAACACCCTAACCTACAAAATTTCTGCAGTTTTCCCTGAACAGCGTGTCCGAGGAGTGGCAAGTGTTCGTCCAGAGTAACCTGGGCAGAGAAAACTTGCCAGATTGGGATAGAATGTGGGCATATCTGCAGTAGGGCGAGATGAGGCAAGACTTTGTGAAGAGCACCATCAGTGGCAACAGCAACAATGGGATGAAGGAAGTAAAGGAGGAGGAGAACGCAACCCTTGCATCAAGGGGGCAATAGGAGCAGCGCAAAACAAAGAAGGACATATCCAAGGTCAAGTGCCTTAGATGTGGTGAACTTGGTCACTACAACACTTAATGTCCTCTCAGAACGAAGGACAAAGAGGAGAAGCAGGATCAGTAGGTTGCATCCGTGGAGATTGATAGGATGTCCTCTAAGCTGGAGGAAGAGTTTTCCATGATCACCGATATACCTCTAGAAGTGAGGTGGGGTGACTTGATTTTTTAGCGCCATAGAGCTACAGTTGGGCAGGATCCTTGAGGATTCCACCTCTTCGATCAATACCTTGATACGGGAGCCCAAAGAAGAAGTAGCAGGATGGACTAGTGGCAGTTAGTGCAGTCAGGTGCGAAAATGACAGATGTAGTAGCTAGTTGCAATCAGAGATTGAGGAGCGTAATGCAAAGTTGGCAGTAGTGCAGTTGGCACAATGCAGAGTTAACAACAGCGCAGAGACTAGCAGCAGTCAGGACTCGGGTGACAGATGCATCACACTGAACACAATTGGTTCAGTTTGATGGACAGTTCTTAGTTGCAGTAGCAGTAGATGGGAGATAGTTACAAATGTTGCAATATCAGCAACAACGAAGCTGCGGTGAAAATGCAATAGTTGGCAGCAGTTCACCAGGGTCAACAGCAACATAGAGGCAGGGCATATCAGAGTTGTGCAGTGGCTGGTGGGAAGAAATAGCCAGACATCAACAACGCAGCAAGAGATGGTGCAGAGGCAGTGTACTGTAGTTGTTGTACTAGAACACTTTCCTCGCTAAGAGGGAGTGTTAGTTTATGGTAGCATTGGATGTGTTCTATCCTCGAGGTTTTGTACAGGGGTTAGAATACATGAGTACTCCAATACCCAGAAATCATTTCTGGAAATTCCATCTAGAGATGCCTTAATTAAAATAATTAATCAGTTTTTTAATATTTCCTAAGTCTAAACTTAGGAAATATGATTAATTAAAAGGTATTAATTAAGTCAGATGTGAATCTTCTAGAAAAAGGCACGAATCGAGTTTTAGTTAATCTTAGACATTAATTAATTTTTAATCATGGTTATTAATGTTTCAACAAGATATTATAAGAAGAAACTTGATGGGGCTTGGAGAACACAATTGAAGAGATCGAATTCACTAGCAGATCGATTTATTGAGTAGCAGCGCTGAGTTTCTAGAGAGAGATAGTGAGCTCGTTGCAGTGAGAGAGGGGCATGGATAGTAAGGTCAGAGGAATTTTTTCGAGGTTCGGTGAGTGCACAGCAGAGAGGCAACAAGTTCCACAAAGAGGCAGTGTAGAGCCACGCAGAGGAAGCGCAGTGCTCAAAGGAGATTTTTTTTTTGCTGGGGAGCAATGAGATTTTCAGATCCAGAGGTTGGGCAGGAGGCTCAAACGTAAAGAAGACCAATCGTCCAGACAACTACTAATCATCTAGCAAGAGAGACGGTTGTTCCAAGTTGTTGGGACGCAGTACTACGTAGGTTAACGCAATGATTGTGCAAAGGCAGTCTAGAGCATCTCATCTTGAGCCTAGATCGGTGTTGGATCACCAGTCGTAGAGTGAGATTTTTGTCACTACACTTTTTGTCAGTATTTCTCTGTATGGTTTTCTAGATTTGAGCAACCATAGATTTGTACTTAGACTTTCTACTGCATAATATACAAACCCTTAGCTGTTGCACTGGTTTTCCCGTAATGGGTTTTTCCAAGGACTTAGTCCAAAAAAAAAAGTGTTATTTGTGTGTGTGAATCTATCTTTCCAACGTTATTTTATTCCACAATATTTTTATTTGTGAAGGCTGCAGTGTATTAGTTTTGATATTTACCGTAGAACACAATAAATAATTTGTTCATTTATTTAACAAATAAAATAAACTTAATCAGTTGCTACAGTAGGATTCCAATTTATGGAATTTTCACAACTTGGTGTTAGGGTTCATGGGTGTGTTGAAATTCTAGGGGCTTCTCTTAAAAATCCTCACTTTCCCTTCTGTATACCTTTGTTGATAATGTCTTCGTAGTTGAGTTGTCTATCTCTCACTGGAAATTCTAACCCCTCTCCTTTCCATATAAGTTTTATGTTTATTTTCTCATTAAGTATCACTCCTTTCCCTCTATTGTCATGGCTCCTCAACAGAGAATGCCCAGTCACAAAGGTGGTGAAATTGGCTCATCTTCTTCTCGTCGGCAATTGTTTGGGTGGGAATCTGTGGTGAACTACTTTGACTCAGTTCCACCTGAAGTTAGGAAGGAAATTCTCCTCCTTGAGTCAAAGGAGTTTGGTGATCAAACTTATTTCTTTGAATTGGAGGTTGGAGGAGATAGCCTCAAATGGATACCTAACCCTGGGGAGATTCATAAAGCGTAGAAACCATTTCCTTCATTCACTTACACTGCATGCACCAATAGATGGAACTGGCTACTTCTCATGGTTATTCAAGATAAGTAGGTATATAACTATAAATTATTTGCAGGACAAGAGTATATCAAGCGGATTCTTTGAAACATCTGCTTCTGCTTGGATGACATTGTCACCAAATTAGCAAGGGCAGAGAAATTTGTGGTCTCTAATTCGGCCACTAAGTGAGAGGATCTGAATGATGCCCCTGCAGTTATAAACGATCCCCCAGTCATCGCTTCTCTCTTTGTCACTTCTCCATAGGAAAACTCCTCTACCCTCTCTCTAGTCATTATCTCTGACTAATGGGGTTCAATGGTTCATGTACTCCTCTCTACAGGTTGTTTTCAGTATCGAACTCATGGAAAAAGTTGGATATTCGCTCTAGAATCTCAATGGTCAACTTGTTAATCTTTAATTGTTGTATAAAACTTATTTTCACCTTCATCGAGATGGAAGCTATTTAACTTTCACTTCTTGTCATTCTCATATGAAAACAATTACGTTGAAGTTTGATTCTATACGATCTTATTATTTTCATCCTCTTTGGTTTTTTTGGTAAATTTTAATGAAAGCAGTGGAAAAATCTGGTAGACATAGTTGGGTATCTTCTTTTTTGTGTCCTTGACTTTTCTTGTATCCTAATTTTGAACTAGAAGCAACGGTGGTATTTTGGGCGCACCTAGTTGAAGCAATGGCCTCCCAGGGTAGACTCTTTGGAGTATGGAATATGCAATGCCTTAAATGTAATTCCTTGTATATATATATATATATATAAGCATTTTAACTCTATTTAAAATATAAATATTTTGTTAATAAATTTTAGTTTGAATAATTAGGGTGGGGTGTTATTTTCCTACTCATCCAATTTAATTTTTGCTTGTATCATGCTTGTTTGTAATTGGCTAAATTATCTCACACAAAAATATACTTATAAAAATCAGATGCAATTTTGTTGAACCAAAACATTTTTATGGAACACCACAAGATTGAAACATTTAGGAATCCATGGTAAACAAACTACAATATTTTTATATTTACATCATTAATAAATAGTAGGAAGGAAGGAGGGAGTATTAAGGCTATATTTTTCTTTGTTTTGATAATTACATTTATATTTTTCATCATTTACATATGAATTCACCCCATAACATCATCATAGCATTAGAATTTATATAGAAAGAACAATATCATCAACAATGTAGCGAAATAATAAAAGGAACAATGGAAGAAAAACATGCACACAAAGAGACACCGAGATTGGTCAGAGACCAGGGAAAAACCCCATAAAGGAGGAAAACCAGGAATTCAATTCTTATTCTTCTATTAGATTTCATCAATTGATCAGCTGAGATACAAAATACTTCCATAGAGAGTTACATCATAATTTAAGTCAAGACGTATACTAAACCAAAAAGGTCTTTGCATATATCACCACTATATGATGTTATGTATGGATACCACAACAAATGACATACTACAACACACCAATACATATTTTCTCCCACATTAACATACAATTCTACTCCACAACATACCAATATATATATATATATATATATATATATATATATATATATATATATATATATATATATATATATATCCTGTTGTCATACCAATACAATCTTCCTTGTACTAAAACATATATCTTTGATGCCATGCAGAGGAACCATATATAATAGTGCAGAGGATCCATGTAAGTGATGATGAGGAAATAGGTAGTTTGAAGCCAACCATGTCACAGAGTACAGTTCCTCATACAAATAATCAAATCCATACAAACAACGAAAGGACATTACAAGGGAAGGAGGGAGTATTAATCTCTCATGTGGTAGAAATTATGCATAGGCGTGGTTGATGATGGGCATTGGGAAGTTTCCTGTTGAACGTTCTCGAGGCTCATCTTGGTTTAATATTGATGGTGTTGGTCTGGATTTTTTATTGTAATTGTAGGGAAATGAGATTTGGTACAATGAAGGGTGGTGTTGGTTCCAACTCTGTGAGTCTCCTCATAGCCATGAGTTGTAACTTAGGTGGGTGGGAGGCTCATTCTACAACCCGTAAGCTAGGGAATGGCAAAGCGCGAGAATTTAGTGATGATGCATTTTCAGTCTGGGACCCAGTCTCGAATCCTTTTCGGCGCTACTAGGTGAATGGACTCCATTTTCAATCTTTGTTCTTCCCGATTCCTAGTTTTTCTCGATTGAATGCAGGTGGAATTTCTGGGAGGTTGTTTCGCTTTTTACTACTTGATATCAAGTAAATCTTACCTCGTTTGCATTCCTCAGAAGGGTAGTATGGTTATTAAATGACGTCTGGATGCATTTCCCTCAAGGGTAACTGAATTATTCTATTGTGTTTGTGGTCACAGTCCTTGAGAGGTTTTCTATTGTCTTGTTTTATTTCTTTGGTAGAATTTTTTTATTTAATGGCTGGGAGATATTGAGAAAACAATGGTCTCAGCTATTTCTTTTATTGGTTTCCAAGAGATAATTCCCCGACCCTTGCAATGCTCAAGGAGGGAGTCCCAAGCTAGCTACTTTTGTGGATTCATTGTCATCTAGGTCTTTGGAATCTCGACTCGCAACGCTGGTCGAGTGCCTCAGTTTTCTCCTGTTTGGTGGGCGTAACATGTGTAAGTTGAAGTCATTTTAGTTGTGAGTGTTGGAAATATTAAGAGGGGGTTTGATCAATATTTATTTTCAATTGTTATTTTTACCAGTTAAATCACTTATAATTAGAATGCAAAATGAAAAATAAGAATAAATACTTTTATTAATCAAGAATAATAGGGACTTCAGTCCTCTAATTTACAATAAATCGAGTACAATATAGTGTATGGATCCAACCCTATATGAAGACACCAATCTCCATTCCACCAGGCTCCAACCTATACTTTTCCAAGCACCGACTTGGACTTCATAAGGCTCCAACCTCTAGGGATCCAACCCTATCTTCTAAGGCTCCAACCTTGTCACTTTGAGGCACCAACCTCTAGGGCTCCAACCCTCTCACTGGTACAAGCTCCAACCTGGTCTCTTAAGGACTCCTATCCTCTAGAGCTCCAACCCTTTTCTTCAATTCTTCAATATAGATTCAATGATTCTTCACAGATCCCAATTTTTTCTACAATGAATCCTGACAGAATACTCAACTTCAATGATGCCTTCTCTAAATCAATTCATTAATGGAAACGTTGTCTTCCTCAAAGGTGTCTCCATAGCTCTTCATGTCACCCAAAAAAAAACTTCAAGGTTACCTCATGATGGCTTCAATCATGCATCAATATCTCCAAGATTTTCTACAAGGGTTTTCAATTCGAAGCCCTATCAACATGTCTTAATAGCTGCTCAAAAGTTTCTTCAAGAATTACTCGAGTCTACCAAAGGAATGCTTCAAATAGATGCTCCCAAGAATCTTTAATGGTCTGCAACCTAGACTTCAAGGGATCTTCAACAATGTCTTCAAGGAGCACTTCATGAGGGCTTCACCAAACTTACTCCTTCATATATGACTACTTCTACAAGGCCTCATCAATCAGGGTTTCTTATGTTATCTCCACCACCTTTTATAGTCTTTTCCAAGAGAAAGCTCAAAAATATTCTTCAATAATGTTTCAAGGATACTGCAAGACTTTTTTTCAAAATTTCAAGAGATAGACTCTAAGGATTTCTTCACAAAGGTTCTTCAAGTCAACCCAACCCTTCAATGTTCAAGCCTTCAATTCCTTGACTAAACCACAGGTCACATAAATGCAGATGAGCCTCTCCATAGGTGGTTGTTCGAGCTTGAAATACAAGCCTCCAAGGTGACTTTTTCATTTTCCTTTGGCAATTCCCACATGATAGAACTATCTCACAAGTTCAAGGCTTGTCACAGGTGCAATTTTGTTGCTAATAATCATAAGCATAAAGATTATGGTCAAGTTTGGAGTGGACAACTTTGGAGAAGGAAATGAATTGCAGATAATTCAAAGATTGTACAGCGTGGAAAGAAGCATATCTGAGGAGAAGAACAGAATGCGGATTGATAAACTACGGAATTAATTGAAGGCTACAGTTTGCGGAATCAATTAAAGGTGACAGAAATTTAGGAAGGTAAATCAGAGATTTATCTTCCTAAACACATTGTAAGATATTCAGTTACAAATAAATTATGTCTCTACATCTTAAGTATTTTGATAATTGACTTGATGAAGGATTAACTAAAAGAATACATAAGCAAGCTCACAAGTAATTATCAAGAAGAGAATTTGAATTAAACCCTAG
Source organism: Pinus albicaulis (assembly GCA_034641835.2). Classification (NCBI taxonomy): domain Eukaryota; kingdom Viridiplantae; phylum Streptophyta; class Pinopsida; order Pinales; family Pinaceae; genus Pinus; species Pinus albicaulis. The sequence continues at coordinate 1,293,204,347 of CM076581.1, read as the reverse complement.
TCCTTAAATTCTCAGCACTTCTCATAAGGCACTACTTCAACCATGCCTAGTTGTGTGTCTTGAACCTTTTGTATCACCATTAATATTATTGATAACACGTCTTTGTCTCCCAAAACATACCAAGTCTTCTAAGCACTACAAAGTCTAATTCAAGTCATCTTATGAGTTAATATCACTAGCAACCTTATATCATTCATTTGAAGCTATACATATCTTATTCATTTAGGGATTTGAGTCATATGTGCTTAGAGTTTCATCCATGCATGTAGCATATGCATCTAGGGTTTTATCATGCTCGAGAATCATCATTGCATCATGTTCATGCTTAGGGTTTTCTCCTAGGGTTTTCATGAGGTTAGAGAAACATCTCAAAGGTTAGGAAATGTATCACAAGAATAGTTGCCATCACAAACAATGCCATATTGACATCAATGACAATTTTGACCAAAAATCTCCCCCTTTTTCATTTATGGCAATATTCTTCCCCTTTCAACAATTTATCCCCCGTTGACATCAATGGAAAATGGGGTTCCCAAGTACTCCCCCTAACAAGTTTCTTCTCTTCATCGTATTTTCTTCATCAATGATATTTCTTCAAGATATGTTTCTCCCGCTATCATGGTGCTCTTGCTTTAATGAACTTGCTCCCCCTAAGCCTTTGCATTCCTTCATGGAAATGTATGAGGTAAATGATCAACCGACTCCCCCTACCTGCTTAAACTCCTCTAGCTCTTATTTTTTCTTTAGACAAGAAATATTTTTGCCTTGTGATCAAGTGGAAAAAATATTCAAATTTTCATGATTTTCTTCAATGGAGTTATTCCTGAGAGATGATCTTATCATGGTTGTCCATGTGTGACTCATCAAGGGTTTCATAGGGATTTTATCAGATAAGTTCTGCAAGAATTGTTAAGAATTATAAGCTCCCTCGAAAAAACCCAACTTGGTAAAACCGGTGCAGCAGTTGAGGGTTTTTTATTATTAAGGAGCAGTGAAATAATCTAAGTACAATCTGAATGTCGAAAACTGGAAATCCTGCATAGAAAATACTGGAAAAAAATTCTTGAGGGAAATTAACCTCACTCTGAGAAATCCTAGCAGTTTCTGAGCTCTGAAAGGTTAGTCGTCCAACTTGGCCTGTGTAGGTTTTGCGTCAACCTAATGCTGCTTGCCACACATGATGCTTGAATCAACTACCATTCTAGCCATCTTTCTTGTTGTTGATTGGGTGCCACATGTGCTTCTTGAATCAACTGCCATTCTAGCCATATTTCCTACTAGTGATTGGGAAAATTATTATCCGACCCTCTGGAACCTCTTCCCAGCCTCTGGAACTTAAAATGTATTCCTTCCTCAACAAATCGAACTACCCTCTGAAGCCTCTACACTACCTCTGCGCAGCTTCCTGGAGATATTTTGTCCTTTCTTTGCAATGCACTCGTTGAATATGGAAATCATCCTCCAACTTCATTGTCTCCACCCCTCTCTGTCTCTACTTCCATACTGTTGTGGAGGTAAATCCCCTCTGCGGATAGAGGCGATCCCTACTAGCCCAGACCGAGTCTAGCAACAATCGTTCACGCTATAGCGTAGGTTCCTAATTGCAAATAAACCAACTAGCGATGAAGGCCTACCTGGAATCCAACGTTGTTGCTTGTAGAAGAGGTAGCGCTCCCATTCCTTAGCTCTGGCAGATCACGATCCCCACGATCTCCGTGATGGACACCTGCACACACAAGAAACAAAACAAACGCAAGCGTAAAATCCAGTGCATACAACTATATGTCAGTCAGAGAAGACATAACTCATGATCATCATCAAGAACAAGAGTGGAACCATAACCAATAGTCGCTTATCATTAATTAATCAAAAGAAGAATACAACCATAGCTCTGACGCTGAATTCTCCTTCGGAGGGTCGCCAGCGGAACACGTCTCGACACAGCCTGTCGGGGATGGGACAAACCTCTCTCTTCGGATCTTGACAATAGTCTCCTTGCTTGAATTTGGCCTTAAGGGAATTATGGAGGCTCTTGCAGCATAAGGCTCTTGGGAATTTGGGAACTTTAAGACTAGCTTGCAATGGAGATGGGCAAACTTTTATAGATGGGGGAAGGGGAGTTGGGATCCCTATAATCATGGGATTGGCCCTATCCTCAAGGAAGCTTCCATGAGAGGTGGCAAACCACTTCCTCTACATGGAAATCCGGAGCCAAACCTCCCAACTCAAGATAGATATCAGTTCATGAATTGATTAGGATGAAACTTCCGCCATTTATTTTTAAAAAACACTCCTTAAATTGGCTGGCACGAGTGCGACTCTGGGACAGAGCGCCAATTGGCGCGACCTCTTTGAAGGATTTTCTCCATTGGCACGGGTACTGAACTGTCTGCCCGCGCCAATGCAAAAAGGGCCATTTTTAGGGTTTTTCACAAGGAGATGTCTTCATGGCAATGAAATCTCTTGTTCAGAGGGATGTCATGAAAGTGATTTCAAGCTATGTCACTGCTCACAGGTCACGGAATGAGCCCTCCAATGTGCGGGATGGTGACAAATTACTGTGTAACAGATGCCCCCTAAAGCATGAGGCCCGAGCGAGAGAGAGGGGTGAAATGCTTTACGAGAACGTGTCCAACTGAAAACTCCGCCGTTGGAAAACCTGCGTGAAGAAGTACAAATGATGTCTCAAATACATGATATATATGTGGTATGGGCGCAACCATCCATAATAGAGTATACAATAATCCAGATCCAAGGCATGGGTGCAGCCATCCAATGAGGATCGATAAATAAACTCAGGTATGGTCGCAGCCATCCAGTAAGTGAGTCATGTAAACAATCATAATAATCTACAAAATCGCAGCCTGGATTACAACAGACACAATCCAGGGTCTTGCGCTCCATCTCGACCCGAACACAGTACAAGTCCAAGCATGTGAAGAAATGGGCTGAAGTCGAGCATGCGAGAACATCATCTGATTACCAGCCAATGATGAAAGTTGTTAACAGACGGCAGTACCACCAATAATGACAATGGCCCTCGAGTCTTATCGTTACAATCTACGGCATGTGAATCAATGGTGGCGTCGAACACCGTAGAATCACTCGATCGGAGGCAATGATGAAAACCTCGCGTCGAATGCGAAGAACCTGCTATTGAGTCATGAAGGCTCAAGGTACCGAAAGGAGTCTCTAGATCGGCTTCCGGGATAATGAGCTGATCGACGGGGAAGTGACCTTGATCGAAGGTGGGCCATAATGTTTCCACATCATCGATACGAGACGAGGAGAACATAATTTTTGTGAATCATGATCGGATGAGAATCGGAAGGGTTGGTGTGGAAGTCGACTTCTCTTGAACATATAAACGACACGACAGTGAGTTTGGAAGTATTTGACATCAAAAGATCAGAGGTCATAGTGACGAGGAAAAGAGCAGATGAGAGGTCAAAAAGGATCACCCAAACCCACGGAGGCAAGTGAAAATGAGATGAGATGTCCCCAACCCGACACAAATGCAAACAAGTGCCATGTTCAAGAGCGACATACTGCCGACACGACAATGATGCTGGTTCCATTTTTTCCTCGCCATTTCTAGCGAGTACCCCAATTATTTTTGATAACAAGCTTGAAGGGGATAGCATATTCTTGTGATATAAGTCCATCCTAGTTTTAACAAGCCCTAGGAAGGGGAGACTCGAGCAGCGTCATTATGACTGAATCCGATGTCATCAGGGTTTAACGAGTCTGACAAAGGAAGAAATCAGTGTCTTTTCATGTTTAGAGAGTTTGAAAAGATAGCTGAAAAGTAAACTCCAATGGTCCCTTTTTGTAAATATTTCCTCAGATCCGAAAAGGTAGAAAACTATGTCTGAGAAAACCTCCTAGTCGCGATAGGCTAGGGTATTCCTTTTTCGTAAATAATCTATCCCAGCCCGAAAAAGGGGTAAACGTATACTGGGTAGATGTCGTTTCGTGGCCACTTTAACGAGATCGAAATGACAAGGGCCTCGACAATCTTTTCATGTTTAGAGAGTCAGAAAAGAGCTGAAAGATGACTCCTCCTGGAGGAACGAGTGGTATAAAGGGTAGCAACTGGTTCCGGTAATGGTGGAACTCCTCAGAACAAGTAAATTTTAAGAGGTTGGCTAACAAGACCACTCATTGCAGCGGTTCCTCAGGAATGGGTAAAACAACCAAGTGAAGGCATATGATCGGCCAAGCAGATAGTGACGATGGAGTGAGAAAACCAAGGCTCATCTGGCAAAAATAGGCTGATAGAAATGGCAATCACAAGAGGTAAAATGGGAATGGTTTCATTTTTACACAAGCTTGAAATCAGAAAACTCTGCTTGAAGTTGGTTTCATTTTTACCCAAGCTTGAAACAAAGATAAACTATGCTTGAAACTGGTTTCATTTTTACACAAGCTTGAAACGGAAACAAACTATGCTTGAAAAAGTAAGCATGCCCCCCAGCATGGTGACTCAATTCAAGGTACATGCCCCCCAAGCTTCAATCCATATGAAAGGCAGATGGAGTGAAGGTTCAAGTTACGAGAGTAAGGAAAAGACTCGACTAGTATTTTACGAGATCTGATCAAAGACTCGAATTGAACAAGAACATGTTTCATTATTTTAACGAGGTTGACACATTAAAAGAACTATCCTTAGGACACCTTGTTTCATGGTTTAAGGAGCTTGGCACAAGAAAAGGAACTCTGCTCCAACAACCTTGTTTCATTTTTTAAGGAGCTTGACACAAGGAAAACGAACTCTGCTCCAACAATCTTGTTTCATTTTTTAAGGAGCCTGACACAAGAAAACGAACGCTGCTCCGACCGACCTCATCATAATGAACAAGAAGTCATCGCTTCCAAGAGTTCCACTCTCGATGGAAGGAAAACATCTTGGAAGTCAGGACCCAATGCCCCCAGCACCTGATGCACAACGGCATCGTCACTAAGTACAGGCACAGGGTAGGTAGCCACATAGTTGACCTGCGGTGGGGCAGATACAACGGGTGGATAAAAACCAAGAAGGGATGATGGCGGGCCAGCTGCCACATCAGGACCAAAGAACGAAAGCTGATCAATGGTCACGATCTGTCCTTCATGTGGAAAATGGACCACACGAAAAAGGGAGGAGACAAGTGCTCCCATGGCATAGGTGTAATCGCGCCCCAAGAGCAGATTGAAATCCAAGGGGCCTGGAAAAACCATCACGTCCATATGGATGGTTTTATCTCCCAAAGTAACAGGTAACCTTGGGAGGATCCCTAAGGGTTGACTCGTTCTTCTGTTAAATGCCAACAGATTCTGCGTAACAGGTGCAAGTGGCGGCGAGCCAAAAGCTTTCCAAGTAGTTGAGGATAGAACATTAACAGACGCGCCTTCGTCTATAATGGTGTTGGGTACGACCAAACCAAAATACTGTACTGTGATCTCGAAAGGCACATAAGACGGAAGGCGATATCCTGAAAATCGACTCCAATCGAAGGAAGCGACCAAACTACTCGGAGGGGCTACCATTGAACCGAGATGGTCTTCCCCTGGTGTTACGGGAGAAGAAGGAGCATCCTCCACGACCTCCATCTCGAAGGTGGGAGGGGTATCCTCCGGGACCTCCATCACGGGAGGCGGAGGAGCAACTTCTTGAGATATATGGATAGGAGAATCTTTCTCCAAGTCCGAGGAATCTGAAGAAACAAGAAGAACCTGAGGGATGTGAGGTCCACTCTCAACGGAAAAGACCTGGTGCACCATAGACGGGGCCAGCTCAACCGATCCCACGACTAATGGTTGGTCAGGGACGGATTCCTGAATTTGAATTTCCAAGGGAGCGGGATCAACCAAGGATGACTCTTGACCAATCGTAGGATCAGCTGGTGGAGGACTCACAGAAAGTTGTTTATAACCAGCCGGGAGGCATGGCGTAGAAATAGATGAGTTGTCCAAAACTCACTTGGCTTCATCCATATAAGGACAAAGGTGAATGGCATGGTGCCCTTCACACAACTTACAGGGATTGGTAATCTTACCCTACTTCTTAGGAGCCTTACCAGTAGCAGCCGAAGACGTGCCCCCAACTTGACTCCCGGAAGCCAAAGGCAACGGCGGACGACCGCTGGACCATTCTTCAAGCACCTTGGGAATGCCAGGGCAGTCTTGAAGAAGATGGTCTCCCGTGCACAACATGCAAGGGAACTTGACTTTCCATGGAGGGTTGGAAGGTTTATCAAGAGGAGACTTCTTAGACGCAATAGCTGCAGAGCTAGCCTCTCCTTTATCAGACTTCTTCTTCTTTGTTTTCTTCTTCTTCTTCTTAGCCACCTGGTTACTCGAATCCAGACTTTCACTAGGCGAAGTAGAAGAGGAGGACGCAGAAACAGGCGAAGAAGGGGAGAGGTCCACCTTGGAATCAACATGATGTTGTTCAGGCGGAGGAACTGATTGAACAGTAGCAGAGACATTCGGGACCACAGAGGTTGAAAACAACCAAACAGGCAACCCAACAGTTAACCCAGGAAGGGACAACGTTGCCATATAAGGAGCACCAACATTCCCAAAAGGAGGAAAAGGACCCGGATTCCCATCGGAGGGGATTCCTTGGTTGGTGAACTCCGGAAAAGTTGCCATCAAAAACGATCTTCAGAACAACACCCTAAGGAAACTAACTTTAACCAGGAATATTTCATGGGCAGTTAATTTTTAAAACATTGAAACAAAACTCTACCGTTTCAAATATTAAGAGTCGAGAAACAGGCAAAAGGTGACTCTATCACTTTCAGATTGGAAACAAGCATGAAAGGACAAGCGCTTGATGATCTTTTCAAATTTAAAGATTCAGAAAAGATCGAAACGACTACTCTGGAATTCTAGGCAAAGGGTGTACCAAATAACCGTGAACTGCAATATACACCTTGGTTTCAAAAATGAAGGAGAAATCAACCAAGGACTTGACGTACGTGCAGGCAATCTCCCTGAATGTTGTGTTCGGTGTATCACGGGTATAGGGCGGTAGACTCAGCTTCCTATGGATAAAGGATAGCAACCTAGTGGGGTCTCCCTTTATATACGCGACGGTACAGGGAGCACAAGTCCGTACTAGTGATGTCTAAAGCCAAGAGGCGAACGACAACTACTAGGTTTAACGACGCCGGAACACGTCACTAGCCTAGACCTCTAAATATTTCGTTAATGTTTCAATGCTTCCTTAGGTTAATTCAATGAATTTTAAGGTTTATCTTCAATTATGTCTCGGTTTCAGGCCCTACCGAATGTCATCTGAAAATCTCCTATATGCAGCTATATGAGAAGAGAAAACTTTCAATTCTATGAATGCTATCTAGTTAGGGGAAGAGTTTCAAACAATGATGCAACATACAACAACACTGCAAATGAAATCTTTTCCAAACTAGATGACTTTCACCATCCAAAAGTAATTTCAAACATTCAACGATGCGAACAATGCAATGTGATCTATGCAAAATCCTCTTTTTTGAAAACTATGCAATTGTAATCTATGCACAATTTCCTTTTTCTTCAAATGATAAGAATGCACTCAATGCATTTTTTGATGAAATGAGAATCTACTTAATGCATGCTTTCAATGAAAGAGAATGCACTCAAAGTGATTTCTAGTTTTCAATCATTAAACAATGTAATCTAAGTTCAATGATAAATCTCAAAAATACTTTTCAATGCAATGTGATCTAATGCATTTTAACGAAAAGCAAACTATGAGACGAAAACTAAAAGAACTCAAAACACTCAATCAAGGCTCCAAAACACTCAAGCAGTGGAAAAATCAAGACCAAACACACAGATCAGGCTCAGGGAGCTCAAAACTGAGCAAACCCTAGTACCTCACAGGATTGGCGCGACTGTGAGGCTGAAACTAGCGCTAGAGACGAATTGGCGCGGGTAATACACAAGCAACCTGCGCCAATGGGCACGACTGTCAAGCTAAAAAGCGCGCCAGTCGAGTTTCCCAGTCAAAAATAAAAAAGAGCAATCCAACAAGCAGACCAGTGATGACCAAGCTATCAAAAACCCAAATTCACAGAAAGAACCAGCCCAAAAGAGCTGATCAAGCAAGGAGGATCAAGAATCGACCGAAAAGACAAGACGATGCTCCAAGTGTTCAATTTACAAACTAAAGCGGAGATTGATTGAAGCAGCTTTGATCTACTTCGCAATTGCAGAGAAAAAGTGTTTCGAAGGTTATCTGGCCAACTTCAGGCTCCGTCTATAGCTTATAAAACAAACAACAACAAGCTAACGATTCCCCAGTGGAGTCGCCGATTTTTTGTGGAGGTAAATCCCCTCTTCAGACAGAGGCGATCCCTACTAGCCCAGACCGGGTCTAGCAACAATCGTTCACGCTATAGCGCAGGTTCCTAATTGCAAATAAACCAACTAGCGATGAAGGCCTACCTGGAATCCAACGTTGTTGCTTGTAGAAGAGGTAGCGCTCCCGTTCCTTAGCTCTAGCAGATCACGATCCCCACGATCTCCGTGATAGGACACCTGCACACGCGAGAAAAAAAACAAACGCAAGCGTAAAATCAGTCACACAACTATGTCGAGTTAGAAGGCCTGTACAGTCATCATCAAGAACAAGAGTGGAACCATAACCAATAGTCGCTTATCATTAATTAATCAAAAGAAGAATACAACCATAGCTCGTAGCACACCCATGCAATAATATGGTCGCCGGCGGAACACGTCTCGGCTGACTTTGTTGAAGTTCGACCAAACCTCTCTTCGGATCTTGAAAATAGTCTCCTTGCTTGGATTTGGCCTTAAGGGAATTATGGAGTCTCTTGCAGCATAAGGCTCTTGGGAATTTGGGGACTTGAAGACTAGCTTGCAATGGAGATGGGCAAGCTTTTATAGATGAAGGAAGGGGAGTTTGGATCCATATAATCATGGGATTGGCCCTATCCTCAAGGAAGCTTCCATGAGAGGTGGAAAACCACTTCCTCTACATGGAAATTCGGAGCCAAACCTCCCAACTCAAGATAGATATCAGTTCATGAATTGGTTAGGATGAAACTTCCGCCATTTATTTTTAAAAAACACTCCTTAAATTGGCTGGTGCGAGTGCAACTCTGGGACAGAGCGCCAATTGGCGCGACCTCTTTGAAGGATTCTCCCCATTGGCGCGGGTACTAAACTTTCTGCCCGCGCCAATGCAAAAAGGGCCATTTTTAGGGTTTTTCACAAGGAGATGTCTTTAGGGCAATGAAAGCTCTTGTTCAGAGGGATGTCATGAAAGTGATTTCAAGCTATGTCACTGCTCACAGGTCACGGAATGAGCCCTCCAACGTGCGGGACGGGGATTGCAGGGACGGTGACAAATTACTGTGTAACACATACTGAGGCTCAAACCCTTCCAACACCATCGGCTCTCTAGAAAATCAAACTCTCAAAGGAAATTGAACTCTTTATGGTTCTCACAAGTGTGTTCCCCATCTACCCATCGACTTCTTCTTATAATATTTTGTTGGACCTCCAACGAGAAAGATTAAAATTTAATCAAGAGCCTAGATTAATTCCCTGTCGATCCATTTTATTTTTTAGATGATTGACACATCTCAATTAATTATGATTAATCAACCCCTTTTCCTATGTAAGACTTAGGAAATAATTAAAAATAGGCTAATAATATAATTGAGAAACTCCTAGGCGGAATTTAGAAAAATGATTTATGGGTTATGGAGAACTCTTATGTTTTAGCCTCTCCACAAAGTTTCGAGACTAGAACACCTTTGATGCTACATAAAATAACATTAGGTTCAAATTGAATCATATTTCTCATTGCCACTACATATCTTTGGTACCTTCATGGCTTCTTACTTTCTCTAAAGGTCCCTCTAGCGAGAATGTGTCTCTCAGCATCTTGTAATATGTCGTGAATACAAAGTGACATCTTCCTGGAAGGGGGATCACATGGAGGAGGATCCAAGTCATACATGGGCTCTATGGGATCATCAACAATGTCTCTCTTAGATTCAGTGATGGAAGTACCTTCTAGAATATCCATATCATCACTTTCTTTCGTAGGAGGAGGAGGCAGAGGAAGATCCCTTGATTTTCGAAGGGAAGCATCTTCATTGAAAGTTACATCCCTACTAATTTCAACCTTCCTTTGACCAGGAATATATATTCTAAAGGCTTTGGAATCTTCACAATACCCAAAAAATGTATATTTCCTTCTAATGGCTTCCATCTTGTTTCTTTTATCTTTCAGCACATGGAAATATACGGGTCAGCCAAATATACAGAGGTGACCAATGTTGTTCTTGACACTTTTTAAATACTTCTTTAGGAGTCTTTTCATCCAATTCTTGATGAGGCACCCTGTTTTGAACATATACCATTGTATTTTTTGCTTCACCTCAAAGAAACTTCGACAACTTTTGATAATGGAGCATGGCTTGGCCAACTTCTACAATAGACATATTCTTTCTCTCATTCACTCCATTTTGTTTGGGATTATAGGGCACAATCATCTCCTTCTTGATACCTTCCTTTTTTTTAAATATATGATTTCATTTGAAATTTACGCTCCACCATTGTCAGACCTAAAGATATTAATTTTTTTTCCTATTTGATTTTCGACCAAAGCCTTTAATTCCATGAACAAATCAAAGGCCCCATCCTTATGCTTCAAGTAATATATCCAAGTCTTCCTTGAGAAATCATTGATGAAGGTTATGTAATAGAGATGTACACCAAGAGAATGTATGGGAATCGGTCCACATATGTTAGAATAAATTATTTGGAGGATGTCATTAGTTTTGTTCTTTCTAGAGGGGAATGGTCTCCTTATCTTACTTCCATTGGCACATCATGGACATACTCCATCATGTTGAGATTGAACATTAAGAATCCAAAAGACAAAATTCTTCAATTTTGGAAGAGCTACATAGTGGATATGATCCAACCTATGGTACCACAACTCGCTTTTATGATTAGTATCATGGACCATTTCTAAAACAGGTCTTCCAGTGACTCTATAGAGTACTTGAAATCTAGGTCCCAGTGTGAAAGCATCTCTCATAGGGTATCTCATATGCCAAGCAAGTAATTTTCCTTTGATGAAGGTAACTCTAATTCCTTTTTCCTCCAAAGTAGATATAGATACCAAATTCTTCTTCAATCCCATCACATACATCATATCATGAAGCAAAATGGATTCCCCAAAGTTGAAATAAAATTTAACAAAAGCAAAGCCCTTAACAGAATGAGTGGAGTTGTCTCCAAGAATAATATTTAAATTTAACTCCCTCTCTACCAAGTTAGAGAGAAACTCCTTATACCTAGAGAAATTATGAGAGGCCCCACTATCAACCAACCAACTATCCCAAGTATCCGGAGGAGAGGAACTAGAAAATGCATAAATAAGGATATATTCAGAATGATTAGTAGCAACATTACTTTCATACCTATAATTTCTTGAATTCTTTTGAGGACGGTGGTATTCTTCACGATCATCCAAATCATATCTTTTTCTTATTTCATATCTTCCATTACGATCACTCCTTTGATCATCTCCTCTTCTTTGATTATTAAACCTATTATGGTTGCCTCTAGTGTTGTATCATGGAGCATTGTTCTTCTCAGGGTAGTTTCGAGCATAATGACCTTTCTTGTGAAAATTGTAGAATTTAATGTGTGATGATTCCTTATCTCTTCCATTCCTTCAATTTGAAGTTTTGGGAGGAGGCTTCCTTGAACTTGATGAACCTCCTCTTCCTTTATATTTCTTATTATGAGTGATGAAAGCAGCGAGATCTCCTTCTTCATGTTTTTATAGTATGCCTCTTTAGATCATCTATGATTCTTTTTGAGTGAGTTGGTCTAACGAGCTCATCAAATGACAAGAAACTATTGTTATTTCTTATGGTTGTAATGAGGATTTCCAAAATAGAAGGATACCTCTAAGGGTTACCAACTCCAACTCCCTGTTAAGCATAGTTTCCCCAACTCTCTACAATTGATCTCTAAGAAGAGATATCCTCATTATGTAGGATTGGACATATTCTCCTTTATTCATATTCATATCTTTGAGTTGATATTTCAAGGAGATGATCTCATTAAAATTGATAACTTCATACATGTCAGCTAGCTTATCATACATCTCCTTAGACTTATTAAAATTACCAACATAGGCAAGTAAATGATCTTGTAAACCATCAACAATAATTTTCTTTGCTTTTAACTCACATTTCTTATACTTATTCTTGGAAAAAATGGGAGAATTTTCCAAAGGCTCAAGAAATTTCCCTTGAATGTATTCAAAGGCGTCATAGTCATATGATATGATTTCCAACCTCATTTTCCAAGCATCAAAGTTAGATGAGTCACCCAACTTCTCATTTTCCTTGAAGTAAGAGGTAGACATCTTGACTTGATTAGATAGGCTCCTTCTAATTTTCCAAAGATGATTGCTTCAGCTCTTGTCTCCTTGGGCTTGTCCTTCACCTTATCTCTAATTGCATTTTAATTTTTCTATCGCTCTATGTTATATCAATTACTTTAGCCCAATTCAATTCTTCAATTAGAAATCTATTCAAAAATAAATAATTCTTTTATTCATCAATAGTAATTGAAGATAGAACAGGAAATGCAATGACAATAGGAGACAATCAACACATCAACAAGAGATAGGGAAAAAACCCCACAGGGGGGGAAACCTTTTGAAAATTTTATTTTATTAGATTGTCTTCAAATTTTTAGTGGAGAGTACAAGGATAAAAAATACATAAATAAAATCAAAGTCAAGGTTTTGGCTTGTGCAATAAATATACCAACCAATATCAAAATATGTGCCAATAGTCAAATCTGATCAATTGTCATAAAGTCTACAATTTTGAAAATTCAACAGTAGTCAGTGTTCCCTAACTAATCGTTTAGTCAACAATAAAAAAATCCCTTCAAGAGCCTGATAAACATCCCACAACTTTGGCCTCAATTGCTTGTCCAAGCCAACCCAAAATAGTCAACAAAAATCTAGTCAAACTTGGTCAAAGGAGAGATAAAACTTTGCGGTCAAGTCTGCAATTTCTTCTTCAGTCAACCCAAGTCAAACACCATATTTTTTGTGCCAAAAAGTGTGGCTTGCCCAAACTTAAATTACCTTAAAATATCGAACCAAAAATCAGCCCAAAAAGTAAAAGTCAATGTTGGTAAAGTTGCAAAATTGCTTCATATTTCGGCCACCTATAATATGTCCTTCTTCTATCCCACACGTGTGAAGATACCCTGAAATTTTGTACAAACCAATGAGGAGAGCAGAGAGAATATGTGTGAGTTGATGAGTGTCCAATTAGGTTGAGGTCACTTGTATTTATAGGCGTTGGAGGAGGGACAATTTTTTCGCTAGGTCGACCTCATCAAATGTCATATTGTGGGCTTCACTTCAAAATTCCACTTTCCCTTATCAAAATTCAGTGCTTCAAAGGTTATAATTGGTCCTCTCAGAAAAAGGAATCTATTCCAATGATTGGAATTTGTCACTAAGTTGAGAAATTAACACTCTATCTCCCTGGTGATTTTTTATGTAGCGCCTCTTTGACTCCTTTCAAAAACGTCAGGGTGGGGTGATGTGTCCTGTGGGGCCTCTGTTGAAAGTGATGGGGTGATGTGTCTATGTGGCCCCGCTAGTGAAATTCCTCCTAAGATTTTCCATGTTTCGTTGTTTATAGTGAGGATTTCTCGTCCCATCACAACATTCTTGGCAATGCCACTACTAATGTCAGCATGCTTGTCCCTGCTGCTACTACACAAACTCTATTTTCTTGCAGACCATCTAGAATCTATGGCTTTATTTCCATAAATATTGCAAGAAAAATAATATTCATGAAATAACCTTTGATGCCTAGAGATTCTTTGTCCTTGAGGTAGAAAGGACCTTTGTTGGTACTTCATTCGCTTATTGTGGTTTTTTGAATTGCCACCTCAAGAAATTCCATGTTGTTGTAGCCTTTTCTAACTATTCATATTTTTTTCTCATTGATGCTACTCCTTAGGGTTGTAACACTTTTTCATTTTTTTTGGTTTAACATCTTACTACTTCTTTTCCTTCTCTAGTTGTTGTTTTTGTCTAACAACTTTTTTTCCTTTATTGTTGTTGGAACCTTCAATTGTCTTTGCTTGGCTAGTTGACCCTTCGACCTTTTTTTTCCTTGGAACTTGATTCCTCATAGAAACCCAAGAAAGCTTTGATGAGAGGGGATCTATGCTTGCTAAGAATTTCATCCAATATGTTGAAGACCATATTTAGCTTCTAATACTAAGACAATTGATTAGTATCATTTCTTAAATCATGTCTCAATAAGACTACTTCAAATTGTATTCTCTCATAGTAATATTCCTCTCATTCAGCTAACTTGTCAACCTTTCATTCAATCTATTTGTTAGGATATTCCGACACATAGGAAATAGTTAAGAATAACTTAGTCTAGTGTAGAGTTAGGTAAAGTGTGCTTCTTTACCATGTACATTTGTAACTTATAATCCGACGGTCACGATTTGTAGTGATCCGACGGTTATCTCTCTCCTCGGTATTAAAGACACTTGATCCGTGGCTTAAGACTCGATTGGTCCACGATCTCTATTTAAAGAGCATGGAGGGTCATTTTCTCGATAACCGTTTATGAGAGAAACATATGTAACTTTTATTTTTATATTAACAAATTGCCTGAAGTGGTCGCGTTGGCTCAGGCCGTGGAATTTTTCCCTCTTTGAGGGTTTTAACCACATGATTATACTGGTGTAATGATTTGTGATCTGTTTGTGAGCAGTGACCTTTGGTTCTTAATCTACGAAACTTACCCTGTAAATTCCTACATGGTATCAGTGCTATTTTGAGGGTCGCGTCCGTTGTTGATCAAAATCCAAAGCCGATTTGATTGCATGTGAATGCTGTTTTTAGATCTACTATTTCTAAACATTTTTGGGCTTGGAGAACTGCTCTGTTGTGTCTAGAGCATCTTTTATAGTGAGGAATGCCTTTCGTTTCATGCAAAAAGGTTTCTGGCTGCCCAAATTATGACAGTTTAGATCTAGAGGTATAAAGCATATGTTTTGCAGTTATATTTGTTTATAGTTCTGCTTATTTCGGTTCCCTCTGTTTGTTTTCAGTTTTTAGGTTTTATTTATTTCTCGTATCTATACCCTCTTCTCTATGTATGCTCTTTTTTGTGCGCTGCTTGCGATTTCGGCAAATCAGAAACAGGAAAAGGGATTTTTTTGCTACGTATGCTCTTTCCCTGCATCTTTGTGCAATCTCGGGAAATCAAAAATAGTGAAAAATTTGATAGTTGCCGGTAAGGCTAATTGAAAATCCAACATTCTGCCATAAGGCTTGCATTTCGTTTTTTTTTTGGCTTGGTTTTTGTGTTTTTTTGTGCAGGAAAAGGCATGCACACCGAAGAGGAAAAAAAAAAAAAAAAACCTTCCTCCTTTCAAACAATATTGGAACCCTTTTACTATCTCACTTGGTGAAGAGTTAGTTTATGAGAATAGAGGTCTTGGGTTCAAATCTCTTTCTCAAGCTTCTTTTTGTAAAAATTTTTGTTAAAAGGGGCTAGATTTTTTTTAAAGTTGAACTTCATCCCCAAATTTCAAACCGTTCCCGTAACTATTCGGCATCTACAACTCAAATTTTTCAAAAGGCATAACTTCTTCATCCAGAAGTCGTTTTTCAGGCCGTTTTTTTTTAAATGGCCTAATTTTTCAATATCTTTCCATTGGAGCAGTTAGTTTCAAATTTTCTCCGCTTCATTTTTTTTAAACGGAAATTGCATGCCTGATTATTCTTAACAGCACAAATTATTTCCAATGGCTACCTCACATGGTAGATATACTTAGAAGTAAAGTGTTTTATAGAATAGCCACAGGGCTAGAAACTAAACCTCTTGATGATGATAAAGTCGCTAAATGGGAAAATAAACAAGATCAAGCACGAGGGTTGATAGGAATGTTCATTGCTCAAGATCTTCGATTTCATATCCTTGACATTAACACCCCTCATGAAGCCCTGGACAAGCTAAATATTGTCTTTGGAATTCAAAATCAAATCAGGGCCCATCAACTTGAAAATGAGTTGCTTACTTTGGACCCCAATAATTTCTCCTCTATTGAGGATTTTTTGTCCAAATTCAAGACCCTTAGAATTCTTTTAGAAGGTTGTAAGGTCAAAAAGGAAGATGGTAGCCTCATTTATTGCATTCTTGCTAAGCTTGGCCCTGCATACTCTGTATTTGTTTCTGCCTTCCATTACACTAGAGAAGCCATCATTTCTTCGGGAACTACCTACAATAATCCCTCTTTTGATTCCTTTTGCGATTCTTTGATAAGAGAACAAGAATAACTCTTACACCTTGGTCTTATCACTTCTGGAAACGCTTCTAAGAAAGCCTTAGCAGCCCAACATCAATCATATCAAAATAATCCCAAGAAGTAGTATCCTAAAAAGTATGGTCTAAAACCAAACAAGGGTCCTAAGCAATTTCAGTCGTAAACTGAAAAAGTAACTCACCAAAATGATAAGGCATATAAAAACAAAGGAAAGAAGACATATAGACATTGCAACTTTTGCAATCGTGATGGCCATTTAGAGTCCAAATGTTTTAAGAAGATGGAAGCCTTAGAAGCAGCAATGAAGAAGCACAACATCAATTTGGAGCACTCTTCACCTTCATCTTCAGGAATGGAACTTTCTGCTTGTGGTTTTCAAGCATTAAGATCTGGTTATGCATTAAATGTATCTTCTTCTTCTCATTCTCATGAGTGGCTTATTGATTTTGGAACTTCTTACTACATGGCCAAAAATCAAGCCATGTAAAATTCTTTAAATGATTGTAACACCAAACATATTTATGTTGGTGATGATATATCTCTTAGTGTTGTAGGATCTGGAACCATTCATCTAGATAATGGTCAGTTTAATGATGTACTATGTGTTCCTACCTTGTCATGCAACCTTCTCTCTGTTTATCAGATAACTTATTCAGGTGAAGGGAAAATAGTAGAATTCTCAGCTCATGATGTTGTAATCAAGGACCTCAAAGATCCTAAACATATTTTAGCTACTGGCTTTGCTGATGATTCCACAAGGTTATATAAGTTTGACAACTTTGGGTCATCATGCCTTCCCTCCATTTTTGTTGCTCATAATGATGATGTGAGCAAACTTTGGCATGAGCTATTTGGTCACTTAAACTATCGCTCTCTTCAAACTCTACGTAAGTAAAATATGGTGACGGGCCTTCCTATGGTATCTTGCCAAGATGGTGTTTGCTCCAGAGGTGTACTCGGAAAACATCATCGGGATAGTTTTGACAAACGTGCCTCTTGGAACACTTCAGCCCCTTTGCAGCTTGTGAACAGTGATTTATGTGGTCCACTTCTTGTTTTTTCTTTCTCTGTTTGCAAGTACTTCTTAACTTTCATTGATGATTTTTCTAGACACACTTGGGTATACTTTTTAAAACCCAAGAGTGAAGTTTTTAACATGTTCTTGGCCTTTAAGGCCTTTTTTGAGAAACAATCTGGACATCAAATTCTTAAGTTCAGATCAGACAATGGAGGAGAATATATTAACAACAAATTTATCAACTTCTGCACTAAGCATGGCATTCAATTGAAACATACCGTTCCACATACTCCACAACAAAATGGTGTAGCTGAAAGGAAGAATCGCACCTTAAAATAAATGGCTAATTGTATGCTTCAATCTAAAGGACTTGGTCTCAATTTTTGGGCAGAAGCCATTAACTGTGAAAATTACATAGTAAATCAAAGAAGCAAAGTTTACCAAACTTCGATCCATGCTTGGAGTTCAGGAAAGTTGTCATTAAGGGGGGATAGGCTCTAATGCCTCCTTCCTTCTCCTATTGTGTCACTTTTGTAAATCCTTCAATCCTATCCCAAGTTGTTCTTAAGGGGGGATGTTAGGATATTCCGGCACATAGGATATAGTTAAGAATAACTTAGTTTAGTGTAGATTTAGGTAAAGTGTGTTTCTTTACCATTTACATTTGTAACTTATAATTCGACGTTCACAATTTGTAGTGATCTGACGGTTATCTCTCTCCTCGGTATTAACGACACTTGATCTATGCCTTAACACCCGATTGGTCCATGATCTCTATTTAAAGAGCATGGAGGCTCATTTTTCCGGTAACCGTTTATGAGAGAAACATATGTAACTTTTCTTTTTATATTAATAAATTGTTTGAAGTGACCGCGTTGGCTCAGGCCATGGACTGTTTCCCTCTTCGAGGGTTTTAACCACGTGATTATACTGGTGTACTAATTTGTGATCTATTTGTGAGCGGTGACCTTTAGTTCTTGATCTACGGAACTTACCCTGTAAATTCCTACACTGTTGGCTTCCTATTTTTGAGAATTAATATCAACAATTGTTTTGCTAATCATTCTCAAGCTCATATTCTTGCATTTGTTCCTTTTTCTTGAGATTAGCTTCTAAAATCTCCTTGATCCCTTTTAGAGATGATATCAGCTTCTTTCTAACATAACTATTATCATCTAGGTCCCTCTCTTCACTATTATATGTACGAGGAAAATCATCACAAATATCTAGATTCCTCTTTGAGTCTCTAGAATCCTCCATGGATCGGAGGAGTATCCCTTCTTCATCACTACTAGGGATGCCCTTATTATCTTTTACAAATGAACAGTTAGAGGATTACTCTCTTATTTCTTTAAGGAGTGTTCCTTACTCTTCTTCAAAGCTACCTTCATTAGCTATTTCTACAAGTGTAGGTATTTATTCACTACTACTATATGCATATCTATCTTTTTCTTCAAACAGTGCATGTGGAAATATAGAATATAAGTGACCGGTTTATTTACATTTGCAACAACACAATAGATTACCTTCTGAACTGAATGGCCTTTATTCTAAATCTTCTTCTTCACCTTTGGACTGAAGTTCACCATCTTTCATATTGGAAGGAATATCTTCAATCTTCTAATCACCTTTCCATCGAGATGCTTTCTTCTTGTTGTTCCTTCTCTCATCATTTCTAGTAGCAGGGCCTGGTTCACTACTTGAGAATCAAGGTTCATCGACCTTCTCATAAGCCTCATGGATATCACCTCAATATATACAATGGAGCATGTGCCACATTTCTCTTGCAAACTCGCAGTGTC
Source organism: Pinus albicaulis (assembly GCA_034641835.2). Lineage (NCBI taxonomy): Eukaryota > Viridiplantae > Streptophyta > Pinopsida > Pinales > Pinaceae > Pinus > Pinus albicaulis. The sequence goes on along the minus strand of CM076581.1, from coordinate 1,293,185,156 downwards.
TTAATTTATCTAAATATTAATTTGATAGCCCTTTCAAGAGAACCCTTTTGGCTTCATTATCAAACTCATTATTTTCTTCATTAACTATGGAGCACCATACATCTAAATCCATTAAATAGGATTCCATTCTAAATTTCCATAACACATAATTTGTTCCATTCAAAAATGGTACTCCTTTTGGTGTTAAAAAATTATAATTATTCATGTTTCCATTTGATCTACCTTCAAGCAGTTAAGCTGTTCCTGAAGGAATCCACTCTGATACCAATTTTTGGAAACAATAATTAATACTGAGAGGGGGGTGAATCAGTATTAAGACTAATTTTATATTTAATGTCAATTTATATTTTCATTCAATCTTGGAAATCATCATGTGATAAACCACCATCATATCACGTAAAGCAACAAATGAAATCAACACATGAGCATACACAACAACATCATGAGCAAAATACGCATATGAATACAATGGATTTAACGTGGAAACAAAAAAACAAAAAACCACAAATATTTTTTTATGATGTAAATATTAAGCCTTTACTCATATTAAATCAATCTCTTTATGAGCCACCACTCACAGGAAGCACCAACTCCCTTAGATTATTTTCTAACACCCACTAGTAGGAAGCACCAACTCCCTCTTCTACAGACACCTTATCAGCTTACCGAAAGCAGCAACTTTATGGATTTGTTACAAGAAACAACTTGCAAGAGGCACCAACCTCCAAGATAGCCTTCCAACATCCACTAAGACAGAAGCAACAACTCCATGTTTTATAGGCTCCAACCTACATTCCATAAGGAAATTATTTTCTCTCTATTATGGCACCCACCTAGCATGATTTTAGCTCTGCATTCACTAACTTGGCCCTTTGTTCTCATCCCTTTTGTAACTTTTTCCTATGCTCAATTTGAACACTCTTTAGAAACATGTTTCTCTACTCACTACTCTCTTCTCATATGCAGCATACACAACACACAACCCTCGATCTTCATAGGATCTCTATGATCAGCAACTCTCTTCCTTCATTCTGCTTAGGCACTCTTGGCCTTTCTCAGTAGCACACACTCACATATATATCTCCTCACTCAACTCATCGTTGTTATCCCCTGCTAGCACACTTGCAATCCTCAATTTTGAACAATTTCTACACATGGATCATTGTTGAAACTGTTAACTCCTCATTGTCCAAATTTGTACTTCCAGCATGGCTAACTATCACATTCATAGCCTATGTATGGTATCCATTACCAATAAGTATGCCACTGCAAGGTATTCTGAACATGCCATCAACATTCATAAATTCCTTGTTATGGAATTATTTTCCTGAAAATTGATCTATTGTACAAATAATGTGGTCAAGGATGGCTCACCATATTGTGGAAAAAGTTTCCATTCCTATTCTAGTTCTCATTTAACTCTTCATGGTATGAGTTATATTCAGGTATGGCTTGATTTTTTTGATATAGACAATCCATTAATTTACTCTGCAAGTCATGGTCCTCTCCGCTTCATTTCTCAGTTATGGACAATCGTCATTAACTACAGTTATGCCTCCAGTGGATTGCCCTATTTATAAAAACTGCCAAATATAGATCATAGGTGAAATGGTTTTTGAATCGTTTAAGCCCTATTAAACACAGGTGTGGTGCATTTCTATATATGGTGCACCAAACTAATATATTTCATTTTGCGCTAAACAATTATCGACCTATTCATGTCCACAAGTTAATCCCTTAGTGCTTTACCATTACATAAGCCCATATGCCTAAAATCATATTCCCATGGTGCATAGTGCTTCTATTAAAACTTTCCCACAATTTTTTTCATTGTAATAATCCCATAGGCCCAAGGTCTCATAACACACAAAAACACTACAAAATTAGTCCCTGGGCATGCCTTTGGTCACCTGATGAAAATGACTCTTGACGAGAAAATATTTGTCCCAGACTCTATCTCCCTAACGATTTATTTTGGAGTACCTATGTGACTCCTTTAAAAAATTATGGGGCAGGGTAATGCATCCGATGTGGCCTATATAGAAATCATTAGGGTGATGTTTTTGAGTGGTCTCGCCTACGCAATTCCTCCTGAGATTCTTCCATGGTTCACTTGCTTTCCATCTATGCTCGCCTCTGTGTCCCACTACTCCATAACACTAGAACCTTTAATTTGTGTTGCAATGGAAAAATTTGGGGTGATGTGTCCTATGGGTCTACCATAATGAAGACTCGCTTCAATCCAAAATTTCCGATGATTATGTGTCCTTTCCACTTTTTTCCTCTAGGTCCCTTGCTCCCTTCCTGTGCTAATGAAAAAATCTGTGGGGTTACAAGTGTCTGCCACCAGGTCTCGTGCTCTCTTCCTATGCCAATGAGAAAATCTTCGGGGTTACATGTATGTCCACCCCTTTTGACATGTCTTCCACCTCAACTTCACTACCACGTGTCATGCTCCAAGTGGCGCCATTTGTCACCTATTTTCGGCCCACTTGGCCAGATGAAAATGCCAAATTTTCATGCCATGTGTCAATATCCTAGAGTTCCACGTGTCCCAAAACTTTCAGATGCCGACATCATGTTTCCATTATGTTTTGTCAACCAATCAGAGTGCACCATGTTTCCTTATTCCATGTCACCGATAAAGAGGAGGAGGGACTCAGAGCCTTTTTTTTTATGATTTTCTTTGTAATTTTTTTAGGCTTGGACAGGAAATCCTCAATGTAACTAACAAACATATTTATGTCTCCCCAGAGCCATCTCCCTGGAAATTTGATCATGATTTGCATTGGAAAATTTTGGGATTAAATCACCAGGGTTACGTGTAACATGGTGCCCCCATCCTTGCTTGCATTTCCTTTCTATCAACCCATTCCACCACTTTCCTACCACATCGCATTGGTCCCATCCCCAAGACTTTTAAACTTGGGTGCACTTGGAAACTGTCGGGGTCAATCCGACAGGGTGATGTGTCTGTGGTGAACCCGTGTTTCATATCTCTTGGGATTTTGATGGTCCACCTTTGTGCCACATGTATGTTGAAAACATCGTGGGGTTTTTTCACCAAATTTGGGGAAACTCCAAACCTCTGTTAGTTTTGGAGACCTCAAAAAATATCACCAATCTTGTCCTAAACCTTTGACCCTTTTGGCCTGTAAAATTTGAATCACAATAACATTTGATCCAGGGTATATTTTTCAGACTTCAACATACCATTGGAAATCTCTTTCCTAGCACTATCCAATTGTGTCATTTCCAGGAGCATTTGAACTGATCTACTAAGGCAAAAATTCCTTCAAATTTATAACTCCCCCTTTGGATCTATCCAAGGATCAACCTCCAATTGAACAAGAAACACACCGCATCAATGCCTCAAGTTGACATCAATGCCAACACACTGATGCCATATTTCCAACTTCTAGAATCTCCACCTAGATTTGTCTACAAACCAACATATCATCCATTGTTGTTGTATTTTCTTCCTCCAAATAAAAAAAAGCATCCGTGCTATTTTTTTTGAAGATTTTTTCTATAAACCCATGCTCCAAGGAGTCTCCTCACACTCCTAATAATATGTCAGTGTCATCTCATATCAACTGAGTACTCTGACAGTACTGGAAGAATCCTCACTACTGTTACACAGCATTTTGTCACCGTCCCTGCAATCCCCATCCCGCACATTGGAGGATCATTTATGTGACTAATAAGAAGTGTAATGCCTTAAAAAGACCATCATTGCATCCCTTGCCATGAGGACAACATTCTTTCTGTTGACAATTCCCTGAGCAGACCATCAGAAACACATGTTTTTGGGTTGGCGCTGGTAGACCGTTATGCCCTTGCGGTAATGAGGAAGATTAACATTGTGCCTCATGCCCATTGGTGCTCTTTCCCAGTGAGATACTCGCGCCAAGAAGTTTTTGGAATTTTTTTAAAATATAGAGGTCCATGCTAACAACTTCGTGGGCAAGTCATCTTGGGTGGTTCGACTGAACAACCACGAACACCCTCCTTTGGCCTCTTGTTTCCACCTTTTTGGGAAACCTCCCAAAGGATAAGGCCTCCCTTCCATAAGTATAGGAATCCCAACCTCCTCCTCTCCCTCTATAAATAAAGCTATCTCCGATTGATGCACTAGCTGAACAATTACAGCTGAATAGCTGAAGAGAATTGCTAAACATTTTTCTAGCGAGATAGAGTACAAAAAGAGACCTTTGTCAAGAGAGAGCTTAGGCTTGTGTATTTGCCTCATCCCAATTCCTGGACAATCCTTCAAGACGCGCTTCGACTGAACCCACTGAAGGAGGCTGCGACGTCAAGGCTCTGCTTTTAATCTCTTTCTTCTATTTATATATACATGACTATTGTCTGGTTCCCATCTTGTGTTAATACAATTTATTTTACGCAATATGTTTAATCTTCCTTGACTGATTAGCTAGTTATGAATTTAATTATTGTCTTGTATGTTGTTTTTGTCCTTTGATCTTCGTGAAGGTATCCAAGTACCATTTTTGAAGGACTGTCACCTGTTGGGACAAATATCAAGAGACTGCCACTATTACAGCTACGACAATCGCGTTGGACTCCAGGTAGGACAATCTATCCCAAAATATTTCATTCGTTAAGTAGGAACCTACACATTAGCTTGTTCCCTTGTTGCTAGACCCACTCTAGGGCTAGAGGGATCGTCTATGTCTGCAGAGAGGATTTACCTACACAACAAGTTGGCGACTTGCCTGGGGATCAATGTGAGTTTGTCGTCTCGTTTCTCATTTGGAGTTTTCCTTGTCGAGTCAACTTCAGTCGTTTGATTACTTGTCTATCTTCTTTGGCTTGCTTGATTGTTTGTAATCCTCCTGTTCAGCTCCAAAGTGTCAAGATTGACCTCTGCTCACTGGTTTTTCCCTTTTCCCATAGTTATCCGGCTTGGCGTGAGTTTGCTTTGAACACTCGTTCCAATTGGCGCTTGTTTCTTTTGTTGCAGTAGCACCAACCCCTGTATGGCATGGATTAACACCTCACAGTCACGTCGAATCCTGTAGGATTTGGTTTGACCTTCTTGCTGAGATTTTGGTCAGTTGTGCTTGACTCTAGATTGTTTCTTTGATTTACAATTGGTCTTTTGGAATTGTTTTGACTGTTGTAGGCTTTCTCTTCTCAGTTGTTTGTCTATTCTCTTATCGGTGCAGTTCATATCCCTAGGGTTTCTAGGTGTCTTTTGTTCACTGAGCCTTCTGATTGAAGTTCGAGTCTTTTCGATTTTTGTCAGTTCGATTCCCTGATCGATTGTGTTAGTCTTTCTTGATCCTTTGTGTGTTCGATTGTTGAATGCTCACTTCGGTTTCCGTTTGTCTCTCCATCTCGTCACTTCGAGCATAGATCACATTGCTCGTTTAGGTCATTTTGAAAGCTTTCTATTTGTTTGAAAGAGTGCATCATTATTTTGAGTGTGTTTTTATGTCTATATTGCTTTTGAATTTTTCATTTTAGATCTCTACATTCGCAGTGCTCAAAACTAGTTTTCGCTTTGTTTTTTAATTTAATTAGTGCATCGTGTGCTTCATTCATTAAAAAATCAAAAAAATTGCATTCTTTCGTTTGCATCAGAAATGAAAATTTCTTTTGCATAACTAGCGCTTAATGAACTAGGAAAGAGTTTTTCGTTTTTCGTTTGGTTGTATTAGATGCATTAGTGGACTTCTTCGTATGATTTCATTGTTTGTTGCTTTCTGAAAGATATTTATCCTTCTCTTAGTTAGCATTCATCGTACGGAAAATGGTGTTCTTTTGCATATAGTGTGCATTTAGGAAATTCGAGATCAAATTTGGTAGGGCCTTGAAACCGAAACATTAATTCGAGATCAACTTTAAAATCAATTCAATCAATCTAAGGAAGCATTGGAACCTAACGCAAACATTTTTAGAGGTCTAGGCTAGTGACATGTGTCGTCGTCGTTAAACCTAGTAGTTGTCGTTCGCCACCTGGATTTAGACAACCCTAGTACGAACTTGTGCTCCCCGTACCATCGTGTATATAAAGGGATACCCTCATAGGTTCAAATCCTTTATCCATAGGAAGCCGATTCTACCGCCCTGTAACCGTGATACACCGAACACATCATTCGGGGAGACTATGTGCACGTACGTTAAGTCCTTGGTCATTTCTCTTTCATTTGATCACCAAGGTGTATATGGCAGTTCACGGAAACTTGGTACACCCTCTTGCTTAGATTACCTAAGTAGTCATTTCGATCTTCCCGTGACTCCTTAAAAAGAGAAGAGATCATCGAGCACTTGTACTTTCATGCTCGTTTAAAATTGAAAGTGGCTAGAGTCATCTTTTGTCTGTTTCTCAACTCTTAAAACATGAAACAACAAAGTTCTGTTCCAATGTTGTAAAATTAATTACCCATGATCACATGCCCATTAAAAATTTTCTACTTGGCTTGTTTTTGTAGTTCCTTAGAGTTTGATCTTGAAGCCTTGAATAGGCTATTTTGTTTTGCTTCCTGTGTTGAAATATTGTCACAGTGGCAGAACCACCAGTTTCGTCATCTTCTTCACTGCGTCCTAGTGGTAGTTCTTTCCCTGACGTTTCTTTCGAAACCCCTCATCCCACTAGGACTGTTGAGTTTTCACAGCCTATCCACCCGATTGTCTTGCCTCTTGCTACCTAATCTCCTCCTGAAGAGTCAGTTGAGTTCAATTGGCCTCCTTAGGGTGCTTGGTCTGGTTTTGGGAGCGAGGAATAATTCCCTCCTCTTACTTCGGGATCACCATTTTTAGCCGTTGCTTTACCTCCTAGTCCTGGTCGTCTTTTCGACGATCTTATGGCTTCGTCAATCATGGATTCTTTGAGTCCTGTCGGCAGTGAAGAATTGTCTGTTTCTACAGGGGAATATCAGTTTTTCCAGAAGATCTCCCGCATGTTTCTAGTCAACCTTCTCCTCAATCGGTGTCACTTCCACCCGGTTATCGGACTTTGAGTCAAATTATTTCTGGTGTTGCGTCCATAGTACAATCCAGTACATTGACTCCTCTAAGGAGTTCGGTCCTTCCTTCATTAGGAATGTCGCCTTCGACACCTAGCTCGTCGGTCACGGTTACATCTGTCCCGGTCCAACCCACCGTTTGTGTGGCTTCATCTGCTCTGGTTGTTACGACTCAATCATCAAGATATTTTCACACTCGTAGGTCTATCTTTATTAATCCCACCTGGCCTGTCAGGCCCACCATTAGTAGATCACAAGCTCACATTGTGGAAGCCACACCTGCTTCTAGTATGGCTACGATTTCTACTTCTATCCCTGGTGGCCTTACTTTCGATGAGTATCTGTTGGTTGTTCAGCAACAGAACTCTCAGGGTTCTCAGTAGCCCCAAGCTCCTGCCAATCCTCCCCATCATTATGATGTATACAGTAACCCCATTTTTTGCTCCCTATCAATCCAAATCAGGTTGTTTATCTACCTCCGGTTGATCCCTATCAGACCGTTCCTCATCAAGGGCCATTGATATAGGGACAAACCTCAAGTATACAAGGAAAACCCTTGCAAGGAAAACCTTTGATCCAGTAGGGAAAACCTTATGGTCTGTAAGGAAAACCCTTACAGGGTCAACCTTCGGTCCAACAACCCTACGGTCCTTCCAGTCAACCTCAATTTCAACCAGGAGTGTCTTATGTTCCTAGGGGGCAAATGTATCCACCACAGGGACAACCTTTTGTGCAACAGTAGCAACCTTATGTTCCACAAGGCCAAGATTTTGTACAGCAAGGACAACCCTATGGTCCTGCTCTGGGTCAACCTAGTTATAAGCGCAAGCCTGTTCCATCACAACCATCGAGCCAACCTCTTCAACAACGGCAACCCGGTGGCCCTCAGTATCCAGGCCAACCTGCTCCGCAGGGACAACTTGCCCAGCCTCAGCAGCCGATTCAAACTGCTCAACCTGCTCAGCAGTCGGTTCAACCTGTTCAATCTGCTCAGCAGCTGGTTCAACCTATTCAAACAACTCAGAAGCCCGTTCAACCTGCTTAGCAGGTTCCACCTGCTCAACCTCAAGGTGCTACTTACACTCCTCAAGGTCAATATCAGGCGGTATATAGTGCGCCCTAAGGTTTTACTTATTACCCTCAAAATCAATCCCAGATGGTGTATAATCCACCTCAAGGCAATGCTTACATTCTGTATCATAATCCATATGTTGCTCAACAAGGACCTCAATGGTATGCTCAGAATCAGTATCCTGGTCGTCAAACCCAGTATGGGTAGACCTATCCAGCTTATAACCCCTATGGACAGAATCCTCCGGGACAAAACATATGGGGGCAGAATTTTTCCCAACCTGGGTGGAATGTTAACACAGGTCCTTATCAACGACCTCTAATGCCTTTTAATCCTAAATTGGTGTTTCTAGCTACGTTGGAACTGCCTGATGTGTTAAAATTGAAAAATGATCCAATTCTTCATAATCAATATTGGCCTCCAGTTCCAACCAAATTCCCTAGTGATTGTTCTAAGTTTGAGGGCAAGTCCGGAGAAGACCCCCAAGCGCATGTTATGACTTACCACTTGTGGTGTTCCTCTAACTCTTGGGTTGACGATTCCATCTGACTTTGTCTTTTCCAATAGACTCTTACTGGTGCTGCTGCAAAGTGGTACATTGAATTATCTCATGGAATCTTTCAATATTTCAACTATTTAGCCATGGTGTTTCTCATGCATTTTCAGTTACTGGTTCGGTATGAGACCGGGACGCACCTCCTCACATCCTTGAAACAGGACCGAGCTACTCATATCTCGGATCATATTCATGAATGGAGGCATCTTTGTTGCTTGATCAAGTTTGATATCCCTGATCAGATTCTAACTGATTGGTTCACTACCTCGTTTGTCAATCAAATTGCTAAAGACATAGCTATGGGGGCATGTGTAACCGAAGAACATGTCACTGCTCGTGGCCAATACCTTGATCTTGTGTACTCCCAGTCAGGCACGTTGTATGATATCTTGCCCAAATGAAACAACAAATTGTTATGCATGTGATAATATTTTTCTTCAACTTGATTCCCTTCACTCAAACTAGCATACACATCTCGGAAATCAATGTCATGTGCATATTGTTCTATGTAAATCTCATGTACAACAGAATCATTTTTTAGTAAAGCAGAAGCACTAATGATTGGTCTCGAAATCATATCTACAACTTTATTGAATATACCTTTTTTGTACCTTATAACCAAGTGAAATTTTTGAAGAAATCCCATCCACCTGAAATGTCTTGATTGCTTCAATTTTGTTTGTGACTGCAAGTACTGTAATATTTGGTGATCGGTGTGTACAATAGTCTCTTCACCCATCAAGTAGTGTTTCCACTTCTTGACACTTTGTACCAATGCGTATAGTTCTTTGTCACATGTAGGATAATTAGTCACAGCACCATTAAAATTTTCTGAATGAAAGGCGATAGGCTTACCATGCTGCAAAAGTACTGCGCCCATGGCATAATCACTAGCATTGGTTTGTATTTCGAATGGTTGTCTCAAATTTGGTAATGCAAGCACTGGAACTGAACTGATCTTGTCTTTTAAAGCTTTGAAATTTTGTTGTTGTTTTCCTCCCGATTGGAAGCCTTTCTTCACACTTGTCACTGCATGCATAGGAGCTGCGATGGAAGAGAAGTTATTAATAAACTTCCTCCAATATTGAGCTGCACCTAAGAAAATTCTTACCTCAGTAACTGTTTTGGGTGTGGGCCAATTCATAATGGTCTCCACTTTAGAAGGATCAATCCTCAATTCTCCTCCTCCTACAATATGTCCCAAATAGACCAAATAAGTCTTTCCAAACTCACACTTTGACATCTTAAGAAACAATTTCTCTTTCTTCAAAATATCAATCACTCTATTCACATGCAAGACATGATATTCTCTTGTTTTTCTAAAAAATAAAATGTCATCTAAGTAAACAATAACAAATTCATCAAGGAAGGGTCGTAAAACATTATCCATAACTCTCATGAAAGTTGTTGGTGCATTACACAAACCAAAAGGCATAACTAGCCACTCAAAGAGTCTTTGTTTTGTTTTGAATGAAGTTTTCCATATATCACTTTCTGCAATTATTACTTGATTATATCCACTTCTTTAATCTAACTTAGTGAAAAACTTTTCTTCTTTCAGTTGATCAAGCAAATCATCTATTCTTGGGAGTGGGTAATGATTTTTTACTGTAATCTTGTTCAAAGCTCGAAAATCTACACACATGCGCCAAGTCCCATCTTTCTTTGGTATCAATACTATGGGTGAACCGCATGGCGAGGTGCTTGGCCTTATGATTCATTTATCCAACATCTCTTTGATTTGCCTCTTTATTTCATCATTCTCCATTATCGACATGTGATACATACCTATGTTTGGAAGAGGACAATCTTGCTGCAACTGAATCTCATGTTGAATTTCCATTTTTGGGGGGAAATCATGCTGGCTCCTGAAACATCTCATGATGTCCATTAACCACATCATATAAATATGATTTCAACTTAGTATCACATCCCTCAAATGATTCATGATTAATATCAGCTTTAAGCTTAATCATAAGAAGAATAAAAATTCTTACTTGAGTTTACCAACCTCTTTACTTGTTGTTGAGGCCTCAGAAAGCTGTGGCAACAACAAAGGGGGATAACCACCCGGTCCAGACCTTAAAGCAACTCCTTTTCCGTTTGGGTTAGTGGCTCCGACTGGGTATGATGGGACCAGTTTCCCAGTTTTAGTTTTTGGATGATAACTTGTTGGGTTTCTACCAAAAAAAATTTAAATGATGAATTACTACAAACTAACAGAAATTTAACTCTAAATACAAGACTTTGAATTAAATTTAATCTAACCCGGGATATAATATCTTAATGCGATCTAGAAAGATATCTATTGAATCTGTCATGAAATCAATTCAGATTTAATAGAATTATTACCATGTAAAATGATTCTCTCGAAAAATTAATTAATCAAAATAAAATGAAACATATATCGCATTGTCTGATGACCATATATAAAATAACTAATTTATGTCTTTATATTGTACATTAGTGCAACAGTTATTTCAGACATAAACAATTAATTTCATACATGATTCATGAAAGCTGTGGTCATCACTAATTTTCAAAAACAGAAATAACATACATGATATAAGTACCAGTTGCGTATTACTCTATCTATCAGATTAGTGATAATAGGTCGTATCCAATCCTTCAATCAAATAGTTATTCAAAGAATAAAAAATTGCACCAGGAATTGATCAAAAAAATGATGTTTATAACTGAATATAACCATGTTCCATTATTTCATCAAGGCATTCACAAACTTAGTTACAATTAAGCATTATTTGCAAATGTTCTTAATAAAATTCTGGACCCTTCTCTAAATGCATGAGAAGGGTTTAAATACTAAAACTAACTACAAACTAAATTAAATATTTTACAAAAATGTAGAGGAGGTTTCAAACAACCTTCCTCTAACTTGAACAATAATCTAGGAATTAAAAACTAAAAATCCTAATTTTAAGGCTTTTGCATCTTTTGCGGAGTATGGTCACGTAGTTTGCAGATATCTAGCATTGTCTTGAGCTGATGTGGCTGAGATATTCGTGACCGGATTTGATCCTTGAAGATGGAATTTAAAATTTTTGACTGAGACTTTTTAGCTGATTATGTGAGAAGTAGAAGAGTTTGTTGCTAATGGTAAGGTTTATCAGAAAATTCCAAGAATTTTCTTGATCAAACTTATTAACTTTTCTGATTACTCCTTCCTGTTGTTCTGCTCTCTGTGTCCATTTCAATTCTGTTTCTTTTGTCAATGAAAACACATCAGATGTATTTTCTTCAATAAGTCTTGTTTTGAACAATTGGTCACATAAAAGTTGTATGTCCTCATTTGATTTGCTAAATGTCTTAATCACTGCTTTTTCTGCTCGGGCAATATGTGTTTTCCATTCTGTAAATAATAATTCTACATGAAGCTTATCTATCTGAGGTAGATTAGCTTGTTTTCGCATATTTGAATCTTGCCATTGAATATGTTCTTCAATTTGTTTTTGAAATTTCTCACATTCAAGTTTTTGAATGGCAATTTGTTGAATCATTATTTTATTGGAATCACAGTAAGAATCAATCATAGCCACTTGATGACAGAATTCCTTTTGTTGCTCTTTTATCATTGTATTTATCTCAAGTGCTTCTTGAATAAACTTTTCTGATTGTGATTGATTCTATAATTCTGCCATGGTTCTCTCTACCTGTATCTGTTTATCTTTAAGTTCTATATGATGTTCCAATTTAAGTTTTTCAAAATATTTATGGAAATGTTCTAAATTTGCTCTGATCTGTTCTTTAGACTTGACTTTCTCTGTATCTAACATGTGTTCCAATTCATGTATCCTGGATTCCCTCTGCTTCAAAAGTGCTTTGATTTCACTTGCTTTATCTACAGTAGTTGTAGCATAAGCTCCTACATATTGTGACAATTTAGTCAAATTTTTAGTGGGATCCTCTGATGAATCTTTCCAAAGAATGTCAACTGATTCATTTGTAGATTTAAGAGTTGTTTCATCGGTCCTTCTTCTTTTATTTATTTTGACCACAGCTCTATGGCTGGGACTGTAGAAGATATCCAATGATGGAATGTCTTCTATTTTCAAAATGATTTGATCTGTGGAGTGGGATGGAATAATTTCTCTACTCTATGTTGCTGGAACTGTTTGTAAAGGGTTGACAGTCTGAACTATCCTTTGGGAAGGCTCTGACGTTTGAAAACCTGCTACTTGACTAGTATTGACCTTTCCTTTAGAAGTTTTTATTACTTGGCAAAATTGTTCCCATTCATTTATTAGGTCTTTTCCTTCAGATGATTTAGATTGATCTTCTATGATCTGAACTTTTGGAAATGCTTCTGTATTTGATTCAGTGACATTGTTATTTATTTTTCCTTGCAACTCTATATCTTGAATAATCTAGTCAATTTCCGAATTGGCTTTTGTAGACTCAGCCTCATCTTCAGATTGATCTGTTTTATCAGATTGTTGTTGAGACTAACCAAATTCATTTTCAGAATCATCCTTCATTTCTTCATCAAGGCTAACACTTGGAGTGTGTTTTTCTTCTTCCATAACTAGAAAATTCAAAGGGACATTCTTTAATCTCTTATTTCTGTATTCCTGAAAAGCATTGGTATCTTCTTGACTTGATTGATTGGAAACCCTCTTAATAACATCTGAAAAATCTTCGACTCCCTAAAAGAAGTCATCAAACTGATCCTCTTCTTTTACAAAAGGCTTGGTCTTAAGTCTTGCCATGTAATTCTTAATTTCATCATTGGGATCATACAGTCTCCCAGGCATAAATGCTAAATTTAACATCTGAATATTAGGAGCCTCTTTGTATGTGTAGCCAATATTGGCTAAAGAAAAAGTACCACATTGTACAGTGAATGAAGGCCAAATAGAATTTTTGTCATCCTTTAATTGTTTTGTGACACCATTAATAAGTTGATAAGCTATTTCTCTCCCAAACAATCTATCCGGAACATAATATGGAAAAACATGTAGAAGATCGGAACTTCCAAATACTCAAACATAAGTAAATTTATCTTCAACAAACCATCGAGTTGTAGGAACAATATCTCTCTGACTTCCTTGGAAACCCTAGGGTTCTTTTTATCGAAAATCATTTGATACATAGGCAGCATAACTCCATAACAGACTTTATAGAAATGCAAGTGGTATTTGGAATCCCAGAGTTCTTCATGGTAAATATGGATTGGTGTAGGGTCTGTAACGGTCCATTTCCAACCCATGATTGGAAATGTAGAAATATAACAGATGGAATCCATAACATAAGCAGACATGAAAAAGGGTGAATTTTCTTGAGGTGAAGCATTCCTTTTATTCCTATATTCAGCAATGTGTTTGGCTAAATAATTAGATAAAAGGTCTACCTAATTCAAAATGGATGAATTGACGATTGCGTCAATTAAGGGAACCCAATCTCTAGAGAACCTAGTACTACCAGGTTTAGAAAATAACCTACACACCATACCAGCAGCAAAGAAATAGGGATGAAGGATTTGTGCAATGGAGTACATACCAGATTTTTCTTGCTTCAGTTTTCCCTCATTGTCCTTCTACTCATGGATGACCTTGATAAGATCTGGATGTTTAGCTTTGAACGTTTGCACATATCTATTGTCATACTTTTGTTGCGGAGCTAGTAAATGATACATGGCTGCCAAATCTTCAGCTTTAAAAGAACCCATAGTCTCTCCTCTGGAATTCCTAAATACTCTGTCTTCAATATTTAGATTTTCAACTGCCCATTTGATCATATCTGTGTAAGCATAATTTTTGGTATTGCGGCTATCTTATGAATAAACGAGCATACAACGTCGAAAAGAGTTGCATTGGAAGTGATATCAGTGCATGTTGCAGATATCTTTGTTATCACTTTTGGCCCTTCATCCTCAAATAGTTTGTACATAGCCTCCCATGATGAGACACCGCAATCCTTGTTACAAACAGTGTTTGACAATAGCGAAGGCATATCTGTATCTTCTAAGGACGATGCTTGAGAGATTTCTTTACCTTTCTTACTCATCTCAGACTCTCTCAATTCGATAACTGATTTCCTGATAATGAAAATGAAAGATATCATATAACAAGCATTTACAAAGACGTATCAGAAATTTATTTCAAACTCACACGAAAATCTTTCAATCTCATCAATTATCTCTTCATAATTCATTATGATTTCAAAATTTAATCCTTGACATGGCTTTACCTGGCTTCGCATGCAATGCTTATTAATCGTTTAAAGCTAAAATTCAATTCGATATGACATAAGTTGCTTTTCACACGCTGAGATTATTAAATGCGCAAATCGTAATGATTTCTTATAATATTTCGTGATTGTCTCGTAAACATTGTGAAATGCGACCTGCGCAAATCGCAGATCGCAAGATTTAAAAGATATATTTAAGTGTACATTATACGTCGTGCGCGATGCGATTTGCGAAGACGAAAATGGATGCGATGCGAAAAAGATTTATATTTTTGAGTTTGTTGGGTCTGCGGTTATCGCAACTTTTATCACTTTGTTCCTTTAAGTTTTAACTAAATCAAATGCGATGCGAAAAAAAAAAGGAAAGTAAAGCTTTCTAAAGAGTGCATTTTGTTGTTCGCAAATTTTATGCTTTTAAGATTTCTTTTTGAAAAAATAACATATATGATGAGCGATGCACCTTTTGGGCAGGAATTTTATTTCTTAAGTGTTTTTTGAAAGTATTTATCCTTTTTTTTAAGGATTTTCTTATTTATTTCTAAAGGGTCCCTATTTATAAAAATGAATGGGGGTTGTTGTATAGTACAACAATTGGCGATTCACTTGGACGAACCAGATATCTCTGATAAAAAAAATTTGAAAACTCTAAATCCTTCTATATAAAAATAAAATAGTTAAAGTAATGAAATTTCAAATAAATAATATCTTTTTTCAAATAACGAAAATTTCATTTATTCACTTATTTTTGGAGAATTTCTCTAAAAATATATAAGTATAAAAATCAAAATCAGTCTTTACTTAGTTTAAAATAAGATAGGAAATAATATTTACAGATAAAGATTTTTATAATTTTACCTTTTTATCATAGATAGAGCCTCTGTTCCAATAGGCAGTTTTAAGCTTTTGGCAGGGTTATCTTTTAACCGGCTATGATCCATTTTTTCCATCCAGTATTTCTCATCATTTTCATAAGTAAATTATTTTTTCTTTATTGTTTTTATCCGCTTAAAAGCCATTATCTTGGCTTGGTAACCAAATAGTGACAATGCCATTCACAAATAGTAATTAAACTAATCAAGCTGGCTCGTGATGAGACCCCTTGTCTATATGATATAATCTCAAGTCATTACACTGTTTTGGTAGACAATATTAGTAATGTCAGTTCAATTATTTTTCCATGAACATGGTAAACAAGCTCGTGATGAGACTTATTATCTTTTAAGTTTTCTCAAAAAAAATTCTTTTTTTCTTTTTTCTTTTTAAATTTCTTTTGAAAAATATAAGATTTACTGGATGGGATGAATCATATTTCTTTCTAAGATGCCAAATGATAATGTCGAGTTGTTAGATTGCTTTTTTGAAGAAGATTTTTCACTATAATATAATTTTCTTTTCATGACTAACAAAAGAATTTTCATACTAGATAAAAATGAGAGTTTTTCAAACAAAATAAGTGTTTTATTGAAATTCCATTTTTCTAGAAAGATAAAATGAATCTATTTTTTCCTAAATCTTTCAATTTTTCTTTAACAGTTCTATTTTTTAATAAGTGGAAGAAGAAAAAGCAAAAATAATTTATCTAAGACTTATTTTTGAAAAGTCAATTGTCAATACTAAAAAAAATTATTTCTATATGAAAGTAAAATTTTAATGTACAAAGATAAAAGGATTGCCTTCTATGAAAAATATTTTTTCAAAATTTGCCCATTAACAGGTAAAGAATCTTTTTTAATTGATAAATCTTGTAACAGAAATGTTGATGAACCAATTTTTTCAATTATTTGAAATGGTCCTAGCCAGAGTTTTTGAAACTTTGTGTGTTTACCCTTTTCTTCATGAGCTTTATCCCATTTTAATACCAATTTGAAAATCTTTTGAACTAACAGATTTTAAATTAAATGAGGCTTTTATTACTTGTTGATGATGGATATGAGTTTGTTTAGATTTTTCTCTTTTATCTTCTAACTTAAGGATTTGGTCTTGTCTAAGTTGGAGAGAAGAAGAAGGATTTTCGTCAATAAATTGTACTAAAGCAAATGATGGTATTGTTACATTTGAGGGTAGAATTGCTTCTTTTCCATAAACTAACACAAATGGTGAAGTGCCTATTGAAGCTTTTTGAGTGATCCTATCTGCCCAGAGAGCAAATAATAATGCTTTATGCCAGTTCTTATGACTTTGCTCCATAGTTCTTTTAATGATTCTGATAAGGTTTTTATTCATAGATTCAGCTAATCCATTTCCTTGTGGGTAATAATTGGTTGAGTATTTTAATTTAAAACCTCTTTTCAAAGCAAATTCAATCATTGAATTTCCAGAAAAGTAAGATGCATTATCAAATATCAAAGCTGATGGAAGGCCAAATCTGGTAATTATGAATTGATTAATAAAATCGGTAATATTATGTGTATTGACCACTTTTAATGGGATACATTATACCCATTTTGTGAAATAATCAGTTGCGGTTAGAATATTCATGTGCTGCTTTGAAGAAATTAGAGTTATTTCACCTATAATATCTAACCCCCATTGTTCAAATGGTTGTTGGATACTTACTGGTTGTAATGGAAATGTTGGTTTCCTTTCTCTTCCTGCTGTAGTTTGACATGTTTTACATTTTCTTGCATATTCATGTGCATCTTTAAACAAAGTTGGCCAATAGTAACCAGCATGCAGTATTTTATGAGTTGTGGTATTTCCTCCGAAATGACCTTCAGCTGGTCCATTATGTAGTTCCTGCAATACCTTTTCAGCTTCAGTTTTCTCTAAGCATCTTAATAATATAGAATCATAATTCCTCCTAAATAAGATATCATTTACGAGTTGATATTGATTTGCTTTAAGTCTCAAAGCATGCTTTGCAGTATAATTGAGATTTAAAGGAGCATATCCATTTTTTAAGAAGAATTTCATATCAGTATATTGCAATTGAGAATCGTTTAGGCTTACCTCAGATATTTGTACTTCTTCTGATTGATCTTCATATTTAGGCAAATGAGAAGATCCAGTTAACATTTTGCAGAGACCTTGTCCTTTAACAATTTTAGCTAGGTGTATTTCTACATCATATTCCTGAAGTGTAGTCACCTAATTTTCTCTTTTCTCTCCTACTTCTCGTTGTATTAATAATTGCCTTACTTCCGAGTAAGGTACTATTATCTTAGTGTGTGTTTTGAAGAGAAAAGGTCTAAAATGTTTCAAAGATTTAACCACGGCATAAGCTTGTTTTTCTACAGCTTAATATTTTAACTCAGCACCTTGAAGATTAGAACTAAAAAACGCAATAGGTGCTTCAATGTTTTGATCATTTAACTGTGTTAAAACAACTGCATATGATGTATCCGAAGAAAATGTGTATAACACAAAGGATTTGAGAAAATTAGGAGTTATTAAAGAGGGAGCTTCAAAAATAGCTTTCTTAATTAACTCAAAATAATTTCTTTCTT
The DNA here is from genome assembly GCA_034641835.2 of Pinus albicaulis. Classification (NCBI taxonomy): domain Eukaryota; kingdom Viridiplantae; phylum Streptophyta; class Pinopsida; order Pinales; family Pinaceae; genus Pinus; species Pinus albicaulis. Next base: position 1,293,166,883 of record CM076581.1, on the reverse strand, counting down.
CTTTTCCCCATTTAAAAATTGAATTTTTCTTAATCATTGATTGTAGGGGTAGGACAATTTGGGAGAAATCGGGAATAAATCTTTTTACAAAATTAATTTGTCCTAAAAATGATTGCATTGTTTTTTTGTTTATGTCGCAGAGGAATATTTTCAATCTCTTGGATCCTATCAGGGTCTATATGAATTCCTTTTTTAGAAACAATAAATCCTAATAGCTTACCTTATGGTAAAGAAAAATAACATTTTTTAGGATTGAGGGAAATAGAATATCTTCTGCATCTTTCGAAAACATTTTTTAAATGATTAATATGGTTGTTTCTATGCTTAGAATAAACAGTAATGTCATCTAAATATATAACAACTGAGTTATTGATTAGTCCTCTGAAAGCTATATCCATAGCACGTTGAAACGTAGCTCCAGCATTAATCAGTCCAAAAGGCATTTTCTGATGTGCGTATGTTCCCCATTTTGTTCTAAATGTTGTTTTTAATCTATCGTCAAGATGAACCATGATCTGATTATACCCTGAAAATCCGTCTAGAAAAGACATCAATTCAAACCCTGCAACTGATTGTAATATTTGTTCCATGGTAGCTAAGGGAAAATTATCTTTCTGACAGGCTTTATTCAAATTCCTAAAATCTATGCAAATTCTAATGTCTCCATTCTTTTTCCTAACTGGAACCATGTTTGACACCCATTTGGAATGTCTAACAGGAAAAATGATTTTGGCTTTGAGCATTTTATTCAGTTCAGATTTAATTTGACTTTCTAAATTTGGATGAATTTTCCTGAGTTTTTGTTGGACAGGTTTATAATCTGATATCATAGGAATGGTATGTTGAATTATGGAATTATAATATGTTTTAAGATTTGAATAATCCCATGCAAAGATATCTTTATATTTCTTAAACAATTTAATGAATGATATCCTCTCTTCATATCTTAGACCAAGACCTAAGTTGATATTTTGAGGTTTTTCTGAAGTACCAAGATTAATCAATTCAAACTTTAAAGTTGAACTTTGAATTTTTAAATTGGTCACTTTTTTAAACCTATATTTTAAGTCATAAATGTCTTCCATTTTGACTACAAATATGGGAATTGAATTATTGTTTGTTTTATCTTTAATCTATAAATCATGTTCATTTTCATCCTCTATAAATCATGTTCATTTTCATCCAAAATTTGACCTTCATAAGCTCTGTCTGATGTAAGAAAGTCTATTATATCTGCATCATCATTAAATACTTTCCAATTTGTTATATTGTCTGGAATGGATGGTCTAAAAATTAATTCAATTGAAAATCTATCTGGGCTAAATTCTTCAGGTGGTATAAGTCTAGATGCTACATTAGCAAGTAAATCAGCGCTCGCATTTTGTAATCTAGGAATTGTAGAGATATTGAATGCTGTAAAATGAGAAATGAGATTTTGAGCTAGAGTTTGATAATGTCTCAAGTGTCCAGAAATACAATGGATCATGTTCCTGACTTGTTTGACTATTATTTCAGAATCTCCATATACTTGCAAATATTTAACATTCAATCCTATAGCTTTATACATAACTTGTATCAATGCTTCATATTCAGCAGTATTATTTGTGCATTGAAACTCGAGTCTACACGCTAGCATCGTTTTCTCTCCTTGAGGATTGATTAAAACACAACCTGATCCTGCACCATCTTCTAATTTCGAACAATCAAAAAATAAAGTCCAAAATAAAGATTGTTCTGGAATTTGATTGCTAAAATTAACACATCTAGAAGAGTCTGTTTGAGAAAAGTTTTCAATTTGAGAAGTAACAGTATTTGCTGAAAAAGGTGAAACCTGAGCGTCAAATGAACCAAGGGATGATTCTGCTGAATAATTCCCTATGATATTATTAGTAAAAGCTATAGGGTCATTTGGTCCCTCTAATTCAGTAACTGTGTGTTTCATAAATTTCTCACGTTCAATTCTGATTTGATTTGGTTTGCCATTTTATGGTAACCACATATGTGACCAGTCAGTAGCGAAATATCCATGTAATTTCTCAGACCAATCCCTGCTTAAAATAAGGCCATAAAACATGTCTGCAACTAAAATATCAATCACTTGTGATACTCTTGGATTAGATGATAATCTAATAGATACTGATAACATTTCTCCAATAAATTCAACTTTTGTTCTATCCAATTGAACTATATGTACAGATGTTTTTTGAGGAGTGATATTTAATTTTGTACACATTGTTCTTGGCATAATGTTTGAAGAAGCTCTTGAATCAATAAGACAATTATGAACATTCTTGTTAAAAATTTCTAAGTCAAAAGAAAAGGAGGAGTTTGAGAAATAGATTTATCACCAATTAAAACAAGATCATTGGAATTCACTTTATTGAAAGATGATGGAGGTTTTCCCATATCCTTTGAAGCGTGTGCTATAGCTGGTGGTTGTATCGGTTCTACAGGAATTGCTTTGAGTTCTCTAAGAAAAATCTTTTGTTGTTGTTTGAGTTTGGTCATTTCATGTAGTGAGATATTTGCCTTGATCTTTTTCATATCCTTTACTATGTTGTATTCGACTGTATCTGATACAATCAAAGTTTTGGAATTTGTAGAAGGATATGATAAAATCAGATCTGTTTGTACAGTTTAAGATTTTTTGATTCTTTCTTTTGTAGGAACAAAATTTTGTTTGGGATTTGACACAATTGGATCTAAAGAAGGTTTACTTCTTGTAGATATAGGCATAGCTTCATTTTCTTCCTCTGTTGGAAGAATGAAATCCCATAAACCATTTAATTCAAATTCTTCTTCAGATTCTATTTCATTTTCAGAAGGTGAGGGATCTTCAATGTCTTTGTCAAATTCAGCGTTTGAAATTTCATTTGGAGGTTGAGATGTTGAAGAAGTATTTTTCTTGAATGGACGAAATGATTTTTTAGCGGCTGAAGTTTTAGCAACTTGTTTCTTTATATCAATCATATCATTTTACATAGTCTTTAATACTTTTTGAAGACCTTCAAGATCAAATGCATCTTTTGAGATTTTCTTTTTGGAATCTTGACTAAATGTCACTTTCTTTGTTTTCTTTTCTTCTATCTCTAATCATTTCTCTAATGCTAAAATCCTCTTTTCTACTACGAGAGCTTCTTTCAAGTTTTCTAAGAGAGTAGCTTTATTAGCTCTATCTACAAAAATAGCTATATTAGAAGGTAAAGAAGAAATATACCATTCTATTTGTACCTCAACAGCAAGTTTAGAAGTAGTTGGGATTTTATTTAATAATCTGTTGAATCTGGAGTTGAAATCTTTAACCTTTTGACTTGAATTTACTTTGAGATTAGAAAGGGCATTGATTAAAGATGCAACAGTACTATCATCTCCAAATTTTGCAAGAAACACTTGTTCAAAAGTTGCCCAATCGGAAATAGATCTTGCATGAAGGGAAAAGTACCAGGATCCTGCAGATCCTTGTAAAGTGTATGGAAACAACCTAAATACAACATCTTCATGAACAATTCCATTTAAATTCATGGCCAACATAAAATTATTGATGTGTTCTTCAGCAGGAAGACCATCATCTGTATTATATTTAGGTAACCTTTTCTCTGAATGATCTGGAAGAGCATTCCGATTTGCTATTAATACAGCACCAGGACTTGTCCAAGGTTGAGCAACCATAATTGGATTTGGATTTTGTGAAGATGTAGAAGTAGGTCCAGAAGTAGAGGTAATGGAAGAAGAACTTACAACTGGAACAGTACCACTTGTAATAGCACTGATTGTTTGAGTGGAAGAAATGGAAGATAGAGAAGATGTGGATTGATTGGATGAATATGAAGGAACAACTGAAGGGAAATTTGATATGACTTCACTTGTTTTTTATTTTGATCTGGATATAGTAACTTTTTTGCAACGAGATTCTAATGGAAACTCCAAAGGTTAAATTCCAAGCTTCTCACTTTTAGATTGGGATAAAATACCAGTGTCTCTAAATAAAGAAGTAACACTTTCCTCATATGTTTCTCGGTTAACAGGATTTTCAGCAGAAATAGATATTCCTTCTAATTGTTGAATTAAAGACTGAACTTCGGGAGATTCAAGAATGAATTCTGAAGTAGATGGATGACGTGATACTTCAAGGGATGATGGAAAGGTTTCTACTACTTCTGATTTTTGAGTTGGTGATCTAGATTGTGATCGGGAAATCGTAGAATGATTTTGAGGAGATCGACTCTTATGAGGGATTTGAATTTTAGATTTATCTGCCATTCATAGTCAAGCCCTTCTTCTAGCGCCAAAAATGTTGAGGCCTCAGAAATCCGTGGCAACAACAAAGGGGGATAACCACCCTGTCCAGACTTAAAGAAGCTCCTTTTCTGTTTGGGGTAGTGGCTCCGACTGGGTGTGATGGGACCAGTTTCCTAGTTTTGGTTTTTGGATGATAACTTGTTGGGTTTCTACCAAAACATTTTTAAATGATGAATTACTACAAACTACCACAAATTTAACTCTAAATGCAAGACTTTGAATTAAATTTAATCTAACCCGGGATATAATATCTTAATGTGCCCTATAAATATATCTATTGAATTTGTCATGAAACCAATTCAGATTTAATAGAATTACTACCATGTAAAATGATTCTCTCAGAAAATTAATTAATCAAAATAAAATGAAACATATATCGCGTTGTCTGATGACCATATATAAAATAACTAAATTCTATCTTTATAATGTACATTAGTGCAACAGATATTTCGAACATAAACAATTAATTTCATACATGATTCATGAAAGTTGTGTTCATCACTAATTTTCAGAAACAGAAATAACATACATGATATTAGTACCAGTGGCGTATTACTCTGTCTATCAGATCAATGATAATAGGTCATATCCAATCCTTCAATCAAAGAGTTGTTCAAAGAATACAAAATTGCACCAGGAATTGATCAACAAAATGATGTTTATAACTGAATATAATCGTGTTCCATTATTTCATCAAGGCATTCACAAACTTACTTACAATTAAGAATTTTTTACAAATGTTCCTAATAAAATTCTGGAACCTTCTCTAAATGCATGAGAAGGGTTTAAATACCAAAACTAACTACAAACTAAATTAAATATTTTACAAAAATGTAGAGGAGGTTTCAAATAACCTTCCTCTAACTTGAACAATAATCTAAGAATTAAAAACTAAAAATCCTAATTTTAAGGCTTTTGCATCTTTTGCGGAGTATGGTCACGTAGTTTGCAGATATCTAGCATTGTCTTGAGCTGAGGTGGCTGAGATATTCATGACCGGATTTGATTCTTGAATATGGAATTTGAAATTGTTGACTGAGACTTTTTAGCTGATTCTGTGAGAAGTAGAAGAGTTTGTTGCTGATGGTAAGGTTTGATCAGAAAATTCCAAGAATTTTCTTGATCAAAGTTATTAACTTTTCTGATTAATTCTTCATGTTGTTCTGCTCTCTGTGTCCATTTCAATTTTTTTTATTTTTTCAATGAAAACACATCAGACGTGTTTTCTTCAATAAGTCTTGTTTTGAACAATTGGTCACATAAAAGTTGTATGTCCTCATTTGATTTGATGAATGTCTTAATCGTTGCTTTTTCTGCTCGAGCAATCTATGTTTTCCATTCTGTAAATAATAATTCTCCATGAAGCTTATCTATCTGAGGTAGATTAGCTTGTTTTCCCATATCTAAATCTTGCCATTGAATATGTCCTTCAATTTGTTTTTTAAGTTTCTCACATTCAAGTGTTTGAATGGAAATTTGTTGAATCATTATTTTATTGGAATCATAGTAAGCATCAATCATAGCAACTTGATGACATAATTCCTTTTGTTGCTCTTTTATCATTGTATTTATCTCAAGTGCTTCTTGAATAAACTTTTCTGATTATGATTGATTCTGTAATTCTGCCATGGTTCTCTCCAGCTGTATCTGTTTATCTTTAAGTTCTCTATGATGTTCCAATTTAAGTTTTTCAAAATATTTATGGAACTGTTCTAAATTTTCTCTGATCTATTATGTAGACTTTACTTTCTTTGTATCTAACATGTGTTCCAATTCCTATATCCTAGAGTCCCTCTGCTTCAAAAGTGCTTTGATTTCACTTGCCTTATCTACAGTAGTTGTAGCATAAGCTCCTGCATATTGTGACAGTTTAGTCAAATTTTCAGTGGGATCCTCTAATGAATCTTTCCAGAGGATGTCAACTGATTCATCTGTAGATTTAAGAGTTGTTTCACCAGTCCTTATTTTATTTCTTTTGACCACAGCTCTATGGCTGGGACTTTAGAAGATATCCAATGATGAAATGTCTTCTATTTGAAAAATGATTTGATCTGTGGAGTGGGCTGGAATAATTTCTCTGCTCTGTGTTGTTGGAATTGTTTGTAAAGGGTTGACAGTGTGAACTATCCTTTGGGAAGGCTCTGGCATTTGAAAACTTGTTGCTTGACTAGTATTGACCTTTCCTTTAGAAGTTTTTATTGCTTGGGAAAATTGTTCCCATTCATTTATTAGGCCTTTTCCTTCATATGATTTAGATTGATCTTCTATGATCTGACCTTTTGGAACTGCTTCTGTATTTGATTCTGTGACATTTTTGTTTATTTTTCCTTGCAACTCTATATCTTGAATAATCTGGTAAATTTCCGAATTGGCTTTTGTAGACTCAGCCTCATCTTCAGATTGATCTGTTTTATCATATTGCTGTTGAGACTGACCAGATTAATTTTCAGAATCATCCTTCATTTCTTCATCAAGTCTAACACTTGGAGTGTGTTTTTCTTCTTCCATAACTAGCAAATTCAAAGGGAAATTCTTTAATCTCTTATTTCTATATTTCTAAAAAGCTTCGGTATCTTCTTGACTTGATTGATTGGAAACCCTCTTAATAGCATCTGAAAAATCTTCGACTCCCTGAAAGAAGTCATCAAACTGATCCTCTTCTTTTACAAAAGGCTTGGTCTTAAGTCTTGCCATGTAATTCTTAATTTCATCATTGGGATCATACAGTCTCCCAGGCATAAATGCTAAATTTAACATCTGAATATTAGGAGCCTCTTTGTATGTATGGCCAATATTGGCTAAAGAAAAAGTACCACATTGTACAGGGAATGAAGGCCAAATAGCCTTTTTGTCATCCTTTAACTATTTGGTGACACCATTAATAAGTTGACAAGATATTTCTCTCCCAAACCATCTATCCGGAACATAATATGGAAAAACATGTGGAAGAGCGGAACTTCCAAATACTCGAACATAAGTAAATTTCTCTTCAGCAAACCATCGGGCTGTAGGAACAATATCTCTATTGACTTCCTTAGAAATCCTAGGGATCGTTTTATCGAAAATCATTTGATACATAGGTAGCATAACTCCATAAAGGAATTTATAGAAATGCAAGTTGTATTTGGAATCCCAGAGTTCTTCATGGTAAATATGGATTGGTGTAGGGTCTGTAACGGTCCATTTCCAACCCATGATTGGAAATGTAGAAATATAACAGATGGAATCCATAACATAAGAGGACATGAAAAAGGGTGAATTTTCTTGAGGTGAAGCATTCCTTTTATTCCTATATTCAGCAATGTGTTTGGCTAAATAATTAGATAAAAGGTCTGCCCAATTCAAAATGGATGAATTGACGATTGCGTCAATTAAGGGAACCCAGTCTCTAGAGAACCTAGTACTATCAGGTCTAGAAAATAACCTACACAATATACCAGCAGCAAAGCAATAGGGATGAGGGATTTGTGCAATGGAGTATGTACCAGATTTGTCTTACTTCAGTTTTCCCTCATTTTCCTTCCACTCATAGATGACATTGATAAGATCTGGATGTTTAGCTTTGAACGTTGGCACATATCTATTGTCATACTTTTGTTGTGGAGCTGGTAAATGATACATGGCTACCAAATATTCAACTTTAAAAGAACCCATATTCTCTCCTCTGGAATTCTTAAATAATCTGTCTTCAATATTCAGATTTTCAACTGCCCACTTGATCATATCTTTGAAAAGCATAATTTTTGGTCTTGTGGCTATCTTCTGAATAAACGAGCATGCAACGTCGAAAAGAGTTGCATTGGAAGTGATATCAGTGCCTGTTGCAGATATCTTTGTTATCACTTTTGGCCCTTCATCCTCAAATAGTTTGTACATAGCCTCCCATAATGAGACACCGCAATCCTTGTTACAGACAGTGTCTGAGAATAGCGAAGGCATATATGTATCTTCTGAGGACGATGCTTGAGATATTTCTTTACCTTTCTTACTCATCTCAGACTCTCTCAATTCGATAACTGACTTTCTGATGATGAAAATGAAAGATATCATATAACAAGCATTTACAAAGACGTATCAGAAATTTATTTCAAACTCACGCAAAAATCTTTCAATCTTATCAATTATCTCTTCATAATTCATTATGATTTCAAAATTTAATGCTTGACATGGCTTTACCTCGCTTCGCATGCAATGCTTATTAACCGTTTAAAGCTAAAATTCAATCTGATATGACATAAGTTGCTTTTCACACGCTGATATTATTAAATGCGCAAATCGCAATGATTTCTTATAATATTTCGTGATTGTCTCGTAAACATTGCGAAATGTGATCTGTGCAAATCGCAGATCGCAAGATTTAAAAGATATATTTAAGTGTATATTATAAGTCGCACACGATGCGATTTGCGAAAGCGAAAATGGATGCGATGCGAAAAAGATTTATATTTTTTAGTTTATTCACTTCGTCGGGTCCGTGATTATCGAAACTTTTATCACTTTGTTCCTTTAAGTTTTAACTAAATCAAGTGCGATGCGAAAAAATAATGAAAGTAAAGCTTTCTAAAGAGCACATTTTGCTTTTCGCATATTTTATGCTTTTAAGATTTCTTTTTGAAAAAATAACATATATGATGAGCGATGCGCCTTTTGGCCAGGAATTTTATTTCCTAGGTGTTTTTTGAAAGTATTTATCATTTTTTTTAAAAAGGATTTTCTTATTTATTTCTAAAGGGTCCCTATTTATAAAAATAAATGGGGGTTGTTGTATAGTACAACACTTGTCCAGCATTTACCATAGCAATGTTTGTCTTCTTGCGATGTGCTCTAACAATGAACTTCTTGCCATCTTTGAATAAATGATACTTGTTCTCATGGATATAGAAGATCGATTTCCTGTCATACAAGTAAGGAATACCTAATACAATACCAGTTATGTCAAACAGAACCACATCTAATTCAACGGTGTCAACAAAACTTGCAATGATTGCAAACCTCAATATACATTTCTTTGAAACTTGTAGATTTGCATCCTTACAAATCCAACCCAATGGATATGGTTTTTATGTGGTATGGTCTCAAGGTTAAGTTTTTTGACCAAATATTTACAGATTAATTTTTCTTGTGACCCACTGTCAAACAGTGTGTCAATCTTGGTATGCTTGGATATGACCCTCACATGAAATAGTTATATTCTTTCTTCTTCATTTAGAGTGTTTATGTGACAATTTGATATCTGGTACTGGGTTTAGTTTAAATTTATTTTCCCTTCATGATATTCAATACCATGGCTGTAATTTTAGTTTCATCACTTGAATCAGATCCTAAATCATGTTGAGTTGTAGCAGCAGTTTTATGTTTCCCTTTGTTATTGGGTTCCTTTGGCCTCAATTCAGGATGTAATTTCCAACAATGAGTTTCATCATGGCCTTCTTTTGAACAATGTTTACAAGTCACTTTTTCTCCCTCTTTCTTAATATATTAATTCTTTCCATTTTTACCTTTTGAGGTCTTTTCCTTGGCTTTACCCTTAAAAGGTTTCTTTCTACCCTCTTCAGAAATGTTCTTCCCTCTAGCTTCTAGATGTGTGGCCTGAACACAAACTTCCTCTAGACTAGTGGGGTTAAATATGAGAATAGTATGTTTTAGGTAGCTATGTAAGCCTCCTATATACTTTAGCAAAATATCTTGACTCTGCAAATCCACCCCTAGTAAAAGAGCTCTTCTTCTAAATTCCTGGGTGTATTCTTGCACATTTTGTCCCTTTAATTGCCTAAATTTATGTTGGTTCATGATGCCTTTCTGAATATGAGCTAATGGATACCATGAAAGATAAAATCTTACCATGACAGAATAATCTTACCATGTTTCTTGATTTCCTCCTTTGTCTTGGATTCCCATCAAACAAGTGTTACATCGTCCATTCTCAAAGAAGCCAATTGAATTTTTGTATCATCATCTTGAATGTTTTGTATTCTCAAATAGACCTCCAGTTGTCTAATCCAATTATCTAGCTTGTATGCATTTACTTCACCATTAAACATTGTCAATTCGAACTTAACATCAAGTTTTAAAAAAGGATTTTTACCACTGCTCTTGGACTTGTGTGGATGATGTACTGAAGAAGAAGTAGAGGATGATGATGATGATGATGAGGGTGAAGATGGTGAATCTCCATTTCCTCCATTTCCTCCATTTTCCTTCTTTCACTTGTCTTTATCATGTTGACCTCCTGAAGATCCTTGTCCTTCCTTTTGGATTTTAGATCCTTCTCCCTCCAGTATCTCATTCCTTTCTTGATAAAGAATTTTAACCATCTCAGTCATGTCAAGAAATTGTTTCCTGAACACTCTTTCTTCCTTCGTAGGGTTAACTTCTTCATGGATTTATCCTTCCTCATGAGGCATGCTTAATGTAGCTTCTTCTTGTTTAGGAGGTGAACTAGGTGGTGGATATTGTGGCAATCTTGCTCTCCTTTGCTTTGGCTCCTTTTGAGACCCTTCTGCTTCCACCAATTTGCCTTCTCCTCTTTTGAGATTGAGCCTTGTAAGCATCTAAAACTTGCAAACAGTTAAACAATTATTTGCACTAAACAACACCAAAGAATAAAACCTAGCTCCGATACCAATCTGATCTGAAACGATTGTATTAGTTTTGTTGTGCTAAGTGTCTTTTCAGTTTAAAAACATGTGCATAATCAGTTTATTAGTTTGCATAAGGTTTAAGGTGTTTGTCCATGATTTGAAGATTATTTTTAGTGAATTAGAAGCATAAAAAAAGCATAAATAACACTGAACAGTAGTGTAAAATAGAGAAATAAGTCACCACATGAAATTTACACATCAGGCATGATGAAGCAGTTCACCCCTCCTAGGCTACATCTGTTGGTCCAGATCCCAATGGCTTGTCCATCTTTCATTATGCTCAAAATTTTTCTATTACATGTAGTTACATTGCTCTAATGGTTGTTTTCTCTGCACCAATGGCTCCAGAATGCTCCAATTAGTCAAAAATGACTCTTCATTCACTCAGAATGGGTGAAAATTGGGCCTCCTAAAATTTTTCCCAGTTTCACCTAGGAAAGCTCCACTAAAAATGGAGAACTCCACTTAAATGGAGTTCAAATTGGCTTGGCCACCAATTTATGCCCGCCCCCTAACTCTTTCGCCAAATTGACCACTGCATTTAATGTTGCGGTTGGGTGGTGGCCACATGCGCACCCCCAAACTGTGGGTTATCATGGTGGTTAGCGGAACTCTCGGTAGGAACTCCAGTTTAAAACTTGAACCATGGTTGTTGTTTCTGTCGAGTTAACGTTATCCACACGGAGTTTGGTTTCATTAAACCATTTCCATGTGACAAATTTTTTGGAACCGCTAGCGGGTTGGGACTGACGGAAGTTCCCAACCCCCAAACGTGATTTCATTAAACTATAGCATAAACCCGACATCCAATATGGTTAAGAATCATCATGTATCTCGGATGGTAAGGATTGTGCGTGCCCAGCGAGAGTTCAGGGGGTCGAGCCCTGCTGCCTCCAACATAATTTTACACTTTTCAGGGCCATGTGGTGCCCTGTAATTGGCTCCTCCAAACCGTACCCCAATAGTACAATGACACTTGTCAATCAACAATTGGTCTAGTGGAAAGGAATATTTCGAGGAATATTCTCTTTTTGCTGACTGTATATTCCACTTTTCTGACTGTACATCCCAGTCAAACCTGGTCAAACTGTCACAATTTTACCTGTTTGGCATTTCGATAAGAACGCAATATCTTCCTCATACGACATCATTTTTTCAAACCGTCACGGCACCGGAATCGGGAAGAAGAGATCTACGCAACCATCATGTTTTCAATCCAATCCTGTAATTTTGAATTTTGAGCAAAATTTATGAACTCCTGATCAATCATATGTTTGCTGAATTTATTTGGATGGAGTAATGCATTTTAGACCTTAAAAGACAAAACCCTAATGACCTAATGAGACTCTAAAACCTTATCTCCATCACTGACTTTAACTGAGGCAAGACATGGTGAAATGAGAATTTTCATAGGTGTTATTATGCTCAAGAAGACATGGAAGGTGAGTCAGCAAATATGGTTCTCTGAAGGAGAGTAAATTTTTATTAAGGGAGGCTACCATCAGTGAAATAATTTTTAGCATGACCTAATGGAATGATATAAAAATTTCAGAATGAGACACCTAAAATGAGAAATGAAGGAATGATATTGATCACTGATGGTAGAATGCATATTCTGACTCTAACATTGGCCTTATTGGGGATGGTAGCTCTGACAGAGGTGTCAAGAACCGCAGATCTCTGAGTTGAGAAGATCAGTTCTTTCTTCCATTAGACCAAATACGATCAAAAATAACTGAAGCTGAAAGGTAGGATTGATTTTCTGAGAATTCAATGAGACAAAATGAATGAAACTCACTCAATTTGACTTAACATAACTAAAACAAAGACTCAAAAACTGAACTTACCCTAACGCAAACTTAACTTGAAAAAGTAGAAACTTCAATAAAACTCCATGGCCTTCACTTCAAGCTCCGAACTCCAATGCTTGTTCCACTTCACACTTGCAGAAATATTAAATTGATATATACAATGAGGATGAAAAATTCTCATAAGTTTTAGATCAGAAGAGATAGTGCTTCAGGAGCCTACCATTTACTGGCCCTCCTAAGCAACTTTGTCCGTCCATTTTTTCTAAAATATATGCATTATTTCCATGAGAAGCTACAACTCTTAAAGGACCTTTCCATAGATTATCAAATTTCTCGTGCTTACCTTTGTCTTCATTCTTGGCATCCCAGTGGAGTACCACATCATCAATCTTGAAATCATCTTGTTTAGTTTTCCTGTCATAAATCTGCTTGATCTTATCATGAAGCTTAGAAGTGTTCTGGAACACTTCCTCCCTTGTTTTTTGTAAGTGGATCATTTGGTTTATTCTTCGTTGAATATCATTTTCTTCGCTTTCGGCCTCTCGTAGAAGTTTCATGACTGGGACAGCCAATGAACTAGGGAAAACTGTATCTACCCTGTAAACTACCTGAAATGGAGACATGTCGATGGTTCTTTTGCTGCTTACTCTATTTTCCCATAGTGAATTTATCAGCTTCTTATGCTAATTCTTTTTGTTAGCTTCCAACATATTTTTGATGATATTGACTAGAGACTTGTTAGAAGACTCCGCCAATCCGTTTCCCTGTGGATAATATGTTGTAGAATGACCCAACTTGATGTTATATTTATCACAGAATTCTGTCATTTTATTTGATTTGAAATCATCAACGTTATCCGTGATTATCTTTCTAGGACAACCAAACTAGGACAAAATGTTAGCTTCAAGAAACTGAATAATGACTGTGTCAATAGCTTCCCTGGTCAGGATCGCTTCGATCCACTTTTTTAAATATCTGTAGCGGTAAGGATCCATTTATGTTGAGAAGATGAAGTTGGGTGTATCTCACCGATAAAATCCAAACCCTACTGTTGGAAGGGAGCTTCAACTGAAATGGGTTGTAATGGTAAAGGAAGGAGCTTGTGTTTACCTTGGAAAAGTTGGCACTCATGACAGCTCATGACCGTCTTGTACATATCTGAAAACAAAGTAGGCCAATAGTAACTCGCTCTCAGTACTTTGTTGGTCGTAGTCTTCCAATACAAATGACCTCCACAATCTCCCTTGTGATATTAATATTTCATCACTTCTCTGGATTCATCTTCCACCAAACAATTGAGCAATACTCCTCTTGGATATTTCCAGTAGAGTGCACTATCAAGAATGCAGTATTTTGAAGCCTTAAGTTTTAAGGACCTTGCCTTACTCTTTGTCATGTTTGGAGGAGGATTCAAATATTGTAAAACATAAATAGTATCAGCATCTCGAGGGGACGATCAAAAATAGATCTGATACTTGAACTAAACTTACATTTTCTTCATCATCAGACAGTGCTAATATGATATTGATATCAAGCGCATGAAAATTAGACTCAGCCATGAGCTTGGCTAAGCCTTTCCCTTTGATCAGCTTGGTCGGCTTGATCTCAAGGTCATACTCTAAAAGCGTTGTTATCCACCTACCTCTTCTTCCCTCTGGATCTGTTTGCATAAGTACTTCTTTAACCGATGCATTTGGAACATATGCTAAAATATGAGAGTGCAGAATGTAAACACAGAAGTCTTTGAGTGCTTTGACTAAGGCCAATGCCTATTTCTCAATTATGTTATATCGGAGAGCTGCATCTCTTATGGTGCGACTGAAAAATGCTATAGGCGGCTTTGTCCCATCCTTTTTATGCATAAGCATTGTTGCCAAGGTATGCTCAGAAGCAAAATAAAATATGATGAAATCTAAAGAATAATCAGGACTTGTCAACACAGGAGCAGTAGTTAAAGAAAATTTTACTGAAATGAATGATTTACAGGCATTCTCTAGCCATATAACATCATTTTATTTCTTCAGCATATTGGTCAATTCTCTGAGATTTTCTGCTAGGTTGGGAATAAACCTACGTAGGAAATTCATCCTACCATTGAAAGCTTGAATTTCCTTTTTGTTTCTAGGGAAATCTATTTTCTGAATTGCTTCAACTCTAGCAGGATCTATTCGGATTCCATATTTTGAGATGATGTGTCCCAACAACTTACCCTCTTCCATAGCAAACGGGAACTTTTTAGGATTCAATGAAATCCCAAACTTTCTACACCGCTAGAATACAACTCTCAAATGATGTAAGTGCTCTTCATCTGAATTTGAATAAATGGTAATATCATCTAAATAGATTACCAGGAAGACATATTTTTCATTACCAAAAGCTATGTCCATTGCACACTGGAAAGTCGCTTCGGTGTTCTTCAAACCGAATGGCATTTTGGCATATTTAAAGGTCCCCCATGGTGTATTGAATGTTGTCTTATCCTGATCATCTTCATGTACCAAGATCTGATTGTAACCTGAATATCCATCCAACAATGACATCTTGCAGGCTCCTACAACTCGTTGAAGTATATGATCCATCTTAGGCAACGGGTAATTATCTTTCAACGACACTTTGTTCATATTTCTGAAATCTATACAAAGTCAAATCTCACCAGTCTTCTTCCGCACTAGAACCAAATTGGAGATCCAATATGAAAATCTAACTGGTACAATGATGCCTGCCTTATAAAGCTTGTTTACCTCCTTCTCAATGGATGGAAACAATTTTGGATTAATTCTCCTAAGCTTCTTTCTAAAGGGCTTCTGATTTGGTTTGATCAGGATTGTGTGTTGAATGATATCTTGATTATACACTTTTAGGTCTGAATAATACCAAGCAAATACATCAGAAAACTCAGTAAACAAATCAATATATTTAGGCTTTACCTCTTATGGAAAGGACTTTGAGAGTTTGAGGAACTGCAACTGATCAGTTGTTCCTATATTCACATCTTCTACTCCTTTCTCTGCAGGAACCAAAGTTGGTTTTCACGCCACATCATCCTGATCAAATAACTCTTCCAAAGGTATGAGACCTTTCGGAATGTTATTGTCTTTGAGTTGAAGAATATCAATTTGACCTGCTTCAATAACCTGGTCATATTTATCATATACCTCGTCCATAGAACATTTTTTGAATTCTCCTTCACTCTGCAGGAAGTTGTTCACTTGTTTATCATCCCAGAAAACTTGCCAAATTTTCAATTTATCCGGAATGGTGGACCTGTGCTTTATATGGATCTCAAACTTTTTATTAAAAAACATTGTAGATCTAAAATTACTCGCATCAGTAGCTAATGAATCAGCCATCAAGTTTTGCAATCTAGGCACTACCTTAAGTGTGTATTCAGGAAACATTTTTAAAATTTCAAGTGCTACATTCCTATATTGCCTCATTCTTGGGTGATTAGCTTGGTATTCACCTTTAATTTGTTTGATCACTAGCTCTGAATCTCCATAAACTGCAATTCTCTTAGCTCCCAGTTTCTTCATAATTTTCAAACTAGTAATGAGCGCTTCATATTCAACGTCATTATTTGTACAGTCAAACTCTAGTTTATAGGAACACAACCTTACATTATTTGGGACCTTTTTTTCTGTTGCCATGGTCTGCGGATCCATAAACCTATGACAGCTCCGTCTTTTCCAACGGAACCATCAAATTCCATGCTCCAAAGACCATCTTCTTCTTCTTCAAGGTGTTGAAACTCCTGATTTTGATTTGACACTATTTGGCGGTCTGATTCTTTATGTTGTTCTGAATTTTTATTTTCTTTCTCTGATGGTTGTTGGGTTAAAGTAGGAATATTTTCTTTCTCTTCCTCTAGCACTATTCTAATACAATCAGAAACTTCGGGAGCATCCTCCAATTCTACTATTTGACAATCTATATCATTTAATCTGGAATCATTGTACAATATGAAAGACTCTAAATCGGTATATACAGCGTTGATTGGATGATTGTTAGGCCTTTCCTTATTAGTGATCATGTACTTCATTTTAGTGTCACGGTATAGCTTTCTCATTTGACCAAAGATAGGGATTGTGGCATAGGAAAAGTCTAACTGCAATGTACCTCTTAATTTGCCCCCCCGAGGATGTTGACAACAACATACCGAAACGTGGTGGAATATCAACAACGACCACGTCCATAAGGACATTTTTGGCTGGGATTTGTTCTAAGGAGACCACTAGATCTTTGATCAGACCTAAATAGTGGACACGGCCAGAATAAAAAAAGTATAGATCATGATACGGGTGGGTAATATCAAGGCCAAGCTTCTCCATGATAACTTTGGGCATGAGGTTGTGAGAAGCCCCGGAGTCTAACATAGTATTATGAAGAATGCACTGATGAAATTTAAGACTCACATAGCATGGTGGGACTTCATTGTCTTCGGATTGGCCATCAATGGCAGGACCAAATATCAACTCAGGTTGATCATCCTCTAATTAACCATGTTGGATAAAGGGTCAACTTTTAAGGTTTTGGCTACATAGGTTTTGTTATCAATTTTGACCAACTCGGTAAGAGGAATAGACATTTTTAATTTAGAAATTTCAAATTTGAAATTAAAAGGTGTAGTTTTGTCTACCTCTTTCATGATAACATCCATTTTTTCGACATGATCTATGGGTGCAGCTTCCTTTTTTTTTAATGTCTTTTTCTTTGACTGGTGCACTTGTAGTAGTTTGATTATTTATGTTCTGATTTGGTGCTACAATTTCTTTACCCTTATTCTGAACTTGTTTCGGTGGTGCTTCTTTATGCTGAACTTTTTTCTTCGGAAGTGGAGTTATTGGAACATCCCGGCCTCTCAAGGTATACTGCCTTTGTTGGGAACTCAATGAATTTAAGTACCTTCTCTGATAGTCATCAGATTCTACCTCTAATTCATGGTCATTCTCCATTATGAAATTTTTTTCATTAGGTGAACTTGTATTCTCCACATATTCTTCATCCTCGGTGAGAAAAATGGGCTAACCATCGGCTGTGAAAATAAGATTCTCTTCTACTTCATCATCACTTTGGGCATAGTTCTACTGAAGTGTTGTTCTGATTTGATGTTGCTATGTTTCGAGGGGTCTTTGTTCTCGTTTCTTTATTCAAAACTGAGGTTGTTGCTGGCCTCGGAAGTTTGGATTTATGATTTGAGGCTCAATCTATCTGTCTGAAATAGACATATTATCAACCATTCTCTCCATGGTTTTTAGTAAGGCATAAAATTTGGTATCAGATGAAGTGGAGGGTTCCTCTTTGATAGTCACTTTTCGTTCACCTTTAAGTTTGACCTTCTTAATTAAAATATTTGCTTCAACACTCACTAAATTCTTTATCATGTCTTCAAGGGTGGAGGGATTTCTTTCTCTCAATGAATAGGCCATATTTGGATCAAAGGCATTGGAATAACGCAGAAGGGCTAAAACAGGAGGTGGTTTCATTTCATTAGGAATGGAATTATAAATTCTGAGATATCAGGCATTGTAAGAAGGGACTGATTCATTGGGATTATGTCTCAAGGAATCATATTCAACAAGGATTTGAAAAGGGTTTTTCTTTTTATCCCACCTGGCTAAGAAAGCATCAGTCAATTCAGCGGGAGTCCTAATTGAATTTGTTGCTAGGGAACGGAACCAGACTTTGACTTCAGCCAAAAAACTTTGTGCAATGATTCACATCTTGGCATCATTTGCATCTAACTCCTCCAAATCTATAAAGGTTTTAATTTTGGCTATGCGTTGACAGGCAGTGATTTTAGAGTTTTCATCAAAAAGGGGAAGCCTTTGACCATACCCTTGAGGAAGATCAGCAAGATTACCAGGGAGCACTAATGGTCCAAAACGAGCCATAATTATGGCTGGATGGTGCACTGGGTTAACAACCAGAGGGATGTGCTGAATGTTTAAAGGAGCTGAAACTGTTGGTGTTGAAGTAGTAGGTATGTATGATGAAGTCGAAGGTGCAGATGAATATACTAATATTGACTGAGTTTGAGGTTCAGATGTAACAAAAAATTCTTCGGGATGATAAAATTTGATCCACTCTTTAATCTCTAGGTCAGATTCAGGCTTGATTTCTTCGTAAAACCAATCTTTCAAAGAACTTAAATCTAATTTTGATAAAGATTTTACTTCGGATAATCTCAGAGTATCAAAAACTATATCAAACAAGGAAGTTTCATATTTGGACTAGAATAAAGATAATTCAAACTTTATGTCATAGGGTATATCTTCTAGAGAAAGCAATTTTGCAGGTAGAGATACTGATCTTACCAATGGAGCTGGTCCTGATTGAATTTGCAGAGTTTTATATCGGTGTCTTTGAAAGAATTGCTCCATATCATCAATGGGATCAACTGGATCAGGGTCTGGATTCGATCTGGTGTATCTTGTAGAAGCCATATCTGTTGTGAGGTACTGCACTTATGAAATTAGCCTTCCGAAACTCGATCCTATAATCCAACGGATCAGTTTCCAATTGATATTTGTCATACATCGAGGGAAAATTTTGTCTCTTCAATCCCCGACAACAGTGCCAATATGTTATCATTCCACCATATTCCCAAGGTTGAGGAAGAAATCCCAACAAAGGTAACCACAAACCAAGCTTTTGACTTGATAGCTAGCCCTATCAAGCTGGAGAGGGCTCTCTCCAAAAGGGTCACAGCCAGGAGGGCTGGAGAAATTTGGGTTTTAGGCTAGATAATGAGTGCAAGGGGTTGTTTTGATTTAGTTTTGGTTGGGTAAATCAGCGGATAATGAATTTAGGTCAAGGAAAACTAGGTGAGGGCTATAGAGTTATGGTTGCAGGGATGAATGGGGTAATGTAGGTATAATGTCAATCACTTGAGGGAAATGGTTATGGAATGGTTTAGAAAATGTAAGGAGGCTGAGGGAAGCATAAGAGATGTATTTCTCTCAGACAGAGGATATGATCAGTTACCCAAAACAGAGCATGGCTAGCATGTATTTTGAATTTCACACTTATAAAAGATCATAATCATGGACATGAAAAGGAAATGAACAATACATTCACACATATGTCACTAAGAATAAACAATGAAATATATTTATTACCACGGGTATCCCATAAATATAGTTGCAACTCCTCTTGTATTAATGGCCAAAACTGAGTACAAAGTCTCCTTGATCAACTAAGCAAAATGAAATTGATTCCAACCTTTGACTCCTATGAAGAACTGAGCTAAATAGACATGAAAACAACCTCCACTCATCCTCAAGGGTCGAATCCATGAGGTGAGGGATATATTACACAAAAACCTGAACTTATAGCTAAAGTATAGGATAAAAAAGTGACTCATTCCTATCTCAAGTGAACTGATTCATTACACATCATATGCTTGACTTACCTAATGTATTTACCCTAGTAAATAGTAATAACATGATAATTACATTCATCTTGATAATTTACATAGGTAAATTATTCATTTCCCAAGGTAAAATTCAAACTGGAGTGAAACTAAAATAAAAATTGAAGACTGTAAAAAACACAATTTCCTTGTAAAACGCACAACGTCCAGTCAGAAAAAATTACCTCTATTCAAGGCTGACTTTGAGTGCCTTCCCTATGTTAGACTCCTATACCAATAGGTGTCATTTTTCATGATTGACTTATTGAACTATGCAATATGTTCGAACCTTTTTCTTGTGCAAAGGTGTTCCATATTCTCAAAAAATCAAAAAAGCAAAAAGTTTAAAAAATGTAAAGAGGGTATACCCTAAAAGAAGAATCAAAGGGTGAAAAAAATAAAATTGGCCAAAAAAGTGAAAGAAAATGAACCCCATCAAAAGAAAGGCCAAGGAAAGTGTGCAAGTCTAAATGCCACTACTTTTTGTTCTGATGTAATAAACAAAATTGTGTGCAGCTTGTCAAACTTTTGCCACAATTTATGAAGAGTCAAACAGTTTAAACTTGACTCATTCATTTTTCAATTTCATGTTGTAGAATAGAGAATAAATATCTGACCAAACAGTTTAATCTTGGTAGATAAGTAGATAGGTAGAGTTAATAAAAGGTGTTCAACAGTTTAATCTGAGCCCTTGGATGTAATAAGTGTAGACTTAGATAGGTTTGCCATGTAAAAGAAAAAGAATATTGATAAGGGTTTGCTAGTCTAAGTGCACCCTAATAAAGAAGAGAAAATGGTAGGGTAAAGTAAGTAGGGTAGGTAGATGTTGTTGCAGAATTACATGTGATGAATGATGGTTCTAAGTGTGTTCAATTTTACTTTCATCACAAGTGCAAAGGCAGATACTACATTGGAAAAAGTTCACAGCAAAGCAAAGTCAAGATTATTAACTTCCCCTCTCATTTTCCCTAAACATTTTACTAATTTCCCTAAGCACTAAGGTATTTGAAGATTAAAGGGGCTCAAGGCATTTCCTTGACTTTTGGAGGGACCGGACCCTCGGCCCAATAATTGAAAAAACCTAAGTACTTGAAATCATCCATTATCACATTCATTCACCTCTCAAAAATATTTTTCTAAGTAAAATCCCATTTTACTTAGGAAAATCCTTCAATATTTCATGAAAAGCCCTCAAAATCACTTTTGTTCTAAGTCTAAGTGATGAAAGTATAATAATGCCATTTACTTTTGAATCTTTACTTTCTTGGTTATAGTTAAGTATTTTGAGTTCACATTGTTCCCTTGTCATATTAACTCCCTATGAAAATCACCTTTTCCAATTATATATAAATCCTTTTATAAAAATATCCCCAAAACCCTTATGTTATAACTTTTTAGCCAAAAGTATTTAATTCCTATTTTATTCAAATCAAAAACCCACAATATACCCCCTTTTGGCTAAAATATAACATTAATATTATTCCCGCCCCCCTACAGTAAATAAATCACATTGATTTAATTATTGTATAAATAAAATATATGAAAAACGTTTAAACATATGTATATGTGTTTAAAACAAAAATAAAACTCAAAGTTTAATTAAAACCAAACTTTGAAATAACCCATCCCGCATGTATTTTTCACCCCCGACCATCTACTATACAAGGACTTAATTAATCCTCATGGTTAATTAAGAAACGATCCCCGCCAATAAGAATGCTCCCGAAATGATTAATTAACCAATAATCACGTCGGTCCCGCCCGTTAAACATCTGTCAACTCCTGGTCCCGTCCACCGTCCGATCACCCGCTCCAAGATCGACGGTCGTCGTCAATTTCACTGGCCATCTCTGATCCGAAAGTTAACGCGCAAAATGACAACGGTTTTCAAATAGTACCCTGGCCACGCGTCGTTTAATTTGTGGATTCGTTGCCTCCCCGCCCAAAACCGCCTACCCTCAAAAGTGGTGCGGAATAAACCACTTACCACCCTTTCCTGTGACTCATCCGTCGTACAGGATGACATCATTTATTAAAATAATAAAAAATTCGCTCCCCCATTTGACTTTGCCAATAAAACAAAAAATTGCGTCTTTTCATTATTTTGTATGCAGAAAGCAAATACACCCTCCATGCAGAAAATTCGAATTTCAAATTTGTGAAGTCCACCAACCTTTGTCCTATCGAAGAAAATTGCAGTCAAGCCTCTCAAAAGATTATCCGCATTAACCAGCATCTGTTCAAAACGTTGTTTTCTCCAAAAACAGGTATTTACCCTAAATTCGCACTGAACTCTATAAGAAACTCGGCTTTCCTTTTCCTTTCACTGTAACAGAGTTAAATTTAATTGCTAGTTCATTCCTTAAATCCTGAGAATTGTAATTGAATTCCCAATCTGCAAGTATACCTGTTTCTCCCGTCGAAACCTGTAATTTTGCTCAATTTTTCACCATAAGCCGAATTTCCATTTTTTAATCCCCAAGAACCAAGAATGGAAGTTCATGTGGCTTTAAATGTCACCCCATTAAATGCCCCTCACAGAGACCTGGATTATTTATCATTAGTCGACAAGGATTTCCAGATTAAAGACCTGGCTTTTATTGATAATCCCCTTCGAATTTTTTGTCGCTGCAGAGACAATTATTTG
Source organism: Pinus albicaulis (assembly GCA_034641835.2). Classification (NCBI taxonomy): domain Eukaryota; kingdom Viridiplantae; phylum Streptophyta; class Pinopsida; order Pinales; family Pinaceae; genus Pinus; species Pinus albicaulis. The sequence goes on along the minus strand of CM076581.1, from coordinate 1,293,144,074 downwards.
AATGGCTTGGATACGATTGGGTTATGGGAATCTAATCTTCCCAGGTACCTCTTTCCCTCTGTCCATATTTTCCCTGAAATAATCCATCTTTGCCATGCAAATTATGATCCTAAACAAAGAGCAGTCTTATCCCCAAATCAAGATGTCCTTCTCCCAATTACTGCTCAGTCTATCAATGAGATGCTACATTTTCAACCTGATCAAGCCCTCACTCCCTTGTCCATGGGAGAATTACTTGAGAAATCCACCAAACTATCCCATGAAGAATTAAGCCACATCTGTCAGACCTTTATGTTGCCTGATCATCAGCCTAAAGGCCCTCCCCCTTATGGATATGCTTTTTTCACTGAGGAGGGTAAACTTATTTTGGAAATGATATCCTTTATAATGGGCTTTAATACCAGTGAATATGTTGATCATTTAACTCTAGTATTATTGTCTATTTTCACCCCTGGACAGCCTCCTGCTGTCAAGTATGACTTTGCCTCATACATTGCAGATAAAATCCATGATCAATTCATGAGATTAGAAAATGAGAAAGTGTTCAAGTATTCCTCTGTCATTTACCATCTTATGCTCTATTACCAGTTGGAAAATTTCCCTTTCTATACCAAAAAGCTTGATGCCCAAGGGAATCCAAGATCTGTTATCTTTTGGTCAGCCATCATTCATAGTTCCCAAGATTCTCCCTATTCCTATAATGACTTCATTGAAATTTTTATACATCCTGCAACCACCTTGTTGACAGGAGTTTCTCCTCCAAGACTCAGCAATGAAATCAAGAAAACTTTACAGCTCTCAAAACAATACAAAGTTGGTGATTGGTACTTATACCAAAATCACACAGAAGTCAGAATCTATGGATGTGAATTATGTCCCTTCAAATTGCAAAAATATGTCCCCATGAGAATCTTTGCACTAGAATATTTCAGGCAGATGAATAATTCTGATATAATTCATTTTTGTAATGCAAAAAAGAAGGCTCAACTTCGGATCAAAAGTCAATTAGGTCCCTTTATCTGTAACTCTAGGAATACAGGGGAAGAGGCTGAAAAGATATTAGAAGACCGTTTCAGATTACAAAAGAGTTTCTATTGGGTGCCTTATGACACATTCAGCTTCATTTGTGATAAAATAATGAAGAACAAATCAGCACCATACATACATCACAGAATCCCAGAGATTGAAAAATATGCTAATACAGATGAATGGATAGAAGGAACATTGATAGAGCAGGATAGTGAGCAGGTCAATGTAGACAATGTTATGAAAGATCTTGAAAAAATGCTTGACCTAGACTCTTTTACATAGGTACCAAGATCAGAGGTTGGCCCTTCTTCAGCTGGGATTATTCAACAGGAGTTACAAGAAAACATTGCAGTATCATCTAAGGGAAAAGAGAAAGGGGTTGATACACAAGTTAAAGAAACATTCACTATGACAGAACAACCTCAAACTTCCAAGGGACAGGATCAAGTACAGGTTTCTTCCGTTCAAACCAATCCAGTAGAAGTGTCAATTTTGCAGACTCCATTAAATGTGGAAAAGGGAAAAAAGAGAGAAGCTGAAGCTGCTACCCCTTTCATTGGATCTTCACAACAGCCTCAGGCCAAAAGACAGAAATTGAATATTTATCTAGAAGTAGAATCTATTGATGAAATCCTTGATAGTCAAGGACCAGAACAATTGGGCAGTCAACAAACAGGTACAGTCAGTGAAGCATCCACTACCTCACAAAGGAAAGAGCTACAGAAGCAACAGAGTGTTGAAATATCTTCTTTCAAAACACCAGTTAAAGATACAGGAGATATAAAGAAGACATTTATCAATATCAAGGCCAGGATTGATCCACTGAAAATACAAGTATATAATCAATATCTGAAAATGGCTCCTAAGAATCAAGAAAGATTGATGTCAGCTTTTGACATCCAACAAGAAAAAATGTTAATGAGCCATTTTAAACCCAAGGTGCAGCAACCCCAAACAGCTACTGATTATATTAAGACAAACTTTGAAGTCCTAGCAAAGGATATCTATCCTTTAGATCAGATTGAGTTACATAAGAAGACTGGTGAAATGATCTATTCTACTTTGACTGATAAAGCAATGGCAGCTCACAGGTTACAGGATTCTTTGGAGAACACCAATACACAGTTACAGCTTGAGAAGGCTTCTTCTCAAGCCAAAGACAACAGGATAAAAACATTGGAAGAAATAATAATTGGTTTGGGACACAATTCAAAGAATGTCAAAGGTATAAAAGCTCTAATCAAGAAAAAAGATGATGACATTGCAGCTTTGAGAAAGCAGTTGAAATTGCCAGCTTCTAGACATCCTCAAACCGAAGAAGTAATAGAGAAGAATTTTGAAGAAGAAATGATGGAGTTGCTCTTGAAAATGAATGAGCAACTGATTGAAATAGAAAAAGAGTTGGAACAAGCATTAAAAGACAAGAAGTCCAGTGTTCCAGTATCTGCAGCAGAGGTTATTACAGGTACACAGCCAACAGGTCAGCCAGCAGAGTCATCACAGGTAAATACTTCAAATTTGAGTACTGAAGAATTAGTAAAGCAAATGAATGACTTGAAACTTCAAGTAACAGAACTTCAGCACACAAAGTTACAGCTTATCAATTTGGAACAGAGATATGATCTTTCAAAAATGAGTGTTGCTGACAAATCAAGAGAAATCAAGAGATTGGAAAATTGGTTAAAGCATTAGAAAAAGATCTCACATTGGAGAAGCATTTGAGAGAAATAAATGAAATTCTTTGGGATAATATTATCCAAACAATAAAAGACATCTGGCCTTCAATTCAGATAATATACGAGCAGAATGATTTGGTCAAAGCAGCTCTGGATGAAGTTGAAAACACACGAGCAGAATTAGGAAATAGGCCTGAGGAAGCCAATCAGCTTCTACAGCTTCTAAACACCCAAACCAGACAGCAGCTTGAAGAAGTGGGTATTCAGGATAGAAGTGCAACAATCTTAGAAATAAAAAGAGTTTTTACTAAAAGAACTCTTATGCAAAATTTGGAACGAAGGTGTTTTGACATGCAAAGTGAAATAATTGCTTTCAGAGAAAGGTTTAATGTTTTATTGAATAAAGGGTTGCCCAGCCCTATAGTTCCAGAAGATAAAATAATGGACCTGGAAACTTATGTTAGGAAATTGGACATACATGCTCACAATTTAGCCAGTTCCTCAGCCATTTCATCAGAAGCAACATTACCTACAGGAAGGAATCTTCATGACAGATTAAAGAATTTGTTTTATCTTGAACATGAATTAAGACATTTGTTTCCTAATCAGCCTAATTTCTTCAGATATACTGAGGCTGATGAAACATTAAGGAAGCTTCAACGGACAAGAATAACAGAAGATAAATGGTGGGAAGATTTGTTGGAACTTTTGTAAAATTTATCCTTATATGAAATTTTGCCTATTTACTACAGTATAAAGGATAAAGGGACAAACCAAGGTCAAAGAGTATCAGTTCAGTTAAAGTGTATCAGTAAAAACAAAGAGTATCAGTGAAGCAAGTCAGTTAGAACAAAAATTACTGAAGAGGACAACGATGAGCTAAAATATAGGTCCTGCCTCCAGCACATTCTCAAAAGGAGGAAACAGCACAACATCGGTTACTTCTTGTCTTATCTATGAGACCATCTGTCTCTATTTTTATTGTAACTTATTTGTGAGTCATCTTAGATTATATCTCATTTTGTTAAGAGATATTTTGTATAATTTTTTGTATAAATAAGCCCTCAATTGAATTATTGAGGGTGGATTCTTTTACTCTTATGTAACATTGAATATTTTGGAATAAAGAGCTTTGGAGAAATTTTTCGTGGCAAAACTGGACAAGGAATTTAGGCAGGAGACTTTTCTCAGGATTCATGTGTCGAATGAAGGATCAATAAGTCATCTCTATCCCATGTTTTAAATTTTTACATTTGTTTATGATATCATATGTGTTTCATTATCTTGATAATTAAACGAAAAAGATTAAATCAGAAAGTACTTAGGTGTAATCTGATTTCAGTCGTTATTATCTTAAATTTTTTCCTCTAAACTGGTTTAAACAGCGAATTCTTGATTGCTCCTGTTTGTCTAGTTCATACATCTTTGGTTATTTAGTAAAGAATACTTAACTGCTCTTTATTGATAATCAAATCTATTTCTCTTCTTTTGAATGTGTTGAAAGATTCTTAGTTGCCTTTCATCCGTTTGATTTCTATTCCATTCACTTTATATCTATAATTGTTTCTAGTTTGATTATCTTGCCCTGATAAACCATCTTTTGTTAAAAGACTTAAACCAGTGCAGCCAATCCTTTGACTCCATTAGCCCAATGGACTGAAACTACTTGATCTTAATCTCAGCTAAAGAATTCCATCAACTCAAACAAAATCAAAACCCCTGGACTTTATAACTAGCCTAATATTCTAAAAAACAAAGCTATATTTTAAAGAGAGAGCCCTCTCTGGATACAGATTGGCTAGATTCTGTATCTGAAGGTTGGTTTGTGGTTACCTCGGACCCCTTTCCTCTTCTAACAACTTCAAGGAAAATCTGAGTGATAACACCCTATATCCAAATCTACTCTATGATGGCTCGTTGGAAATCCCTTTGAGTCTTCTTTCCAGAACTACCTCCAGTTTTCAAAATGGTGCTCATTTGCCCTGACAAAAGCCTATTCTCCCAAGACTGGTAAACGTGCAGTGACCAGGCAGATTTTGAGGCAGAAACATGAAATTTTGATGGTTTTTTTACTTTTTTATGGACAAATTCTCCTCCAAAAACTCTGAAACTTCATAGGGTTGATTTCCTCATCAATAAAAACCTTCTGGTGGTACCATTTTTCATTTTGATGCTCCAAAAAAGAGCGTAGCGTCCAAGGTGCTACGCGTTTAGAAAATTTTATGTGTGCAAAATATTCTCAAAAACACATAAATGAAAAAAATGCTAAGTGTGCCAAAATTTTGTCAAAATTGTGAGGGTACTTGCTCATAATTTGTTTGAGGCATGAAGTGACACCTCAGCAAGTATTTCTAACTTCTTTTTCTCTTCTTTCTTGGTCAAAACTTCAATCTTGGCATTGGCTCTTTTGAGCTTGGCCAATGCAATTCTTTCCTTCCGGAAATGAAGTTTGATTCTTGTCCTCAACAATTCATTGTCCTTGTTGGCCTTCTCTAGTAACTTCTCCAAATGTAGATTGACTCTATCAAGCCATGGTTCCGTGTTCCTGTTGATTTCTAGGGCAAATTGTTCATTTAGTGTAAGCTAGTCTACTAGGTTAGCTTCCCTTTGTCTCTCTAGGGCTAGAGCTCTTTTCAACCCTGTAGTCCTAGGTCTGTGTCTTTGAGGCTGATACTCATCATCATCAAGTTCACCATACTTTTCCAATGTTTCCTCAAGCAAGGATTTAGCCTTCTCTGCCTCACTTTGTGCTTTGATGCATGTTACCTCATTGATGGCCTCCTTGGTCTTCAACTGCTGATTTTCTTGCTCAAGGAAGTGAATCACATACTTGGCTCTCTCAAGATTGTTTTGGAGCTCATTAATCTCAGCCTCTTTACCTTTAATTATTTCATTGGTAATTTTTCCTTCATCCTCCTCACCAAGGTCAATCAACTGAAATTCTTTCTTTATCTCATGGTTGTCCTCCTCATCATGAAAGATTGGCTCGACCACCTGTTCCTTACCTTTATCTACCTGTTGTGTTGATGAAGAAAGCATGGCCCCTTTCACTCCAAGTGAAGCAAACACATTCCTATAGCCTCTCTAGTAAGTTTTGGGCAATCGCTCAACCTCAGCCAAATTAGCCCTTTTTGCCTCAATGTCTTCATCACTACTTGATGACTCAGAGTCATGATGTGATGATGATGTAGGGTTATAAAAAGGTGAATAAGAAGGCTCAATATGAGGTGAATGAGGTGAATGGAACTGACCTAGTAATGATGTATAAACAGTAGGTTGAGATGGAGGGATAGATGAGGGAGGATGATATGATGAAAGTACATTCTAGCCATGCTAACTAGTTGGGTCAGTGAAAATCTCATTGGATATGAAAGTGTCCCATGTAGTGTTTAATTGATCAAGTTGATGCATGACTATAATTTTGATGAGGGAGTGGTGGAAGAGACTCTGCATTTGATGATCATAATATCTCTTTTGGGCAATAAATGCCATTAACATTGTTACCGATGAAATAGGTAACCGCACTATTACCTACTTTTTTTCGGTAGCATAAAAAGCACCCGATTTTGAAAAGTGGTAATGCAGAATCACCCTTTTTTTTTGTGCACATTTTTGACACTCTAATATTTTTATTTATGAAGTATGAATATTTGTTTTAAAATGTTAGTGATTTTCATGCTAATTTTGAAACATATTGATGCAGCATCGACTTTTTTTTTTAGAGTGGTGATTTTCATGTTGGTAATAAAACACAAAACTTAGATAAAAAATATATATATATAAAAACAATAAAAATGTAAAAAAAACAAAATTAACTTGTAAAAATAAAAAATTTAAACAAAAATAAATAAATAAAAAACAAAAATATTCGAAAATTATATCAAAACAAATGACAAAATTTGAAAAAAAAACACATAATTTAAAAAAAAAAAAAACAAAACAAAAATTGAACCCAAAAAAAAAAAAAAAACATAGAAAACATTTTTTTCCAAGTTATTAAAAAAATCCATATAATTAAAAAAAAAAAATTAATAGAAAATTTAAAAATAATTAAAATTACAAAATTAAAATTTAGATACAAAAACTAAAATACAAAAAAAACAAAAAAATAAAAATAAAAATTTAAATTTAAAATAAAAATAATAATAATAATAATAAGAAAAGAAAAAATACAAATTTAAAAATTAAAAAAAAACAAAAACAAAAACAAACAAAACAAAACAAAATTTAAAATTGAAAAAGAAAATTAAAATAAAAAAAACTATCATTAAAAAACAAAAAAAAAATGAAAAAAAAAACCACGTGCAAATAATTAAAAAACAAATATATATAAATTTAGTGTTTTTTTTTTTTAATGAAACAATTTATAAATTTTAAAAATGAAAAACTAAATAAACTAAAAGATTTAAAAAAAAATAAATTAAATTAAATTAAAATTTAATAAATAAATTTTAAATTTTTAAAAATAATTAATCTAAAATATTTATAAATAAATAAATTAAAAAATAATAATAATAATAATAAATTAATTAATTAAATTAAATTAAAAAAAAAAATTGAATAAAAAAAAAAATTAAATTTTTGAAATAAAATAAAATAATCAAATTATATATATATATATATATATATATATTAAAAAATGAAAATAAAAACAAAAACAAATTAAATTTTAAATTTTAAAAAAACCATTGAATTAAAAAAAAAACAAAAAACAAAAAAAAATTAAATCTTTGAAATTTAAAAAATTAAAATTAAAATTAAAAAATTAAAAGAAAATTTTTAAAATATCAAATTAAAAAAATAATATTAAAAATTAAAAAAATAAAATAAAAATAAAAAATCAAATTATAATATATATATATATATACATTAAAAATTTTAAAAATAAAAACAAAAATAAATTTCGATTGCAGCCTCCCCGTCCGCCCAAAGGCCAGCCTTCACCGCTACCTAGGCGGGAGGCGCCACCGTGTATGACCAAAATTATTATTATTATTATTATTTTTTCAAAAGATTTAAAGTTATTTGTTTTTAATTTAATTTTTATATTTAAAATTTAATTTTTATTTTATTTTTTTAATTTTTTTTTTTTTTTTTTAAATTTAATTATTATTTTTTGTTTTTAATTATTCTCTTTAAATTTTGTTAATCATTTTTATCAAATTTTGTATTTTGTTTTTTATTTAATTGATTTTTTTTTCCATAATTTTTCTTTATTATTAAATTTTATGTTTAGTTTTTTAATTTAATTTTATAAAATTTAATAAATTTTGTTTTTTTTTAATTTATTTGAATTTAATATTGTTTTTTAAATGTTTTATTTTTTTATTATTTGTTTTTGTTAATTAAATTAAAATATATATATATATATATATATATATATATATATATATATATATATATATATATATATATATATATATATATCAATTAAAATTGTGTATTTAAAATTGGATTTTTTTTTTTTTAATTAAACTTAATTTTTTTAAATTAATTTGTTTTTTAATTTTGTTTTATTTAATATTTTATTATTATTATTATTTTCATTTTTTTTTAAATTTATATTTAAAAATTATTTTTTATTTCAAAATTTATTTGTTTATTCATTTATTTATTAAATTTTAATATTTTTGTTTTTAAATTTAACTTGTTATTTTAATATTAACATTTTTTTAATTTAATAAAATCTGATATATATATATATATATATATATATATATATATATATATATATATATATATATATATATATATATATATATATATAATTTAAATTTATTTTATTTTTTATAATTTATTTGTTTTTTTAATATATATTTTTTTTAATTTAATATTTTTATTGTATTTTATTTTTTATTTTTAATTAATTTTTCATTCTTTTACTTTTTAATTTAAATAATGTTTTTTTTTTCTTTAAATTTTTATTTTAAAGTTTTAAATTGATTAAAATTAAATATATTTCTTTAAATTTAATTTTTTGTTTTAAAATTTAATTTTTTTGTTTTTAATTTAATAAACATTTTCTTTTTCTTTTTTAAATTTAATTTCTATATTTTATTTTTTATAATTTCCTTCCCTTTTTTTTACTTTTTTTTTCTTTTTCTTTTTCTTTTTCTTTTTCTTTTTCTTTTTTTTTAATTTAATATTTTTATTTTTTAATTTTTATATATTTTTAAATTTTAATCTTTAAAAAATATATATATATATATATATATATATATATATATATATATTTTATTTTTTTCTTAAATTTTAGGTTTTTTTTAATGTTTCAATTAAAATTTGTATTTATTTATTTATTTATTTTAATTTTTTTATGTCTATATATTTTTAAATTTTAAGCTTTTAAATGTTTTTATTTTTTAAATTTATTTTTTTCTTAAATTTTAGGTTTTTTTTAATGTTTGAATTTTAAAAATTAAAAAATGTTACTTCTATTTTTAAAAATGTCAAAAGTATGACACAATTTTTTTTTTGTTATTCCAGCATCAACTGGTTTTGTTTTGAGGGTGTTTTTTCAATCCTTTTTTCAAGAAACAATTTTGTTTTTAGCATAATTTTATAAAATGTTGAAATTTGACCTAAAAAAAAAAACAAGTGCGTTCTGGAATACACACTTTTTTTTTTTGGTGTTTTTTCATGTTTTTGGAGTCTTTTTGGGCTAGAGTTCCCATTTTGAGGTCAGGTTACCTATTTCATCGGTAACAGTGTTCATTTTATCAATGCTCTGGGAGAGATAATAAGGTGTGTGAAGCATTCTGACCCTAGTGAAGTGCATGAAGAGCCGGATATGATAGGAATAGAGTCTAGAAAACCTTCCCTCACAGGTGAATTATTTCATGATGATTTTCATCATGGGGAGGAAAAGTCATCTTTTTATCATTCTTGTACCTTGGTTTAAGATATGGCTCATAATAATAATGATTGAGGTTTCCTTGTTTAAACCATATTTCTCCTACATTTGGGATCCCTGTAACATCTGCAATGATATCAGTGGACATAGTGAAATTAACCCCGGCAAGAGTGATCTATTTGTCATGAAGGTTAGAGATGAGCAATCTTGTCAACATAGGATGGTACTGGATTCTTTGCACTTTCTCACAAAATTCGAAAAAGCCTACATGCTTAAAGCATGACATAGTGAGGGGAGATGCCATAAGCTCTCTATTAGTTTCTAGTTCATGTCTCATGACTTTCCCTCCCTTCTTATATGGCTTTTTCTTCTTTCTCTCTTCCTCACTAGAACTTTTGTTGTCCTCTTCAGCCATAGTAGATGTCAAAAACCCTAGGGTGATGGAATGAAATGGAGGAATGTAAAGGGAAATGAAGGGAATGGGAATGTGAAGGGAGCCTAGTTTAGTTGAAACCCAAGGACTTAAAGCTATTAGGGATTATATTGTTTTAGGGAATTGGGTTATAGGGAAATGGGAAAATGTTTATAGGAATGTGAGGGGAAGTGTATAACATTTTAGGGATTAGGTTTAAATAAGAATTAGGGTTTCTTGCTTTAGAAATAAGTTTGAATGACTATGAAGCACAATAATACATCAATGAGATGATGGTTGGGTTACTTGCTGATAAATGGAGCTTTGAAGAACCCATTTGCAGAGATTTGGCATGAAATGATGGAGTGGCAGGTTGTGAGAAGGTTTTTGGCACTTTCTGAGTGAACGTGTAGCGTCCCTTCCAAACGCGCAGCGACCTCTCCAAACGTGCAACGCTAGTTGGAAATTGCACTGAAGAGCTTGACCAAACTCGTAGCGTCCTCCCCAAATGCGCAGCGTCCTTCCTAAACGCACAGCGACCTGGAGAACGCGCAGCGACCAGGAAATTTTCCTAGTTACACTCTGAAATTGCGAATTTTCTCCTTTGTTGAAGATTGTTGAATGTTGAATGAGACAAATGGGCTTTGTCTTGAGGTATTGAGGGCCTTTATATTCTGGTGGATTTTATTTATAATTTTAATAACCCACTTTCCTTATGTTCACTTTTCTCTTTTCAATCTTTGACACTGATACTCTTTGACTTTTCTAACTTTTTGTTTTGCAGGTTAATTGGTTGATGGAGATTGACTTTCTTTGCTTCAATTTGGAAAGAGTGCTTGATTTGGAAGCTTAGGGAATGAATTATTACATAATAAAAACATAAAATTACATTTGGAAATTTATAAATAAAAAAAAAAAACATCTTTTATTTTATATCAAAATGACATTTTTATATTAAAATCATGGAAATCAAAATTACAACTTGAAAAATATAATAGTTACATAGTGATGATCTTTTGTAGAGGAAGATAAAATGTCTTTGGGTCACTCTCATATGTTTGTTGAGTTTATTTGGATGGAGTAATGCATTTTGGAGTTTGAAACACAAAACCCTAATGACCTAATGAGACTTTAAAACCTGATCTCCATGACTGACTTTAACTGAGACAAGACATGGTGAAATGACATTTTCATAGGTGTTATTATGCTCAAGAAGACATGGAAGGTGAGTCAGCAAATATGGTTCTCTGAAGGAGAGTGAAGTTTTATTGAGGGAGGCTACCATCAGTGAAATAATTTTTAGCATGACCTAACGAAATGATATAAAAATTTCAGAATGAGACACCTAGAATAAGAAATGAAGGAATGATATTGATCACTGGTGGCAGAATGCATATTTTGTTTCTAACACTCTCGAAAAGAGAAATCTAGTCCCATGATTGGAATTTGTCACTGAGCTATCAAATTAACAAGGAAAGGATCAAACTTTTGTGGCATATTTTTGAGGTATATACGAGCCCTTTATGTGGCATAGGACCGAACTCTTATGACTGAGGTAGAGGCCAAATTTTGGCCCTTGGAGCAGACCTAGTTCATACTTGACCGAATTCTTCAAGAGGCATTTTGTGGACAGTTTTGAGGGTTGACTTGGTTTCTTGGTGAGAGGTTGAGCTTGTCATCTAGGTTGGTCAGTTTTGTATCATTTTGACTTTGATGTATCTCTTGTTGAGTTGATTCTCTAAGAATAAGGTTGCTAGGCTTTTCCCAAGTTGGTTTTCCTAGGGTAAAATCTTGTGTTTTATATTTGGCTCTCTCATAATGATCCTATTGTCATAAATGATATAATGTTGATATATTTTGTGTAATTACTTAATGATGGAATCATGAATAAGAAATTTTAAAATAACTAAATCATTGGAAGTAATTATCGGTATAGAAGACACCATAAAATTTCAACACTATCCTCCAAAAGGAGGACAAATATTCCCTCAAGGTGCCACATATAGCCTCCAAAGGCTCTTAAAAACATGTAGATAATTGAAATTCCCTTGAAAAATGTTATGAAACCAGCTCTAAAAATAAATAAAAGAGAGATCAACGCCTTAGAAATGAGCCACTTCGAGGGGGCAACCTCCTTTACATTACATAAATGAACAAATCTTGGATGATACAAATGAAAAAACATCCTTCTATATATAGGAGTCCATGGGGTCACAATATAATCCTATCCGACCTAACAATAATAATGTAAAGGCACAATAATAACAATATTAGTGTTACAGGGGTACAACAATAACAATAAGGGGGCTACACTAACAATAATAAGGGAATCCATTAGTAATATAGGGACCTAACATGCCCCTATCCTTCAAAACAGTGTTGTCCTCAACGCTTGAGTAGCTCTGAATGCTTCTGTATAAAATTCTCATTCTCCCATGTAGAATATTCAATGGGTAAGTTCTTCCACTTGATGAGATACTCTGAAATTAATCGATTTCGTAGCTGTCGAGTTATTGTTTCCGCCACTGCTTCAGGTTCCAATATGAATTTTCCTTCATCATCAAGTTTTGGAAATATTGTTTGAACTGGAATTTTTTCACGTATAACCTATGAAACATGGAAAACTGGATGCACTCGTGAAGAAGCAGGAAGCTCCAATTTGTATGCCATAGTACCAATCTTTTTCAACACCTTGCAAGGACCATAGTACTTTGGCGATAATTTATGATCCTTCTTAGCTTGCTTGAAGAACATTTGTTTGTATGGTTGTAGCCGTAAAAATACCCAATCTCCTACATCAAAACTTCTCTCGCTGCGATGTTGATCTATCTGTTGTTTCATTTGATTTTGTGCCAAATTTAGGTTATCCTTTAAGAGTTGGAGAACTTTCTATTGATGCTCGATGTGATCTTCCACTGCTTGAACCTTAGAATTTTCTCTTAAAGATGATGTGATGGATGGTGGATGATATCCATAAAGTACCATAAATGGGGTCATTTTTCCTGAAGTATGGAAGGAATTATTATACCACCATTCAGCCAGAGGTAACCACTTGACCCATTGTGTTTGTTTATCAGATACAAAACAACGAAGATATCCTTCCAAACATTTGTTCACTATCTGAGTTTGACCACCGGATTGACGACGATAAGATGATTTATGAACTAGTTGAATACCCAAACAAGAAAATAATTCCGTCCAAAAATTTCCGGTAAAAATGGGATCTTTGTCGCTTACAATAATCTTTGGGTTTCCGTGTAGCTTTTGAATTGTTTCCATAAATGCAGTAGCAACTGTACTTGATTTAAATGGATGAAATAATGCACAAAAGTGTGCATACTTGGTAATTCTATCAACTACCACCATCATGACACTCTTGCCTTCGGACTTAGGTAAACCCATGATAAAATACATTGAAATATCCTCCCAGCATTGACTTGGAATGGATAAAGGTTGTAGAAGACCCGAGATCTTAATTGTCTCAAATTTATTTTGATGGAAAACCAAACATTCCGCCACAAACTTTTGAATATCAGGTTTAATTCCATCCAAAAAAAATCTTTCTTCACCCTGTGGTAAGTTTTTAAAAATTTTGAGTGTCCTCCTAAAGTAGAAGTGTGCAATTCCAAAAGAATCTTTTGTTTTGGTTGGGAACTCTTACAAATATATAAGTGATCTTTGTACCATAAGGAATCATCTTTCCAACTAAATGTATCAGATGTACTAGAATCTTTTTGCAACTTTTGAATGAGTGTCCACACTTATTCGTCCTTCTTCCATTCATCCCTTGCTTCGGTTATCCAATCTAGTTGGATAAAAGAAATAGTACAAAGAAATGTTTCCACCTCTTCATCCTTTCTTGAGAGTGCATCTGCAACAACATTTAGCTTCCATTTTTTGTAGATGATTTCAAAGTAATAACCCAACATCTTTGTGACCCATTTTTGTTGCTCTTCTGAAGATATTCGTTGTTCCAAAAAGTATTTAAGACTATCATGAATATTTTTTACCTTGAAGTGTCTTCCCATTAGGTAAGGTTGCCATTTTTTTAGTGCATGTAGTATTGCCAACATTTCCTTCCCATAAATAGATTTTTGTAAATTCTTTCCTTTGATTGGATGACTTTCAAAAGCAATGGGTCTTCCTTCTTGCATTAAAACAGCACCAATTCCATTTCCTGAGGCATCACATTCCACAATAAAGTTTTTTGTGAAGTCTGGCGTAGTTAAGACCGGTACTAGGCACATTGCCTCTTTAAGATGTTCAAAGGCCTTATTTGCTTCAGGAGTCCATGAAAATGAATCTTTTTTCAATAATGTTGTTAGAGGTGCTGCTATTCTCCCGTAATTCTTAACAAACTTGCGATAATACCCTGTTGACCCGAGAAATCATCGCTACTGCTTTATGGTTGTGGGGACTTTTCATTCCTTAATGGCTTTAATTTTGTTAGGGTTTACCTTAACACCCTCGTGAGATACAATATGACCCAAATATTCCACCTCTTGTACTCCAAAGAAACATTTGGAGGTTTTTTCATATAATTGTTTCTCCTCCAATAGTTTGAGAACCTTGTCAACATGTTGAACATGATGTTTCCAAGACCCGTTATAGATTAGTATATCATCAAACAATACTAACACAAATTTTCTAAGGAAGGGTTTAAAAATGGAATTCGTTAGCCCTTGAAATGTAGAAGGTGCATTGGTAAGGCCAAAAGGCATGACCAAAAATTCATAATGACCCTCATGAGTTCGAAATGTTGTTTTCGAAATTCTTCAGTCTTCATTCTAATTTGATGATACCCTTAATGAAGATCCAACTTGGTTAAATAAATTGATCCATGTAATTCATCCAATAATTCATCAATCACAGGAATGGGAAATTTCTCTTTAATAGTGAGCTTATTGAGCTCCCTATAATCCGAACACATGCGCCATGATCCATCCTTATTGTGCACCAATACCACTGGAGCATAAAAAGAACTTTGACTAGGTTGAATTATACCAGCCTCTAACATTTCCGCAATCATATGTTCAATTTCGCTCTTTTGGACATAAGGATATCTGTAAGGCCTGATGTCTGGATGAACACTTCCTGGAATCAAATGAATTTCATGATCATGATCACGAATAGTGGGAGCCCTTTGGAAGTTTCAAACACCTTGGAATTATTGTCCAAGACTTTTTGGAGATCTGGAGAAATAGATAATTTTGATGTTGGAACTTCTAGTGAGCATAATTGTGCAATTACGCCTCATTTTGCTTTCTTCAGAAGCTTTGTCATGACATTAGAGCTTATAATCTTTCCTAGCTTCCTTGAAATAGCCCGTAATTCAAATTCCTTTCCTTCCGAAGAAAAATTCAAGAAAAGTTCTTGAAAATTGAAAGCTACCGTCCCCAAAGATTGTAACCATTGTACTCCTAGTACAACATTAGCACCTCCCATTGGAATGGAAAGCATTAGACTATTCAATACATATTCCCCCATGGCTAGCCTAATATTATGGTATTTTCTAGAGCAATTTATAGTTCCTCCATTTGCAACCATCACTTGACATTCTGGTGTTGGGTATAGGAAGCAATTCAATTCCTTAGCTACCTTACAATGAATAAAATTATGGGTACTACCCGAATCAATCAACACTATTACCTTTTTCTTATTGATATGTCATTTTATCTTGAGAGTTTGAGGAGTTGTAATTCCTGCCAATGCATTACACGATATGGTCGGACTCATTTCTTCTTTCTCTAGGGTTGGTTCCTGGTGTATATCCTCTTCTTTTGAAGTTTCTTGTTCATTTTCTTCCTCCTCTTCACAATCTATGTAAAATAATTTCTTCTCAACACATTTATGACCTTTAGTGTATTTGCTATCACAAATGTAGCAAAGCCCTTTTTCTCTTTTTTCTTCCAATTGTTGTGGTGACAGCCTTGTAGGTCAACGCTTCCATCTTATATATGTGAGCGGTAGGCTTCCTTGTCACCATAATTTTACATTCAATTTTTCTTGCCAACCTGAATGCCTTCTCCAATGAATCAAGTTCCCAAAGTTGAACCTCATGTTGGATGTTATCCTTTAAAGTCCCTGTGAAGACATCAATCCTGTGTTCCTCTGCAATATTAGCTACCCTTATATTCAATTTTTGGAAGTCCTCAATGTGCTCCACCACTAAACCCTTTTGTTTGTTATTTATAAATTAGCTAAAGAAGGTGTTTCTCTTTGTATCCTCATAATGTGTTATCATTTTCTCCGTAAAAATTGACCAAGTGACAATTTTTTTATGGGAGAAAAGTCAACGATACCATACACATGTATTTTGTTCTAAATATAAAGTTGCAATGCGTACCCTTTGTGTCTTTTGAACATTATTGAGATCAAAATTTGCTCCATCTGTAGTATCCATGTTACAGGATCCTTGCCATCAAACTTCCTCATATCGATCATTGGAATATGGTGGGTCTTCAATCCAACATTAGAGTTTATGAAATCACGATTAACATTTATTTTTTTCTCATCGTGAGTTTCCTCTACTATCTTTCCGCCATTAGGAATCATTTCTTGTATCAACCTTGTCAAACCTTCCTTCAAACCTTCCATGTCTGTTTTTAGATCATTCTTCATGTTGTCCATGTTGTCTTTCATTTTTTCATCAATCTTAGCTTCCATGTCATCCATCTTAGCTTCCATGCCACCCATCTTAGCTTCCATGCCATTCTTAAAACCATCCATCTTAGCTTCCACGCCTTTCTTCAAACCATCCATCTTAGCTTCCACACCTTTCTTCAAAGCTTCCATTTCATTTTTTGTTTCTCTTTGCGAGAGCGAAATTTGGTGCATTTTCTCTTGTAATTTTGATATATCATGTTGCACTTCTTCCTCTTCATGAGTCATAGTAGATCCTTCTGAAGGCTTAATGGGTATCGAATTCTTTTTAGATGGCATTTTAGAACCTAATATTGACATCTATTTTTCAATAATCACTTCAAACTGAATTTTCAAACAAGACTTATGCAATTTGAAAAAAATACACACCTTTTTCTTTATTTTGAGGAGCTTGATATTGAAACTGATGTATCTCTGTAATTTCAGATCTTCAATATCTGAAATTTGGTCCTGTAGTATCCCTCTGAATCTTCTTTTGAATGCCATAGGTCTGACCTAATTTGGATGCTTCAAGACAAAGTTTTTCCCAATCTCCCACAATGACCTAATTATGGACTTGCTTAGAAGAGAAAACTTTTACGGCATGCCACATGTTAATTTTTCCTCCTTCGGCTCTGAAATTGATATACAGAAAACTACAGTCCATGTAATTTCAACCACTTTTTACATAATTCCAATATGATGCACAGAAAGAGAGTTATCACGATTTTACCAAGGTCACCTCTTTTAGATGAAATTCAGGAGCCTATAAAAACCTAAATTCCACAGATCATATCTCCGAAAATATTGTGAACCAAGATTTGAAATTTTTACACAAAGTGCCTCAGGGTTCCGGCTTCGCGTGGTAAAAATTTCAGCTTCTGAACGTTCGTATAAAAAAAATTATAGTGAAAATGCCACGATGACCTGTTTGGAGCAGTGAAACCCTAGAATCCAAAGCTCTAATATCAAATGTTATGAAACCAACTCCAAAAATAGAAGAAGAGAGAGATAAATGCCTTAGAAATAAGCCACTTCGAGGGGGAAACCTCTTTTACATTACATAAATGAACAATTCTTGGATGATACAAATGACAAAACCTCCTTCTATATATAGGAGTCCATAGGGTCACAATATAATCCTAGCTGACCTAACAATAATAATGTAAGCACACAATAATATCAATATTGCGGTTACATGGGTACAACAATAACAATAAGGGGGCTACACTAACAAGAAGAAGGAACTACACTAGTAATATAGGTACCTAACAAAGAAGTGCAATCCAAACCTTAAAACATTGTGAAATGGCATCCTAAGCAAGAAAAAGGTCCAACATCTAGCCCCATGACGTGGAATGACCTCATGAAGAGAGTGAATAATACCCCATGAATTCGATGGCTCCTCTAAATGTGCTTGTGAATTCTCAAAATATATGTCCAAAGCATGACCAATTCCTTACATCAATCAAGGAACCTTCATAAGGCGTGGAAAGTTCCCTTCGACAACTATCATAATACTCCCTTTTGTGGGTCGGTCCTCTAATCAAGTGGAATAATGTTCCAATGATTAAAAATAAGAAGATGTTGGGGAATCGTCAATCAAAGAGGTTTTGCATGATTGCATAAATGTCCCAAAAGTGCCTTAAAGGATGCAACAAGTGCCTCGAGATATGTGAGCTACCCTAATAAGTATTAACCAATTTTCCACCAATTTTCTAGGATGGAAGACGTGGGTAAAGAGAGGCACACAGGGGGGGATGTGGGAACACCCACAAATTTTAGGGAAAATTAAGGGGACAAGAGAACGTCAAGTTTCATGTGTGTGTGTGTGTGTGTGCATGTATATTTATACGCCTTGACATTCCCTTGCCACCCTCGTTGTGTTTGTGTGTGAGTAAACATGATTCAAATTCAAATTTAATAATGAAATACATGGATTCATACGTTATAAAGTATTAAATGAAATAGAATTAGTAAAATATTGTATACATTAATTCAAATTTATCATTCATCATTCTATAATATACATTGATTTAGATTCATCATTCATTATTTTAGAATCTGATTAGTACTAAGAAAAATAGTAGATACTAAAGTCAGAGATTGGAATAGTAAATTGAAATTATTCAAATTCAATAATAGCAAAGAGTGACACATCAATGACCAAGTCTAATGTCAATAATATCTAGAGTAAAGACTCAAAAGTTAAAACTAGAAATTAGCAATGCAAAATGAACCAATTTTATCATAATCGGACTGGTCATCGAACCAGACAACCCTAAAACAGGGAACTGGACCAAAAAACTAGTAGACCAAAAAATTCATAGATATTAAAATTTAAAAAAAAATTGCATAAATATTCATGTGCACCATATGAATCCAAACCATTATACATAAATATGCAATTTTTTTCATTTATATAGCATGTAAGGGTGCATATAACCCAAATAACCTTGACTCCAATCCATCTTTGAACCAACAATACATCAACAAAGAGGCTCTAGATTGCCTTTATAGTTCAAAAAAAAATCATGCTACAATAAATACCTAGATATCATCAAAATTATCTCCTATGTTGGGATCATCATCATCAATGTCACCCTCTAAACATTCAAATAAGATAGAAAAATCTTAGCATCAAATCGATATTTTGTTTGAGTGATGGTTACATTTTTACTAGGGTCATTACAAAGGAGTTCAACGATCAATATCACCAACATTGAGGAACATAGAAGGCTTGGTGTTCTTGATTAAATGTTAGTTCCATACCCTCAGACATGATAGAATCCAATGGAAACATTGCATTCCCCCTAATCCTAAAACCTTGAAAACTATTAAGTCTACTCGATTTTGAATGGGATCTAAATTTTTTACTTTCTCCACATGAAATCCAATGATATTGGAACCACTCTCAAGCATCCTAAAATAATTAATGGTAATGTTAGAAATTTAAGTAACTTTTACTTCAAGAATTTATCATTACCATTTATTACATAGCATTAGTAGGGCCCTAGGGTTGAATATTAAGCTTCACTGCTCATAAATTATTTTTTTAGGAAAAATTCATGGGGGACACACAGAAGCCCCCTTTTTGAGGGGGGGTTCACACAAGCACCTCTTTTTGGGAAACACATCCCCAAAATTGGTGTAACATTTCCCCCTACCTTTCCCCAAAAGTGGGGTGTGGGGAAACATTTCCCTAGGTGTCCCCCATCTTGGGAGCTTGTACAATATGGGGAGAATGTTCCCCACCCTAGGGGATGTTCATTCTATTTGCATTTATCAATAGCAATCCTTGAACTTATGCCTGATTATTTTTGGTTGTCCCTTAGCCCCATGCATAAGTCACTTCTTATTTTCCCTTGCGATCGAGAACAATCCCACCCACTCCTACCACCCATAGGCTAGTTTTAATTAATATAATACATTTTATAATGTATTTATATATTATAATGTATTATTATTATAACAAAAGTTCTCATTTCCTTCCAATCTCTTACAAGCATTAATTTTATGTATGTACTAATTTCTGAAACATTAACTCGAGTACTATACTATAAAGCAATAAGAAGTACATATATAATGTATTGATCAAGCTTATTTATATTTCTTAGACTATATTTGTGTGTGTGTGTGTGTGTGTGTGTGAGAGAGAGAGAGAGAGAGAGAAAAGTTGCTAGCTTTACATCGTAGTTTGATAATGTTGTTGTATATGGGTAATGCTTACATCATCATCTCTATCTCATAAAAATGTCAATACTATATGTTATAACAATAATATTATACTTATAACATATAGTATTGACACATTATTGTTATCAGTATAATATTTATTATGAGATAGAGATGATGATGTAACCATTACCCATATACAACAACATTATCAAAATATGATGTAAATCTATCACCTAATGTAAGAAAGATCGATCCAATATGTACACCTAATATAAAATTTAATGTATAGAGGGATAAAAATAGATATACTAGATCTAGACATAATATATATTATCAATATGATATTTACATAGAATATTGTTATAATACAAATATAAATACCTTAACAATAATTAAAACTCTATTTTTATATATCTATATCTACATAAGTTTTGAATTTTTAGTTCTACTATGTGCAATGAGACTACAACCAACATAGATTCATCTTGACTATTCAAAATAATTACACCTCCACAAATATGTGTGTGTGTGTGTGTGTGTGTATGTGTGTGTGTGTGAAAGAGAAATCCAATATGTACACCTAAGATAAAAATCATTGTATAGAGGGATAAAAAGAGATCTACTAGATCTAGACATAATATATATTATCGATGTGATATTTACATAGAATATTGTTATATACAAATATAAACACCTTAATAATAATCAAAACTCCATTTTTATATTTCCATATCTACATAATTTTTGAGTTTTTAGTTCTACTATGCGCAATAAGACTACAACCAGCGTAGATTCATCTAGACTATTCAAAATAATTACATCTTGACTATTTAAAATAATTATAGCTCAACAGATTTGATCCATTTTAACACTTCATAAATATGAAATTATCATGAATCAAAATTTATTTTAATTTTGAGTAAAAAATATATTTATTTGTGTTTTACATTAATTAATTTTGTTGGGTTTACATGTCTAGGTGTTAACCGCATTGCATCACATTACAACATTTGTCATTCAAGAATGTAGAGCATGTTCGGACTCAATAAAACATGTCCACTGTGACTCGTTTTAGGGGTCAACATGTCCCATGTCGAACACTATTATGTGCCCTATTCCTAATATCATGTGACTTAGTACACAGTAATATGATCTTGGCTCAAGGAGTAGGCTCCCCCTTTCCCGATGGGTCTCGGCTCTTGCTAAATCATAAGATCTGGTATATCTGACTTGCAGGATTTTGGATATATCTTGGTGTTATATTGGCGACCATGAGGATTGATCCTGGGTCTCCCCTAGATTACTCTAAAGAATTACCGATTCAAAATGTGTAAAAATAAATAAAAAAATATGTAACAGATAAATCGAATACCTACTCTGCACTCATTTCCATAAAGAAACGTGTAAAGAGTTTGAAATTGGAATTCCAATAAGATGTTGAATCATTTCAATCACCTAAAAAGTAACCACTTCCAAATGTGACACTCTTTATTGAGTTCAAGTAGATGAAATGAAGAAGAAAAACCTCTCTTATCAAGGAAATTCCATAAGAAAGAAAAATTTGCAATCCACGTAGAAAAAGAAATCGATGAAAGGATGAATTAGCCTAAAATAATAGTGACATCTAATAGGAACTTTGAATTAATTCAAGTAATGTTTTGTGGAGAGTTAGTTTTTAACCTTTTGCTACTAAAGTGGTGTCATTCTCAATGCCAAATGCTTTCTATGGTGCATTAAAAATAAAGTATGGCCAAGGTACCACTTTTAACAAATATCCAAGAAAAGTGAACTTACTTTTGGTATTTGAATGAGAATAACCAATCAACCAAGTATTTGACAGAGAACCTACAAAGAACCTAGTGTTTACCACCAAAATACGATATATATCATTAATTAGATATTTCAAATCTATCCAAATCCAATCAATGACTCGATATTTTATAAATTAGTTTTTAAAAGAATGAAATAATAATATTGTTACCCATCCACATACATGGATAACCATAAGAGAATTATTTTCCTCCTATGATGCATATTTCCAAAAAATAACCCCAGAGATGCCTCTCATATATAATGTTGATCTCTCTCACCTAACAAATGCACTCATCTGATCGTGGTGGTTCAACACAACTTGAGGTATATTAGCCTTTGTTTCATACCAAGATAACATCTAATGTATTAGGCATTTAATTAAATATCATATGTATTGGGAATTTAAGTAAATATCATATGTATTGGGAATTTAAGTAAATATCATATGTATTAAGGCATTTAAGTCCCATGTTAACTTGATCTCTACCCCATCATATGAAGCCATCACCCCTAGTCCTATGCATATCATAATTATCAAAGTAAAAGGGACTTAAATAACAGCCTAACCCCTATGAGCAATGAACTGCTTTCTATGGCGCATTAAAAAGAAAGAATGGTCAAGGTACTATCTTTAACAAATATCCAATCAAAGTATGCTTTCATTTGGTATTTGAATGAATGATGACTACTAAACCAAATATTTGACAAAGAACCTAGTGTTTACCACCGAAGTGAACCATTTATGATTGATTAGATATTTGTCATCTAGCCAAATCCAATCAATGACTCAATATTTTATAAATTAGTTATTAGAAGAAGAATAATAATAATATTGTTACCCATCCACATACATGGATAACCAGAAGAGAATTGTTTTCCTCCTATGATGTATATTCCCAAACAATAACCCCTTATATGCCTCTCATATATCATGTTGAGCTCTCTCACCTAACCAATGCACTCATCTTATGGTGGTGGTTCAACAGAGCTTGAGGTACATTAGCCTTTGTTTCATACAAAGAGTTTACATTTAATGTATTAGGCATGTAAGTAAATATCATGGTTTTAATTTAGATAATGAATCATGATTTTTGGAGACTATAATTGTTGCCTTATTTCATCTTGGTGGTCATTAATTCCTTTTACTCAAGTGTAACCATCTCAGGACGTTTTCTTGTCTACGAGAGGCAAAAATTGGAGACCCAAATAGAGAGTGTGTCCATGTCCTTCCATATTTAACACTCTCCACTCACCCTTTCTCCATTTCCTTGATTTTGGTTCCCTATTTGTCTCGTCCTATGAGAAGAAAGGGCTTTGAAATGCCTAGAGGTTGATGCCACTGCAAGAAGGAATAAAAGATAAAATGTGAAATGTCAAAATGAGAAATAAACGAAAAGGATAAAAGATAGAGTCACAAGCCATTTTAGCTTGATGAGCAATGAACTACCCATACTAAAAAGAGGATTTCATAGGAACCAATGAAGGTTGCAAAATAATCTAACCAAAGAAAAGTAAAAAGCTAGTTAATGGTTGGAAAAACAAAGGATGAGGGAATGATAACTCAAGGAAAAAGTGCTCCCTCTATGAAAGCGCTAATGGATGACGGCCTTACATAACCAATATAATACTATGACACCTCCCTTTAATTTCACCCCTAACCATATCACTTACCACATACAGTTATCAATTGAAGGGTCGGCCTAGGAATTGTTCCACCCCTTGTGGCCTTTTCTTTCAGTGCCATTTGGGAACACCCAATAGGAATATTTTAAGGCCCTCCCATGCCTAAATTTGGAAAAAAGTATTTATTCATGACCTGATGTGAAGCTTGAATAAGATATCTAATTTTATCTACTTACATGGAATTTATGTTAAATATGACCCATTTTTTATGTTATGTTGACTATTGTATGCATGTTGGTTTTTATTGCACGATTCCTTTAGCCATGCCTGATCATGATGCATACATGTACATGGTCATTTGGAGGGTATTGATCATGCTTCTCCCACTCTTCCTTAATGATGTTGCACACCCTTTTGAGATGGATTAGAGTTGATAATAGGCATTGGAGCCTTGATGATGAGCATTGAAGCATGAGATTACCTAACACATTTCTTCATGCATTCCTGTTGAGAAATTGTAGGGCTTGTAGGTTAATATAATTCTCTTCTTGATAGTTACTTGTGAATGTACTTATGTCTTGTCTTCTTTAATATTTCATCAAGTCAATTATCAAAACGCGATACACAAAGATTAGGCTCCTAGAGCCGGGACAAAAACTCGCAAATAATTCTTCTTATTGATCTTTCAATAACAAATATTAAGGCCCAGACTTAGACCCTTCACTTAGAAATGCTTCCAGGACCTTGGTTAAGCTTGAATCTTCTCTTTATTAAATAGCTTAGATCTGCTTCAGCACTGGAGATCTTACATTTCATATGCTTATATAATTTCTTGAATAGTAGGAAGGTAAATCAAAGATTTACCTTCCTTACTATGGTTGTCTCTTCTCCTTATGTTCTGTATTGTGACCTTCATTTGTTCACACTTCAACACTGCATTGTCCACTGATATACATATGCATTCTTTCTAATATATGTTTGTTGTAGTTTCATATGTCATGGTAGTTCTTAGCCCAACCAAATTCATAATTCTTTCACACTGAAATCTCGGTTATATTTAGACTTCAATCTCAAAGTATATCCGCAATCCTTGCCAAAATGTTACCGCATAATCCTGTAACTCTGCTTATTCTTTATCTGCGTTATTGTTTCCAGTGTTCATTCTGCATTGTCCGCAATAATCTTCAGGTATGTTCCTTGTTATCCACCGCCGACTTCACTGTGATGTCATCCTTAAATATTCGCACTTATTTAGAGACCCGTCCGCAATCTGCTTCCTGTTAAATTGACCACAGAATAGTCATATATATATATATATATATATATATATATATATATATATGACTTGTCTAGTTATTAGGCCGACCAAACAACTAGTATTTTGGCCGACCAATCAGCTTATGTTCTTCGTCATTATTTCATATATATATATTTCAACGTTGTTTTTCACTGTATAAGGAGCTTGACTTCTAACACATTTTGAAGGCTGTGGAGGGCTTCTTGTGGTATATCTATCTTTGTCTTCTTCTTTTCGTAATTACATAAACGGCTATGAGGCAGACCTGAACATTTACAACACTCCCTCTTAACTAGGGAGGTATTCATATAGTTACATGATCACTTTCAAACTAAAGAATTTCATAAGAAAAATCGGATTGGTAATCGCATCTGTATAACATCATATCAACCAGCATTGTACTAGTGCAAGGCCTTGACTAACAGCGCCATCTCTTCAACAATATGATTACCCAATCCTCCATTTTGTCTTCCCAAGACCAGAATGATGTGTCTATCTCTCCCTCCCAGGGAGGACCTATTCCACAAGGGAATGTACTCATCCTTATACAAAGAATGTACTAAGCTCATCCTTAGGAATTACCAAGTTTCTTCCAAGTAAGAAACTTACCATCAGGCTCCCTCTTAACTAGGGAACTCCAGTAGCAATGGTGAGACACTCAGCTGCTCATGAAGAATTCCTCTCCTTGATGTCATGGATTTTGGTATTGAGGAATCTCCATCTTTTAGCTTCATCGGGCACAGATCATCCATCACTTCCATCCTGAGTCTTGTCAGCTATTAGAGTGATTCACCAGACTTCTTTATCTGGTCCATTATTGTGCCATGCTTCTTTCCTTTGAATCATCTCTTAGGATCATACATCCTTTCTCATGATTAGCTGCCCTGCACAAATTCATCCAGATAAACATTTACATATGAACCCTTTTAAAACAAAAGTTACCTCAGTGATGATCTTTCACCATGACATCTTCTTGTAAGCATCGACATCCTTTATACAGATTGACACATCTCCTAATGATATGTTTTTCCAAGGGTCTTCTTCTCTACCAGACTTCCGTCAGAGTCTTCATATCTCTCCAGGAGATCTCCTAGTCACATCTTCTTGGCCTCCGGGTGACATGGTTGCATGTCATGATCTCTTCCTTTCTGCGCATTCTTGATTCCTAGGAACATACAACTTTCCTAGTTTCTCGTTCATATACAACCACCTCATATTCCATGAGGGCATATTATGTTGATTTCATTTGTTTGTGCATTGAGAGATACTCCTCCATAGATCATACTTCTAAGTTCAGAAGTTCATTACTTGCAACCACATGACATGACTTCAAAACATCCAATGTCAGCGTATAAATATATACATATCTCATATCTTTTTCCCTTGAGTCATCCTGTAGCAATTTCTCAAGAATGAAGAGCTTCATTCCCTTGGCTTGCTTTATCAATATGTCATCAGAAATATATTTCCATGATGACCTTTGCTCTTGATGACTGATTTACATTAGTAATGTTCATAAGTCTCTTACTTAAACTTGCCCTTTTCTTTTGTGAATGTTTGAGTCTGTTATCCTTCAACATTTTTTGCATAGAATAGTTCTTTCAGCTTATCATGTATTTTCTTGGTGTCTTCAATTTTTCATAGACAGAGGGATGTAAGGACTTTGACTGAATCCATAAGAATCCTTTGAGCCCTTCTATCCCTTTCCATATATATTCAGATAAATCTTGATCTTTATCGACTTTTCATGACTTTACTTTCTTCGAGGACTGTGACCATCCTCCTTATGTAGGGATTCTCGGTAGCCCAACCAGCTCATAGATCTCCCTGCAAAAACAAAGTCATTTAACCAAATTTGATTATAGAATGACAAATATTTACTTGGTTCCTTGTACTCAGATTCTTTTCAAGATGGTTCTTTAGACTGACAATTTTGATTTCCATGGATTTCAAATTCTCTATGTGATGACTGAGTTTTTCTTTATGTGGAAGCCTACTGTGGAAGCATAGAAATCATTTTTCCATCAAGTTTGTGATCTTTGTCACCGTGGAGGCATGTTGTTATCTTGTAATATCACCGAAACTGTGGATATGTGAAAATACCAAATCCTTGTAATAACATCAATGTTATGTATCCAGATTCCAGACCCTCTCATAGTGTTGACAATGAAACCTTCTCACGGTGAAGGAACTTAACCCTTATCATAGTAGTGGTACTGTGATAAACGAAACCTGTCTTCTGCGATATCATCGAGAATCTATATAGCGTCATGACTATAGTATCATCATGAGCATAGCATTGTTACAACCCTTACTTCCAAATTATGTGATAGCACATTGTGGAAACAATGAAACTGTTGAAGTACTGCACCTTAATTTGCATTCATCAAACTGATCCGAAATTGACTCACTGTGACTGTATCGAGTGTGCATCTTTGATATCCGTACTTGTGTACAGGGCGAAAACGCAAAGTTGGGAAACACTTTTTGGCATGAGATAGAATTCGAGAGAGTTTTTTAATTTCTCGGCCGAGAAAAAAAGTCAACAAAATTTCTCGGCCGAGAGTTGTGTGAAAAATTTCTCGGCCGCAAACTCTCGGCCGAGAGTTAGAAAAACTCTCGGCCGAGAGTTTTTTACATTCAAAAACTCTCGGCCGAGAGTTTTTCTAACTCTCGGCCGAGAGTTTTATTGTGCAAACTCTCGGCCGCAAACTCTCGGCCGAGAGTTTTTAAAACTTTTGCCCGGGAGTTTTCCCGCGCATAAATTGGTTTAAAACTCTCGGCCGAGAGTTTTAAAAATTTCTCGGCCGAGAGTTTTTCTCGGCCGAGAGTTTTTGGTCAACAAAAAACTCAGAAAACTCTGCAGTTTTGAGAAACCTGCAACTTTGGAGGGATAGAACACCTACAAAAACAAAATGTTATATGTCGGACCAAGTACCATTAGATTTGTCTCTAAATCTAGTTTTTGATGATGTGAGATTTATGGAGTTTCGTTAAAAAATTCAATTTTTTATTAATTTTTTACTAAACTATGTCACTATGGAATTTCATTGTTCGAAAAATTGCACTGAATGAAAATTCAATAACTTTCAAACGAGGACACCAAAAAATTTAAAAAATCATAGTGCACTTCCTCTCCCTGTCTACTTCAAAAGGGTACTCTCATTTTTCTTATTGACGATCACATTGAAAAGAAAATCAAAGGATAATAAAATGTACTGAAACATCACTGTTTTTTGTCTTCGTCCATTTCAAAAAATAATAAAAAATAGTGATTTGATCCGAAAATTACCAAAAAATAGTCTGTGCACTAGTGCAATATATGCAGATTATGATGCTATGTTTTTTTTCCAAAAAATGAATAACCTTCCCTAAAAAAAGTAAAGGATAATAAAGTGACTATTTATGTTTGCCTGAAAATTTCAAGTATATGCAGTTAGTAAACAACAAATTTACCCCTCTATATGTCAATATTTTTTTTTAAAAAAAATATCGGTATGGAGGTAAGACGATTCTCTACAATTCTTGTTTTTATGTCAAAGCATAATTTGCGATAAAAATATGAGTTTAATGGAGTTGAAGTTGGAAAACATAGAAAATTACAATTTTCAACGTCAAAAAAGGGCAAAAAGTGTTTCCCAACTTCACATTTTCACCCTACAGTGATATCCAAACTTAAAGACTAATCTAAGCTTTTCTCACTGAGATCACCGAAATTACCATCTGAAATGTGAGCTTATGTTTTGTGTCGAAGGGTGCACTCGAGTAGTACCAAAATCATATTTGTTATATAGCGGAGTTATATCTTTGTTGTTTCTTTACCGAAATGTCAATGCCTTCAAGAAGTGTTGAGACTATTCCTTCGCCGAAACATTAAGACTTGTGCCATCACTGAAAATGTTGGGACTGTATCCTGGAAAAGATCCAAACTTCTTTCTTCTTCATACTTGATGTCTTTAATATGGCGAATGGACTAGCTCACTAAAACTGTCAATTCATCCTTTCAAGATACTTCAAAGTATTAGCCCAAAAATGACCTTGGGATCTTGATCTTTATCTTTAGTGCAAACAGATCCTTTCACTGAGACTGCTTCAAAGATGGATGAGTGTTCTTCAAACTGCCATAACCTTTGACCATAGCTCTGATACCATGTTGATAAATTGTAGGGCTTGTAGGTTAATACAATTCTCTTCTTGATAGTTAATTGTGAATGTACTTATGTCTTGTCTTCTTTAATCTTTCATCAAGTCAATTATCAAAACGCGAGACACAAAGATTAGGCTCCTAGAGCCGAGACAAAAACTCGCAAAGAATTATTCTTATTGATCTTTCAATAACAAATACTAAGGCCCAGACTTAGACCATTCACTTAGAAATGCTTCCAGGACCTTGGTTAAGCTTGAATATTCTCTTTATTAAATAGCTTAGATCTGCTTCAGCACTGGAGATCTTACATTTCATATGCTTATATAATTGCTTGAATAGTAGGAAGGTAAATCAAAGATTTACCTTCCTTACTATGGCTGTCTCTTCTCCTTATGTTTTGTACTATGACCTTCATTTGTTCGCACTTCAACACTGCATTGTCCACTGATATACATCTGCATTCTTTCTAATATATGTCTGTTGTATTTTCATATGTCACGGTAGTTCTTAGCCCAACCGAATTCGCAAATCTTTCACACTGAGATCTTGGTTATATTCAGACTTCAATCTCAGAGTATATCTGCAATCCTTGCCAGAATCTTACCTCATAATCCTATACCTCTACTTATTCTTTATCTGCGTTATTGTTTCCGGTCTTCATTCCGCATTGTCCGCAATAATCTTCAGGTCTGTTCCTTGTTATCCACCGCCGACTTCACTGTGATGTCATCCTTAAATATCCGCACTTATTTAGAGACCAGTCTGCGATCTACTTCCTGTTAAATTGGCCGCAGAATAGTCATATATATATATGACTTGTCTAGTTATTAGGTCGACCAATCAGCGTATGTTCTTCGTCATTATTTCATATATATTTCAACGTTGTTTTTCACTATATAAGGAGCTTGACTTCTAACACATTTTGAAGGCTTTGTGGAGGGCTTCTTGCAGCATATCTTTGTCTTCTTCTTTTCGTAATTACATAGATAGCATGAAGACCGACCTAGTTACATTTTAGAACAATTCCATCACACATTGGGCCATGGATGTTGGCACCTTTTGTCGATAAATCCTTAGGGAAGCATGGTTAGGTTTTTTATTAATTTTATTTCTATTTATTTGACATTTTTCTATGATATTTCTCATTAGTTCTCCTTTCCAATTATTATGTTCATATCATCAAGATAAATTCCAAACAATGAATATCACAAACACCAAAGAGGACACAAGATGTAGGAACTTAGCCAGGGAAAACCCCCTCTCCTAGTGGAAAAATCCATAAACTATTACTCTCTTCTTTAGAATCAAATCAAATTAGACAACCTAGAAATTTTGACCAAGACATAAAATCCCTCCATCCACCAAGTCAGTCTTCAACACAAATTCTTCAAATCAAGTCATCTTGAATCTCGACTTCTTCCCTGCAATCCCTGAAATATTTCCTACACCTTCGACCCCTACAACTTAGTCTTAGATTCCTCACACATGTGGCAGAAACTTTTTTCCTTTTGCTTAACTTGTCTCCCATTTGTTCGCTCGACTTGTCTCTTATTTCCTTAGAGTTCGCACCTTCTTGACACTTCCAATTGCAGAACGAGTCACTGCTTCATGGATGGATACAATAGGTCGAATTCTCCTCTTATTTATAGTCTCTTCAAGGTGAATGAATTCCTTCATGAGTCCGACTAAACAGTTGAAGGAGCCGACTTAGTGGAGGAGGGATAAGACGCAATTTTATGATTAATTTTTTCTTTCTTTCTTGACACAAAAATCCCAAGAATGGTCTAGAATATAATGACTCGGTACACAAATCTATAATCCTTCAATGGAGGCTTGACCTAGAAACAAAATTCATAGAGCATGAAACCCATGCTCATTAATAATTTTTCTTTTACAATAAATTTTATTTTTCTTTCTTTTTGAAAAATACATTACATCATGACTCAAAAACAATTATGAGGACCGACACTAGTTACATTTCACAACACTCCCTCTTTAACTAGGGAGGTATTCATAATTGTTCAACTGATACAAGGTTTACCTCAATTTGAATTGTTCTTACGATGAGTAGAACAACATACGCAATGCTTGGGATACCCTAACTTCCAAGGTATCCTTCCAACAGGGGCTAAGGTGTCATATAGGAAGTTTCCACTATAGGTAGCATTAAGCTATAGCCCTAGTATCAATCCAACAGGATATAGATACAATCTAGGCCTTCATTCCCTAACACCAACCCTTACAGGGATCCAGGTATCAACACTAAACTGAAGCTCCAAACGATACCCTCCCTCTGGGATCTATATATCAACTAAGATCTCAATACTACCCAAGCCATGATGTCCTCCAAAGTACCGTCATATAGGAATTTTTATGGTACTTCTTCTCTACCTCTCAACCAAATTAGAGACATTTATCAATATACCAACTTTTCAGGAAGAGATCAATACATCCATCAATCTAAGCATGCTCCTAAAGCTAAATTTTTGTTGGGAAGATATATTTTCAACACATCAGTTGATCCGTAAATTTTCATGGATATTCCACTAGACAATTCATCACAACATATCTCATAATAATATATTAAAATTATAAATTTTTACACTATTACAGTTTTACTAAACTTCTACATCTATAAATTTAACTATAATTAGTGCATGCATGCAAATGAAAATAATGTATAAAAGTTTGGAATAACAAAATAAGCTCACACACACATATAAGACACAAAATATGCTATGGGAAACCCTTTCGGGAGAAAGCCCAAGTAGAAGGTGAGGTCACTATGCTCTCTTTCTCTATCTGGAAATATGCATTAGGGGAATTTTGAGGTCTAAAATGGGCCTCCTAAGGAAATTATAAAATAATAGTGGAAAAAATCAAATAAGATTTGATGACATCATCAAATTTTAGAGGGAAAAATGAAAAAACTACTTTTTCAGTTCATATTTTCAACTTATCTCCCAAAGTTTTTACTCAAATTTCGAGTGGGAGTACTTGTTGGATGCAGAATTTAATTCCCCATCCAAGGAGTACCCATGTTGCATACTTTCGATGGGTCCTACTACACGAAAAATGAGAAATACATAAAAAACGTGATTACAATCACGTTTTTTATGTATTTCTCATTTTTCGTGTAGTAGGACCCATCGAAAGTATGCAACATGGGTACTCCTTGGATGAGGAATTAAATTTCGCATCCAACGAGTACTCCCGCTCGAAATTTGAGTAAAAATTTTGGGAGATAAGTTGAAAATACGAGTTGAAAAGTAGTTTTATTATTTTATTATTTTTTAATATTTTTACCCTTTTATTTAAAAAATGGTGAATCATCCCCCATGGTTGACATCATCATCTTGAATCCTATTGGTTGTTATAAAGTGTATTTTTGTTGTACATTTTTCTTAGGAGGCCCATTTTAGACCTCAAAATTCCCCTAATGGTTGCAGGTACAAAGAAGTAATGTATGTGGTCCATGGGCTGCTACATTTCATAGATCCTCTTTGTGTGCTATATATCCTATCTATCCCGAGTATCTTTTCTCAACTATGGAACAAAATTCTCTCGAAAGAATGGAATGCATCTTCCTCCTAGTGGCTTGGTTATAACACAGCCTGATAGCCTACTAGTCGTTAAGTTTTACTACATCAAATCTTAACTAAATTTACAATATAGAACCTCAAACATTTGGTTATCCCATTTTCAATGAAGAATCGGGGTTGACGCGGCATCCTCCCGAACTATAGGTGTGAAAACAAGAAGGCCAACTTCTAAGTGGCATAACTTTTGCATATGGACTCTGATTAACGTGCTTCTTGTGTCGTTGGAAAGATATTTGTGTGTAGAATAGCATGTAAAGGATTTTACTTAAAGAGGCCAAGTCTCACCCCCAAAAAATGTCATTTTGTGCCTCAAAATGCTCCCTAAAGGTTTCAGACACTGTTTTTTCCAAACTGGGTCCTAACAGTAAAAATGGTCCCATGAGCTTATTACTCCACATTTTCCACTCCAATGCATCGATATGGAGGACAAACAATATAATGATCCAATCTGGATCATCAGCTACTAGTTCATCTATTGGCACATTCAGTATCAAACTTCCAATGTAATTGTTCTTGTATGCTAGCACGAAACTTTGGGGTCTTCAACTATCCTGATGTTGCTTAGATCATCACAATATCCAAATACATATCGACATAAGCTTCCTTCTTCAACTTCTCCATCAGCACTAAACTCAGCCTCAACACTTTCCAAAATATCCAATTTCTTTTTCATAACTTCATCAATCACAAATAACTATTTGTAGTGCTTTAGCCTTTCTCTGATCTTACTCTTTCTTCATGGCCTTTACTATAGTTGTCACAATATTCCCTCCTTCTCAACTGGTGAGATATACACTTTATTTATCCAAGATTATTCTCTGTTAGGGGGTAAATTAATCAACTTCAGCGACATAGGCTCTTTCTTTCGCATCATCACATCATCAGAGAACTTCAACCTTCCGGAACATCATTCCTTCTATCCTCACTTGGAAACAAGGTCATCAGCAATGTATACTTCAATGTTACCAAGATTCTTACAGCTCCTTTTCATCATGCTCAACATCATCATCAAGTATGAGGTCGGTAAGCATCTTCAACATCTTGAATATTATGTACCTGCAAATATTCCACAACAAGTTCACCCAAGTACAATATAGAGCATGAATTCAAATTTATCAATATAGGGCTAGCATGTCATCATAATGGGGGCATAATACATCAGACTTTAGATATAAAAACCTAAACCTATATAGGTTTACAATAAACAAGGTTTACTTCTTTCATGACCTAGACTTTCACAACAATCTATGCTAGGGTTTTGTCACAAACCCTAGATTCCTGTACCAAAACTAAACTTTAGATATTATCAAATAAATTCAATCATAGGAAAAGCATTTTAAATCTAGGGTTTCATTATCATGCCCTAGAACCTCACATTAATCTCTACTAGGGTTTTTGTTGTAAACCCTAGATACAAACATCACAACTTCAATCTTAAATTTCAACCATCCAAAAGCATATAAACCTAGGGTTTCATTCCTAGAATATTTCATTAACTATTACAAGGGTTTTTTCATAAAACCTAATTCATCAAACCCTAAAAATCTAGGGTTTCATCATATAACCTAGACATCAACAAAAAACCTTAAAAGGATAGGGTTTTTGCAGCAAACCCTAAAGGTTAGGGGTTTAACAAAGTGAATAGAAAATAGAGTATGACAAGGGTTGATTTAATTCAAATATTAATCACCTTGAACAAGAATCTTGATTATTCAAAACCCTAAATATGGGAGAGTTAGTAATATAAAGCAAATTTAAAAAATGATTGTACCTTCTTATCTGCTACGAATCTTGTAATTTCACATATCTTGAGTTTCTCTTGCAACAAACCTTGTAGGGTTTCTCATTGAAGGACTCCCTCTGCAACAAAGCTTCTTATAAGTCTCCCTTTGAAGGCTCCCTCTGAACCTAGTCACAATCCTATATCTACAAGCTTATTCCTTCGAAGGAAAGGATAATAATCAAGTAAAAAATATAAAGCTAAATATATAGGAAAACCGAAATAATACTTATATTTTGTGAGAATATGGAATATTCTTCTTGAAGGACTCTTTTCTTGCATAATATCAATATTTATATATGTGCCTGCAACATTTACTTTACAAGTGCCACCAAAAGTATACAAGTACAATAGTGTGACAATTATCCTTTTAGAGAATGAATTCCTAGGGTTTTGAGTACAAACCCAAACTAGCTCTAAAGAGCAATATCTCAAAACTTAGACATCATTTAATTCTGTTTTTGCATAGGATTGTCATATACTTATAAACCATAAATATCATGAGTTAGGGTTTCTATATGATGTATCTAGGATCCATAATTTCAATCTTCATTATAATGAAAACTTGCCAATCCTAGAATCATTTAGGCAACTAAACCCTAAAATATTTGGTAATAGATGTTATACATAGCTCAAGATTACATACCTTCGTCTTTAATGTTTCATTGAGCTTGTTTCTCTCCTTACAAACTGAAGACATAATGTTAGATGACTAAAACATAAACAATAATAACAATACTTACTTGAATTTGACGAGGACTTCAAGATGGTTTGCTTTCTTTTGAATATAGTAGAAGCTTTTAGGGTTCTAAGTCAACTCTATTCAAGATGATAGATCAGTTCCTTAAGATTTGATCACAAAAATATTTTGTAGAGTAGCCCTATTACGTTTCCAAAGAATGTGGTTATGATTCTTTTTCAAGATGCCACAATTTTGGTACTAGCTTTGGAAATGAGTATTATAGGTCTACATTGTTGATCCTTTGGATAAGGCTTTATTAATCATTGAAGTAGACTTCCAATATGCTTTACCAAACAAATATTATTTTTTTCTTCAAGGTCGGCCTTTTATGCCATTGGAAAGTTTCGGACTTCTTATATAAATGAGCAGAGGTCCTTTTCCTTCTTCACGGGAGTCTCAATTCATTCAACGATTATAGTGATTGTGGTTTTCATAGCGGGCCTACAATGCCTCTTAATAGATTCATCACGGTTCTTTTGACAAGTTGATACTTTGCTTGATATGGAGACTTATTCTAGTCCACAAAGGATATTCTAATCTTGTGATTCGGTCACCTTTGCAACAATACACAAAATATTTGTAACTTGAGGTAAATTTAGACTCTTAATTCCATACACAGAAATTTGTCTTTTATTTTAAGGATCTCAGCCTTGACTAGGCTTATAACCTAGAAATTTAGATCTCCAAAAAACTACTCGGCTCCTCTCACTGTTATGTTTTTCACATTCTGGTTTGTGGCCCTAATCACCCAGTTCTGTAGCCTAATTCCAAATTTATAGTCTTATGATCATGTCCATACATGTGCCATATCAGTTCTAGGTGGCACGGCCTTCAAAGATATATTTGAAACCCTTTTCCCTAAGCACATAAGTTATCTTCTAGTTTCCTTGTTTGATTGACCTTTTCTCTAAAACCATGTTGATAAATCCTTAAGGAAACATCGTTAGGGTTTTTATTAATTTGATCTCTTTCTTTGATATTTTCCTATGATATTTCTTATCAATTCTCCTTTCCAATTATTATGTTCTTATCATTAAGATAAATGCCAAACAATGAATATCACAAACACCAAAGAGGACACAAGATGTAGGCACTCAGCCAGGGAAAAACCCCTCTCCTAGGGGAAAAACCAATAAATTATTCTTCTCTTCTTTAGAATTGAATAAAATGAGATAACCTAGACTTTTTACCAAGACATAAAATCCCTCCATCCACCAAGTCAGTCTTCAAGACAAATTCTTCAAATCAAGTCATCTTTAATCTCGGATTATTCCCTCCAATTTCTGAAATATGTCATGCACCTTCGGCCCCTACAACTTAGTCTTAGATCCCTTGCATGTGTGGCATAAACTTTGACCCTTTTGCTTGACTTGTCACGTATTTCCTTAGACTTTGCACATTCTTCTTGACAACTTCCAATCGCAGAACAAGTCCTTGCTTGATGGATGGATAAAATAGGTCGAATGCACCTCTTATTTATAGTCTCTTCAAGGTGAACGAATTCCTTCATGAGGTCGACTAAACAGTTGAAGGAACCGACTTGGTGGAGGAGGGATAAGACAATTTTATTACAAAAAATGATTTTCTTTCTTGACACAAAAAACCCAAAAAGGGTATAGAACCAAGTGACAATGACAATGACTCGAGACACAAACCTAGAAGCCTTCAATGGAGGCTTGACCTAGAAACAAAATTCATAGAGCATGAAACTCATCCTCATTAATATTTTACAATAACTTTTCTATCTTTATTTTTGACATATACATTGCATCATGACTCAAATACAATTATGAATACTGATACTATTTAAATTTATAAACACTACCTCTTTAACTAGGGAGGTATTCATAATTGTTCAATCAGTACAAGGTTGACCTCAACTTGAAATGTTCTTAAGAAGAGCAAAACAGCATACGCAATGCTTGGGATACCCTCACTGCCGAGGTATCCCTCCAGCAAGGACTAAGGTGTCATCTAGGAATTTGCCACTATAGGTACCATCAGTCTACAACCATGGTATCAATCCATAGTGACAATGGCAATGACTCGACACAAACCTAGAGGCCTTCAATGGAGGCCTGAACTAGAAACAAAATTCATATAGCATGAAACCCATGCTCATTAATAATTTTTCTTTTACAATAAATTTTTTTCTTTCTTTTTGACATATACATTACATCATGACTCAAATAAAATTATGAATACCGATACTATTTAAATTTATAAACACTACCTATTTAACTAGGGAGGTATTCACAATTGTTCAACTGATACAAGGTTGACCTCAATTTGAAATGTTTATAAGAAGCGCAGAACAACATACGCAATGCTTGGGATCCCCCCACTGCCAAGGTATCCCTCCAACAAGGACTAAGGTTTCATCTACAAATTTTCCACTATAGGTACCATCAGTCTACAACCATGGTATCAATCCAACAAGATATAGATACCATCTAGGCCCCCATGCCCTTACACCAACCCTTACAAGGATCTAGGTATCCACACTAAATCGGAGCTCCAACAAATAACCTCCCTCTCGGATCTAGTCATCCACTGATATCTCAATACTAACCATACCATGATGTCATCCCAAGTGCCATCATACATGCATTTTTATGGTTCTTCAACTCTCCCTCTCAACCAAACCAAAGACATTTATCAATATACCAACTTTTCAGGAAGAGATCAACACATCCACCAATATAAGCATGCTCCTAAAACTAACTTCTCGTTGGGAAGATATTTTGTTAACACATCAGGTACTAGTTCATATGTTGGCACATCCAATATCAAACTTCCAATGTATATGTTCTTGTATGCTATCACGAAACTTTGGGGTCTTCAACTATTCTTATGTTTCTTAGGTCATCACAATATCCACATACATCTCAGCGGAAGCTTCATTCTTCAACTTCTCCAGCAGCACCAAACTCAGCCTTAACAATTTACAAAATTCCAATTTCTTTTTCATAACTTCATCAATCACAAATAGCTATTTGAGTGCTTTATCCTTTCTCCGACCTTACTCTCTCTTCAAGGCCTTTAATATAGTCATCATAATATGCCCTCCTTATCAACTAGGGAGATATAAAATTTCTTTATCCAAACTTCTTCTCTACTAGGGGAAAATTCATCAACTTCATCCACACTAGCTCTTTCTTTCGCATCATCACATCATCAGATAACTTCAACCTTCCTGAACATCATTCCTTCTATCCTCACTTGGCAACAAGGTCATCAGCAATGTATACTTAAATGTTACCAAGATTCTTACAGCTCCCTTTTTCTTCATGCTCAACATCATCCTCAAGTCATCATCAAGTATGAGGTACGTAAGCATCTTCAACATCTTGAAGACTATGTACCTGCAAATCTTCAACAACAAGTTCAACCAAGTACAAATATAGAGCATGAAGTCAACTTTATCAATATAAGGTTAGCATGTAATCACAATGGGAGTATAATACATCATATTTTAGATATCAAAACCTAAACCTAGTTAGGTTTACAATCAACAATGGTTACACCTCTCATGCCCTAGACTTTCACAACAAGTAATGATAGGGGTTTGTCATAAACCCTAGATTCCTCTACCAAAACTAAACTTT
Source organism: Pinus albicaulis (assembly GCA_034641835.2). Taxonomy (NCBI): domain Eukaryota; kingdom Viridiplantae; phylum Streptophyta; class Pinopsida; order Pinales; family Pinaceae; genus Pinus; species Pinus albicaulis. The sequence goes on along the minus strand of CM076581.1, from coordinate 1,293,105,173 downwards.
AGATATTATCAACTAAATTCAATCATAGTGAAAGCATTTTACATTTATGGTTTCAATATCATGCTCTAGAACCTCATATTAATCTCTACTAGGGTTTATGTCATAAACCCTAGATACAAACATCAAAACTTCAATGTTAGATATTCAATCATTTTGACCAAGCTAGGGTTTCAATAATATAGAAGCATATACACCTAGGGTTTCATTCCCGGGATCTTTCATTAACTATTACAAAATTTTTGTCATAAAACCTAATTCATCAAACCCTAAAAGTCTAGGTTTTCATCATATAACCTAGACATCAACAACAAACCCTAAAAGGCTAGGGTTTTTGCAGCAAACCCTAAAGGTTGGGGTTTCACCAAAGTGAATAGAAAATAGAGTGTGACAAGGTTTGATTTAATTCAAATATTAATCACCTTGAACAAGAATATTGATGATTCAAAACCCTAAACATGAGAGATTTAGTAATATAAAGAAAATTTCAAAAATGATTGTACCATCTTATCTGCTACGAAACTTGTAATTTCACATACCTCGAGTTGTTCTTGCAACAAACCTTGTATGGTTTCTGATTGAAGGACCCGCTTTGCAACCAAGTTTCTTATGAGCCTCCCATTGAAGGCTCCCTTTGAATCTAGTCACAATAATTATACCTACAAGCTTAGTCCTTCCAAGGAAAGGATAATAATCAAGTAACAAAGATAAAGCTAAATATATAGGAATTCATAAAAAATACTTCCCAAAAAAACGTCGTTTAGGGCCTCAAAACAGCTCTGGAAGTTCAAGATCCGAAAAATTGCTAAAAATAGTAAGTTTTGCTGCAACTTAAAAACTGAACGAACTGATGGTGGGGGTTCAAATGGAATAGTTGAGTGGCCACCAATATCCACCTGGATCATTAAGGCCCCAAAACGGCTCCGGGAGTGCGGGACCCGAAAACCTGCTACAAATAGTAAGTGGTGTTGAATGTGAAAAGCTGCAAGAATTGATGGTGTGGGTCCAAATGGAATAGGTAGGTGGCCACCGATATCCACCTGGATCATGGATGTTCTAAGTCCTCCATCTCACCCTCTATGTATACCTAAATGAGGGGCTTCCTAAAACGTCACACTAAGGGGCTGCCAATTGTCATGACCCTAAAAACACTTTAGGCTGACCTACATACACATGTGCAAACCCATCACATAAATTCAAAAATTCATAACTCTTTAACGACAACTTGGAATTGGATGATTTTCGATGCATCAGATTCGTCTCGACGCAGCACTATCATCCTCATCCATCACATGTCGAAAAATCATCACAGTTTTTGCCTAAACATCGATGGTTTCAAACCCCAGGCTTGGGTGCCAAGCCCACAAGCCTACTTGTGACGCTTTGCCCTCCAATCCCCGAACACTAGAGCTTGGATTACCTCCCAAGCTACACAAAAATCAACACTCCCTCTTAGCGATGGAGGTACTTCCAAGACTAGGAAATAACCATCATCCGGTGACGACACTAGCCCATCTGGCATCCATCACTGCAGCATACCCTGTAGAATGAACTCAGCAATCTCAGTAGTGCCTCTACCTTATCACATCTGAACCTGAAGATCTCGAACCTCCATAAGGCTGCTCCCTATCAGGCTAGACTCCCTCTGGGCCTACACGATCTCCATTAGATCAATCCAGCAAGCACACATCCTCTTGGATTAAACACCACTCGTCAAAATCCCTCCAATCTCGGATATGAAACATCACGATCCGATGAAGACTCTAGCCTGCCAATATCCAGTCCATCACATGAAGCCATCTCGATCAACCTAATCTCATCCATGCCAAAGAAACCCTCGAGTTGTCCCAACCATCCATGACAAATCACCGGAAGTCCATGATCAGCAATCTGCCCTACAACAAATTGTTGTTCACCAGGCTCACGACCAATCCTCCAGAACTCCAAACCAATCTCGTTGCCAAGCCAATCAACACCACATCTCCATGTCTTCAGTTGAACCCTCTGCTCCATGATCTGGACACCAACAACTCCCTCTGAGTTTCTTTGTTGTGCACACTCTGATTCACTGTCCCTCAAAGTAGCTCAGATACGCGCTCTGATACCATGTTGAATTTCCACGACCTTGGGTCTAAGATAGAGTCTTCAAATCTCTTATGCTACGAAACCAAGAATCTCAACAGAACTACTTTGCACAGTAAATCACACATGCACAAAATATAGACAACTTTTTAAATTTTTCAACCCAAATTCGTTATATTAACAATATATAATACAATAGTCTAGGGCTCTCGTACCAGGGATAATGGCCCTCATACTGTTGAGATTTTGGGTAGCATCGGATGTGCTCTAGATTTGAAACTTTGTGGAGGGGCTAGAACACATGAGATGTCCAAGACCCAGAAATCGTTTGGAGAAATTCCACCCGGTGTGAAAGTTATTCAATAAATTAATTATTTTAATGGAGACCCTAAGTCTAACTTAGGGAAATAAAATAATTAAAGGGAATTAATTTAAACATGTGGGTGAGAATGTTCTAAGTAACATGGATCAAGTGTTTTCTAATCTTAGTCGTTGATTAAAGATTAGATCACAGTCGTTGATTTCTCAACGAGAAAAGTATTAAAGGAAGGCTTGGAGTCAGTTGGAGAACACACACAGAGTTGTAGCGCTCGAGCTAAGTCGAAATTATGGGGTGTGGTTTGCTGATAATTTTCGAGTGAGCTTGCAATGCTTGTGAGGCGCAGATCAGCGAGGGATTATTCTGATCCGAGGCTGAGAATACTAAGGCAGAGAGGCAGATCCGTACCAGGCAGCACAGAGACCAGCAGGAGGGGTGTAGCCCAGAGGAAGCGCAGAGGCTGACGCAGGGCCTTCAAGGTGATGCAGAGGCAGTGTTGAGTCCAGAGGGGTGACGCAAGAGCATATTGTGTTGCAAAGTGGCTACATTGGGTAGGAGAAGAGGACGCAGAGGCTAGAGGAGCAGCGTTGGAGTTCTAGTGGGCCAAAAAGGGCTCGTATTCAGTGTTTTCATATGAGTGCTTCCTCAGTTGAATCAGCCATATTTTCTATCTCTGAGTGATAGGTACATTTGTCATGAATTCTTTGTTGGGGAAACCATTACTGGTACCCTTGATTGTATTCAGATATTCTGCTTAATAAACAAACCCTCTAAGAGTTGATGCATCGGTTTTTCCAAGGACATTGTCTAAAAATAATGTGTCATTTGTCATGTGTGTGTTATGCTTCAGTAAATGATCTGTATGTATGTGTAGGCTGCAGTTGTGTTTGCTTTGATATTTTCCTAAATATTTCAGAAAATAACTTGCTAATTAAATCAAATAAGTAGGAGAAGTAAATCAAGATACTGAAGTAGGGTTTCTATTTTTGGAAATTTTCACATGGTATCAGAGGGATTGCAGATCAAGCTGAAGCCATTAGCATAGGGGTGATTTTTTTGCTGCAGGAGGGTAGCTGAAGCTGCACAGATTCAGAAAGAGGCGGTGCAGCACCAGAAGGATATCGTAGGCCCTACAGGGTTGACACAGAGCCAGTTTGCTCACGCAAACGCTGACGCAGGCCCAAAAGGGTGACGCAGAGCCTGTGAAGTTCACGCTGAGCTGACACAGGCCCAAGAGGGTGACGCAGTCCAAGAGGGAGTGATGTTGTGTCAGTTTTCGTGGCTACAAGTGTAGTTTTCTGATCTTCAAAGTTGTTGGTGGGGCATTGTTTCTGCCGGTGCAGAACAATGTCTAGCAGGGTGAACGAAGTAAGGGGAAATAGTTCCTCAACAGATTTTCTAACCAAGAAATCTGAGATTCGAACAAGTGGAGTGATCGTAGAGGGTTGATTCAACAAAATTGGTGAAGGATTTCCAAGAGGGAAATCATTTGTCAGAGGAAGAATATTCTCTAGAGGGTTTCTATCGCCAAGAAACCCAGATCTGGTCTTTTGCTGAGTGTAGCAGCAGTAGAAGGTAGAAAATCACTTGCTTCGACAGTTAGAGCAGAGATGGCACCGTATGGACTGCGAGATCAGGATAGGTTAGACGGTGTGTCTAACTTTGTCATCTGGAAAGCCAAAATCCTATCAATCCTTGAAGAATATGGCATCAGAGATCATGTCGAGAACGCCTTGGATGTTCCAACCGATGCTGCTCTTCTAGCGAAGTTCAATGAAAATCAAGCGTTGGCTAAACGCTTGATCATGGATGGAGTGAAAGATCACGTGGTTCCACATATTGTCGAGAAGAAGATGGAAAACAAGTTGTGGACAGCATTAACCACGTTGTATCAAGGAAGCTTCGTCCAGAGGAAGATGTTTCTGGAGAATCAGGTGTGGTTGTTCCAAATGCACAAGGGAGAGGAGATCGATCCTTTCCTCTTTAGATTGCAGATTATCCGAGACCAATTGATTGCCATGGGGGAAACTCCTAATGATGGACTCATGGTGAGGACTGCCCTGAATGCAGTCCCCGATGATTGGGTGACATTTGTTCAAAGTATCTTGGGCAGAGCACAACTTCCATACTAGGGGGACATGTGAGCAATCCTTCGACAGGAGGAGATTAGGAGAATAACCAAGAGGGAATTCAACAGTGGAGGATTCAAGATTAAGAAAGAGGAGGAAGATGCAACCCTAGCATCTAAGGGACAGAAGCAGCAAGGGAAGAAGAAGGACCTACCCATGGTTTGGTGCTTCAGATGTGGCGAATTGGGACACTTCACCAATACTTGTCCTAAGAAGAAGGGCAAGGAAGATTCGGATTCCCAGGTAGCAGCAGCAAAAGGAGATGACAACAGCGATGATGATGTGGCCATGAGTGCTCATGTACCTCGAGAGAAGAGGTGGGGTGACATAGATCTGTAGAGTGAGCTACATATGGTGGGGGCCGGGATCCTTGAGGTGCCAAAACTCTTCGATCACATACAAGCTACGTGAGACCTTAAAGACAGTAACAAGATGACTGGAGTCAGTTGGTGCAGAGGATTATGGAGGCACGGTGGCAGTGAGGACGCTGAAGACTGGAGCAGCACAGTGCAGAGGCAACAGCAGCGTGGAAGCAACAGCGCAGAGGTTGATGGGACTTTAGCAGCGCAGAGGGGCAATGCTTGTAGAGTAGCAGCAGCGCAGAGCTTCAGAGGGTCAGCGCAATTCAGCAGTAGAGGGAGCTTCAATATCGAGATGCAGCCAAACTGACTTAACTGTCAGTTGTGGATGATGTCCTTCAGTTGCTTACTTCTCAGCAACTGAATTGCAGTGCAGCAATTAGCAGTGGTAGTGCTATAGGCAGCATGATGCAACAATTTAAGAGGGAGTTGCAGTACAGATGTAGCATTGACTGTGGAAAATTCATGGGCAGCAGTACAGAAAGCAACAGCGCAGTGGATGGAGGCTAGCAAGCCAAGCATAAACAGCGCAAGGGATCGATGCCAGAGATCAAAGTAACACTTCTGGAATGAAGTGTTGCTAGAGCACATTCCTCGCTAAAAGGGAGTGTTGATATTTTGAGTAGCATCGGATGTGCTCTAGCTCTGAAACTTTGTGGAGGGGCTAGAACATATGAGATCTCCAAGACCCATAAATCGTTTGAAGAAATTCCACCCAGTGTGAAAGTTATTCAATAAATTAATTATTTTAATAGAGACCCTAAGTCTAACTTAGGGAAATTAAATAATTAAAAGGAATTAATTTAAATATGTCTCTAAGTAACATGGATCAATTTTTTCTAATCTTAGTCATTGATTAGAGATTAGATCATGGTTGTTGAGAGTTGTTGATTTCTCAACAAGAAAAGTATTAAAGGAAGGCTTGGGGTCAGTTGGAGAACACGCACAGAGCAGTAGCACTTGAGCTAAGTCGAAATTATGGGGCGCGGTTTGCTGAGAATTTTCAAGTGAGCTCGCAATGCTTGTCAGGGGCAGATCGACAAGGGACTATTGTGATCTGAGGCTAAGAATACTAAGGCAGAGAGGCAAATTCGTACCAGGGAGCGCAGAGACCAACAGGAGGGACGCAACCCAGCCATGCTTGCGCAAAAGCAACGCAGAGGCTGACGCAGGGCCTTCAGGGTGACGTCGAGGCAGCGCCGAGCCTAGAGGGGTGACGTAGGAGCAGCATGTGTTGCACAGTGGCTAGGCTGGACAGGAGAAGCTGACGTAGAGGCTGGAGGAGCAATGTTGGGGTTCCAGTGGACTAGAAAGGCATTGTATCCAGTATTTTTAGAGTGCTTCCTCAGCTGAATCAGCGATATTTTCTGTCTCTGAGTGATAGGTACATCTGTCGTGAATTCTCTGTTGGGAAAACCATTACTAGTGCCCTTGATTATATTCAGATATTATGCTTAATAAACAAACCCTCTAAGAGTTGTTGCATCGATTTTCCCGCATTGGGTTTTCCCAGGAACATTGTCCAAAAAATATTGTCCTTCGTCATGTGTGTGTTATGCTTCAGTAAATGATTTGTATGTATCTGTAGGCTGCAGTTGTGTTTGCTTTGATATTTTACTGAATATTTCAAAACATAACTTGTTAATTAAATCAAACAAGTAGGAGAAGTAAATCAAGATATTGCAGTAGGGTTTCTATATTCAGAAATTTTCACACATACATCCACTAGTACAAGATACTCATACCATCTGGTTGTAGCATGCTCTCACAGCTCCTCTCGGTCGTACCATGTACTTGCTCGGTCCTTCGGCTCCCAATCTGCACCTCCTACCTCTATCAATGTTCCAAGTCCATCTAGCCAGTAAATCTTGGCTATCCAATATGCTCTCTAATTTTCCCTTCGTCCATCAAGGGCACAACACATCGAGACTCCTGTTGAGTTGTTCATAGTTCTACTTGTGAACAACTCTCAATCTGCCCATGATTTCTCCTCAACTACTCAGGGACTTCAGCCCACTATGGTCTTCCTACACTGCAACGATTAATACCAACATAGGGCACGAAGGGCTGCCACCTGTCACTACAAGATGTCCATCTCCCACAATGAACAGGGCTAGGAGGATTGCCCATCATTTGTTGTAGAATTCCTTCTCCACACACAAGTCTTGGGCTACTCAAACTACTCCTCGTTGATCAGACCCTTGAGCTCCAACAACTGCCACTCTAACAACTAACTTTGTCCATCAAGGTGTTGCACATCGGGCTCCAACTTGGACACTATCACGATGTCCTCCAGCAGACCATAAGTGCCCAAACTCATTCACGCTTTGTCTACTCTCACGCCGCCCTCCAACAGTGCACGAGTGACCAAGTCCACGATGTAGCATCTGCACCTAGTTAGGGCATCCTCACACCTAGGAGACCCTTACACACGGTTGCCAACAGACTTCTCATCAACTGCCATTTTCTCCTTCACTGTGGAAACTGCCCACAGGTTAGGGCTTCTAACATGCCAGGTCAGCCCTACCTCCTTGGCTTCCACAGGCTGCAACAACTTTGTCCACACGACATCACTCCATAGTGGGATCTACTCCTAGTTGGAGTTCCTTCATGCCCAAGGCAACCACAACAAATGGCTCCCAACAATCTACAATGTAGATTGATCCAAACTGATCCTTTCTTCACTTTTGGACTTATGTGCTTGTTGTCACCTTGGCTTCCTAGTAGGGGCTTCCTAACAATCCTTGTTAGGCTCCTCCAAACATCTCCTAAAGCTTCCTACAACTGCTCATCAACTGATCCAAAAACTGATCTTAAACTAGGATCCAACACCTACAGACATTCACCAAAAATACATACCTTTGTTGATTGTTTTGATGTAGCTCCATTGTTGCAATCTAGACCTAGTTAGGGCACACAACTCAGCCTCTTATAGCCTCTAATTCCTTCCTAAAATTGCCTTAAGGAGATGTGGCTACCCTTCTATGAGTGGATATAACCCTCGGTGGTGATGTTGGATTGTTCTTGCCCTCACCAGCCCTTCGACCTCCCTCGAAACTGTTGTGGCACCCTACAACAAGGTTGTGTAGGGTTGCGGCATCCTTTCTAAGGGTCTGCCCATCCTCCTTTAACCTCAAAACAACCCTCCCTGACATCGGCCTCAAGGAACAGTAGCTCGTTCCTACACCCAACAACTCGAACCCTCCTCCAGCTCCTCGATCACCCTCTAGCGGCCCTAAAACAGTTTTTTTCCCACGCTGGTATGCCCTCTTTTCACTGTGGCCAAATCAGAGATGTGTCTTTGCCTTTCAATGAACTTATGTTTGTGTTGTGTTCCACCAAATGGATGTTCTAAGTCCTCCATCTGACCCTCTATTTATAGCTAAATGAGGGGCTTCCTAAAACGTCACAATGAGGGGTTTCCAACTGTCATGACCCTAAAAACACTTTAGGCTGACCTACATACACATATGCAAACCCATCACATAACTTCAAAAATTCATAACTCTTAACGACAACTCAGAATTGGATGATTTTCGATGCATCAGATTTATCTCGACGAGCACTATCATCCTCATCTATCACATGTCAAAAACTCATCACGGTTTTGGCCCAAACATCGTTGCGTGCAAAACCTCGGGCTTGGGTTCCAAGCCCACAAGCCTACTTCTGGCGCTTTGCCCTCCAATCCCCGAACACTAGGGCTTGGAGTACCTCCCAAGCTAAACAAAAATCAACACTTGTCATTTGATAATTGAGTATTGGGTTTACTTATCATGGACACACCTCGGCATGGACTAATGGGGGGATTCGATGGAAAGAGTGGGCTTAGTTTGTGCTTTTGTCCCCTTGACCTCTTTGGATGTTACCATTGGATTTTAGTCTCATGGGATCTCCCTTACTGACCATTTGGTTTTAGAGTGATACTACTCAGGAAACCCCGACTTTGATTGCATGGTCCCACTCCCCTTGCATTCATTATACCCTCAGTCATCATATATCCCACCTGGGTCCACATTTCCTCACTAGGTCCACATAGGGTTAACCTCCCCATTCCCTTGCCCCCACCTTGGTTCAAGCTTGGATCGATGCACCGGAGGTTGAAGCAGTTGAAAAGAAAAGTAAAAGCATAAATGGCCACATTCAACAGGAAAATGTACCACAAGATGCAAAATATGGTCGGGACAAACATAATTAACACATGGACAAAATCCAATGCATGAGCTCTACCCCCCATACCCATGGCCATCACTTGGGTTCCATAGCCCCTAGATGAGCCTCCTTTATAATTCAAGAACCCATGATTTCCCAACCCCTGGAGGGCAATGAACTGCCCTACCAAAAAGGGGGTAATCATTGTTATATCTTACACATCATGCTCTTATCCTTTGAGCACAGGGCAGTTAATCAAAGAAAAACCATAAAAGAAAAAAGGCATATAAAGAATGGTGGAAAAATCAAAGTTGGGGCACCTCATGTACCATGATTGCTCCCTCCTACACATTAGATACTGAGGTGTCAGCTTTCCTTTCTCTAGCTACACTTGTGCCCCGATATGTGGCCCAGAATTGCCTTTATCATTTCTTATTCCATTTAACATCTTTATCATATGCCACCACCATTTGATGGATATACCTTGGACATGCTATCCCCTCTAAAGGTAGAAACCACCTAATAAGGTACTTGGCTAACCCCCTTTGGAGGTTGGGGACATTAGCACATGTTAAAGCCCACTATGGAAGGGCATGTCATTATGAAGTGTCCACTTGTTGTCCATGGTTTGTAAACTCTTTTACCTCATTACTTTAATGACTTGTTGTACTAGAAGGCTAGGGGATGCATAGGATCTTATGTAGGATTGCAGATGGTGTCCATTTGGGTTTGGTCTCTGTCTATGGGGTCCTAACCCTCCAAAGGGCTACATTGACACATATAGGGTGTGTGTAGAGAGCCATGGGCCTCCACAGCAGTAAACAATACTCCATGGATCCCCAAAGATGTTCATAGATTGCTAGTGATCCACCTTTAGGAGGAGGAAGATGCATTTGGTACGCTATGCTCTATTGGCCCCCACAGTTGCACCACACACTTAGCAAGTGTCCCGAGACTTGTACGATGACATGGCAGCATTCATTCCATCCTTTGAGCCCTTACAGATGGTCTACAGGCATCTTCGACTCATATGGAGACCCTTGAGGTAATTGGTGTGCCCCCACACCCACTAGGAGCACCACAGGGTTATTGTTTGAAGAACAAGGGGCCACCCCCTTATCCATCACTCTTGAGGATCCTATTCATCATCATGGCACTTATGCGCCTAATCAGGCCTCTTGGAGGGCCCTACGACATGCATAGATTATTATTTGACCTCTTGAGGCTTATTATTTCATTAGTAAGCTAGTTTGGTGGGCTTGTCACCAAAAGTTAGTTAATTTGACATTATTTTATGTTTAGAGACTAATGTAGGCCCATTACGTAATTCGAACTCCTAACGAGTGTATAAATAGGAGTTGGATTGATTCATTTGTATCATCACTTGATTTGGATCATTCTCTCTTTAGAAAACTTTGCACTTTTTCCTTGGAGGATATTTTTGGATCATGGGTGAATTTTGATGTATGGATTGGGTTCTTCTTATCTTGGAGCTTCTTATATTGCAAATGTGTTGGTGGTTGGATATATTTTGTTACATATAAGTGCAATTTTAACACTATTTTCTTTTATTTTTCTGCATGCATTGGTTATGATCTTTTCGCTATTTTAGGGCTAATTGTTGAATGAATTTACGGCATCAATGTGGAATTATGTTTCTATTTAGCTTATCTCCATGTATGGGTCATGTTTGATGAATGAATTCTCTTAGAGATCGAGTTATCCCAATAAGCCTCTTCCATTTGCAACAAAGTATAAAAGCTTTTAAGATCACTTTTCTTCTCTAGCCCTTAACATTGGACAAAGTCGACTTTGAGAGCCTCCTTGAAAAAGAAGCGATTTCCATCTTCATAATTCTCCTTGACTCCATATCGCCAAGAGGAATTAGGCACTAATCCATCAAAAGGTGGTCATTTAAGCCATATGTTTTCACCTTTTCCTCCCTCTTCTAGGTCTAGCCACATTGGGCCAACTAGGGCATCAATTTCCCAAGAAACTAGCCCTAGAAAAAGTTCGATCTCCTAAGCCCTGTTGCGCTGGTGTATCCTCAAGGTCTCCTCTAAATTTGAAGAGATTCTGACGGTGGGATTGCTTGATATCCCAAGCCCTAGGTCTAGGATCAAACTTTGACCTGGTGTTCCCAAGGCTAGTACCTCATAAGATCGACTTGACATCTTTAGGTGAAAATTCATGTTTGATCCTTTCCCCTTGCCTTGGTCAGGTTAAGAATATCATTGGTTGCTAAACTCCATCCCCTCAACCTGGGTTGGGTCCACTTGGCCCCATGTGGTCCCATTTCTTATCAAAGAGAATTCATCAAGGGCAACTCAGGAATCCAAGTTCTATAGGGATTTTAGGGATTGGGAAACTCCTTTTCAAATCATATCCCTTTAACCTAGCCCTCAAATCCTCACCTCATTTCCCTAGAAAGTCTTGTACCTTGCTTAAAGAGCAAGCAAGCTCCATTCTTAATCCTACCCTAGGGAAAGGGTCTTTAAGGTCACTTCACATATGTTTGTTGATCCATCCTTTATAACCGACTTCCTAATTACCGGGTCTCCTCCCATTGGTGAAAGTCCGTAAAGAGCAGGGAGTCTTAGCTATGGTGACAGTGAGCTAAGTCTCCATCGTTGCCCTTGACCTAGCGGTTTCCCTCCTAGGAGTCTCTTTTAGGTCCCCTGCTGGTTTGAGTGGTAACAATACCCAAACCAACTTCTCCAATGTTACTCCATGAGGGCTACAAGGTCAACAATGTCTCCAAGATTATCTCCAAGATCTGATTCTAGAATTTTCTTCAAGAGTTTTGACAAATATTCAATGGTATTCTAGTAGTTCTCCAAAAATGCTTTTAACAAAACTTCTTCACAAAGTATCTACTTTAATATACTTCAAGTGTGTCCTCAACAAGATGCCCACACCAGATCTTCAAGATGCATCAGCTACACTCATGCTTCCTCAATGTTGCTTCAAGGTTTCCTGCTTCAAATGATGACTGCTGGAAACTTCAAGGATCTTGCTTCAACAAGTCTACACAAGAGTTAATCAACTTCTTCAAAGTATGCTTCAAAGTCTGGTTCCAGTCTTCACAAAGTTTACCCAAGGTTGCTTTAGTTGTATTTTGCCAAGTCTTCAATGCCTCTTCAATAGGTCAACCAACAAGCCCAACTAACCCAATCCCAAAGCCCTAGAACTGCTACTTCGTTTTTTAATATTGTTTCAATGGTTTGAATAGGTCTTCAATAAACTTATATAAGCTAATGGTTTCAAGCAATCCTTCCCAAATAGGAGAATATTTAAAACTGGTTGTCCAAACAATGCTCAGAAGACTGCTCTCAACAGCTGTCAAAACAACCAATCCTTTGGATTGATGTCACTATCCTCCAGCTCCTTGTTTGTCCTCCAAAACCTCTTCTACAGTTGTAGCCAACCTTCGTTTTGTTTATGCTCCCAAATGTTGTTGTCTAAGAGATTTCCAGCCTCCTTGGGCCTTATGGCACCCTTCCAGACACAGTTACAGGGCTCAATCCTTCTCCAAGGTTAGGTACAGGTTGTTGCACCTTTGTTTGCTACTCAAACAATCCTCACGCCTCCTGTAATAGACCAAACCCCTATGGCTAGCAAAACAGGGACTGCCCACACAAAAAACACACCATAAAACAAACCGATAATGCTCTCAAGTTATGCGGCCTTCCTCTGCTACAGTTCAGACCTGAAAAGGAGATACAACCAGACCGAAAACAATCCCTTACTCCCACGCCTTTGTCTTCTACTCATGCGGCTACCTCAAAAATGTATTGGATGTGTTTTGATGCTAAGATGTCTTCCTTCCTTGCTTGATTTTCCTTCTCCAAATATTCAGTGGCCTCAGATTGTGTTCTCTTCTTATCCTATGCCTAGACTTACGTAATCCGAATTTTCTGAGCCAGAATGGACGAATTTAGGTTTATATTTATAGTGGTTTTGCCATACTTTGAAGGGACACGTCAGTTGGACAGGTATGATGAGCCTACATAAGTCAGCGTGCAGATTTTTCCATTTTTCACATACTCATATTTCATAAATTAATTTCTCTGCAATGCTAAGGAGTTATAAGGTATGTAGGCACTGTTAGAGAGCTTATGACCTCCTCTACAAGCTGGTGTAGACTTCCCTTCAAGATAGGACCTCTAATGATGGAAATTTAATTTTTTCATCATATGCACATTTTTTCATAACAGCCCTATTAAGGAATTTCTTTTATGGAATTAGGGCATTAATTAACTTAGGGTTTTTCCACAATTTTGACAAGCTTGGGGCAATGTTAGAGCTTCATTAGGTCACATGAGCATCTTTAGGGTTTTCTTGATGAATCATGCTAGGTCATAGGTTTAGGGTTTCTTCAACATAATCTTTTAGCGCTTATTGCATAGTTCATCTTAGGGTTGCATACAAGGGCATTTCATACACCTTGGGACTTCTTCAATCTTGCTAAGGTTTCATCAATGTGTATTAGGGCTTACTTCAACACAACAAGGGCTCTTTCACATGAGATATTCATCCATTAGGGTTATTTTCAAATATTGACATCAATGACAACTTTACCAACAAGGCTTTGCACTAAGATGAAAGATTTTGATCTAACAAATCTCATAGCCTGATCATAGAATTTAAAAACTAGGAGTCTTTAAATTCTATGATCAAGCTACCAAGATTATCAACAAATTTATCAAGATCTTGAGATTGTATCAACAGAGGCTATGCTGGTAGCCTTAGAGTATTGTAGTTTTTTCCCTGCTTTGAAAAAATATTTAAAAACTACAAAGTAGTTAGAAGGAAAATGAAGTGAACTCCTCATAATATATCTGATACAGTTGCTTGAGAAGTATATCTTTCGAGGGCAACAAGGAGTCTTACATCTTCAGAAATATACGTATATAACTTCAGCCCATGTTCAGTTTTGATGCAGAGAAAAGCTTGTATGCTACATATTCAAGTTTATACACTACAGACTTAAAAGTACACAACCAGATGCTTTAAAGTGTCCTTTATTCACTTGGAGTATTTAGTGCAGAATGCAATGCCTCTTCAAGATACTTCTCTGCTGCTGCATATTCCCTCCTTTTATCCTCAATGGCTAATGCAGCAAGTGCTTTGTCCTGTACAATAACAGAAATAACTAATATTATAACTGCTGCAAATCATGACTGCTTTACTTAGACAATATCAAGGGAGAATAAGTACATAAGAATGACGAAAAGGAACCATACAGGTGGCAAGTCTTGGTAACTTCTTAGAGTATCCAATAAGGGTTTTGTCTTCCTCTCTAGTTCATTCCGATTTTCAACCATTTGCATCAACACACCATGACTGATCTCTGGAGTATATCCCACTCGACTCAGCAATGCCTGCAAAGATGAGGAGGAAGGAACTCATTTGAGATTAACAAATCATATTATAATATTTCAACCGCCAGACAAAAATGGGACCCGCACCAAAACACTCTTGTAGTGAATAGGGAAGCTCGGATATTAGCATAGAACATAGATATCTGCTGGGGTTAAAGATCTACCTTTTGCTTGATGTCCATAAGCATTAGTTAGAAATATTTCTATGTGGCATTATTATAATTATAATATCATGCACATCAGCATTGTTTTCTAAATAAGAAAAGGGCACTGTATTCCTTACCTTATAGTTTGAAAGTTGCTGCAAGTATTGACGCTCTTTTGAAACCATGATCCTCAGGTTGGTTTGCCACTGTGCCATCGGACCCTCACGGCCAGCTATTTCTTCTTCCAATTGTGTAAGTGTTCTTTAAAAGATAGTATATATAAATTAGGTTTCTATTCAATTTCAATCATCCAAAAGAAGGGTAAAATGATAAATGTATGATTAAGGCTGATCTTCTATCTGTGAACATGACTAGATATGATGCAGGCAGTTGCAACTGCATGTCATAGTTTGTGTATGTTGTCTCCAATTTTATATAGGCTTTCTTTTAAGGCATTCCTTGCAAGTTTTGAGATCATAAAAAAGCAAATGCATTGAAAACTGTAACATAACCATGTCGTACATACCGCTTCAAATAAGTCAACCTTGCTATGGCTTTTCGAGTATTTTCAAGAAGAATTTTTGACTCCTTTTGTGCTCTGACCCTCTTTTCCTCCACATCAGTCTTCCTTAAAGAAAGGTCTCCCATTGCAACAAGAAAACTGCACTTTTTTCCTACAAATCAGCCATAAAAAGCAGATAAAGTAATAAAGAAATTAAGAAAGGCCATGTAAAATGCTCACCTGCTCATTTCAGTGTCTTTGATATTCAACAAGTTCGAAACGCTTGCAAGCATCTGGGCCGATGTCACAGCATTTGGAGAGAGATTTTCATGGGCCAATCCTGCGCTATCCAAAATCTCCCTTAATCTTGCAGCTGTAACCAGGTGAATGACATTCGTAGAATCAGTTATGGTAAAATGAAACTTCCCAAGAATTTCAAGAAAATATGTCTTTTTTTCCCACGAAATTTTAAGAAAAACTCTGTATCGGTTTGTGTAACCCTGTACTTGCATCGCAATTAATATAAAGTATTCTAAAGAAGTTCCACATTCTGGAAGGAATCCAAACTTTTCAGAAAAACAATTACATGGAAAAAGTTTTCAAACACCTTCCAAACCTATCTACAATAAGACTGTAAGTAACCCTTTCTCAATCAATTTCATTTCTCATGTAGCACAAAATATATTATTTTCACTCAATCAAATTTCATGGTCCACTAGTTAAAAACCCCAAATTTCGAGGTACCTCCCCAATTTGAAAGGGGTAATCTCAAAAGTATGGTAGATAATTAATTAAGAGTGAGTGGGTTTACTGAGGTCAGAAAAGCACAGACACACCTTCCACACAGGATATTCATTGCTGGCATTTCAGACTTTATCTGATGGTATCACACATCTAGTAGAAAAATTGAATTTAAAATTGAACACGTGCATTAAATAAAGATGAGTCACAAGATGACGATAAGCTGGGAAATAGTGTTTAAATACAATATAAAAGGCAAGGGGTGTCCCTTGATACAAGATACATTGTTATAATCAATGTTGTGAGACTCGGGCTCGGCAAATATTCCACCAGTTTGGGGACCGGCAAAACTACCAATGCGTCAAAACTTGGCTCAAGACTTCGCAAGAGTCGGTAAATAGATAAAAACTCAAAATATAGGAACTTTGGTGCACAAAAAATAATAATGCCATTTTCATCCATAACAACAATTTATCCATCAATTAATCTCATCAAATATGGTAATATAACATTTTGCCAATTCAAATTTGTCTCAAACACTAAATTCTGAAACATAAATCAAAATTTCAAGTAGCTTCAAATCCACCATGATCAAATAATAACCAGCATAGATTTATCTAAGTACAGATCTAACATGAGTCAACCAGCATAGATTTATTTAAGTACAGATCTAACACGAATTGAGAGGGATTAAATTTCTTCATGTGCAAACTTATTTAGAGTGCAAAATACAATGTGTTATTTTTCATTGTTTAAATTGTATTTTTAATGTTATATAAAGTATATATCGGACCAAATAAAAGTCTTAACCATAAAAACTTAATTTTTTATTAAAATAGTTTTTTATTAATATAGTTTTAAGTATATGTTAATATTCATTAGTATTAAAATATTTTATTGATAACCCACATTGAATTTTTTTATATGCAACATTAAAATATTTTATTTTAACAAAAAATATTTTATATATAGGTATATATGAAGTTGATATCAACATAAATTAGTTAACATCGATCTTCAAATAGTTTATTTAATCTTCTATTGAAATATTTTTTTGAGTTATAAGGTTTAAACATCTTACTCACACATTTTTCTTTTTACTTCGAATTACTTTACAACTGTTAAAATTGGACAACTAGGTCCAAACTCCATGTTGTGATGCTCAGATGAAGATTCCGATATTTTTATTGGATTCCTCTTTCGGAGAGGTGTAAAATCCATATAAAATTTATCTTAATCCGATGAGCAGAACATTTGTTTTGAATTTATTATTTATAATAAATTATATGTGCAGGTCGGCCTTAAGGTTTTACACCCCCAGCAGATGTGTCACACACCTCAATGATGGATATAAATACAGTCAAAGTTGGAGAGCATTTCACACTCACTCAACACACATCTTCTTCTCTTCTCTGATTTAGTACGAGCTCCTTGGAGGACCGAATTCAGCTCACACGTGGGAAAAAGGGGACGAGTTTGTATAGCCAAGAAGAAGGACGCAGATTGCTGCAGCTAGGGTTTCCAAGGAAGTTTGACCAGCGTTGACTTTGGTCAACGCATGGTCCAAAGAGGCTGAAATTTATTGGAGACTTCGATTTTAGGAGGCCGTACACATTGGTACAAGAACTGAGGTCAAAGGGTTGACCGAAGTTGGAGCTGTGTTGACTTTTATGTCGCTGCACTGCGTTGACTTTTCTGAACAGCGTTGACTTTTCTGGAGTTGACTTGTGTTGACTTGGTGACTGATTTGAGGATTGTTGTGACACATTCTGGGTTGGCTGATCAAGGAGACTTTGCTGGTTGAAGCATCCTGTTGACCGCCGTAACGCACCATCATCATTCTTCTGTTTCTGGTTTGTCTTCTATAGATCCACTGGTATGTTCTATCAGCATTTTACTTAACTGTTTGGGTGATTGCTGTATTAAAAGTAAAGTTGCATCAAGCATAGAACATCTACAAAAATTTACATGGTATCAGAGCTGAGGTGAAGACAAGCCCTCTTTGTTTTAATCACCAAAGAGGAAAATGGGTTCCACCAACTATGGCTTCAAGGAGGATGACAAATTGACTGGGAAGGATGACTTCCATGCTTGGAAGATGATATTGGATCTCAAACTGGAGGACCAAGATGTCATGGACTATGTGCAGGGTAAAATCCAAGAACCTCCATCCACCGCTGCTACTGCCAAAACAAAGTACAAGAAGGGGGAGATCAAAGCAAAGCTGATGATCAGGGAATCCATTCATAAAAGTGCAGTAGCCTACATCTACGAGTTGGGCACATCCAAGAGATGTATGATAGAGTGATCCTAATGTTCAAGGTAAACAATGTGAACCAAGTGATATTCTTCAAGAATCAATTGAAGAATCTGAAGAAAGGCCGGGATGAGTCTATCCAAACATTCTTTCTGAAATTGACCGAGATTAGGAACAATCTGCTGGCTATTGGGGAGACAATAGCCGATCGTGAGATGGTACTCACCGCTCTTGGAGGACTCCCATATGAATGGCAAGTTTTCAATACTACCATTCTTAATAATAGTACAATTCCTAACTTTGACGAGCTACTGTCAAGATGTATGCAAGAAGAGACAAGAATGAGGGAATTCGAAAATGACAGAAATGTTGCCTATGCTGCTCATTCTAGAAAGAAGAAATCTGGTGGTCCTAAGAACAAAGGAAGAGCTAGGGCCCAAGGAAAGAAGGGCAAGTGTTTCACTTGTCATAGGCCTGGTCACTATGCTAGAGAATGTCCTTTCAAGAAGGACTCTCCCGATAGTGATGACAACAACAACAATCGGAGGAATGGAAATCAAAGAAATGACAGATCCAAAGGAAAGAGGAAGGCCCCCTCTGGCGGAAACAATCAACCTTTCAAAAGGTCTAGAAACTCCAGGAATGAGGAGTCAAATATTGTTGATAAAAGAAATGATTATATTCTTGTATCTGCTCTCTCTGCTGCATCCCCGCCCGACACCTTGGATGTCTGGCTGATAGATAGTGGTGCCACAAGACACATCACTGGGTTCAAGGAAGCACTCTCTGACATGGTTGAGAAGGATACCAATCTGGAAATTATCCTTGGAGATAATTCCACATATCCTGTGAGAGGGACAAGGACTGTGACCCTCCACTTGTCTCAAGGACAAGTCCTACATTTGCAGGATGTACTCTATGTACCAAAATTGAAGAAGAACCTTGTGTCTATATCGGAAATTTAAGACAAAGGCTTCAATGTAGCATTTATTGATGGAAAGGTGCACATGTGGAAGAAGAATCTCAAGGAAGCTATCGTGATTGGTTTTAGAGTTGGAACACTCTACCAAGTTGAAGGAAGTCCACTAGGAGCTATGACATGTGATACTATGTGACAAACTGGACTATGGCACCGAAGGTTTGGACACCTTCATTACAAGGCCCTTCCCGAAGCAAGGAAGGTGGTGACAGGGATGCCTGACTTTGGAAATAATCATGAAGGTGTATGTAAGGGTTGTGCCGAAGGAAAGCATACAAGGGGACATTTCCCCTCAAGTGTCACAAAGACATATGATGTTTTGCAACTGGTCCATTCTGATCTATCTGGTATGCTACCCATGACATCCCTGGGAGGATGTTCTTACTATATGACATTCACTGATGAATTCTCATAAAGCACGGAAGAAGGATGAGGATTTCATATGGTTAGTACCTTCAAAGCCTTGGTGGAAAATATGACGAGGAAGAAGATCAAGATTTTGAGGACCGACGATGACGCGGAATATGAGTCAAATGAGTTCAAGGATTTTTGCGAGGAAAGGGCGGCATTAAGAGAGGATATGAGGGAGACTACTACGCCTAGTAGGCCTAATAGAGAATGGTGTTGTTGAACGCAAGAACGAGGACTATTGTCAGAGCTGCCCGTGCTGTGTATGTGACCGGGGTCTACGAAGTTTACGTAAGGAGAAGGCTGCCATCTCTTGTGTACATTCAAAGCCAGATGCCCTCATTCCGCTCTGGACTCCAAAACTCCCGAAGAGGTTTCAGCAGTAGAAACCTGACGTCTCACATTTTAGAGTTTTTGGATGTCTTGTTTATTTTCATGTGCCGAAAGAGAAGAGGAGCAAGCTGGATGCTTCTGGGAAGAAAGGAATGTTTGTGGGCTACAACGAAACTTCAAAGGCCTATAGAGTCTATGTGCCTAGTCAAAGGGAAGTGGAGATATGCCATGATGTCACTTTTGACAAAGATGCTTCCACAGAAGAAAGTAGTAGATCTTCCTTGATGCGAAGAAAAACATGAAGAAAGGCACGGAAAATCAAGAAGAACCGCGAGGATGAGACAATGCGATATTGAAGGACCAATGGACCATATTGATCCATCTCCTTCCTTTGAGGAAGAGACCATCATGGCTCGGGGGCCACCCTCGAAGATGCGGGGAGAGACTGCCCCAAGGGGGACATTCGAAAGCAAGAAGCGTGTGAATACCAAGGGTGTCAGGCGCCATGAGTACCTTTGTACAATACGATCACAGGATCTTTTGAAGAAAGGCCGTAAAGCATCAAGTACGGAAGGATGCTATGCACGAAGAATATGAGTCCATAATGAAGAATGATGTACGGGATGTAGTTCCTAGACGAAGGACAAATCGATTGTCACGCAAATGGCTCTACAAGATCAAACATGGATCTGATGGAAGTGCTGAAAAGTTCAAGGCAAGATTTGTTGCCCGTGGCTTCTATCAAAAGGAAGGAGTAGATTATGATGACATATTTGCACCTGTGGCACAATATACCACCATTCGATCAATCATAGCCCTTGCTGCTACGCAAGGATGGAGTCTTCATCAGATGGATGTCAAGACCGCCTTTCTGCATGGTACAATATAAGAAGAGGTGTATGTAGAACAACCTCTGGGATTTAAAGTTCAGGATCGGGACACTCATGTCTACAGGTTGAAGAAAGCCCTCTATGGTTTGAAGCAAGCACCCAGAGCTTGGTACAAGAGGATGGATAGCTACTTGATGAAGCTGGGCTTCACTCGAAGTAATGCTGATCCGAACCTTTACTTCAAGGTTGTACGAAGCCTCTCATTACGGTGTTGTATGTGGACGACCTCTTCTGGCAGGTGCGGCCTCTCATTCATCAATGCAAGAGGGAGCTCGCTGCGAGAGTTCAAGATGAAGGACCTAGGACTGATGCACTACTTCCTAGGCCTGGAGGTCTGGCAGAGACCTGGAGAGATTTTCCTTTCTCAAGGAAAATACATTGTGAAACTTCTGGAAAGATTTGGTATGGTGGGCTGCAAGACCGTGTCAACACCAATGGAACTCAACTTCAAGAAGTTGAGTGGCAGCGCTGCTGGGCCCGTATTGGCCAATCCTACTGAGTATCGTCAAATCGTAGGAGCTTTGATGTTCTTAGTGAACACCTGACCGGATATATGTTTTGCAGTGAACACTTTGAGTCAACGGATGGTTGAGCCTCATCATTTTCACTGGGTTGGTGCCAAGAATCTTCTGAGATATCTTCGGGGCACGATAAACCATGGGCTGAGATACACTGCCGGGAGTGTGATACTCCGTGGATATACTGATGCCGATTGGGCTGGCAATGTGGTGGATCGTAAGAGCACATCGGGATGCGCTTCAATCTTGGTTCTGCTTCGATCTCATGGATGAGCAGGAAGCAGAAGTCGGTGGCTTTGAGCACCGCGAAGGCCGAATACATTGCTGCTAGTATGGCCTGTTGTGAAGCAGTTTGGTTGTGAAAGCTCTTTAGTGAGCTGTTTGGACATGTGCTAGATACCATAGTGATACTTTCTGTGATAGCAGTGGGATTCGCATGACTGAGAATCCTGTGTTCCGCGACCGATCCAAGCATATTGATATCAGGTACCACTTTATCCGGGATATGGTACAGCGAGGCGCCGTAAGGCTCGATCATATAGGAACTGATGAGCAGGTCACGGATATTATCACTAAGCCCCTGGGGAAGGTCAAGTTCCTAACCTTCCGTGAGAATCTTGGTATCATGGAACGACCCTATGATGTGGGTCTCGTTGGACGATGAGCTCTGGGAGCTCTCGGGGGCTGTGGGGATAGCTTCTCGAAGCTATAAGCACTCACGGGGCTAGGCTCGCCGAACCTTATGGTGCTTCTGCCCCACTATTGTGATTATTGAGTTGGTTCACCTCTCATTTTTCTATGCCTCGTATGCATCCTACCCATTGAGTTCAGGGCTCTCCTAACCATTGATTTCGGGGCTCATGGGAAGTACCTCTCATTTGGCCAATGAGGTGGGAAAAGCTAGAGACTAATGTAAACTGATGGACGCAGAGATTGCCGTACTCTATCTAGGATGGCACGGTCCAACCACTTGATGCGAGATCCAAGTATAGTGAGTTTCGGTTCTCAGCGACTTCGGGTCGAGATAGACCAGCTTCGGGTTGGTTGGAGACTCTTTAATGAGTCGGTAGAGGTTTCGGACCTGCGGGGTACCGTTGTCGATGAGATGATGTCTTTGTGATTGACCCACTTCTGTTCTGAAATAAAGAGGCCAGCAAAGCAAGTTACGGCGGGATGACGCACGATGTTTGGTTGCATTGATGGATGGAGTTCTCCCTAGTTGCGAGGGAGTGTTAAAATTGGACAACTAGGTCCAAACTCCATGTTGTGATGCTCAGATGAAGATACCGATATTTTTATTGGATTCCTCTTTCGGAGAGGTGTAAGATCTAGATAAAATTTATCTTAATCCGATGAGCAGAACATTTGTTTTGAATTTATTATTTATAATAAATTATATGTGCAGGTCGGCCTTAATGTTTTACACCCCCAGCAGATGTGTCACACACCTCAATGATGGATATAAATACAGTCAAAGTTGGAGAGCATTTCACACTCACTCATCACACATCTTCTTCTCTTCTCTGATTTAGTACGAGCTCCTTGAAGGACGATTTCAGCTCACACGTGGGAGGAAGGATGAATCTGTACAGCCAAGAGGAAGGACGAAATTACTGCAGCTAGGGTTTCCAAGGAAGTTTGACCAGCGTTGACTTTGGTCAACGCA
This sequence comes from Pinus albicaulis, assembly GCA_034641835.2. Lineage (NCBI taxonomy): Eukaryota > Viridiplantae > Streptophyta > Pinopsida > Pinales > Pinaceae > Pinus > Pinus albicaulis. The sequence goes on along the minus strand of CM076581.1, from coordinate 1,293,082,311 downwards.
TGGTCCAAAAAGGGTTGAAATTTGTTGGAGACTTCGATTTTAGGAGGCCGTACACATTGGCACAAAAACCGAGGTCAAAAGGTTGACCGAACTTGGAGCTGCATTGACTTTTATGTTGCTGCCCTGCGTTGACTTTTCTGGAGTTGACTTGTGTTGACTTGGTGACTGATTTGAGGATTGTTGTGACACATTCTGGGTTGGCTGATCAAGGAGACTTTGCTGGTTGAAGCATCCTGTTGACTGTCGTAACGCACCATCATCATTCTTCTGTTTCTGGTTTGTCTTCTATAGATCCACTGGTATGTTCTATCAGCTTTTTACTTAACAATTTGGGTGATTGCTGTATTAAAAGTAAAGTTGCATCAAGCATAGAACATCTACAAAAATTTACAACAACATATTCATTTTTTTATTATAACTGACATTATTTTTCTATTTAGAGCATAATTTTCTTTTTATTTTTTATAAAGGGGAACGTGTCAACTCAACAAACGGACAAACAAACCTACACATCCCCTTATACTGGGCTGTAGAATGAGCCTCTCGGCTCAACAAGTTCAAGTTTCAGTGATTCGAATAATGTACTAGATAAACCATGACATAATCATAAACTCAAAATAGGCAACGTCTCAAATCTTGAGTCTCATCTACTAGCATCAACGACACCTAGCATAAGTTCAAGTTTCAATGATTCAAATAATGTACTAGATAAACCATGACATAATCGTAAACTCAAAATAGGCAACGTCTCAAATCTTGAGTCTCATCTACTAGCATCAAGGACACTTAGCATATGCCCTTGAAGAGCTAAGGCCTGCATCACTACTCTCATGCAAAAGCTGAGATGCCAGTGTATCCAAGGTATCAAATACCAATGTGCCAAAGAGAACACTAGAGAACATGTCAAGCCAACTCAAATCATTAAGAGACCCATCCTCCACACCTAATCGACTCTAGATCAATCTTATCAGATGCGACTAGATCCATATCATTTGGTTTCAATTGTTTTATGCGCAAGCATATGTTGTAGTAAATGAAGACCAACTTATTCAATCACTCCTGCTCCAACCTGTTGTGCTTCTTGATGTGGATGTCCTCAGAATGATCAAATGCACTCATAACCTAAAGCGGTGCAAAGCTGACTGAAAACTATAATGGAAAATTCTTGTAGAGCTGGTGTGTTGGTGCCACAATCTATCCACCAATGAGTTGGAAGAAAGAGCAAATGGGTTCACCCTTTATGAACACTTTCCCAAGCTGGTTATATATGTACTTGCCTATTCTTTTGCATTCATCCACAATATACTGCACCCAAATCAACTTATGTATGTCCTTCAAAATCAGATCTATATAATGGGCAATACACAGGATGGTTTTATATTTCTCACATAGCAGTGGTCCAACTGCCACATAATTTGCAACATTTTCCATGATTACTTGGACAACATCTTTGGGCCAACTTCTTCAAGAAACTCTGCCAGAAATGTATATAACAAATTTGCATCCTCGACAAGTGATGACACATCAATGGTTTCAAGGACATGATTCCTCTAGGGCATGATCCAACGAAATTTATGATTGTTCTATTCTTTTGATCAATCCAATCTTCTAACACAATGGTGTAACCAGTACTCTCCTACGAACTCTTAGTGCCTTGCAACTATTCCTTGACAAACTTCAATTCTTCATCTAGCTCTTCTCCCTGCGTGCATTATAAGAGGGGGCTTTGTATCTAAGACCAACTATTGCAATAGCATTTACCATGGGATGAAAAAGAGGAGAGTTTGCAAGGTTAAATGGGAGGTTATCCGATACCAAAACCTCCTCATCACAAGGCTTGCCACCTTTCTTTTCTTTTTCATTAAAACTCTTCAACGATGGTTGAGATTCAGTGGTTGTGTGAGGATAGCAGAAAGGATAGGTGATGGTTGGACGTGCAACATTTGATGAACAACTACCAAGAGGTGGCAATTCAAATCTACCAACTCCTCCAATTTCCAACCTCATCCTAGATTTCTTTGCTTTGCTCAACTTGATGTTTTTCAAGGCAACTATCATTTGGGTTGTGACCTCTTCAGGGTAACTGTCACAAACATCTTTGCATGGTATTCGTGCTAGATGGTGTTTCTATCTCTTTGTAACGTCCCTAAGGGATTAATTGGCCCAAGGGACGAAATAGCCTATCGATCCCCATAGGCTATAGTCATCGGCAAAGGGAAAATCCCCAAAATACCCAATGTTTGGGTAAGTTCGGGGCAGCTGGGAAAACAAATCCCAAAGTTGGGATTTGATGTGAATTTCACTCAATTAATTAAGGAGAAAATCCCCTCAAGAAAATCTAAATCTATAAATACAAGGGGGTTGGATTCATTTGAGGCATTATAAAATTGGATCAATTTGTCTCTGTTTTTCTTGAGCCTAAGGCTCTGGGGGTTTTAACACCCCTTTTATTCTTTGACTAGTTTCGTTAGAGATGATCCCACCCTACCTAGTCACCCTTTTCTTGTTCTGGCACAGGTCCTTGGAGCAGTCTGGTTTGCTTTACAAATTAAGGCTCTATTTTGTTCTAAGACAGCATATCTTTGTGGGAGCAACTCGGTTATGTCTGGAAATCAAGCAAATAACTTCTATGTGGTCTCTGGGATAGTTCTAGTTGGATTTGAAGATTGACAATTTTTCTTGTCCTGGCACAGAATATCCTTTACTGGAGTAGCTTGAATCTGTTTAATTTATTGGCAACCTTTGTTCAAACATCGAAAGATTCCCCTGGGAATCGGATTAAAGAAGGGATCCTCAATAACTCATGTGGCTCAACCTGAGGTACCGCATGCATACATAGGCTAGTGAGACCTTAACCAGACAATAAAGCCCATTCTCCAGCCACCGAGTTTCGGGTTAAACAGTGAAGGTTCTCCATAAAGGTTTTTGATACAGTATTGGTTTGTCGAAAGGCCAATATTAGGCTGAGTCACAGCGGATTGCTCTGTTGTAGGCTATGTCACAGGATTCGTCGAATTTGAATAAATTCGAACCTGAAGCGAACCTAAAGACGAACCTGAAGCCAAATTTTATAATTTAAAAAAAAAAAATTGGGGTTTCAGGTTAGAGTTCAGGGAGTTTTTGTCAATTGTTTTAAGGTTTATGAGAAAAACCATGGGCAGCACATGGTTTTCTCTTGTTCTGCTTCCCGCCAATTAATTTGCCGCAGTGACCACTGGTTTGTCTTTATTTACCATGGTTGTCGATAGATTTTCACAAGCCAACTTCACCCTGAGTGTACTCGCTCTATTGTGCTCAGTGTTGTATTCTCTGCAATTTCCTGAATTCAATTTCTAGACGCTGCTTGTCCCCGCCTCCCAGAGCGTGAAGTGAATAGTGGTGTGATTTGTGACTCATGTGTTCTCATTGCTATTCATATAACTTTATTGATTGATTTTGATATATATATATATATAGTCGAACATATATATATATATATATATATATATATATATAGTCGAACTTAATGTCGAACCTCAACGAAAAATTCGAATTTGAATCGAACTTAATCGTTATCGAACTCTAATTCGAACCCGAACCATGTGACATAGGTTGTAGGTTGTAGCAACACACGCCTAGGGCACAACATTGCAGGAGTCGAGCAACGAACGCACTCGGACTGTGAGTTGGAAGGGAAATTCCCAACATGGCTAAGAAGTTATGGCTCAAGTGATAATTATGGCCTGGACGTAACTGTGACCCTCCGTGAGACAGACCTGCAACATCGTAATTCTATGGGCGTAAGACAACCTGCGACATGCAATGACTCTGAGTCAATTCGAGACAGGAATAGAGTTTCGGTATCATTCCATTCGTGATCGCATCGAGACTAAGGCGGACGATACAATCTGGTCCCGGGTATTTTCTGATAAGCTTCCAGAGCTATGAGGCTACCAATGCGCATCAGGATAGCGCAAGATCTCCTGTGGGAAACAGTGCCAAATTCTGAGGAGTAACGTAGTTGGTCGTAATTAAGGAGTGAATCGAAATCATTTGAACTGATAGTATTAAATTTCAGTGGAGTACTTGTCTACTAAACAAGTGCAATCCGAACTACATTGAGAATTGTTAGTTGTCAACTGTGGAAGGTTTATTGAATGAAATGTATTACTGTTGAAGATTTTATGCATTAAAAAATAAATGCCCGCTATATTTGAATGGATGAATGCATTCTATTACTGATTTATTAAATCAAACAGAGAAACCCTAGGGCAGTACACTCTTTATGGCATATGCCCTCAAACATAACAGTTAGGCAGTATTTGCCATGACTTTCTCCTCATCATTTGGATCCATCCGAATAGCATGGTCCCATGCTTGATCAAGAGGCCTTTTGGGCTTTGGAAGTCATGGATAAGAATCTAGGTACAATCTAGAATCTAGATGACAAAAATCTCTAGAATAAAAATTGAAAAAGAAAAATCAGAAGAAAAAAAAATATGCTGAAAATCAAAATGCCTTCTTCAAAATTAAAATGCAATGGTCATTGGACGTGGAATAGCAAAGATCCAACATGCAGATTGATTGTTTCTTGACCTTAGGCTTGTATAATTTAATCTCCTGCAGATAGGTACACCAACAGCTAATGATATCCAAACTTCAAAGTCAAACAGCAGGTGCTCTTTGACAGGCACGTGATCACTGTTCACTAACAGCTACAAGCTTCAGCAAAAGAAAACCCTCAAATGCTCAAACACCCTGCTAGCATAAGCAAGGTTACAAACCCTCAAGGCTCAAGTCTCAAATGCACTCTAAATTGGTTCGGTCCTGTCACACTCTAAATTGCTCAAGCACCCAAGTTGCACAAGAATCCAATCTAGAATGAGAATCAGTGGAAAATTACATGCTTTATGAATTTAGGGTTGTCCTTTGACTTTTCCCCTCCCAAAACCCTGTTTCATTATTTTTAAATTTTTGCCAGGTTTGCAGCATGCAGGGTCCGCAATTTCCATGTTCAAGTCAAACTCAGAAGTTTGGGCAAGTTAATCAAAAGTTTGTCTGGCAAGTTTCATGGCGAGTAGTTGTCTCAGAGATGACTCAGCAAGACTCATGAGTCTGTCAGTCAAGTATCACAACGCTAGTTTTGATATAACTCTTGCAAATCACAACATCATACTAGCACATTTTTTTCACTGGCTTGCCTAGCTCCACCTAGGAGTGAGTGCAACCAACAACATTCCAACTGGAATAAGAGGCCAAAGGTGAGGGCTGTCTATTCCACCAAGGATGCGTAGGACTTGCACTTCGCCCCAACCACTATTGCAAGTACTTGTGTACAACTAACACAGGCACAAGCACAAGCATGTCATTATAGAGACTTGAACCTTAATGGGTGAATTAACAACACCCCATTTTCACCAACCCAATAAGCCACTGTTGACGCACATATATAATATCAAGTATTATTCTTGCACTTATGTGACATCATTTACAATCTATTTGGCATTAATGAATGCTGCATTGGACAGAATAGCAACAATGGGACAAGGCAATAAGGAGTGGGTCGCAAAATTATGAGCAGAGGACAACATCCAAACACCCATTACAAAGGGGCTATCAAATCCAGCCCATCAAGAGGAGATCAATTGAGTTGTGGAATCATTCAAGATCCTCATCCAACCTTTCACTTCACATCACGTCTGGTTCTACTGAAGCATATAGACCAGTAATAGTGACAGGAGATATTATCTCAACGCAGAAAGGAGGATAAATCCTCCATGGTTGGGAGATTCAGAGATATGACAGAAAGGGCAATAGAGGGAGAAAGTTGGAAGGAAATACAGAGTCTGTGGGAGTAATTTAGAAGGCAACAAGGTCCCTACCAATCACAGGTGGAGAATGGTGAGAGGCAGCGAGCAAGTGACCAAGCAGCTTGTAAGCAGATTGGAAAGAGTAGGGGAGCACCAGGTTGAGAGGAGAGCCAACCAAAACACTCCAGACTGGAATGCATTTGCAAGGAGGGCCACTCGTTTATAGGGCATAAGTCTGGCTTCAAATCAGCTGGACTGCTACACGTTAGAAGAAAGAGTTGAGGATAGAGCACATCAGATGACACAGACCGTGGATTGTCCAGGCAACAACTGTGGCTAGGAATGATGAAACTAGAGGGTTCCCAATCCCTCCCTGCTAATTTTGCAAGTTCCTGCAGTATTCTCAAGCTATTTTCTTTAGTGGGAATTCGTTACAAACTTCTGGTAAGAAGAAAATGGGTTCTGAGGAAAACTTCTGGCCTTATCTCTTAAGCCCGCTGAAGGGCATTTTGTAAAAAATTTCAATCCGTGCATCTGTCAAACATCAGGAAGGAGTTATTAAACCTTCCTGCAATCTTATGTCGGATTTTATGCTTTATACTTGGTAGGCAGGAATACTTCTTTTTTTCTTAAGGGTGGTTGACGAACACTAGATGGCTGCTACATCCATGGGAAATTCCAGGCAGATCAACCCGAAGGGATCTACCCACCAGCCAAACAAGCAGAGCCTAACCCCAAGGGCGTCGAGGAGATTTGACCCCATGACCTCCCAACTAGCTAGATACTTAGCAACGGGAACTCGACCAACTGAATTTACCCTTGGGGCTTTGGCAGGAATACTTCTTATGGGCTTTACTGATCCCTTTCTGTAGCTTTTTGTATACCTGGGTCCTGAAGTTTTTGAGATATAAAATCTTTCTTTATTGAGAAAAATAAATATTTCCAATCTTTGGTGCATCTACAGAAAAAAAAAGAGAGCACATTCTCAACAATCTTCTAACACGACTCAGAAAAGCGCCACCATCTTTCTGTTACTGTAACTTTGCACTTTATTCTTGCACAATACTGTTCTTTCCCATGAAGAAAATTGCATTCTAAACCATCTATCTACCTCAGCACAAGTAGATCGAATAATAAGTTTTTTATTCATAAAACATTTAAACGTACTTACTCCCAACCAAAATAAAAATACCTGCATAATGATACAAGAAGATCACAGGAGCGAGCAGTTGTCAAGCAGGCTCCCTAAAATCAGGAACTGCAACTAAGACTACTAGGGAAACACTGAGCAGCACTCGAGTCTCAAACTACATATTGCAATATATCAGTACATTGGAAGCCAAGCCATCTGTCATAAGAAAATAGCAAGAAGCTACCACAAATGTGTTACAGGACATGGATATAAAAAACCCATAGGACAAAGCCATCCAAAGAATTGATCAATAGATATTCTGACGTCTAACTGATCCATAGTTGCCCCTGAAATAAAATAAAATCAGTTATTGCATCGAAGCTTTCTACGTCAACTGCAATTTGCTTTTATCCTATATAATCCCGGAAAAGGTTTCTGTTGGATCCAGAACATGCTTCACGTATTGGAAAGATTTCCGGACCCTGGAAACAGCTTGGCGATTTTGGTCCTTTCCAGGAACTGCTCAAGTAGTTTCCCAATTATCTCTGGAAACTACTGGCCATTTCCAGCACTTTTTTCTTCAAAACAAAGGGCAAAGAAAAGCATCCCTGGACCCTAATCCTAAAAAAGAAAATAAAATCCTTGAAAGACGGAAAACGCCCATAAGTGACGAAGGAGAGGACACAGTTCTGATTTTTTCAAAAACAGCAGCAAACTAGTAAAGAAAAGAGCACTAAGCGGGTATTTTGGGAAGATTTTACTCGCAAATTTATGTTTTCGTTTCCAGAAACTATTCCTTGCCATCTGCCCTGTATCATGTGGTTTTCCAAGAAGTCTATCCCGAGTTTCCGATACATTTTAAACCCTTGCAGTCCCAGTTTTTGCCGCTTCCTATTTCCAGTTTGTAATCCTTGGGAACACACAACCTTTATCTGTTAAATTTAATGTAATAAACGCTTCGAATAAGATAATGAAAAGGCCAAAGGATGTGGCTCTCGAGGGTTCGAACTTTTACTGCACGGAATGGACACAGTTTTTCAACAATAAGAGAACTGGCTTACCAAAATGATAACAAATTTATTACTGATATTTCTACTGCAATTCCTAGAAGGAACTTTTGTTCTAGGCCCAAAAAGTTGAGAATCCCCACTTCAGATCTTTACACATTAAAACTACATTCACAAGACAAGATGATACAGAACTTTTCAAGAAACAAAATCCACAATCTCAACACATATTTACCTTGACTTCGGTATTCTGAAGCTTTCTGGCGCAAATCCCCTGCAACTATTGTTGCAGCCTGTGTGCGGGCCTGCGAGACAGTAGCAATAGCATGTAAATGTGCCACGGTCCTTGGCGTGTACTCAAACTCTGGAACCTCTCTATCAGCAGCATCAAAAGTAGAATTAAGCCAGGCCTTAACATCAGCAATATGTGCAGCATCAAAACTGATTTTCCCTTCCCCTCCTGAGGGATCCATCCCTGTAATAATGTCACCCATCAACTTCTTATTCCAAAGGCCCCACTCAATGCCAAACTCCAAACTCCTTGCTGTTCCCCCTTCCAAATATTCTGGGCCCAAAAACAAGCACTCAACTATTCTGCCAACATCAAATCCCCGCTCCAAACAATCTTAAATGCTGCACTCTGAAGCTTTTTTGTCAGCCTTCCATGGATTCTAGTCAACTACTCTAAAAGTATCCTTGCTTTGATCCAAAACCAAATCAATGCTACACTCTGCGACCCTTGATCTTAGCATTTGCAGCTGCCATGGAATGCAAAATAATTACCCAATTGTTGTAAACCGATCATAGTTTCTTCTGAAACTATTCCAATGCTAAACACCCAACCACATATTCTAGAATTTTCAAAACTCCTTTACTCTCTAGCCTCTGTCAGCTATAGAGATCTCAAACTAAATACTCAACTTCAATGTCAATCCAAACCCCTTATTTTTCAGCTATTTAGGCAATCATGAGCATGAATTTAAGTACCCAACTCCTGTATAACTCCTCTATTGCGAGCAAGTAGAAGAGTTGCTAAAAGCCCAAATGGAAACTCTACTCTGGTCAGAAGCAAAATAATATATTCTATCAAACACTGAAACAATATCTCAAAATCAAATTTTAAAAGGTTAAAAAACCACTGCAACCAACACAAAATTGCCAACTAGATCTAAGATCTAACAATTTCTTAGACTTTTAGACACCAGATCTAATAAGAGAGTCGATCTGACAAGAGAGTCGAAACTGCGCTGATGAATGCTTGTTCTTTCCGTTTCCTCTTATCATCATGGAGTGAGAGTGTAGGGTGTTGACATTTGAACAAATCCGAAACAAGTGAACAACACATTGTCCAATTAAGGACCACAACGGTTATGTTTACGTTTTCCGTAGGTTGTGGTTGTGTTTTATTTAGGTTGTAGGCATTGCCAATCTTCGATTTTACTTTTTTATGGTTCCTTGACAGGAGCGAGGCACTTGAAAAACCGAGTTAAAATTCTGAAAAAATTAAAAAAGCAATTTTATCTGTTAGTTAAATTACGCAATTCTTAATTGTATTCTGTAAGACGAATATAATTTTTCTAATAATCTAATCAGACTTTATAAATTTATTATTAATTAAAAATTATTAAATAATTATATAAAAGATTGAATTAATTAATTATATAAAGCATTGAAAATTTAATGAATTAATTGGAGTGACTTAATATATTAAATGGTGTAATCTAATTTATAGATTAAATAACTCTTTTCACATAAATTTATTAAAATTTGGAAATACAATTTCAAGATTTTTTGTTGTTTAAAATATATTTTTGAGTGCATAAATGGATTTAGCACAGTGAAAAACATCTAGAGCACTCGAATTATGCAAATTAAACAATTTAAAGTCAAGTTTTTAAAAATCTTTGTTGAATTTTGATTAAAATTAACTAGAAAAATAGCATTGAAAAGGGTTGTTAGACTATGCCATGTTAGAAAAATAGTAGTGAAAAGGGTTATTTCGTTAGACTACGCCATATTAAATTACAAGTAAATATAATGTTAAGATTATTGAATATAGTTTTTTGGATTTCCACTATGTGTAGAATTTTTGAACACTTATTTTCTATATATAACAAGAGGGATAGTTGCAATGCATCATAGTCTACATTTCTGTCTTCGCACATGCTTCCTTCACATAGCTTCTTTGCATAACCACATTTTCACAACTTCCTTCTCATCGCTACTTCCATGCACGCTTCTTCCGCACAACCACCTCCATTCGTCCCAATGAAAACTGTGATTGCAATCTTGTCAACTATGATCTCTAAAAAGTCATCTGCAACAGGTATCAAGGAACTATTGCTAATTAAGAGACGCATTTCCATCTGTGCACATGCTTCCTCCACATAGCTTCCCATGCACAACCACCTTCGCACAGCTTCCTTCACATTGCTACCTCCACATAACTCCGCACTACCACCTCCACACAGCTTCCTCTTCATAGCTTCTTCCAAACACACTTTGGGCTACACTCCACCAGTGCAAATAACTATGCTACATCCTACTCTATTTGCCCACAAATTAGCATTATTTTGCACTGAAAGTTCCACCACCATGCATGTATCATATTTATTATTAATGTATTAAATGTTGAAGAGATTTCATGTTCGGCGATGAAAGCTTTTTAGTTTCTTTTTTCTACAAACAGAGTTCTCTTATTATAATTTTCCATATTACAAAAACTATGGCAGAAAACTGATTTAAGAGCCGATTTTTGCACCTAGAATATACGATAAGGAGTGATGTGCCACATAAATCATATACAATGTATCATTGCCACTCGCTAATGTATTACAAAATAACTATAATGTCAAGCTCCTTTCATAAATGATACTTTTAATTTTCTCATTTTTTTAATGATTTCTACATTTACCCAGGATGTTTTTGCCTTAGTTTTTAATGTATAAATAGACTCTGCGCAAAGCTCCGCACAAGGAGATCTTTGCACATTGCTTGTCCATTGTGAAGAGGAAGCTTTCAATTTTTTATCGTGTGGACCTCAACGCCATGAAATAGCAGTCTGCATAATGTAATCTTCCTGTACAAGCAAAGTTGTCATGTGGAGATACGAGTATGTGCAAGAGAATGGGGATGCATAGCGAACTTTATTCGGCAAGGACAAAATTAATGTTAAAATCTTTACCTGTGCGAAGTGTTTACTGTACAGAGGACGAAGTATGTGTAGGAGAGTAGTTGCGTAGAGCTTTGATTTTAGAGCTATGAATCTTTACGAAGGACGGGATATGTGCAAGAGAACATAATAATTAATATTGTTAATTTCCATTATGTGGATTTTTTACAGTGCAGAGGTCGGGGTTTGTGCGGAGAATGACTGGTGCATAGAGAAACTAATGTTAAACGATTAATGTTAATTTGTGAGATTTTTGCACATAATGGATTTGTTATGAAATGTTTTACATATGCATTTGTCTTATATTGGAAGTATACAAGTTTTCTATTTATATGAGGACAGAGATTAGGACGATAAAAAAATTGGAAAATGGAGTATGTGCGGGAGAATTAGGGGGTTTTGTGAATTCTCTGACATTGTCTTATTGCTTTGAGCATTAGTATTAGGATTGAATCAGGGTATGTGCAGTAGAACATAATAGTTAATATTACTATGTTGCATCGTGTGAAGCTTTTAATGTTTATTCAGCAAGAACGAAATTAGGACAATGTATTTTTGGGGGAGTAGGGGATGCATAGGGAAATTAATGTTAATCTCCTATTATTATTATGTTTCATTGTGCGGAGCTTTGGTTGTGTGAAAGATGGGGTATATATGTCAATTTCCTAAATAAATGCTTACATTAGCTAGAAAGTGTAGAAATATCTAAACAGATTCAACTGATCTTGTAATGTACTAAAGCAAAATACTGAATCAATTCTACAAATTGTGGAAACCAATTTCGATCGCACCATGACATAAACAAGTAAGAGTAGAATTTCAATCGCACAACACAAATATGTATCTGGGGAAAGCCTCAGCTAAAAACCACGCTATTTGTATATTGCATAAAGCCAAGAACATGAAACAATACAATGTTATTTCCCTTCCTGAGAAACCTTTGCACTCCATTGACTGTCTCACTCTGATATAAGCAAGTTTGGTCCAATATTTAACCACTTCCTTGCCTCTGCATGACCAAATTTTCTCACGCATTTCTAGGCTAATTGATCCCCTATTAATTAGGAAACTATCATCAATAGATTACGCAATACATCCAAGGCATCCTGATGGCCTCGTGCATGACCTGTACAATTTTCTAATTATACAACTGATAGTTCTCTTTCCTTTAACTCCAATCTCAATTGGGTCTTCCTTAGAACTAACATGCAACAACTATTTATAGCGAATTATCAATTATTTGATTGATCGCTGCATGTGAATTAAATCAGACTTAATTCACTAGACCTATCACTAGCTCGTCTCTTAGTTAGAACTAGTTAAACTGATTTTAACTAAAATAATTGAGTTAACTAGTTACAACTCAAAATAAACTGCAACTGGAGCCCCTAAATTTTAGAGTGACCTCTACATGCCTCCATTTTGACCCTCAACTTGAATTCACTAAGCTAACTAAGTCTTCCTGGCTCAGTTAACACTTACAAGTTGTCATGTGATGTGGAATTATAATTTATTTCTAATTTAATTAAGGGAAAATTAAATTAGAAGCCTCTTTGAGGTGCCATTCTTGATGTCAATTTCAACACTCTCTCTCAACAAGAAAGTGATTGTTTTTTGCCTGGATCCTGCCTCTATGGAACTCGAATTTGCTTCTTGACAGTGCCTTCATCAAGATGTCTACATCCTGCTCCTCCATGTGAATGTACTCTATTGATATAATCTTCCTTTGCACACAATCTCTGAGATGTTGATACCGGATATCAATATGATTAGACTTGTCATGAAAAACTGGATTAACCAAGAGTTTAATGCAACTCTGGTTATCACAATAAATCACCATCAGATCCATCTGCCGACCAAACAAACCAACAAGTATCTTCCTCATCTAGATGGCCTCACATGCTGCTTGACGGGCTACCATGTACTCTGCCTCTACTGAAATGAGTGCAACTGATCTCTGCTTCCTGCTATACCAGGAAACTGTTGTTGATCCTATGTTGAATATGCCCCCTGATGTGATCTTCCTATCGGATGGAATCCCTGCCCAATCTTCATCGGTGAAGCCTTGAAGCTTCACTCCCTCTATCCGTATGTACCATAGCCTATACTCTTTAGTGCCTCTAAGGTATCTCAACACATGCTTGCATGCCTTCCAAAAGAGCTTGGTAGGCTTAACCATAGCTTGACTAAGTTGGTCAACTGAATAGCATATGTCTGGTCGTGTGTTCACCAAATACATGAGTGAACCCATAAGCTTCCTGTAAACAATAGCATCTACTACCTCGCCTGAAGTAGCATCCTCCTTCCTTTAGTTTCCTGCTAGAGGAGTCTCCATGGGTTTGCTTCCCTACTTGTGGAACTTCCTTAGGATCTCGTTGGCATACTTGCCATGAAATACAAATAGATCCCCATCTCTTTTCCAAATTTCCAATCCCAGTAAATAGTGCAAGAGCCCCATGTCCTTCCTCTCAAATTATCTTGCAAGACTTGATGAGTTGCTCATCATCTGTCAGTATCAGATCATCAACATAAATTACAATATTCAAAATATTACCTTCTACCACAATATGGTAAAGGTTCGCATCTGCTTCACTCTTGGTGAAGCCCAACCCATGGAAATAGTTTTTGATCCTAGTGTACCAAGCATGAGGTGCTTGCTTCAACCCATATAGTTCTCTCTTGAGTCTGCACACATGTGATTCCCTGTCGAATGTCTCAAAACCTTCCAACTTCTCAATGTACAGCTCTTCCTCAATAACCCTATTAAGGAAAGTTGTCTTTGCATCCATTTGATGTATCTGCCATCCCATCTGCATTGAGAGTGCAAGGATGGATATAATTTATGAGTACCTTGTGACTGGTGCAAAAGTCTCATCATAATCAATCCCATACACCTTAGAGAACCCTCTGGCCACAAATATGGCCTTGTGTTTCTCCACACTCCCAACTGTTGCATGCTTCACCTTGTAGATCCACCTGGATCTTACAATTGACTTCCCCTCCAATCTTGGGAAAAATTCTCATGTATTGTTTCTGATAATGAATTCATACTCCTTGTTATCACTCGGATTGAACCTCAGGCTGAAGAAGGCAATTTTGAGGTAACCACAAACCACACTTAACCAAGTAGCTAACCCTATTAGGCAAGGAGAGGGCTCTCTCTGTAAGGATCACAACCAAGATGACAGAGTAAAAAAGATATTAGGCTAGGTATAGTAGCTCAGGGTTTTGATTTTGATTGTATAGGGTTTTGCTGGATTAGAAGGAGTAAAACAATCAGGGCAAGGGAAATTAGGTCAAAATTTGCAGGGTGTTCTATGGGGCAAGGTAGGCATAGTGATTTACCACTTTAGGATTTCAATGGGTGGGATGATCAAGACAGGTAAGGAGCTAGAAAGAGCATGGTGCAACCATTGGTTCTTTCTAAACTGAAGAAATTTAACATACTGTGAATGTCTACCCAAAATAGAGCATATGAGAATGGATTCTGCTTATCTAACTTGCACACATTCACTTAGAAGTTATGAAATGATGAAGAAACTTAACAATACATTTCAACACATGAAAACAAAATGAGAAACTAAAATAAACACCATATCACAAGGATCCCATAAAAATAGCTACAAATTTGATTAATATTCCTGCTCATAACTGATACAAAGTATGTCTCTTCAAAGGCCAAGCATCCAACTGAGTCCAACCCTTACAAATGAGAAATAAGAAGAAGATATATACCTCAAAACAACTCCCCCTAGCCTCAGGGAGTCGAATCCGTGAGATGAGGATCAGTTCCACCAAATGTTGAACAAGAATCTGAAGACTAGGAAGACCCAACAACTTGCCTTTAAAAGAGAGGAAACTGATTCATTTGACCTCTAGAGGAGTCAAGCTAATGAATTTACCAATAGTAAACTAATCCTCATCATAATTACATTCATATTTATCAATTACATCAGTGAAAATTCTGACTGGTGAGGTAAACCCTAAAAATTATGTGACAAACAGAGAAAACTCCAAAACATGGAAAATTTGTCCTATGCACAGCGCCAAGGAGGAAAAAATAACCCTTCTTGCAGGTCACTTTTGACTGACTTCCCGGTGTCCAAATTGAACTCATTATAGCTAATTGGAAATATTTTCCTGTCTATTTTCCAAATCTTCTTGTGGTTTATGATTTGGAGCTGTTTTGACCCCTCAAAAGTGCAATCTCCCAAGACTGCCTCTATGTGCAGTGCCACCCTGAAAAAGAGGTAGAAACATGATTTTTTGGGTGTTTTTGGCCCTTTTTCCTGACCAGTTTTGCTCCAAATTCTTAGAATAAGTACAAGGGGTATGTCCTCACCATTATGAACACACTGATCTCTACCTTTGTCCATTTAATGCCCCAAAAGAGTGCATAGCGCCAAGGCTCTATGCGCAATGCCATTTTACCCCCAATTTGCAGGCTATTTTTGACTTCTTTCCCTGTGTCTAAATTGGTCCTAGGATAGCTCGTTGGAAATATATTTCCTTTGGATACACAATGGACCTATCAATCACTGAAAATTATCAATTATAGCCCCTCAAAAATCAATTCTCCCAATACTAGTCAAAAAGTGCAGAATGAGGGTGCAAAAATGCAGTGTTGTTGCAAGCAAATTTTGGATGTCTTCCTCAACTCCAAATTTAGCTCAAGATATCTCATTTGAAATCTCTCTCTTTCTAGTTATCATTTGACTCGTCAAGCAAGTCGTTTGGACACTCCAACTAGGAGAAAACTTGATTTTCCCATGGTCACTCCAGAAATGCAGCAAACCTCTTGTAGCACCTGTATTTTTTACATTTATCCAAAACCATGACACCTGTGTAAAAAATTAAGGAGGTTTTTCTTCTTGGACCTATGATGGACAAAAACCTCTCTCACTTCTATCAAATTCATCTCTTTTTGGTCAGAAACATAGTTTGAAGTAAAATTAGCCCTATGAGTTGCAAATAGCTTGACTCTTGGAATGATTTCCTGGAAAATGATGAAGACATGATGTTTATGAGTTTGGAATTACCTCATACTTACTGATATGACCTACCTTATGCCTCCTCTTCTCATATGTCTCTGATTCCATAACAAACCCTAGCTCAGTGAGAGAGGAATTTAGGGTTTAGTGCTTGTGGAAAATGATGACTTAGGCACCCTTGGAAAAAGACAACTCCCTTTGACATTTGATCAATTGCTGAAGTAGACACTTTTTGTATTTGACACTTGATGTGTAGGCATTTGGAACTCTGAGTTTGAAGCCTTGGGAGACTAAGTACTTAGTACATTTTGAACTGACATAAAATTACATGAATAAAAATTAAATTACATCTTGGAATGAAACTCATGCTTGAAATCAAATTAAACTTAGGAAACCATCTTGGAGATCATCTTTACATGGTAAAGAGACATTATTGGGATCACTCTTATAACTTTTGCTGACCTTATTGAAAATGAGACAATGCAATGATTTGACCTAATGAAACCCTAGTGACCTAATGAGAAATCAAAGAAACTGACTCAATGAGTGACTTTGACTAAAAGTGGAATGAAAGTAAACTTGTTTTCAGCATGATAAAGACATGAAAGAGTGTCACCAGGCATATACTTCTGAAGGAAAATGGGACACTTGACAAGGACAACCACCAGTGGAACAATTTTATATCATGACCTAATGGAATGATTGAATATATCAGAGTGGGACACCTAAGATGCACATGAAAAATGTGTTTTGATCCCTGGTGGAAGTATGCAAATACTGACACTAACACTCCTCAACCATGGCATTAACCCAAATTGGTTGTTGCACTGCTTCCTTAAAAGAGGATGGCTCTATCTCTACACCTTCACTCATAAGAGCCATGCATCTAGTGTACCGCTCTAGGGACCTTCTCTACATGTGATGTGATGTAGGTGCTCCCACATTCTCTCTAGCATCAAGCAACAACCTATCAGCCTCTTTGGTGCACTTCCTTCTGTCTCAGGATGTCTCTGCATGAGTGGGTGCTTCCACTCTCTACACCTCTACTTGTGGTTGATCCACATCTTGAGGTTATTCTTTTGGATCCAAGAGCTCCTCAACTGCATGCAATTGAAGCTCCCTCTCAAGAGAAATTTGCATGGCCTTCTCTTCATCTAATTTCACATCTCTTCTAACCATTGTCATCCCGTGTGCTGGTAAGTACACCCGATAGTTGTGAGGTGTATCAGTGTACCCCACAAATATCCCCAACTCAGTTGTTGGCTCTAGCTTCATCCTGACATCTTTGGTCACATGGCAATAAATTAATGAACCAAAAATTTTAAAATGCGACACATCTGGTCTCTTACCTAAAAAAGCTTCCTCCGACATACTCATCCCAAGTATCCAATGAGGACTTATGTTATGCACAAATATTGGTGTATTGCATGCTTTTGCCCACAGATGCAACGACAGGCCCTGTGTTAGGTCTCTATATTACTAGTGTAGTCCTTTATTGTTGTTAATGTAGCCCCCTTATTGTTATTTTTGTACCCCTGTAGTCCCCATATTGTTATTAGTGTGCCCCATAAAATCCCACTATTGTTATTGTTGTGCTCTTACATTATTATTGTTAGGTCGGCTAGGATTATATTGTGACCCCATGGACTCCTATTTATAGAAAGGAGGTTTTGTCATTTGAATCATCCAATAATTGTTGATTTATGTAATGTAAAGGAGGTTTCCCCCTTGAAGAGACTGATTTCCAAGTCATTGATCTCTCTTTTCTTCTATTTTGTGTGCTGGTTTCATAACATTTGGTATCAAAGCTTTGGATTCTAGGGTTTCACTACTTCAAACAAGTCATCGTGGCATTTTCCCTATAAATTTCTTTCTATGAAGGTTCAAAAGCTTAAAAAACCCATTTGCGAGTAAATCATTAGGAATTTCATGTACAAATTTTAGATCTTGGTTCGCAATATTTTCAGAGATATGATCTGTGGAAGCTAGGGTTTTTGCAGGTTCCCGAATTTCATCTCAAAGAGGTGACCTTGGGAAATCGTCATAACTCTTTCTCTGAGCATCAGGTTGGAATTATGTAAAAAAAATTCAAAATTATATGAACTGTAGTTTCCTCTGTATCCATTTCAGAGTTGAAGGAGGAAACAGTGACATGTGGCACATCGTACAAGTTCACTCTACTGAACTAGTCCATAATTAGGTCATTGTGAGAGATTGGGCATAAATTTGCCTTGAAGAATCCAAATCAGGTTAGACTCATGGCATTCGAAAGAAGATTCAGAGGGCTACTAAAGGACCGAAGATAAAATCTTGGGGATCTGAAATTATAGAGATACATAAGTTTCAATATCGAGCTCCTCAAAAGCAAGAAAAATGTGTGCATTTTTTTTTTTTTTAATTGCATAAGTCTTGTTTGAAAAATCAGTTTGAAGTGATTCCAAGGGAATATTGAAGCATATATATCAGTATTGGGTTGTAAAACGGTCCCTAAAAAAATTCAACACCAATTGAGCCCTCAGAAGGCTCTACTATGACTCATGAAGAGGAAGAAGTGCAACATGATATATCAAAATTACAAGACCAAATGCAGCAAATTTCACTCTCACAAAGAGTAACAAAAAATGAAATGGAAGCTAAGATGGATGGTTTGAAGAAAGACGTGGAAGCTAATATGGATGGTTTGAAGAAAGGCGTGGAAGCTAAGATGGATGGTTTGAAGAATGGCAGGGAAGATAAGATGGATAGAATCAATGAAAAAATGAAAGGCAACATGGAAGGTTTGAAGGAAGGTTTGACAAAGTTGATACAAGAAATTATTCCTAATGGTGAAAAGGTAGTAGAGGAAACTCATGATGAGAAAAAAATAAATGTTAATCATGATTTCATAAACTCTAATGTTGGATTAATGAAGACCCACCATATTCCAAAGATCGATATGAGGAAGTTTGATGGCAAGGATCCTGTAACATGGATACTACAAATGGAGCAAAATTTTGATCTCCATAATGTGAAAAACACACAAAATGTACGCATTTCATATTTATATTAAAATATATATATATATATATGGTATCGATGGCTTTGCTCTCGTAAAACAATTGTCACTTGGTCAATTTTTACTGAGGAAATGATAGCTCATTATGAGGATACAAAGAGAAACACCTTCTTTAGCTAATTGATAAATCTCAAACAAAAGGGCTCAATGGTGGAGCACATTGAGGACTTCCAAAATTTTGAATATAAGGGTAACTGATATTCCGTAGGAACACAAGATTGATGTCTTCATAGGGACTTTAAAGGATAACATCCAACATGAGGTTCGCCTTTGGGAACCTAATTCATTGGTGAAGGCATTCAGGTTGGCAAGAAAAATTGAAAGTAAAATTATGGCGATAAGGAAGCCTACCACTCACATTTATAAATATGGAAGTGTTGCTACTCCTAGACTTCCACAACCTACAAGGTTGACGCCACAAAAATTGGAAGAAAAAAGAGAAAAATGGCTTTGATACAGTTGTGATAGCAAATACACTAAAGGTCATAAGTGTGTTGAGAAGAAATTATTTTACATATATTGTGAAGATGAGGAAGAAAATGAACAAGAAACTTCAAAAGAAGAGGATACACACCACAAAACAACCCTATAGAAAGAAGAAATGAGTTTGACCATATATTGTAATGCATTGGCAGGAATTACCACTCCTCAAAATCTCGAGATAGAAGGACATATCAAGAAGAAAAATTTAATAGTGTTGATTAATTTGGGTAGTACCCACATTTTTATTCATTGTAAGGTAGTCAAGGAATTGAATTGCTTCCTATACCTAGCACCAGAGTGTCAAGTGATGGTTGTAAATGGAGGAACTATAAATTTCTCTGGAAAGTGCCATAATATCAAGCTAACCATGGGGGAATATGTATTGAATGGTCTAATGATTTCCATTCCAATGGGAGGTGTTGATGTTGTACTAGGAGTATAATGGTTACAATCTTTGGGGGCGATAGCTTTTAATTTTCAAGAACTTTTCTTGAATTTTTTTTTTGGAAGGAAAGGAAGTTGAATTGTGGGGTATCACAGGAAAGCTAGGAAAGATAATAAGTTCTAATGTCATGAAAAAGATTATGAAGAAATAACAACGAGGCGTAATTGCACAATTATTCTCATTAGAAGTTCCAACATTAAAATCCTCTATTTCTCCAAATCACCAAAAATTCTTGGACAATCATCCCAAGGTGTTTGAAACTCCCAAAGGACTCCCGCCTATTCGTGATCATGATCATGTTATTCATTCGATTCTAGGAAGTGTTCCTCCAAACATCAGGCCTTACAGATATCCTTATGTCCAAAAGTCTGAAATTGAACGTATGATTGCAAAAATGTTAGAGGCTAGTATAATTCAACCTAGTCAAAGTTCTTTCTCTACTCCAGCAGTATTGGTACAAAAGAAGGATGGATCATGATGCATGTGTTCGGATTATAGGGAGCTCAATAAGATCACTATTAAAGATAAATTTCCCATTCCTGTGATTCATGAACTATTGGATGAATTACATGGAGAAATTTATTTTACCAAGTTGGATCTCCGTTCAGGATATCATCAAATTAGAGTGAAGATTGAAGATATTCTAAAAACATCATTTCGAACTCATGTGGGTCATTATGAATTTTTGGTCATGCCTTTTGGCCTTAACAATTCACCTTCTACATTTCAAGGGATGATGAATTCCATTTTCAAACCCTTCCTTAAAAAAATTGTGTTAGTATTTTTTGATGATATACTAATCTACAACAGGCCTTCGAAGGATCATGTTCAACATGTTGATAGGGTGCTCAAACTATTTGAGGAGAAATAATTATATGCAAAACCTCCAAATGTTTCTTTGGAGCACAAGAGGTGGAATATCTAGGTCATATTGTATATCATGAGCGTGTTAAGGTAAACCCTAACAAAATTAAATCCATTAAGGAATGGAAAGTCCCCACAACCATAAAGCAGTTGCGAGGATTTCTCAGGTTAACAGGGTATTATCGCAAGTTTGTTAAGAATTATGGGAGAATAGCAGCACCTCTAACAACATTATTGAAGAAATATGCATTTTCATGGACTCCTCAAGCAACTAAGGCCTTTGAACATCTTAAAGAGGAAATGTGCCTAGCACCGGTCTTAGCTACGCCAGACTTCACAAAAACCTTTATTGTGGAATGTGATGCCTCAGGAAATGGAATTGGTGCTGTTTTAATGCAAGAAGGAAGACCTATTGCTTTTGAAAGTCGTCCAATCAAAGGAAAGTATTTACAGAAACCTATTTATGAGAAGGAAATGTTAGCAATACTGCATGCACTAAAGAAATGGCGAACTTACCTAATGGGAAGACACTTCAAGGTAAAAACTGATCATGATAGTCTTAAACACTTTTTGGAACAAATACTATCTTTAGAAGAGCAGCAAAAATGGGTCACAAAGATGTTGGGTTATGACTTTGAAATAATATACAAAAAAAGGAAGCTAAATGTTGTTGCAGATGCACTCTCAAGAAAGAATGAAGAGGTGGAAGCATTGCTTTGTGCCATTTCTATTATCCAACCAGATTGGATAACCGAAGCAAGAGATGAATGGAAGAAGGACAAAGATGTATGGACACTCATTCAAAATTTGCAACAAGATCATAGTACATCTGATACATTTAGTTGGAAAAATGATTCCTTATGGTACAAAGATCGATTATATCTTTGTAAGAATTCCCAACTAAAACAAAA
Organism: Pinus albicaulis; assembly: GCA_034641835.2. Taxonomy (NCBI): domain Eukaryota; kingdom Viridiplantae; phylum Streptophyta; class Pinopsida; order Pinales; family Pinaceae; genus Pinus; species Pinus albicaulis. The sequence continues at coordinate 1,293,060,462 of CM076581.1, read as the reverse complement.
TATTCTTCTGGAATTGCACACTTCTCCTTTAGGAGGACACTCAGGATTTTTAAAAACTTACCACAGGGTGAAGAAAGAATTTTTTTGGGATGGCCTTAAATCGGATATTCAAAAGTTTGTGGCGGAATGTTTGGTTTGCCAGCAGAATAAAGTGGAAACAATTAAGACCCCGGGACTTCTACAACCTTTATCCATTCCAAGTCAACGTTGGGAGGAGATTTCAATGGATTTTATCACAGGTTTGCCTAAGTCCGAAGGAAAGAGTGTCATCATGGTGGTAGTTGATAGACTTACCAAGTATGCACACTTTTGTGCATTATCTCATCCATTTAAAGCAAGCATAGTTGCTACTACATTTATGGACAGAATTCAAAAGCTACATGGAAGCCCAAGGGTTATTGTGAGCGACAGAGATCCCATTTTTACTGGAAATTTTTGGACGGAGTTATTTTCTTGTTAGGGTACTCAATTAGCTCATAGCTCATCTTATCATCCTCAATCTGATGGTCAAACTGAGATAGTAAATAAATGTTTGGAAGGATATCTTCGTTGTTTTGTATCTGAAAAACAAACACAATGGGTCAAGTGGTTACCTCTTGCTGAATGGTGGTATAACACTTCCTTCCATACTGCAGCAAAAATGACCCCATTTATGGCACTTTATGGATATCACCCACCATCCATCACATCATATTTAAGAGAAAATTCGAAGGTTCAAGCAGTGGAAGATCACATCGAGCATCAACAAGAAGTTCTCCAACTCTTAAAGGATAACCTGAATTTGGCACAAAATCGAATGAAACAACAGGCAGATCAACATCGCAGCGAGAGAAGTTTTGATTTAGGAGACTGGGTATTTTTATGGCTACAACCATACAAACAAATGTCCCTCAAGCAAGCTAAGAAGCATAATAAGTTATCGCCAAAGTACTATGGTCCTTACAAGGTGTTGAAAAATATTGGTACTATGGCATACAAATTGGAGCTTTCTGCTTCTTCCCGAGTGCACCCTGTTTTCCATGTTTCATGCTTAAAGAAGGTTATAAGTGACAAACTTCCAGTTCAACAATATTGCCATAAATTGATGAGGAAGGAAAAATCATATTGGAACCTAAATAAGTCACGAAACAAGAACTTTACAACTACAAAATCGATCAATTTTAGAGTATCTCATCAAGTGGAAGAACTTACCCACTAAATATTCCACATGGGAGGATGATAATTTTATACAAAAGCATCCAAAACTACTCAAGCGTTGAGGACACCACTTTTTTTAAGGAGAGGGGCATGTTAGGTCCCTATATTACTAGTGTAGTCCCTTATTGTTGTTAGTGTAACCCCCTTATTGTTATTGTTGTACCCCTGCAGTCCACATATTGTTATTATTGTGACCCATAAAATCCCGCTATTGTTATTGTTGTGCCCTTACATTATTATTGTTAGGTAGGATATGATTATATTGTGACCCCATGGACTCCTATATATAGAAAGGAGGTTTTTTCATTTGAATCATCCAAGAATTGTTCATTTATGTAATGTAAAGGAGGTTTCCCCCTCGAAGAGGCTGATTTCCAAGTCATTGATCTCTCTTTTCTTCTATTTTCTGAGTTGGCTTCATAACACCCTAATCATGCAACATAGCTCGTGTTGCTCCCACAATAGCTTTTTTCTTCCTTTCTGCAACCCATTCTGTTGTGGGTTATGAGGTGCTATCAATTCCCTTTAAATTCCCTCTAAAGCACAAGAGTTATTGAATTCTTTAGAAACATATTCTCCACCATTGTTGCTCCTCAGAGCCTTCACCTTCTTCTCGGTATCTTTCTCGACAAGTGTTTTTAACTCACAAAACTTGGAGAACGTTTGATATTTCTTTTGCATGAAGAAAATCTAATACTTATGTGAAAAAACATCTACAAAAATCACATAATGCATGTGTTTTGTTGTGGAAGTTGTCGATAATGGTCCACACACGTTTGAGTGAACTATCTCAAGGATCCCCTTTGCTCGAATTTCCTTATCGTGAAAGGTGGCTTTGGTATACTTCCCCAATGTACACCCTTTGCATGTATCTCGCTTCTCAAGTGCACCCTTTGGAAGTCCTATAGAAATTTGTTGCATGATATTCAAAGCGCCATGGTGTAGATGGCCCAATCTCATGTTCCATAAATCATTGGTGACTCAACTCTCCACCTTCTTTGCTTTGGTGCTCAAGGCAGTATATTATTCTACATCCAATTTGTAGAGGTTCTTTACTCAAAACTCAATCTTCTTCACCTGTCCCATGGCTTTGTGATGAAGGAACGCCTTTTCTTCACTGAATATCACATCATAGCCACGGTCTTCCAACATAGCAACAGAAACCAAATTCTTCTTTAAACCAGGAACATACATGACATATTTTAATGTGAGAGGGGTACCTGAATCCCTTTGAAAGGTAATTGTACCTATGTCGGTATCGCTATACCTCCCATCATCTCCCAACTCGATGTGCATTTGGAGATCCTTCTCCTCTAAGTTACTGAATAATTCTTTGTTTTCGGTCATATGGAATGAAGCTCCACTATCTAAGTACCACACAGAACCCATCACTAATGACACCATGCAAGTGATGAGGGTGAAATCCAACTCGAACTTTGAAGTAAGTTCTTCACATGCCACTCCTCCTGAGGACTTATTTTTGGTCTTCTTGTGCAGACACTTTGTAGCATAGTGTCCAAGCTCATGACAGTGAAAACATTTTACCTATGAAAAGTTTCACTTCTTGCCTGCCTAAACGGAATCCAATTTGGAATGGAACGCCTTCCCTTTCCCTTTCTTCACCTTTCTAGCCAAGGCACATTTCTCCTCATCATTAATCTTTGATGAGGATCCATCTCGGGTGTTCCGCCAAATCTCTTCTTGTACCAAGTCAGACCATAATCACTCCCTCTGGTAGCTTCTCCCTCCCATTCACCGAGTCCTGGTATATATACTAGCTCTTGGGAAGGCCTAGAATTTATAGGCTCACCAAATCATCCAGGGAAACTGTCAGCCAAACACTTCCAAGCTCATCTCGACATTGAGTGAACTTCGTCAAGTATTGGAATTGTGTCGCCCTTCTCCATATTGATCTTTCTGAGCTTTTCCTCCAGCGCTAGCTTCCAGTGGTCATTGCTATTCTGGAACAAATTTGTTAAGGCCTTCCACATAACATATGGAGTTTCCTTTCCATGGAGGTTCAAGACAATATGATCTCAAACTCCTTCTAACAAAATCCTTCTCGCATTTGCTACATTCTTCTTCCATGCATCAAGAAGTTGAGCATCTACCGCTACGAGCTAGGGAATATCATTTTCTATGAATTCCTCCAGCTCATTGTCCTCTAGCACTGCCTCCATATTTCCCTTCCATGTTATGTAATTTGAATTACCCTCAAGGGCATATTTGAGTCTCAATCTAGAGAAAAACATCCTGATCTACTACTGGTCCTGAAGAATAAATCTGCAAATTTGATTCACCTGTTCAAAACAAACTCTGGTTCTTCTCTTCTATAGTGATTCCTACTCTTATACCATGTAGAAATATCTAAATAGATTCAATTGATCTTGCAATGTACTAAAACAAAATATCGAATCAATTCTGCAAATTGCAGAAACCAATTTCGATCGCACAATCACATAAACAAGTAAGAGAAATAATTTCAATCACACAACACAAAGATGTATCAGGGGAATGCCTTAGCTAAAAACCCCACTATATGTATATTGCATAAAGTCAAGAACATGAAACAATACAATGATATTTCCCTTACTGAGAAACCTCTGCACTCTGCTAATTGTCTCACTTTGATCTAAGCAAGTTTGGTCCAATATTTAACCACTTCCTTGCCTCTACCTGACCAGCCTTGCTCACACATTCCTGGGCTAATTGATCCCCTATTAATTAGGAAATTCCCATAAATAGATTGCGCAATACATCCAAGGCATCCTCATGACCTCATGCATGACTCGTATAATTTTATAATTATACAACTGATATTTATCTTCCCTTTAACTCCAATCTCAACTGGCCTTCCTTAGAACTGACATGCAACAACTATTTATAGCGAATTATCAGTTATCTGATTGATCACTGCATGTGAATTAAATCATATTTAATTCATTGGACCTATCACTAGCTCATCTCTTAGTTAGAACTAGTTAAATTGATTTTAACTCAAATAATTGAGTTAACTAATTACAACTCAAAATAAATTGCAACTAGACCCCCTAAAACTTAGAGTGACCTCTACATGCCTCTAGTTTTACCCTTAAATCGAATTGATTGAGCTAACTAAGTCTTCTTGACTCAGTTAACACTTACAAGCTGTCATGTGATGTGGAATTACAATTTACTTCTAATTTAATTAAGGAAAAATTAAATTAGAAGACCCCATTGGGGTGCCATTCTTGTTGCTAATTTCAACATAAAGGAAAATATACAACTCTTCAAATTAAGTTGCAGAAATATTTTGAAATTAAGTTATCGAGAACAAAACAACAAATCAGTAACAAAGATAAATGTCATGCATGAAAATTATTTTTTCTATCTTCAAATTTAAACAAAATTTCTTGTTCTAATGTTCAAAAACTCAAAGAAGGATTGACACGATTCACAATTGTGCTATAGAAGCTATTCAAAACTGATTTTCTTTATTAATGAAGAAAACACAAAAAAAAACACTAAAAATTGTCTAAATTACTACATATCCTTGACATCAGAAGCAACGGGGCCTTGTTCAATGGTCATGATATCATTATCTCTTTCATTATCGCCTTCCTCGACATTGACATCGACCTTTGCGTGAGCCATATTATCTAGATGAAAACTCAACGTTTCGTTTTCCAATTGTTGTCACTTCATCTTCAATTCCAATGTCGACATTCTCTTATTTAGAAGGTTGAAATGGAATCATGCTTCAGATTGAATAACTTCAGCATGCTTTGAGACCAAATCGAAAAGAAATTCTAGAGAACTAGCTATTATAGCTAAAATAGGACTAAGCTCTTGTTCTACAACTCCATAATCGTGCTCCATAAACTTCAATATGTGTTACAATTGCTAATAAACTTCGCGAATTACGATTCTAATCCCTGACTCTATGTTTGCAGAATTTCTCTAACAATGTAAATGTACGATTGAATCTAAGTTTCCTTGATTTTAAGCCTTTTCATTTGTTGTTAATGGCGGCTTTGAGTCTGCATATTGTAAACGTTCATTGTTTGAATGACGTGCAGAGGATGATGCATGGGTGACAAAACAGGGGTGCAAAAGGAAATTTATGTTGTTGGCGCGTAATTAATTTAAATATGAACAAATTTCAAATTAGTATTACTATGTTTCCTTTTGTGAAGCTTTCCTTGTATGAAGCTTATTGTGTGGAGGAGGGGGGATATGTGCGAGAAAGGGGGCACAAATGAAAGATTAATTTTAAACTATTTTTCATTTAAAACTTTTACAAATTTAGTTATGTGAAATCAAGGATGTGCACAGAACGAGATATGTACGAGAGAATGAAGGTGTAGAGGGAACTCTATAAATTCAATTCTTAATGTAATGAAAGTTGTTTCGGTTTTTGTTTTCTACAATAAAAGGTTCGATTCAGTTTTGAAGTTACAGATAAATTTCATTCAGGGGAGTTTTCTCTGCACTTAGTATAGCGTTTAGTAAATTATTTAGCAATATTTAGAATTAAAATATTACCAATAATATATAATTGCGGAAAAATTTTGAATTTAAGTTGCCAAGAGAAAAACAATAGATAAACTAGCAATACAGATAAATGTCATGCATGCAAATTAATTTTGTGTTTTCTATAATAAAATATTTGATTCATTTTTCATGTTTCATACCAATTTCGTACAACGTTTAATAAATTAGTTAGCAATATTTAGAATTAAAATATTACCAATAATATACAGTAATAATAATAATTCCAAAGAACTGTGTGGAAAGAAAAAGCTTACAGAAATGGAGAGCTTTCATTATCACATCAAAACCTCTAATCAGTTAATTAGCAAAGTTTTTAGGGCAAAAGAAGTCGATTATGCGGGGTAATTGTCTACACTTGTAGAAATTCCTTGTAGATCCAAATTTCTAATTCTAATTGCTAAAACAATAGACTTGAATCTACTCTACCAATTACAGAAATCAATAAACGATTGTGAAATCACAAAGCATACAAGAGAAAGAATTCAATCAACACATTACACAATGATTTCCTTGGGAAAGCCACAACTAAAAACCCCATTATCTGTACATTGCATTAGTAAAAAAATATGAGAATATTACAATGCTTTTCTCAAACCAGAGAAACCTCTACACTATCTCTATCTGTCTCACTTCTTCCTAGACAAGCCTAGGTTAATACTTAGCCAATTTTTTGCCTACCTAGATCCTTATTTCCTTGTGTTGTTTCCCTGGGTAGTTAACCCCATACAATATTGTGCAATACATCTAGGGCCTTCCTCTTATTGCATGCACCCCCTGTACAATTTGGATGATTTTACAACTAATAGTACACTACCCTTGGACTCCAATATCAATTGGGTAACTCTCAGTTCTGACATGCATGAGTTATTTATGGTTGATTTATCAGTTAAATTATTGATCATAGAGTGCACAATTCACTACTATACCTCTCACTAGTTCCTCCAACAGTTGGAACTAGTTAAATTGACTTTAACTTAGATAAACCGAATTAATTAATTACAACTCAAAATAAACTCAACTAAGGCTCCTATTTTGGAGGAGCCACTCTACATGACTCAAGTTAGACCCTCAACTTGAATTAATTGAACCAACTAAGTCAATATAACTTAGTTAACTCGTACAAGTTGTCATGTGTTGTGGAATTACATTTTTCTTCTAATTTAATTCAAGGGAAAATTAAATTAGAATATTTCTTGGTGCCATTTTCAACACTCCCTCTCAACAATAAAGGGATTATCTGATACCTCAATCTTGCCTCTATGGAACTCGAATTTTCCTCTTGACAGTGCCTTCGTCAAGATGTTGGCATCTTGTTCCTCTATAGGAATGTACTCTAACATCATGATCTGCCTCTGCACAAAATCTCTAAGATGGTAGTACCGGATGTCAATATGCTTGGACCTATCATGAAGAACTAAATTAAACAAGAGTTTTATGCAACTCTGGTTGTCATAGTAAATCACTATAGGATCCATCTGTTGACGAAATAACCTAACAAGTTAGTCAAGTGATGGGTCTTCATCATCTAGCTAGCCTCACAGGTTGCTTGACTAGCAACCATCTACTCTGCTTCTGCTGAACTGAGTGCAAGTGATCTCTGCTTCCTGATGTATTGGAAAACTGCTATTGATCCAATACTGAATATTCTGCCTTTTATGTTCTTCGTGTCGAATGGACTCCCTACCCAATCTACATCTGTGAAGCGTTGCAACTTCCAATAGAGTTTGGTTAGCTTAACCATTGCTTGACTAAGTTGGTTAACCGCATAACACATGTTCAGTCATGTGTTCACCAAGTAAATAAGCGAACCCACAAGCTGCTTGTAAATGGTAGGTTCTACCACTACGACTGAAGTAGCATCTTCCTTCCTCTAACTCCCTGCTAGAGGAGTATCCATGGGTTTTCTGCTCTCGATGTGAAACTTCTTTAGTATCTCATTGGCACACTTGCCTTGAGAGACAAACAATTCCCCATCTCTTTACCAAACTTCCAAACCAAGGAAATAATGCAATATCCCCATGTATCTCATCTCGAATTCTCTTGCTAAATATTCTTTGCAATATTTTATTAGCTTCTAATCACCTGTTGGAATTAAATCATCGAAATATAATACTATAATCAATAATTTACCTTCAACCATAATATGGTAAGGGTTTGCATCTACTTCACTTTTGGTGAAGCCCAACCCGGTGAAATAATTTTCAATCCCGGTGTACCAAGCACAGGGTGCTTATTTCAATCCATACAACACTCACTTGATTCTGCACACATGTGAATCCCTGTCAAAGGTTTCAATTCCTTTCGACTGCTCTAATTACACCTCTTCCTCAATCACTCCATTGAGGAAAGATGTATTTTCCATCCCATTTGCGCTGAAAGTACTAGAATATATCTGATTGAAGAGTACCTTGCAACTGGGGCAAAGTTCTCCTTCTAATCTATTCCCTCCACCTGAGAGAACCCCTTGGCCACAAATCTAGCCTTGTGTTTCTCGACACTCCCATATCTTGCTTGCTTCACCTTGTAGATCTACATGGATCCTACAACCGAATTATCCTCTGGTCTTGGGACAACTTCCCATGCATTGTTTCTGATAATGGAGTCATAATCCTCTACCATGGCATCGACCCATAATGGTTGTTGCACTACTTCCTCGAATGAGGATGGCTCAGTATCTACACTCTCTATCATAAGAACCATGTAGCCAGTGTACCGATTTGGTGACCTCCTCATCCTGCATTGTGATGTGGGTGCTCCCACATTCTCTCTAGCATCATGCATCAACCTGTTTGCCTCTATGGCGTGTTTCCTTCCATCTCTGGATGTCTCTGCATGAGTGGGTACTTCCACTCTTTTCTTCTTTGCTTGTGGTTGCTCCACATCTTGAGGTTGTTCTTTTGGAGCTAAAATATCCTCATCTGCATGCAATTGAAGCTCCTTCTCAAGGGAAATAGCATGGCCTTCCATTCATTAAATTTCACATCTCTACTAACCAGTTTCATCCTGTGATGTTGTGTAACCAGCTCCAAAAATAGAAGAAAAGAGATATCAACGCCTTAGAAATAAGCCACTTCGAGGGGGCAACCTCCAATACATTACATAAATGAACAATTCTTGGATGATACAATTTACAAAACCTCCTTTCTATATATAGGATTCCATGGGGTCATAATGTAATCCTAGTGGGCCACAATGTAATCCTAGCCGACCTAACAATAATAATTTAAGGGCACAATAATAACAAAATGGGGGTTACAAGGGTTCAATAATAACAATAAGGGGTTACACTAACAATAATAAGGGACTATACTAGTGATATAGGGACCTAACATGCCCCTCTCCTTCAAAAAAGTGTTGTCCTCAACGCTTGAGTAGCTCCGGGTGCTTCTGTATAAAATTCTCATCCTCCCATGTAGAATCTTCATTGGGTAAGTTCTTCCACTTGATGAGATACTCTGAAATTGATCGATTCCGTAGCTGTCGAGTTCTTGTTTCCATGACCACTTCAGGTTCCAATATTATTTTTCCTTCCTCATCAAGTTCTGGCAATATTGTTTGAACTGGAAGATTTTCACCTATAACCTTCTTTAAGCATGGAACATGGAAAACTGGATGTACTCGCGAAGAAGCAGGAAGCTCCAATTTGTATGCCATAGAACCAATCTTTTGCAACACCTTGTAAGGACCATAGTACTTTGGTGATAATTTATTATCCTTCTTAGCTTGCTTGAGGGACATTTGTTTGTATGGTTGTAGCCGTAAAATTACCCAATCTCCTACATCAAAACTTCTCTCGCTGCGATGTTGATCTTCTTGTTGTTTCATTCGATTTTGTGCCAAATTCAGGTTATCCTTTAAGAGTTGGAGAACTTCTTGCCGATGCTCGATGTGATCTTCCACTGCTTGAACCTTTGAATTTTCCCTTAAATATGATGTGATGGATGGTGGATGATATCCATAAAGTGCCATAAATGGGGTCATTTTTGCTGCAGTATGGAAGGAAGTGTTATACCACCATTCAGCAAGAGGTAACCACTTGACCTATTGTGTTTGTTTATCAGATACAAAACAACGAAGATATCCTTCCAAACATTTATTTACTATCTCAGTTTGACCATCAGATTGAGGATGATAAGATGAGCTATGAGCTAATTGAGTACCCAAACAAGAAAATAACTCTGTCCAAAAATTTCCAGTAAAAATGGGATCTCTGTCGCTCACAATAACCCTTGGGCTTCCATGTAGCTTTTTAATTCTATCCATAAATGTAGTAGCAACTGTACTTGCTTTAAATGGATGAGATAATGCACAAAAGTGTGCATACTTGGTAAGTCTATCAACTACCACCATGATGACATTCTTTTCTTCGGACTTAGGTAAACCTGTGATAAAATCCATTGAAATCTCCTCCCAACGTTGACTTGGAATGGATAAAGGTTGTAGAAGTCCCGGGGTCTTAATTGTCTCCACTTTATTCTCCTGGCAAACCAAACATTCTGCCACAAACTTTTGAATATCAGATTTAAGGCCATCCCAAAAAAATTCTTTCTTCACCCTGTGGTAAGTTTTTAAAAATCCTGAGTGTCCTCCTAAAGGAGAAGTGTGCAATTCCAAAAGAATATTTTGTTTTAGTTGGGAATTTTTGCAAAGATATAAGCGATCTTTGTACCATAAGGAATCATTTTTCCAACTAAATGTATCAGATGTACTAGGATCTTGCTGCAAATTTTGAATGAGTGTCCATACGTCTTTGTCCTTCTTCCATTCATCTCTTGCTTCGGTTATCCAATCTGGTTGGATAATAGAAATGGCACAAAGCAATGCTTCCACCTCTTCATTCTTTCTCGAGAGTGCATCTGCAACAACATTAAGCTTTCCTTTTTTGTAGATTATTTCAAAGTCATAACCCAACATCTTTGTGACCCATTTTTGCTGCTCTTCTGAAGATAGTCTTTGTTCCAAAAAGTGTTTAAGACTATCGTGATCAGTTTTTACCTTGAAGTGTCTTCCCATTAGGTAACTTCGCCATTTCTTTAGTGCATGCAGTATTGCTAACATTTCCTTCTCATAAATAGGTTTCTGTAAATACTTTCCTTTGATTGGACGACTTTCAAAAGCAATGGGTCTTCCTTCCTGCATTAAAACAACACCAATTCCATTTCCCGAGGCATCAAATTCCACAATAAAGGTTTTTGTGAAGTCTGGCGTAGCTAAGACCGGTGCTAGGCACATTGCCTCTTTAAGATGTTCAAAGGCCTTAGTTGCTTCAGGAGTCCATGAAAATGCATCTTTCTTCAATAATGTTGTTAGATGTGCTGCTATTCTCCCATAATTATTAACAAATTTGCGATAATACCCTGTTAGCCCGAGAAATCCTCGCAACTGCTTGATGGTTGTGGGTACTTTCCATTCCTTAATGGCTTTAATTTTGTTACGGTCTACCTTAACACCCTCGTGAGATACAATATGACCCAGATATTCCACCTTTTGTACTCCAAAGAAACATTTGGATGTTTTTGCATATAATTGTTTCTCCTGCAATAGTTTGAGCACCCTATCAACATGTTGAACATGATCCTTCCAAGACCTGTTGTAGATTAGTATATCATCAAAAATACTAGCACAAATTTTCTAAGGAAGGGTTTGAAAATGGAATTCATCGACCCTTGAAATGTAGAAGGTGCATTGGTAAGGCCAAAAGGCATGACCAAAAATTCATAATGACCCTCATGAGTTTGAAATGTTGTTTTTGGAATATCTTGAGTCTTCATTCTAATTTGATGATATCCTGAACGAAGATCCAACTTGGTAAAATAAATTGCTCCATGTAATTCATCCAATAATTCATCAATCACAAGAATGGGAAATTTGTCTTTAATGGTGAGCTTATTGAGCTCCCTATAATCCGGACACATTCGCCATGATCCATCCTTCTTGTGTACCAAAACTATAGGAGCAGAGAAAGAACTTGACTAGGTTGAATTATACCCGCCTCTAACATTTCTGCAATCATACGTTCAATTTCTCTCTTTTGGAAGTAAGGATATCTATAAGGCCTGATGTTTGGAGGAACACTTCCTGGAATCAAATGAATAGCATGATCATGATCACGAATAGGTGGGAGTCCTTTGGGAGTTTCAAACACCTTTGAATGATTGTCCAAGACTTGTTGGAGATCTGCAGAAATAGATGATTTTGATGTCGGAACTTCTAGTGAGCATAATTGTGCAATTACGCCTCGTTGTTCTTTCTTTAGAAGCTTTGTCATGACATTAGAGCTTATTATCCCTCCCGGCTTCCCTTTAATACCCCGTAATTCGACTTCCTTTCCTTCTGAAAAAAATTTCAAGAAAAGTTCTTGAAAATTAAAAGCTACCGTCCCCAAAGATTGTAACCATTGTACTCCTAGTACAACATCAACACCTCCCATAGGAATGGAAAGCATTGGACTAGTCAATACATATTCCCCCATGGTTACCTTGATATTATGGCATTTTCCAGAGCAATTTATAGTTCCTCCATTTGCAACCATCACTTGACATTCTGGTGCTGGGTATAGGAAACAATTTAATTCCTTGGCCACCTTACAATGAATAAAATTATGGGTGCTACCTGAATCAATCAACACTATTACCTTTCTCTTCTTGATTTGTCCTTTTATCTTGAGAGTTTGAGGAGTGGTAATTCCTGCCAGTGCATTACACGATATGGTTTGATTCATTTCTTCCTCTTCTGGGGCTGGTTCCTGGTGTATATCCTCTTCTTGTTCATTTTCTTCTTCCTCTTCACAATCTATGTAAAATAATTTCTTCTCAGCACACTTATGACCTTTAGTGTATTTGCTATCACAACTGTATCAAAGCCCTTTTGCTCTTTTTTCTTCTAATTTTTGTGGTGTCAACCTTGTAGGTTGTGGAAATCTAGGCGTAGCAACACTTCCTTCTTTATAGAATTGAGTGGTAGGCTTCCTTGTCACCATTATTTTACATTCAACTTTTCTTGCCAACTTGAATGCCTTCTCCAATGAATCTGGTTCCAAAACACGAACTTCATGTTGGATGTTATCCTTTAAAGTGCCTATGAAGAGATCGATCCTGTGTTCCTCTGGAATATCAGTTACCCTTATATTCAATTTTTGGAAGTCCTCAATGTACTGCCCCACTAAACCCTTTTGTTTGAGATTTATCAATTGGCTAAAGAAGGTGTTGCTCTTTGTATCCTCATAATGTGCTATCATTTCCTCCGTAAAAATTGACCAAGTGACAATTTTTTTACGGAGCAAAGCCATCGATACCATACAAATGTATTTTGTTCTAAATGTAAAGTTGCAATGCGTACCTTTTGTGTGTTTTGCACATTATGGAGATCAAAATATTGCTCCATCTGTAGTATCCATGTTACAGGATCCTTTCCATCAAACTTCCTCATATCCATTTTTGGAATATGGTGGTTCTTCCCCCCAACATTAGATTTTATGAAATCATGATTAACATTTATTTTGTTCTCATCATGAGTTTCCTCTACTATCTTTTCACCATTAGGAAACATTTCTTGTATCAAATTTCCCAAACCTTCGATGTCTACTTTTAGATATTTCTTCATGTTTTCCATGTTGTCTTTCATTTTTTCATCTATCTTAGCTTCCATGTCATCCATCTTAGATTCCATGCCCACTTCCATGCCATCCATCTTAGCTTCCAAACCACTCATCTTAGCTTCCACGCCTTTCTTCAAACCATCCATATTAGTTTCCATGCCCTTCTTCAAAACTTCCATTTAATTTTTTGTTGTTCTTTGCGAGAGCGAAATTTTTTGCACTTGCTCTTGTAATTTTGATATGTCATGTTGCCATTCTTCATCTTCATGAGTCATAGTAGAGCCTTCTAAAATGCTTAATGAGTGTTGAATTATTTTTAGGGGCCATTTTAGACTCCAATATTGATATCTATTCTACAATAGGCCCTTTCAATCAATTCAACTTGATTCTTCAAACAAGACTTATGCAATTCGGAAAAAAATACACACCTTTTACTTGCTTTTAGGAGCTCGATATTGAAATTATATTATATATGTTATTGCAGATCTTCAATATCTGAAATTTAGCACTGAAGTAGCCCTCTCTGCACTTTGAATGCCATAGGTCTGACCTGATTTGGATTCTCCAAGACAAAGTTGTGTGCAATCTCCCACAATGACTTAAGTATGGACTGGTTCAGTAGTGCGAACTTGTACGACTTTCGACGTGTCACTGTTTCGTCCTTTGTCTCTAAAATTGATAGCCAAGAAACTGCATTCCATGTAATTGCGACCAATTTTTACGGAACTCCAATCCGATGCCCAGAGAGAGAGTTATTGAACTTTTCCCACGATCACCTCTTTGAGATGAAATTCAGGAGCCTGAAAAAGCACTACCTTCCACAGATCATATCTCCAAAAATATTGCGAACCAAGCTCTGAAATTTTTTGACAAATTTCCTCAGGATTTCAGCTTCGCACCCTAAAAATTTCAGCTTCTGAAACTTCATAGAAAAAAATTTATAGCGAAAATTCCACGATGACCTGTTTGGAGCAGCGAAACCCTAGAATCCAAAGCTCCGATACCAAATGTTGTGTAACCAGCTCCAAAAATAGAAGAAAAGAGATATGAACACCTTAGAAATAAGCCACTTTGAGGGGGCAACCTCCAATACATTACATAAATGAACAATTCTTGGATGATACAATTTACAAAACCTCCTTTCTATATATAGGAGTCCATGGGGCCATAATGTAATCCTAGTGGGCCATAATGCAATCCTAGCCGACCTAAAAATAATAATTTAAGGGCACAATAATAACAAAATGGGGGTTACAAGGGTTCAATAATAACAATAAGGGGGTTACACTAACAATAATAAGGGACTATACTAGTGATATAGGGACCTAACATTTGAGATGGTAGGTAAACCCAATGGTTGTGAGGTGTATCAGTGTACCCCAAAGATATGCCCAACTCAATTGTTGGTTCTAGCTTTTTTCGTGCATCCTTGGAAACCTGATAGTAAATTGATGAACCAAATATTCTGAAGTGTGCCATATCTATTTTCTTACCTGAAAAATCTTCCTATGGTGTACTCATCTTGAGAATCCAATGAGGAATATTTTTCTGCACATATACCGTTGTGTTGCATGCTTCTGCCCACAAGTGTAATGGTAGGCCCCAATCACACAACATTTCCAGTGAAACTCCCACAGTGCTTTTTTTCTTCATTCCTGCAACCCCATTCTATTATGGGTTATGGGGTGCTATCAACTCTCGTCGAATGCCTTCTGATGCACATAATTTCTTGAATTCATTCAACACATATTCTCCACCGTTGTCGCTCCTGAGAGCCTTCACCTTCCTGGCTATGTCTTTCTCAACAAGTGCTTTGAACTCGTAAATTTTTTAGAACGCATGGTCTTTCTTTTGTATGAAGAATATCCAACACTTGCATGATAAATCATCTACAAAAATCACATAATACATGTGCTTTTCCATGGAGGCTGTTGAAAACAGTTCACACATATCTGAGTTAACTCTTTCAAGGATCGCTTGCGCTCAACTGTCCTTATCATGAAAGGTGGATTTGGTGTACTTCCCCAATGTACACCATTTTCATGTATCACGCCGCTCAAGTGCACCCTTGGGAAGTCTTGTAGAAATCTGTTGCATGATCTTCAAAGCTTTGTGGTGTAGATGGCCCAATCTTCTATGCCATAACTCACTGATGTCTCTACTTTGTAGCTTCTTTACTTTCGTGCTCAAGGCAACACAATCTTCTACGTCCAATTTTTAGAGGTTCTTTAACCAAAACCCAATCTTCTCCACTTGTCCCATGGCTTTGTGACGAAGGAACGTCTTTCCTTTGCTAAAAATCACATCGTATCCATGGTCTTCCAACATAGCAACTGAAACTAAATTCTTCTTGAAACTCGAAACATACATGACATATTTGAATGTGAGAGAGAACGAGACTCCCTCTGAAAAATAGCAGTACCTATGTTAGTCGTGCTATACCTTCCATCATCTCTCATCTCGATGTGCATCTGGAGGTCCTTATCCTCCAGGTCGCTGAAGAACTCTTTTTTGCCAGTCATATGGAATGAGGCTCCACTATCTAGGTTGCACACACTACCCATCACCGATGACACCATGCATGTGATGAGGGTGAAATTTATCTCAAATTGTGAAGTAAGTGCTTCACCTACTACTCCTCCTGAGGGCTTCTTGTTAGCCCTCTTGTGTGGACACTTCGTGGCATAATGCACAACTCATGAAAATGAAAACATTAAATCTTTGACAAGTCATTCTTCTTTCCTGCTTGACCAAAATCTACTTTGTAATGGTATAACTTCCCTTTCCATTATTTTCCTTTCCATCCAAGGCATAGTTCTCCTCATCATCATGCTTGGATGAGGATCCATCTCTGGTGTTCTTTTGAATCTCTTATTGCACCAATTTGGACCACAAACACTCCCACTCTAATAGCTTCTCCCTACCATTTACCGAATCCTGGTAGCGACACTAGCTCTTGGGAAGGCCTAGAAGTGCCAGGTTCACTAGATCATCTTCAGAAAATGTAACACCATCACTTCCAGGCTCATCTTGACATTGGGTGAACTTGGTCAGGTACTTTGGTATTTGTGTCACCCTTTCCATCTTGATTTTTCTGAGCTTGTCCTTTAGTTCCAACTTCCTGTGGTCATTGTTGTTCTGAAACAAATCTGTTAAGGCCTTCCACATTGAATATGGAGTTTCCTTTCCATGGAGGTTCGAGACAATATGATCTTGAACTCCTTCTAGTAGAATCCTTCTGACCTCCACTATGCATTTCTTCCACTCTGCTACATCTTGTGCATCAGTTGGAGCTGGTTTCGAGATGTCCTTATCAATGAACACCTTAAATCTATTGTACTCCAAGACTGCTTCCATCCGGTCTCTCTAGGAAATGTAATTCGACCTACCCTCAAGGGAATAATTGAGCCTCAAACCATAGAACGCCATCCTGATCCTGTTTCTAGCTCTGGAGAAGAGATCTACAAAACTTGTTCCTCCTACAAGTACATACTCATATTATTCTCTTCTATAAGTGATTTCAGCTCTAATACCGTGTAGAAATTCCTTTTAGATTCAAATTGCTAATTGTAATTTGTTAAAACAATAGACTTTAATCTACTCTACCAATTGTAGAAACCAATAAACGATCACGAAATAACAAAACATACAAGAGAAATAATTCAATCAACATGTTACACAATGATTTCCTAGGGAAATCCACGGCTAAAAATCCCACTATTTGTATATTGCATTAGTCGGAAAATATGACAAGATTACAATGTTTTTCTCAAACCAGAGAAACCTTTGCACTATCTCGATCTATCTTACTTCTTCGTAGACAAGGCTAGGCATACTTAGCCAATTTTATGCCTACCCAGATCCCTATTTCCTTGCGCTATTTCGTTGGGTAATTATCCCCTATTAATTAGGGAAATCCCCATCCAATATGGTGCAATCCATGTAGGGAATTCCTCTGACTGCATGCACCACCTGTACAATTTGGATGATTATACAACTAATAGTACATTGCCCTTGAACTCCAATCTCAACTGGGTAACTCTCAGTTCTGACATGCAAGAGTTATTTATGGTTGATTTATCAGTTATCTGATTGATCATAGAGTGCATAACTCACTACTAGACCTCTCACTTGTTCCTTCAGCAATTGGAACTAGTTAAACTGACTTTAACTCAGATAAACCAAATTAATTAATTACAACTACAAATAAACTCAACCAGGGCTCCTATCTTATAGGAGCCACTCTACATGACTCAAGTTAGACGCTCAACTCGAATTAACTAAATCATCTTGTCCTGATGATGAACCACACTGGCTGGTTCGAAACGTGTCGACAAAAATTTCTCCATTGTGATTTTCACCGAAAGATTTGATACATAAATCAACTAAGTCAAACTAAATTAGTTAACTCGTACAAGTTGTTTGTGTGATGTGGAATTACAATTTTCTTCTAATTTAATTCAAGGGAAAAATAAATTATAATATTTCTTGGCGCCATTTTCAACAACACTTCCGCAGCTCCTCCTAAAGTGAGCTAACGACATAGTAGTTGAGAGAGAGCACAACCTTTAATCAATTGATCAACAAATTATTTAGTACAAAATAAGTTGTTTTTGCTGGAGTGTAGAAACCACACTCGGTCTGCAAGAGGTGTTCGTTGACATTTGTGGTGAGGTTAAAAGTTTCCTGCAAATAGATTTTAGTGGACGAAGAGGTTTCAATGGGGATACAAAAAGTCTAATAAAAATTAAATAAGAAGAATTATTATTTTCTTTAAATAAGCAACATTAATTTATTGCAATAAGGAATTTAATAAACATTAAATAAGAAACATTACTATATCGTTTTAAATAACATAGAAAATATTCATCATTAATAAGATTCAACTTTTTAAAACTTACTTCCATTCGATCAATACGATGGATCACTGACCAAAATTTTCATTTTTTCAATTATAATGTTATGTTCTGAGAAGACGAGGATGTTATGTCACCATTAATGACAAGTGCAACATTTATGGTGCGTTGGCAGTGCATCATTTGGCCATATTCTTAGCACAGAACATTATGATCAAGTAGGGCCTCTTGGTAATCGTAGGGATTCTTCTAGGAGCATTCTGATGCATTTGGATCATTGCACATCAATAAACAATATAATCTCTTCTTCATTGTAGATACTCCTTAAACTCTTATCCAAATTAATAGCATGGCATTATCTATTGTTGGTGTGATTGTTGCACTACTTGGTCGTTTGTTGGGTTTGTTACAATGGTTGTTGTTTTATAGTTGTAGCAAATTCACATGAAATGCAATCTGTAATAGACGATTATTACATTGAATTTATCATTAGTACTTGCAGATCGAGATTGATACACTTGTGTGGAAAGCACGTGAAATCTTTTTAGTTCAGTTCGAAAATGATAGCTTACACATGCCACTTCTCAAATTTGTAGCAACTCTTGCGAGTGAAAATATTTTTGGTTGTATCATTCTGATACCCAATAAGTCATAATGATTGTTTCCGTGTTGTTGTTTTTTTCCTGAGAGTAGCCTAACTAGGCCACAATTTTTTCAGGAAAATAATGGAAATTATGGCAAGATTTTGATTAAAATTCAACAAAGATTTTGGGAAATTTGAATGATAGTGCTAAATTCATTTCTACCATCAAAAAAAAATTTAAACGTTAATATGGCTAGCTTTTATTTTTGAAAAAAAAAATAGTCGGATTCCTCCGAAAAATGACTTTTGGGGAAAATTTGTGGTCTCGGTAGACAACATTTTTTTTAGCTATCAACATGTGATTCGGGAATGACGTTGGTTATTTTATTTCAATTTAATTGTGATTATTATAGAAATTATGGTAATTGTTTCGTATTTGGATACAAATTGCGTGACATTGCTTACTATCACTTCCACTGGTTGTACGTCATCCATTTGTATCGAAGGCATTGGGAAGATTAAAAATATAGACTAGATAACAATGTATCTAGATAATAGTGAGGATGATTAAATTGTGATTTGAGAATAACATCAGTTATTTTATTTCAATTCATTTGTCAATATTTCATTAAAGGCATTGGGATGATTAAAAATCTAGATAACAATGTATCTAGATAACGATAAGGAAAATTAAAAATCTAGATAACACTTTATCTAGGGACGTGTAGTAAATATGTCATTCCATTGCTTTACCTACTAACGTACTGATCCAGGTGGATATTGGTGGCCACCCGCCTATTCCACTTGGGGCCCCACCATTGTTTCTTTCGGTTTTTCAGTTTCCTTAATTGTAGCACATTTTACTATTTATAGTAGTTTTTTGGGTCTTGAACTTCCAGAGCCGTTTTGAGGCCCTAAACGACGTTTTTTGGGAAACATGGGAGCAACATGGAAGTTCGTGCAATTTTTTTGACATCAAAAGTTGTATTCCTCGGATAGATCTTTCTAACGAGGTATTGCACATGTCAAATGAAGATCGTATGCCAAAGTTACATCCCCAGGAATTTTATGTACGAATTTACCCAAACAGGGCCCATAGTTCTAGCGCTTCATCTCCTAGGGTTAGGTTTTTGGATGTTTAGGGTTTTCCATTGTTTCTCAATAATAAATAGGCCCTCAAGCCTCATTTTAACACATTTCATAGGCATGTAGCCACCACATCTCTTCTCATAGATAAGCTACTAGCACCCTAGCTAGTTTATTTCCATTCTGTCTGTAAACAAATTTCAGTTCTTTGATATTGATGAAATGAAGTGTTATTTCCGCTGCATCTTTGCATTTATTGTTATATGTGTATTATGTTATGTTCCTTCATAAATTTGGATCAGTGGTATTAGAGCGGTCTGCTCTTTCTCAATCCTTCTTTGCATGTCCCCAACGAAGTCGGGGTATAAAGAGTTAGGGCTCGATCTAGTTGAGCCTTTGAAAGATCAGCCTTGCAAACCCCGACGACCGCCCATGGGGGACAAAAAGAAAGACAAGGGAGCAGGAGATCATATCAAAATATTTCTTGAGGAGGCCCTTGAAAAACAAAGGAATGCGATGATGGATAATTCTGCCCAGATGCTTCAACGAATGCCCACCCCAACAGCCACTTTGGAGGCACAACTCCTTTTAAGGTACAAGTAAACTTTGACGTTCCCATATTTAAGGGACAAATAGATGTAGACGCTGTAGATAGATGGTTGACTCTATTAGAAGGATATTTCTCGGTTCATGAATTTTCCGACCAAGAGAAGATTTTTTTTGCACTCGTCAAAGTTGCCCCCATGTCAAGGACTGGTGGGAAACCTACTGTGAGGAAAAGGACGAGGGGAAACCCTCTCTGTTCTCGGCCGTACCCACTTGGAATTATTTCTGAGATGCCATCAAGGAACAATATTATCTCGTGGGGAGTTATGAGTACAAGTACATACAATGGACTACGTTGCGCCAACAAAGGGATAAAGATGTGCATGAGTTGACGAATCTGTTCCATACCCTGTGCGAAAAGTTGGGTATCAAAGATTCAGAGAAACATTTGGTGCTGAAGTACCATAATTGTCTGCACAGATACATTCAGGAGGAAATGGATTTCCTCAGCATCTCCTCGCTTGGTACGACACACCAGTATGTTACCAAGATTGAGCATAAATTCAAACAGAAGAAGCGAGACTTTGGATCTGCGAATCAAAAGTAAGGGAAAGGTGCCCCCAAACCATAGAACAAAGGACAAAGCCAAGGCATGGTGGCCCAAGACAACCTACCAAAGCTGCAAGCAAAGAACAACACCGCGAAGCCGAAGTAGGACACGGGAAAGTGGTGTAAGTTCCATAAGAGCTCCACTCACAACACAAGTGAGTGTCAAGACAAGCAGTCACTGGTGGTCGAGATGAAGGCTTCTGAATCAGATACATGCTTTGACTCTTAATCAAAACCCAACAAGGGCAATGAAAAATGGAAGCAGATTATCGATGCGGAGCCCAAAGCCACCATTGCCACCACGAAGATCCAAAAGGAGGAACTGAAATATCCAGAGGAGTGTTGAAGATGGCAACAAGAAACAGTGAAGGAGGCATCCTGAAACATCTTTCCTGATCCTAGTTGGAAAGTGATCACCTAAACTAGGTGGGGGACCACACAGGTGATTTTTGTCGCAAAGTCTATTTTTAGACTATGTCTATTTTTAGACATATGGATCATGATCTATAAGTTGTGAGATGTTATTTATGGATGGTTGGTCATGTTGGTAAAAATAGATGGACCTCTATTTTTAGACATATGGGTGGTTTCTATTTTTAGACTGCCAGGCTAAAAATAGATATGTCGAATATTATTAGCTCTTAATAATATTTGGACTCTAAACATTATCTTATTCTCTTTGAGCACTTCAGTTTGATGCCTGGATGTGGCACATGCAGCTGACAGAAGGAAATACGCTTTTCCTAGGGTTTAAGTGAAGCTATTGCATGAAGAATTCAGTTAGAACTCATGTGACAGAGTTTGGTGGAGTTGATTGAGGAAGTTAGTGGAGTTGTATTCAGTTTAACTAATCTAAACATATTTGAGCTTTTTGTATCCAAGTTAACTAATAGATACAATTAGTGAGAGTGGTGTGAATTAATTATTAATTAATTCACTAATTATAAACTCATAAATCAACTAAAGAATACATCAGTTAACTTCAGTGCATGGACAGTTTCAGTGGAGACCAGTGCAGAAATAGGTGAAAGAGCAGGTTAACTATCGGTTGTGACTATACTAGTGCTATTTGCAACACATAGATAGGTGGAGTAATCAATGAGGATTGCGCAGTTCAATCCAGGTGGTTTATCTATATAAAGAGACCATCCCATAGCATTGAAACACGCAATTGAAGTTGGCTATCAAGTGGCTAAAGGTTGGAGCATGAGTTTTGCTAGATCTAGCTTGATAGTGTGTAGCAAGGGAGGTAGTGCATGAGAGCTTGCAAATAGCTTTGTACTATGATTGTTACATGATCTCCATGACATATATAATATACAGATAGTTGGGGGTTTTCAGCTTTAAGCTTTCCCATGAAATACTGTGTTCATATGTGTGAATTTTTATGGCTTTAATGTGTGCATGCAATTGATTTTATTTCCGCATGTGATGATCAATGGTAGAAGATATTCTGTATTATGCATGAAGCTAAAATAGTGTGTGATCAGGAGAATCTCGGTGCATAACACATCAGTTATTCAAATTTCTACAAGGAGGAGGAGCGTCTCTTCCACTCCCAGATGTGGGTAAAGGGTTCCCCGCTACAGTTCATTCTCGACAGTGGGAGCCAAAATAACCTCATTTCAGCAGAGGTTGTGGAGTAGTTAGGCTTTCCGAACACAACACACCCACAACCATACACCATCAGGTGGTTTCACCAAGGACGAGATCTCCACGTCATCCAGTAGTTCTGCCTTCCCTACAACATCAGGCCCTTCATGGATGAGGTATTATGTGACATTGCTCCTCTTGATGTTTGTGATGTATTATTAGTCCAACCATACTTGTGGAAGCGACATGCTGTGTATGAGTCTCGGTCTTGCGTTGTTATTGTTACTTTGGGCAATAATTTGTACAGGATACCATAGGTACCACTGCCTGTCGCTATCTCTTTGGTTACTACAAAAAAATGGGTAAACTCATTTCCAAAACTGGGAAATTTGTTTTCTTGATGATCTACCCTTAGGGAAAGAAGAAGAATGTGACCACGACCTCCAAACAGGGCTCTTGTGCACGACAATAAAAAATGGACAAGGTCGTGGAGGCGTACAGTGACTTCTTCACCTCACCCGCAGGGGTGCCTATACACTATCAGGTCAAGCACCCCATTGATCTAACCCAAGGTGCGTCATTGCCCAATGGATTGATCTATCGACGCTCAATTCTGGAGAACGATGAAATCAAGACGTAGATTCAGGAGCTGCTGTAGAAAGGTCACATCCAGTCGAGTTCATTGCCCTGTGGGAGCCAGATCACGTTGGTTCAGAAGAAGGATGAGATTTGGAGACTCTGTATTGTCTATCAGGCATTGAGCAAGATCATTGTCCGGAATAGGTACCCTTTCCCACAGATTGACGAACTTCTCGACCAAATCAAAGGGGAAAAATATTTCAGCAAGATCTACTTGAAGTCCGGGTATCACCAGGTGCTAATCGAACCCTCCGATGTGTGTAAGATTGCCTTCAAAGCCAAGGAGGGCCTTTTCGAATGGCTGGTCATGATTTTTGGGTTGATAAATGCTCCCGCAACCTTCATGAGGCCGATGAAAAACATCTTGCAGCCATTGACCAACTCATTTGTAGTAGTGTACTTGGATGCCATCCTGATCTTCAGCCAGACTTGGGAAGAACACCTCCGCCACATCCGACAGGTCCTCCAAACACTGTGCAACACAAGTTGTGTGTCAATTTTGAGAAGTCCACTTTTGGCATGACCAAGGTTTAGTATCTGGGATACATTATTGATGAGCGGGGGGTGCATGTGGATCCAACCAAGATCCAAGACATTCGGGATTGGCCAACCCCAACTACTCTAACAAATCTTGATAGGTTTTTGGGTCTTGCTAATTTCTACCACAGGTTCGTGTTGGGATTCTCTCATATCACTTGGCCCTTGAGTCAAGTCACTAAGGGAGGAGCGAAAGAAAAATTATTTTTGTCATAATCTCAACAAAATCCGTTCGTAGAATTGAAACATCGCCTCTACTTTTCCCCAGTGCTCACATTACCAGACTTGCAACAACCATTTGAGATCAAGACAAATTCCTCTGACTATGTTATTGGGGTAATTATTACTCAACAGGGGCATTCGGTGGCATATCATAGTGAGACAATGTGTGACACAGTCTGCAAGTATCCCACTTATGACAAAGAAATGTAATCCATTATGCAGGCTTGCCAACAATGGAAGCATTACGTTTTGGGGAAGGAAACAATCATCCAGACAGACCACTGACCCCTGCGATTCATACAGACACAAGGGAAGTTGGAGAACTGTCGCCATCAGAAGTGGTCCACATATATGCAATAGTTTCATTTGAACATCAAGTACAAGAAGGGAAGCACCAATAATGTTGTAGACTGCCTCAGCTGACCACCGATCATGGTGCTAACCACCGTTCTCAACTCTTGTGGGCATGAGACTTCTAATTGGCTGCTTCTTTACAAGAGCAATCCATAATTTGGCCACACATACAAAACACTCTTGGAGGGTACGCAAGTTCCAAATTTTCACCTCTAGGATGCACTACTATGTCACCTGGTACACCTTTGTGTTCCTTCAAGAGAACATGCCAAGATGATTTGGGAAACACACTACAGTCGAGTCACTGGGAATTTTGGGGTTGAGAAAATAGTGGTAGTACTGTAGAAGTATTTCTATTGGTCAAACCTTTGATAGAATTTCAGGAAGTACATCAGATCCTGCGTTGCTTACGCCATTGCCAAACTGAGCATCAAGAAACAAGGTCTTTATACTCTGCTACCTACCCTAGTCGACCTTAGGAATCCATTTCCATGGATTAAATGTCGGGCCTTCCTTCTACTAAGCATGGAAACGACTGTGTTTTTGTGGAAATCGACAGATTATCGAAGATGGCCATTATGGCGGCCTGCAAGAAGAATATCACAGTAGAAGCCATTGCTAAACTCTTCTTTGAACGAGTGTGGGTGCACTTTGGGATCCCACATTATATCATCTTAGATCAGGACAACAGGTTCCTCAACATATTTTGGTCCAGCCTTTGGTTAATGCTGGACACCAAGCTCACCAAGTCCTCAAATTTCCATCCCCAAACTGATGGACTGATAGAGGTCCTCAACAG
Source organism: Pinus albicaulis (assembly GCA_034641835.2). Taxonomy (NCBI): domain Eukaryota; kingdom Viridiplantae; phylum Streptophyta; class Pinopsida; order Pinales; family Pinaceae; genus Pinus; species Pinus albicaulis. Next base: position 1,293,035,311 of record CM076581.1, on the reverse strand, counting down.
GATGATCATACACATTATGTGCATGTACAATTCAAAGCATCCACACACATGGGATGATAGCCTTCCCTATGTACAACACAGTTATAACTAGGCTCTCCACAACTCAGGTGACCACAACCCATTTCAGGTGGGCTTAGGATTCCAGCTAATATGTCCCATTGACATAGCCATGCCATTTGCGGCTACTCAGGTCAATTTGGCTCATGTCCAGTCTGAAGCTGACAAAGTGAACAACTTCATTGAGCGCATTCAACACATCCACCAATATATTGATGACATATTGGACATATTCAATGCTAAGTACAAGCAACGACATGATCAACATCGGGTGCCACACAACTTCCAGGTGGGTGACAAAGTGTGGCTACATTTGCAGAAGGAGTGCCTCACTAGACCCCACCGCAAGCTTCACCCGATACGATATGGGTCGTACACTATCACCAAGGCTATAGAGGCTAATGACTTTGAGCTCAATATTCCACTATTCCTTACTTTGCACCCAATGTTCAATGTGGACTTCCTTCGGCCCTACTTCCCACCTCTACTAGACACCTTCGACATTGGAGAACAACGCACACCAACAGAGCTAAACCTAAACTGCATGGAACATGCCACCGCGGATCACATCATGGACATGCAAATCAAGAACACTCACAAGAAGAAGATCCAACTGCATCGGGTTGTCAAAGCTGGCCAACTCCTGCACAAAGGCAAGTGGTTCACCAGGGACCAAGTTCAAGAGACGTTTCCTCATCTCATGGAGGAACTCAACGCAATGGGACCATTGCTTCCTAAGGGAGGAGGAATGATCTAGGTGGATATTGGTGGCCACCCGCCTATTCCACTTGGGGCCCCACCATTGTTTCTTTTAATATTTTAGTTTCCTTAATTGTAGCACAGTTTACTATTTTTAGTAGTTTTTGGGTCCTGAACTTCCGGAGTTGTTTTGAGGCCCTAAATGACATTTTTTTGGGAAAACCGGGAGCAACATGGAAGTTTGTTTAATGTTTCTCACATCAAAAGTTGTAGTCCTCGGATAGCTCTTTCTAACGAGGTATTGTGTGCATCAAACAAAGATCGAATGCCAAAGTTACGTCCCCGAGAAGTTGATGTACCAATTTACCCAAATGGGGCCATAGTTTTGGCGCTTCATATCATAGGGTTAGGTTTTTGGATGTTCATTGTTTTCCATTGTTTCTCAATAATAAATAGGCCCTTGAGCCTCATTGTAACATAGTTCAGAGGCATGTAGCCACCACATCTCTTCTCAGAGATAAGCTACCAGCGCCCTAACTAGTTTATTTTCATTCCGTCTCTAAACAAATATAAGTTCTTTGATATTAATGAAATGAAGTGTTATTTCCGCTGCATGTTTGTATTTATGGTTATATGTGTATTTTGTTGCGTTCGTGCATAAATTGGGATCATGTATCGGTTTGTCATTCTGCATTCTCGACATTGTTTATCTTTTTTGCTTATGCTAGACTGTGCAAATGAAAAAATAAATGTATTGCATTATATTACTTATTGTCACTTCTGCAACATTGTTTATAGGTGTCGTCATGAAAAAAAGTATTTTTTGTAAATTTTGTGATTGAAAAACTTGTTTATGAATACAAGTGTGCATGAATTATGTAGAAAATTTGTGATTGTGTGAAATGTGGAGACAGAGCTCAGAGGTCCGCATGATGAAAACTTGAAAGCTTCCTCCACACTTGAAATTTTCGTACATATGCCTATTTACACAAGGATAACCATAAACAAAGCTTTCACTATGTGAGGATCACAACCTGCAACAAATTGATTAACGAATTCTTTAGTGCAAAAGAGTTTATTCTATTGGAGTGTGAACACCACACTCATTCTGCAAGAGGTGTTCGTTGACATTTGTGCTTACCCATAAAGTTTATTGTGAATAGATTTCAGTGTGCGGAGAGGCTTCGTTGGGGTTACAAAAAACATAATAAAAATTAAATAACATGTAAAATATTCATCATTAATAAGGTTCAATTTCGTAAAACTTACATCCATTACTACATGTTGATGGATCATTGATCAAATTGTTCAGTTTGTTGATAATAATGTTATGTGCTGAGAATATGGGCATATGATATCACCATTAATAACAAGCAAAGCATCATTTTCCCATATTTCCAGCAAATAACATTATGATCGAGTGGGGCCTCCTAGTAATTGTAAGACTTCTCTTCAGAGTGTCTTAGTGCGATTAGATCATAGCACATCGGTAAACAATATAAGATCCTCTTCATTGTAGCCATTCTTTTAACTTTTCTCTGAATAAATAGCATGGATTTATCTATTCTTGCTGCGATTGTTGCGCTACTTTCCTTGTTGCAATTATGTATTGTTATATTATGGTGATTTTATGTATGGAAACAGAAACTCAAACAATATTGTAACAACCCCTGGTTGATTTTATATGTAATTAAAAATAAGACCAAGGTCATGGGACACGTATTCCAAGCTGAATGTTGGGAAAAACATAGTGATGGGAATCATTTGTGATTAATTAATGGCTACCTAAATTGGCAAAGACATTGGTAAAGGCAAAGTGGCAATAATTAGCATATAATTATGAGAAATAGAGGAAAATATGAGAAAAGGAAGGTGAAGAGACACAAATTTTCACACAAGGGAAATTAGAGGAAAAATGTAGGAAAATGAAGAAAATAGAGGCCTCGATGATGGAAAGGATTCTAAGGATCAGTTCACAATTTTTGTTGGTTTAGCCTTTTGACAATTTTGAGTTGAGCTCTCATTCATTTTCTCATTCTCTCACACTCTTGCACACTTAGAGCCTACTTAGAGCATGCTTGTAGCACTCTATTATTCACTTGGATTTGGAGAAAGAAGGAAAAGGAAAGTAGGGAGTGGAAGGAAAATAGTTGTCATTAGCTACAACTAGATTACTTTGTGGGTAAAGGGTTGCATGTGTGATTTCCTTGTTGATTTCTGGATGCATGGTATTTGGATGTGATTTTCTAGTTATGTGTTGTCATTGGTATGGAGATTTCCGTGGATTGATAGTGGTTTTAGCCTTGCCTTTATATTTCCTGGATAGCCATGGTGTTGTGGGTTTTTCCACTTGTTTTTTAATGATTCGTGCTCAGATTCCAGATGGTTGTGGGTTGAAACAAATTCTCTGGAAGAATTGGAACAAATTGGGTTGAGTTACTAGTTCCTGGATTTGTTAGTTGGAACAATCACTCTGGATCCCTTGGTGGGTTGAGTTACTAGTCCCTAGATCCACAGTTGGAAAAAACTCTCTGGAGCCCTGGAAATATGTGGGTTGAGTTACTAGTTCCTAGAGCCCTGGAAAACATGGGTAGAGATCGATCTTGTTGACGTTAGTGTTTTCCAGACCATGGAGGCGGAATCACTGTGCATGAGGGTTGAGGTGTTTTGACCTCTGGAAGCCATGTTTTTGTTTTATTTTGGTTTATTCCATGAGATCCCACATTCATGCTTGGAATATGGTGAGGGGGTGATTGTCTAAGATAGATGTTTGGTTTATCCCGATCTATGTTCGAGTGGTACATGTAATTCCCTGACTTGGTTAGTATTTTCACATGTTAATATGATATATTTTCCTATTGTGATCTATAAGCACTTGTACTGATTATGTTGTTGATATTATGGCTAAGTTTCCATGGTTTTTATGCTAGTTATTTGTTGGTTATATGATGTAATCTATCTATGGCTCATGACATGTTTTGATAAGTTATTGATTGGTTGATGAATGGATGGGCTAATAGGTGCTATTGCAACTATCTAGAGAGAGCTTAGAGCATTCTTAGTGATTCTCAAGTGAAGAATATCAATCTATGATCAGATATGCATTCATGACTAGTAGCTTACATGTTTAACATGTGTTTGAAGAAATGTATAGTGTTTGATGCAGTTTAGGTCAAGTTTCTGATTCAAGTTTGAATGTTTAGCTTTTCTATCATGATAAATATGATTTTGGAAAGTTACAGGAAGTTTTTGGTAGTTGTATGGAGGCTAGCATGGAAAAGTGGCTAAGATCTCAGGACTGTAAGCATTGAACTAAGGAATTTAGGCCATAATCGCATGGAAGGAGGCTTGTGCGTGTGGTTAGAGGCCTATAACTACACACTTTCCTTGTTATGCATATGGTTTGGGTGTTAGGTCTGAGAAAAAAGGTTCTGACTCAGGAATTGACCACTTGAGGTGTTTCTTCAACTCATGGATGGTCTGTATTCCCTGTAGGATGTCACTATGTGTTCAGTTTGTAGGCCCCACTTCCTTAACTAGAAGTTGGAGGTTGGGTCAGACCATAGTGACTCTTGTCTCATGTTAACCCTTGTGATCTTATGAAACTGGTAAATGTGGGAGGGGTGTTTACAAATACTCTAAGCTCTTAAAGACAATTTGCAAAGAGAAAATGCTACATGATTCATAGACAGTGCCTTTTTTGTTGTTGTCAGCATGTGGTTTGGGAATAACATAATATAGTCCTGATGATGAACCACACTGGTTGGTTCGAAACGCGTCGACCACGTTCTTTTACATGTGATTTTTACCGAAAGAATTTCTACTAATTTATATTATGGATCACAAAAGCTTAGATTCCAAAAATAACATCATTTGTTTTCTTTCAATTCAATTATTATTATTATATCAATTATGGTAATTATTTTGAATTCGGATACAGATAGTGTTAGATTTCTTACTTTCACTTCCACTAGCTGTGCGACGTCAATATTGCATCGAAAGCATTGTAGTGATTAAAAAGCTAAGCTAGATAACAATGTATCTAGATAACGACAAGGACAATTAAACTGTGATTCATGATAATGTTGGCAACATTGGTTATTTACATGTGTATGCCATGTTAACATCACTCACATCATTCTTTGCAAGTTAAATTGGTTGTATGTCGTCAATATTGCATCGAAGGCATTAAAACGATAAAAAATCTAGTTAATAATGTATCTAGATAATGATCTATCTAGGGATGTGCTGTAAATCTGTCATTTTGTTTCTTTTCCTACTAATGTATTTATTTGTCATTCTGCATTCTTGAGACTCTGGTTATCTTTTTTTCTTATGTTAGACTGTGCAAATGAAAAAAAAAATGTATTGAGTCAGATTGCTTATTGTCACTTTTGAACCTCTGTTCTCCTTAACATACTCTATCTTTGACCCATTCTTCATTTTGAATAATGAAAAGCTTTTTCTTATCTCTTTATTAGCTCAGAGCGTAATATTTCATCAATTAATTAGGTTTGTTGATTTTTTCTTCTGTATAACTATACCTGCAAAAGTTATAAATGAGAAAGAGTTTAAAAATTAACCAAAGAAACTCTTTTCCTACCACGTAAAGAAGTTGCATATTTGTACAACTATTACCAAATGTTTATGCGAAGAACTTTCATTTTGTGAAGATAAAAAATCGTGGTCATTTAAGCATTAACTATTTTCCATATTTATGATATATTGCAAAATACATCTTCAATTTTCAATTGGGCCTAAATGACATCTCCAATCCGTAATAGCTTTCGTTGCTTTATATTTATCACTAGGTGATTTTCGCACGATATTTATAGATGCCATTCAGACACAATTGAAAGCTGAAAATGTGTTCATCTATGCTTCAATGTCCTACGAAGATCTTCTATTTTGTGTAGATTCAGAGCTCTATGCAGTTGTATTTCAAATAGACGTTGTAAGGCTGATTTACCGCTAAATAGAGCAACCATGGCTCAATGAGATTAAAAAACAAGCAATTCAAAAGGGGGAAAACTCATTCTTGTTGTATCACGACACATCCTTAGATAGATCATTATCTAGACACACTGTTATCTATATTTTTAGTCACCCCAAGGCCTTCGATGCAATATTGATGACGTACAACCAAGGGAAGTGAAAGTAAGTAATTTGACACAATTTGTATCCAAATACAAATGAATTATCATAATTGCTATAATAATCACAATTGAATTGAAAGAAAACAATTGACGTTATTCCTGAATCATAGTTTAATCGTCCTCATCATTATCTAGATACATTCTTATCTAGCCTAGATTTTTAATCATTTCAACCCCTTCGATGCAATATTGACGACGCACAAACAACTGAAATAACAGTAAGCGATATGACGCAATTTGTATCCAAATAAAAAAAGAATTACCATTATTGGTATAATAATCACAATTGAATTGAAAGAAAACAACAAGTGTTATTTCTGAATCACATGCTGACAACAAAATAATAATAATAATAATAATAAAAGGCATTGTATATAGATTGTATAGCGTTTTCTCTTGTCCAAAATTACAACAAGAAAAGTAGCGCAACAATTTCACCAGGTATAGACTGTTGGACATTGGGTTCAACGCTCCCCCTGTGTTTCACAACATGGACTAACCACCTCTCATGGATCCTAACTCTGGCGATTGTAGCAGAGACTAACGCCTGCAGGTTTTGGTCTAACAACAATCATGATTCCAGCTAGTGGTATCAGAGCGACAGGTCTCGAGTTCGAAACTCACCTAGCTCACGTTGGGGGGGAGATTGTTGGACATTGGGTTCAACGCTCCCCATGTGTTTCGTGACAAGGAGTAACTGCCTCTCGTGGATCCTAACTCTGGTGATTGTAGCGGAGACTAACGCCTGTGGATTTTGTTCTAACGACAATCATGATTCCAACATAGATAAATCCATGATATTAATTCAGAAAAATGTTAAAGGAATAGCTACAACGAAGATGCGCTTACTTTTTTTTATTGATGTGCTATGATCCACTCGCACCAGGATGCTCCGAAGAGAAGCCCTATGATTACCAAGAGGACCTACTCGATCATAATGTTCTATGTTGGAAATATGGGCAAATGATGCACTTGTTATCAATGGTCATATCATATGCCCATATTCTCAACGCATAACATTATAATTAACAAAATGAACAATTTGATGAATTATCCATCAACACATAATGGAAGTAAGTTTTACGAAATTGAACCTTATTAATGATGAGACTATTGCTATCTCCCTTAGGATGTGGTTTGGAATACCTATGGATTGTTCAAGGATACTGATCTAGTAAAGGAGAGAGACTTGTACTTTTGATCTCTCCCTTAGGTTATTGTTGGACATAACAACCCTCGATAGAAGATTTTGAGAAAGACCTCGTAAATCGAGGAGCGGAGCATGTAACACGAAGCTAAGTTATAGTATTAGGGGCTTTGGGGTGGGTCAAAGCCCCTTATTTTGTAAAATTATGGGAATATCTTGTATACGTTGAGCTCTGCCCATGGTTTTCAAATCATGGTATTGTAAATGTAAAGACTGTATAAGGAGTCTATGATGGTCTTGAGAGATAGTAAGAAATAGATGATACTTGATATGTGATGCACTTGGATTTAAGATTGTCTTCAGTCTGTATTATGTGGGTTGGGTTAGAGGAAAGGCTCCTGCAGCTGAGTACGCATATACCTTAGAAAGTCTGCAACTGAGTGCGCAGGGTGGAATAGATTGTATTGGGGAAATCTGAGCATTAATGAAATTTTTTTGAGATAGATCCATGTTTTGAGTTTATGTATTGACTTTACTTGCATCTTATGTTATATCTGTTGTTTTATTTATAATTGTATCATGAATTCTTGTTGAAGGTTATTTATACTGTTTTAGGCTTGTTAAAGTAAGATCGTGCAGTCTGCAAGTTAGTTCAACAAAAGTGTTGAACTACGAGTGTATAATTAGTAGATATGTTATGTGAAGCATTTTGAAGCACTGAAAGGAAGATAAGCCCTAAAGCCACACTCCATTGTCCCTTTGGATGCAGAGACTTGGTTCTAGCATCCCCCTATATTGCCTTTGGTGAGACTTCGATCTGCACAATAGATCATTGCCGAAAGGGCTGGTAATAGTGGGTTTTGTTGGTTTGCACAACCATATATGAATCTAGGTCTAGCCCCCATCAACCAAACAAATGGTTTTGTTGCTTGGACTCGAACCAAGTCTCTCGGGTGTAATATTCCGAATAGAAATAAACAGTAATACAAAGAAACATAAACAAGCATCTATGGCAAATAGAGAGACATCATAAAAATATGAAAATATGGAGAAGCACGCCATTTTATTATATAACTGGAAGCCTTAACAATGAGTACAAAGGTGATAAGTATGATGGCACCTTGGCTTGCACAAGGCAAGCTGGAAATACTCTAAGAAATTCTCAATGAATGGTTGCTCTTTCAAGGACTGTGTAATCTCCAATTATTGTTGTTGCTGCTGTCGGACTGCTGCTACTGCTGAAATGGAATGGCTCTTTAGGGCCGTTCCCCTGCTCAGAAAAATGTGAAACTCTAGAAAAGAGCTTTCCTACAATAACCTAGAAATGCCCAGAAAGGAATCCTAGAATGGTTGAACCTGGAATTTGACCTCCCTTGGGAAATAACGCTATCCTAGTGAAATACATTGGCCCTGAATGATCCTCTGCAAATGATGGCCTCATCCTATGTCAAAATGATGAATAGTGAAGGGCTGGTCCCTCCACACTAACCATGGGCTGAAATCCATGATATCTCCTCACTTCCAGAACTGCCTCTACCACAAACTGTGTGATCCCTCCAAGAGACTGTGCTGTCCAAGAAAATGCATAATCCTGGCTGAGGATGCTATGGCTCCCTCCTGAAAAATGATGGAAATAACTCCTCACCCGAGCAGGCACTCGAAGTCCCCCGGGGCTGAGGTTGGGATCTCCGCTCGGAGACACTCGGTGTGCTGAACAACACTTGGAGACTTCGCTCAACAGTAAAAGCATGCTCAATGTCAAAAGACAGAAATCAGAGATGCATAATAGAATGAGAGAATGAGGAGCCTCTTCCCCTTTTTATTCTTTGAGAGCCTTGCTCTCATCCGAGCCCCACCAAACTATGTTGTCCCTCTTGGCCCACACTGTCCCTCTCTCACTGCGTTGTCATAGGCCCACACTGCCCACGCTGCCTCTTCCCTCATGCTGTCACTTTACCCTCCTGGGCCCCATGCTGTCAAAGCAAATGCGTAATCAAGCATGATACATGGAAGATGTTGTGGATCCAGCTACCTGTAGGCAGCTCTAGCTAATATGCAACCTCCCCAATCCCGTGGATCACTCTGTAAGGTCCATAAAAGCGGGGCTTGAGCTTCTCGTCCCCCTTCTGCTTCAGCGTGGACTGTTGGTATGGTTGAAGTCGTAGGTAGACCAAGTCCCCTACCTCAAATTGCCTCTCAACCAGTCCCCTGTCGGGATACAACTTCTGCTGGTTCTGCACTATAGCTAAGTTATCCTTAAGAGCCCAGAGTATATCCTGACTCTCTTGGATCTAGTCCTTGGCCCTGGGGGCCTTGATAGCACCAAAAATCACGTCATAAAAAGTCAAAGCATGGTATCCATACAAAGCACAGAACAGAGACATATCGATGGACATGTGAAAAGTCGTGTTGTAGTAGTACTCTCCCAAATGCAACCAGCGTAACCATGCCTTATGCTTCCCGGTGAGATAGTTTCACAAGTAGCCTTCCAACCACTTGTTCACTATCTCTGTCTGTCCATTTGTCTAAGGGTGATAACTGGTACTCGGAGTCAAATTTGTACCCACCAAACGAAAGAGCTCCTGCCAAAATCCGCCCATGAAACGGCTGTCTCGGTCACTAACAATGGTCTTCGGAAGACCATGCAACCTGAAGATATCCTTGAAGAACAACTCCGCTACCTGTGCTGTTGTATACCGTGTTTATATAGCGAATAAGAGTGCATAATTTTTCAGTCGATCAACGACCACAAAGATGCAATCCTTGCACTGTACCGTGGGCAACCCCGTGATGAAGTCCATCGAAATGCTCTCCCATTTCCCCTCCGGAATGGGAAGTGGTTGTAGTAATCCTGCTAGATGGCTCATCTCTCCTTTGTTCCACTGACACACCTTGCACTCCCTGACATGCCGGAGTACGTCCTCCTTGAGGCCTCTCCAAGAGAACCTTTCCCTGATGGCCCTATAGGTCTTGGTGAACCCCTGGTGGCCTGATAATGGTGAGTCATGTGAGGCACACAATACCTTATCCTCGAGCTGATAACTCCTAGTCAAGAAGATCATGTCTTTGAAGTATATCACCGCATCCATCACCCTATACCTATCATATGTGATCTGACCAACCAATATCTCACAGGAAAAATGGTCCTTAGAGTACTCCACCAGTAAATGAGTCCTCTAGTCTGTGTCTAGGCTCATGAAGTGAACAAAGTTCCTTCTTAAGTTAAATACTCCAGAACACTTGGAATACAAAGATATCCATGAGGATACAAGTATTATATTATAAAAGATATGAATAATGAGATATGAGATAGATGATTGAATGTTACAAATGAGACCTGCTTATATACCTACACAGGTGCCTCTTCACGAAAAGTCATGTCTTATCAGACATGGCCTTCCAACCTAATTACTAATTTAACTAATTAATCATTATTTACATTAATTTATTCATTACATTGCGTTCCTTCTCAAAAAGCTTTGTCCTCAAATCTTGTTGATGAAAAGACCTCGATTCTTGTCTCTGCTACGCATGACACAAGTTGATATGATCTTCTAAGTGACAAACAAAACTACCGCATGGAGAATGGATCGGACCATCCTAAATCAATATTATGTGGAATCTTACAGAAACTGGAAACTTGTGACGACTTGTGATCACATGAGCGGATTGCACCAACATTAGTATTCTTCAAAATATCAACTCTTTGATTCTATTCTGAATACATAGTTTGGTCGAGCTGTCTGCTCCCATGATTTGGATGTCGATAGGGAACCTTTTTGGTTTGCCTTATTTGATTTTTTTCCAGCGGCGATGTTATTGAGCTGGTTACAAAGCCTTCACTTAGAATGTTCCTTGTTGGAACTACAACATCTAAGTTTTCATCTTCTGCAACTTGCTTGTCTTCTTCTTGAGTTGTGACATTTATTGGATCAATTTTCATTTTTTCTTCAACTTGAACTTCTACATTTGAAGGTTTCGATGATTCATTTTCGACAAGTTGTAGCACCTTGTTTTCTAATGAATTCTTGTCTTTCTTTAGCTTCTTAATTTGCGTTAGTAATTTATCGTTGTGGTCCTTGAGGCGGACAACTTCTTCATTCTTGTTAGTTGTGATTTCGTCAACTTCTCTTTGCAAATGTTGTATTGCTTTTTTACTTTCTGGAAGAACTACTCTTGTGATATCTAATATGTCTTCCGGTGTTAGTGAATTCGGCTTCACTGTGACATCTTGTAACGTTATGTTTTTATTTTTGTAAGAAAATGTAAAAAACTTCTTTTTCGTATTAAGGATGAATGACCCTAGTGATTCCATCCAGAGCGAACCCAAAACTATATCACTATTATTGGAAAATAAGGTTTTAACAATGAATTGCGAGACAAGGGAATACTCCCCAATACTTAGGTGTAAATTCTCTATGTTGTATTGTTTTTCATTTGCGTTAAATGAATTTGCTTCAATTATATTTGATTCAGGGATCACTAATTGGTTAGCACATTCGGTACTAACATAATTATTCTTTCGAGTAAAATTGATAGATATGAGAACCTTTTTTCCCGCAAGTGACCCTTTGATTTCAATTAGCGCATCGACACACATACTATAATTTTTAGGAAATCTTCCCTCTTTTAGTTCTGTTTTGGATGCCATTTTGTCAAATAACTTCGGGGTTTTTAAGGGTGACCCTTCCTAATATTTATAATAAAATATTATTATTTCCCTTTAATAAACCCTCAAGCTTAATCATTCTTTCCAATATCCTTTACTATTATTCCTTCAATCTTTGGTAATGAATCCGTCACTAATATTCTCTTTTAAAAGAGGCTCAAATTATTTATATATGTATATATTCCCTTTTTAAATAAAATCTTTAGAATATAATGATTTATCTCCTTTTCCACTTTACCAATACGTAAACATTTAATAACCTCTTTTTCCTTTTATATACCTTCGAGTTTTAATAATGATTCCTTAATATGTTAAGAAATCCTTAATAATATTTTCCTTCTGATTTTTTTTAAAATTACTTGATTTCTTTTTATGAAATCTTCTATAATTACTAAGAAGATGTTTGACTTTCATATATATATATATATATATATATATATTAAAAATTGATTTTTTTTAACTCTTTTTTGTTGTTGAAAGGTTACAAACCTAGTGAAACGTGGCTATTCACATATATTCAGCTATAAAATATATGTCCACTTGTGTGTATTTGACTCGGTTAATGTTCTCCACGTAAAAGTAAACTTACCATTCACACAAATATTTTCTATTCCTTTTGTTCTTATTTTACCTTGCAAATACCATGGGCAATTACCATGGGCTTCTAAAACCACGAGCTTGTAAACCACTTAAAGAATAATCAAAATAACCCTATCTACTCTTCCTTCTTTCTTTTTCCTTTTTATTTTTAAATTGTCTTGGTATGTACGTATATGTACTACTTTATATATATATCTTTTTTTTTTTTTTACTTATATATATATATATATATATTTGACTATATATATATTGCTTTTGCTTATTTTTTTTCAAATTTTTAATTTTGGCCAAAGGCTTACTGGTGAAAATGGAAAAACTCCAAGACTGGTAGCGAAACGCTTTGACGACAACAATGTTGACAAATTTTTGATGGCCAAAGGCCTGGACGAGGAGCATAGCTCTGTGTAGCGATGAGCAGCCAGAAGATCGAACTGCTCTGATACCAAATGAAGCAAACAAAGTTCCTTCTTAAGTTAAATACTCCAGAACACTTGGAATACAAAGATATCCACGAGGATACAAGTATTATATTATAAAAGATATGAAGAATGAGATATGAGATAGATGATTGAATGTTACAAATGAGACCTACTTATATACCTACGCAGGTGCCTCTTGATGAAAGGTCATGTCTTATCAGACATGGCCTTCCAACCTAATTACTAATTTAACTAATTAATCATTATTTACATTAATTTATTCATTATAGCTCAATAGAGACAACGCTGACAGTCTGTGTGATAAAGCATCGACCACCACGTTGTTATTCCCTTTGACATACTCAATGTCAAATTCATACGCCTGGATCTTGCTGACCCACTTCTGTTGCCTCTCCTACAACTTCTTCTGCTCTAAGAAGAACCATAGGCTGTTGTGGTCAGTCCTCACCCTGAACCTGTTCCCCACCAAGTACTGTCGAAACTTGTCCAATGCATGCATGATAGCCAACATTTCCTTGTCATATATGGGATACAACCTCTCATGCAGAAATAGCTTCTTGCTCTAGAAATATATGGGGTGACCCCCCTGCATCAAGACTGTGCCCACCCCCTCTCCTGAGGCATCACACTCCAAGACAAAGGGCTGCGTGAAATCTGGAAAAACCAAAACTGAACAACTGCTCATCACCTTCTTGAGCCTCTCAAAGGCCCTCTGCATTGTGTCCGTCCAACTTAATACCCCCTTTTTGGTAAGATCCATGAGGGGTGCAACAAGTTGGGTAAAACCCTTGACAAACTTCTGGTAGTAGGTTCAGATGCCTACAAACCCTCGGAGCTCAATCACATTCTATAGTTTCAACCAATCCCAAATGGCCCAGATATTCTCCTCGTGGACTCTCACTCTGTCCACACCAATGATGTGCCCCAAATAAAGCATCTCTGTCAGCCCAAAATCGCATTTGAAGAGCATAGCTTAAAATTTTTTCTTCTCCAAAATACACAATACAACCTCAATGTGCTGCAAGTGCCCCCCCCATGTCCGACTGTATATCAGGATATCGTCTTAGAATACCGACACAAATTTCCTCAACTGAACATGAAAGATGTGGTTCATATAGGACTGGAAGGTAGCCGGTGCATTGGTTAGCCCAAAGGGCATAACCAAAAACTCAAAATGGCCATAGTGACATCTGAAGGTCGTCTTGGGGAAATCCTGGTCCCTCACTCAGATCTGATGGTAGACCGACATCAGATAAATCTCCGAGAAGAACTTCGATCCCCTCAACTTGTCCATCAGCTCATTAATCCATGGAATGGGGTATCGTTTCTTCATGGTTTTCTCTATTGAGAGCTCGATAATTGATGCACATCCTCAATGTGCCATCCTTCTTCTTCACTAGTACTACAGAAGAAGTAAAAGGGTTAGTGTTGGGTCGGATGTGTCCCAATGCTAAGAGCTCATGAATATCTTTCTCAATCTCATCCCTATAGGCTTTGGGGTGCCTATAGGGTGTAGTAATCACAACCTGAATGCCTTGATCAAGCTTGATGGTGTGCTCAAACCCCCGATCCGGTGGCTATCCTGGAGGTAAATCCCCAAAAAATGTAGCATATTTATCCAAAATCGACTGCGCATCTGGGTGAAATACTTGTCCTGTAGCTCTTTCCTTTGAAATACGCAGCTCCACTTCCCACTTGATGTCTCCCTTCCGGAAGTTCGCCTCCATCTAGTGTGCTGAAACTGTTTGCGGGGGATAAGTGTGCATGCCTCATATCATCTCATGCTTACTGGTATTCTTGTCTGTCCACTCCATCTCCAGAGTCTCCCAGTCCATAGTGACCTTCCCCAACGTGAACAACCACTACACTCCCAATATCATGTTGGTGTCTGGAATATCCACCACAAAGAAATGATCCGTCAGAGTGTAAGTCCCCATGGTCACTGCAAACACCGATACATATCTAGCACATTGCACAGTTCTGGCACCCAGTACTAGTACTGAAAATCCATCAAAGTTCTCTGTCAGTATGCCCCTCCACTCTACCAACTATGCATCAATAAAGTTGTGGGTGGCCCCACTATCAACTAGCACTGAAACACGCAGTCTTTGCACTGTGCCCCGGATGTGCAATGTCAAATAGTTGGGCACCCATCGAAAAGAAGCAAGGACTCCCCTAGTAGGTGCAAACATTGCCCCTCCTGCTCCTAGGGGTGGAGGGGGTGGATGATCCCCTCTCTGCACCATAGTGCTACCTCCTGCCTCTATCTCCTCGGAGAAGACCTCTATGTAGTGTGCCTTCCCTGCAACACATTGATGTCTCGACACCCATGGCTCCTGGCATGTGAAGCATAGCTTCCTCTGTCTCAAATCTCTCTGGGTATCATTGTCCAAAGGCCCTCGGCCTTGGTTCCTCCTCGGAGGTGGAACGCTCATGTCCTTCTCCTTCAGCTGAAATGCCGGTCTCTGGGGGAAACGAGCTATGGTCCTGGGTAGAGTATCCTACAAATCCCTGGTCCTCCCAACTGCATCATGAAGTGTAGTAGGCCTCGTGGATATGACTAATCTATGTAGAGGTTCTGCCAACCCATCAATAAACATGTAGATCATCCTAGCCAAGGACAAGTCAGGCACCATCACCGGAAGTCTCAAGCACTCAAAAATGTAGGTTTCCGGGTTCCTGGTCTACTTGAGCTTGGTCAACTCAACAAAGTGCTCTTCCAGATCCCTTCGTTCAAACTACTCTACCAGTATCCGTGTAAACTCTATATATGTTGTCACTGCTAAGTGAACCAACGTGGCCATCTCGTGGAACCACCAATCGTGGGTCTTTTCTTCAAGGTGCAGCACTGCCACCTTGATGGCATCTCCATCTACCATCTGATTGAGCTGGAAATAAATATCTAGCTTCTCCACCCAAGCCTTTTCCAAACATTTTGAAGACCTGTTAAATGTTGGCAAGAAAAAAATACCCACTATACGTTGTAGTTCCCCATCCTATGTGTATCTACCCCCTCTGTTCTGGTTACAGGGTCAATTATCCTTCTTGAGCTGAACGAAATCATGGAAAGTGAGAGCTTCACCAAACTCTCTCCCATAGGACTGATACTCGGCAAAATAATCCCCCATATGAACCGGCTCCAGCTCCTGAGGTGCTCCCGTTCTGGTGCCTGCAGTTAGGAATGTGGGCATTGTGGAATGTGGGGGAGTAAGTGACACAACCTGCTGCGCTATGAGCTGCTTTTGCAAATGGTGGGAAATGCCAGACCCTTCTTTGTTGTAAAAACCCCTTGGGGTTTCATTCTGTCTCTGGTCTGCAGTAAAATTCTGCCCCATCTCTTTGATCCTCCTTGATAGCTCCTGCACAGACTTTAGGAGGAGTTTCCCAAACTCCCTCCCTTCATCTTTCTCCTCTTGCATTGGCTCTTCCTCCTCTGCATCGACTATTGGAACACAATATCCTTCTCCAAAAGTGGCCTCAAGCCTCTGCTCTTGGTCCTTGTACTTCCTTCCTCGGTAAGTGATATATGGTTTTCTTGCCGGTGTCATAGACTAATCTGCTCCACAGGCTAAGCTAAGTATATGAGCTCTAATACCACTATAATATTCCGAATATAAATAAACAGTAATACAAAGCAACATAAACAAGCATCTACAACAAGTAGAGAGACATCATACAAATAATGCAAATATGGAGAAACACTGAGCCATTTTATTATATAACTGGAAGATAAAAATGAGTACAAAGGTGATCAGAATGATGGCATCTTGGCTTGCACAAGGCAAGCTGGAAATACTCTAAGAAATTCTCAATGAATGGATGCTCTGTCAAGGACTGCATAATCTCCAAATGCTGCTGCTATAGCTGTCGGACTTTTGCTACTGCTGAAATGGAATGATTCTTTGGGGCTGTTCCCCTGCTCAGAAAAATGTGAAACTCTGGAAAGGAGCTCTCCTCTAATAACCCAGAAAAACCCAGAAAGGAATCCCAGAATGGATGACCCCGAAATTTGACCCCCCTTGAGAAATAACGTTATCCCAATGAAATACGTTGGTCTTGAATGATCCTGTGCAAATGATGGCCTCCTCCTTTGTCAAAATGATGAATAGTGAAGGGTTGGTCCCTCCACACTACCACGGGCTGAAATCCATGATATCTCCTCACTCCCAAAACTGCCTCTACCACAAACTGCATGATCCCTCCAAGAGACTGCGTTGTCCAAGCAAATGCGTAATCCTGGCTGAGGATGCTATGGCTCCCTCCTGCAAAACGATGATAGAATTCCTCACCTGAGCATGCACTTGAAGTCCCCTGGGGCTGAGGTTGGGATCTCCGCTTGGAGACACCCAGTGTGTTGAACAACACTTGCAGACTTCTCTCAATAGCAAAAGCATGCTCAATGTCAAAAGAAAAAAAATTAGAGATGCACTATAGAATGAGAGAATGAGGAGCCTCTTCCCCTTTTTATGCTTTGACAGCCTTTCTCTCTTCTGGGCCCCACAAAACTGCGTTGTCCCTCTTGGCCCACCTCTCACTACACTATCATGGGCCCACGCTGCCCATGCTTCCACTTCACCCTCCTGGGCCCCACGTTGTCAAGTAAATATGTGATCAAGTGACTTTAGGGAATGATTATTTCCTAAGTATGGGTTATGTGTCTCATCACCCACTTTATTAACTAACTTTAACATTAGAAAAGAAAAATTGGCCAAAATTAATATTACCAATTAGCTGCTGCTAATTGGGAATATTACATTGGGTTAGAGTCGAGTATCCTGAATAACTAGAATAAAACAGTGGGAAAGGTCACCGAATTGCTGGATGAATACCAGGATATGTTCCCAATGAAGTTCTCGGAGCTGAAAGGCATTGGCGGAGATTTGGGAGTTATGCACATCACTTTAAAGTCTGAAGCGAAGCCAGTCAAGCAGCATCCATATAGACTAAACCCAAAATATAGAGAAAAGGTGCGAGAAGAAATAGGCAAGATGCTTAGCACTGGCATTATTGAAAAAATATAAGAGTCTGAATGGGTTAGCCGTATGGTGGTCCAAGAAAATAAAACTAAGGGAGAAATAAGGATTTGTGTTGATCTGAGAAAGTTGAACGATGTATGTTTCCATGATTTTTTTTTTGACACCATTCATTGACAAATTTTCGGAGAACGTGGGAGGGTAGGAGACCTACTCCTTTACAGATGGGTTCTCAGGCTACCATCAGATCAGGATTGCACCAGAAGATAGAAGCAAAACCACCTTTGCTACTGAATGAGGATCATTTCAGTACAGAGTTATGCCATTTGGATTAAAGAACGATGCAACTATATTTTCCGAAGTCATCATTGCAGCCTTTAAATAATATATCCACAAGTTTTTGGAGGTGTATTTTGATGACTGGACAATCTTAAGATTGTTAAAGAAGCATGTTTCTAGTATTTGTTTAATGTTGGATACCTGTAGGAAATATCAAATTTCCTTGAACATGAAGAAGTGTATTTTATGTGTGCCATATGGTATATTATTGGGGCATATTGTATGCAAGAAGGGGTTTATGGTAGACCCTGTGAAGATTGTTGTGATTATCAATTTGGCGCCATTGACAAATGTGAAGCAAATATGCATGACACTTGGGCATACAGGTTATTATAGGAAATTTATAAAGGCCTACGCGCAGATCACTGCGCCGATGGAAAAAATATTGAATAAATATGTCAAGTTTTTTTTGGATGATGATTATCAAAAGAGCCTTGATATACTGAAAGAAAAGATGGTAACTGCGCCTATTCTAGCCTTTCCAGACTGACAGAAGGAATTTCATGTATATGTCGATGTGTCTTGCATAGCTTTGGGAGTTGTCTTAGCACAACCAACGAAGGAAATCTGGAACACCCTGTTGATTTTGCAAGCAGGAAGCTATCTAAGGCATAATGGAACTATTCCACCACAGAGTGTGAAGGGATAACCATGTATATGCGTTGCAAAAATTTAGACACTATCTATTAGGCGCGCACTTCAAAATGTTCATGGACCACTCTACTTTGAAATACCTGGTCAACAAGCCTATGTTGGGGTGGGGGGGGTGGGAATTTGTCGATGGCTATTGTTGTTCCAAGAGTATGACTTCAAAGTAATTTTCAAACCCGAGTGTTTGAATTCCTGACCTAACCACTTGTCTACGATCGAGACAGGCGAAGAGCCGACAAATATTGAGGAGGGACTACTTGATGCACAATTGTTTTCTATTCAGGTTGGAGATGAACAATTTCTGGATATGATTCAATTTTTTACTACGAGCATTGCGCTTGCAGAGTACACTACGCAGTAGAAGAAAGAGATGGTAGTAAAGGCAACATAATTTAATCTGATCGCAAGACATCTATGTAAGATGGGGTCTAATGAGATCTTGCGAAGATATGTTCCTGAATATGAATAGAAACATTTTGGCTGAAGCATATGGTGGAGTTGTCGTAGGTCACTACGCAGGGAAGGCCACTACGCAGAAGATTCTACAAGCCAGAATTTGGTGGCCTACGATGCATAAGGATTTGAAGGAATATTGTATCACTTGTGATGTTTGTCAGATAGACCTTCGCGAAGGGATGCAATGGCACTGCACCGTCAAGTTACTTTGCAGGCTTTTGATAAACGGTAAATTGACTTCGTAAGACCGATTGATCCACCTGGGAAAAAAACAGGTGTGTTGTACATTATTACTACGACAAATTACCTTACTAGATGGGCTGAGGCACAACCGGTGAAAAGTTGTAGTGTTGATACAACAACAGAGTTTCTTTTTGAACATATTTTGTTGCGGTTTAGGTGTATGAATATCTTGATGAGTGATAGGGGTATGCATTTATTAAATATCACTATTGAAGCATCAAACGCGGAGTTCAGAATGCATCACCAAAAGAGCACGCCATATCACCCCTAGGCAAATGGGACAATTGAGGCCTTTAACAAAAATTTTGAGAACACTTTGACAAAGGTGTGCAACGTCAAGAGGGATGACTGGGATGTACGCATTCATGCAGTTTTATGGGCGTACAAAACTACCTGTAAGAAGTCGATGGGTCAGAATCTGTTCAGATTAGTGTACAGACAAGAAGCTTTTATGTCGATGGAATACATTGTACCTAGTCTTTGCATTGTCGTATTTATAGATATGGCGGATTGTGATATTATGGAGCAGATATTGGAGCAACTGCTCGTGCTAGAAGAAGATAGGTTCATTGTCGGGTTTCACCAAAAAGTACAGAAGGAGAGGGAAAAACCCTGACATGACAGGCATATTAAGCAAAAGACGTTCAAAGATGGGGACCTAGTTATTTTATATGACAACAAGTTCGAAAAGTTCTCGGGTAAGATACGAATGCATCGGTTAGGCCCTTACATTGTTAGGCATGTTTCAAAATGTGGTGCAGTTTAAATCGAAAATATGAATGGAGAATTGTTCCCTGAATGTATCAATGGAAAGAGACTGAAGTTGTACTAAGATGAATCTATCCTTGGAGGTTCTAAATGACTATATGGTCAGCAAAGAGTGTTAGTGCTCCATGCAGTTGTAAGAGAGCATGGGGCTATAAATAATTTTGCCGAAGGGTGGCCTCATCACAGTCAAAACACTGTGTAGTATGTGGGAAGATGGAGGACACTGCGCTGATGGGTGAGTCTAGCAAATTTTGTCCAAAAAGTGACTGTTGGAACAAGAACTATTGATTTGACAAGGACTTGGTCACTAAAAGGAGCGGGAGGGATGTATTTAATGAGCATATATGGGTGGATTTTCCACCAAATCTGCATTTATGAGGCATATCTCAAGGAGGTCATGGAGTTTGAATTTGAATTTTCCTATAAATCAGGTATCCCGCTCCACATTAGAACACTCTGTGCTCTAAGTTTTAGAATTGTGATTTTGTGCATGCAAGAGCATTGAGTGATCTGATGTATGTAAGAATACAACTTTGAAGTATTGAAAGAGGAATTGCTCAGAGAAGGAATAGGGTAATCGATTTGGCAAACTTTAGAACACACAATGACGACTACACCGCGTGTACATAGCACAAGGTCGAGGTCCCCTAGGAAGCAGACCATTGTGGGCGCGACCCCGTCTCAGAAGCCCAAGAAAATGGTGCTGCGATAATCACCCCAAAAGAAGCTTCCTAAGGAACAGAGGAGTAAGGGGGCCCAAGACCAACATAAGTAGGTTGTTGTTGCACTAGAAGATATTGATGCACAGGAGGTAGAACCTATATCTTGGTTGCCCATATATATTCTGCCTTGGAAGCTAGACACTACGAACCCTACAAAGGATCCAAACGCCGTCAAATATAATATCTTTACGTTGTTATTGCCATAGGAAGTACAAGTTGAGGGGGAATTGTTGGGAAAAGTACCCCAACTGTGTATGGAGGACTGGGACTTTAATGATCATGGAAAGTACCCGTAGTTCGAGCTGAGCCGATATCTGTGCTCCTCCTATTACGAAGCTACCAGAGTAACAATATTGGAATCGATGAAGTGTGTGGCTAGTATCCAAGATGTGGGGATACTAAACATGTTGTATGTTCCACACTTCGGGCAAAGTATCATCAACACTATTTGTGTGCGCCAAATGCTAGCCCTGGTGCACGATGAATTCTTATGGTTGGGGAAGAAGATTCCTATTGATGCAATGTTGATTAGAAATGTCATAACACTTCTCTGTCTATGTTTAAACCTCATAGACACGTTTGTGGGTAAGGATAAGGATAAGAAGCTGACATACTAGATGAAGCAAGATTACGGTTTGATGAAGGGAACTAGGGGTTACTCGATTAACTCCATCAAAAATAGGTCTATGCACTTTTCTGCGCAGATTTTGGCAGGAAAGATCATGCAAAAGTGTGGCGCAAAGGAGGTTTCTGCGCCGGTAGTGTCCTTGGCTGCGGAGTGCAGCAAAGGTGTTGTCTATAATTGGGCAGGATACTTATGCAGTGAATTCATAGCTGAATGCGGCAATTCTCAAGAGGAGGTAAAGTAGTTCCATTACGCATGGATCTTGCTCTTAATATCATTGATGGCCTAGAGGGAGCCCGAGGAGTCATAGTTCTCCTCTATGGACCCTGATCTTTGCGAGGCTGTACAGTATGCCTCGTTGTGGAATTCAAATGAGCTCACCAGGGCAACAACAAACAAAATCTTTTGGGTTGGATTCAAAATGGTTCTACACACAGTGATTAGCCAAAATCCCCAGTTATCACCCAATATTTTGAATCAATATCAGCAGGCCGTAGACTTCAAAGCAGACTTCCACCATGTTCATATCCAGGCGAATATGGACCTTGCCGAGGTATGGTAAGAGCCGTTGTACCTGGTAGAAGAGGAAGATGTTGTAGCCATAATCAGTGAATGGTTGGGAGAATAGCTAACTCCACCCACTGAAAGCACGGAGACAGGGCAGGTAGGGACAATTTGTGCGAAGTCCACTGCACCGAAGGGAAAGAAGGACACCAGGAAGCCACACAAGAAAGTCACATTTATAACTGGTAAAGAGACCGAAGAGGAGGTTGACACATAAATGGATGTTCCGTAGACAGGAGGGGATGATACTCACAGCAATGATACAACTATGAATCCCTCATATCCCCCCTCCCCATTACTACTAAGAGGTGACAGCCACAAAGTGGAGGTGCGCAAAAGAAAATGAAGTCTAGTCAATCCACCGACCTGAAAGCAATGGTCCCGTTGGCTTGAGGGGTCTTGACCCAGGTTCAGAGTAATCGCGCAACCTAAAAAACCCTCTAACTACTGGTCCTTTTGGCAGTGATCTTCTTGCGCAGACCAAAGTCCCACTTGAAGCAGTATGGGCGGGTGCTGGAACCAGGTTTCCACACCCTAAGGAAGATTTTGATGTGGTAGATCTAATTGTAATTACTGCAGATAATATAACAGATTTGTACACCCAAAATCAATGCTAACAGGTCTAATATTTCTATATATTTCGTGCAGAGTAGCTAATTGTACTTCATTCAATTATATTACTCTAGCATCGACTAATTCTCACGCATAGATGAAATTAAACAATTACAAAATTAAATACGCAACAACAGAACAGATTTAGATCTACAATAAATAACAGATAATCTAAGACAGTAAATCACATAAGAATCTGGGTTCACCAAAAATGAATTCTTTATTAAGAGATTTTCAATTCTATACAATCTATCTTTCTACGCACACAATAACAGAGTCCGCACATAGATCAGGACCTAGGTCTTTGCGCACACAGCCAACAGGAGCCTTTCTACCAAGACAAAAACCCAGCCTAACAAAGATGCATAACAAAACTAATCCAATATTTCATTTATTCCTCCATGTATATCTCTCCTCGCTCGACTCTTACAATTTTATATTATAAAAAGTGCACGCATACCATGGTCTCAAACCATGGTTTGAGACTCATGGTTTTTCCCTTTAACCCTTTACAATAATTAAGGGACTTTGACTCGCCCCAAAGTTCATTTGACCATTTGTGTGCAGCGCATACAACAAAACTTAAACAAAATTATCCCAAAAAAGAACCCTAGGGGGCCTTGCTCCAATATGACCCCAACACAATCTCGTGACTCATCTTGAGTCACTGTGGGGTGGTCGCCTTCATCTTTGCCTTCAATGGTTCCATAGAGCTCTTGAGTGGAACCATGACTTCAATGCTCTGCATGCGGTGCTCTATGCTTCATCCACCAATTTAGCTGTTGTTGGCCCCTCAATTGCCACACTGATGCTATGTTGAGTCTGTTGCAGGCTTTTGAGGGTGCTGTTGAGTTTTTGTGACAACTGCAGGGCTTCCTTGGCCCAAGGTTGCATCTGTGTCTCCAATACCTGCTCGCGGTGACGCAGGTCCTCAATCTCTGTCTGAATGGCCTTGCCTTCATGAAGTATGACAAGCTTCTGTGATGTCACTAAGGTTGGCAAAGCCATTATGGTCTTTGTAAATTGCTGCTCTTTAATCTCGAGTTCATTCCTTAACTGCTGGAACATTGGGTCGTTTTGAAAAGAAGTCCAAACACCCATGGCCTCATCCAAAAGTGTACCACATTCTACAACTATTGCTATGACACTGTTAGTTGTTGCCTTTACTTCAGCTGTGCACTATGCTCGAACCTCCGATGGTGTCTCTGGTTGCAGCTCGACAATCTGCTGCTCAAATTATTCAAGGACGGTCTAGATTTCTATGCACGATTCTTTTAGCGCGGTGACTAGGCTCACTAAATTTTCTATTGGCATGGATGAGGTAGGGATAGTGAATTCTGGCAGGTCACTACACAATCAATTAATCATGGCTTCTAGCATGGTGCGGCGATCCTTGGCTACTCGGTGCGCCTCCTCTGCATTTTGTTGCTCCTTATGCAACATTTCTGCTTGCTGCTAAGATTTGATGGCGACTTGGAAGGTGTGGGCCTCTCAGTAATAAAAATCATTCATAATCATGGTGTGTATAGCATGGAGTTTTCCTCTAGGTAGGATCCCCAGGTCGATGCTAACCTTTGCACAGGCTTGCACATTAACGCGCAAGGCAGGCGACTGGACTGTAACGACAGGTCCAGGAACCTGAATCATTTGGTTTTCCAAGGGGGATAGCAGCACCATGCTGATGGGCTGCATGCTCATTTTTCTGAGGCTAGATGCTGGCCCGCTTGCTGCCTTCACACTCTCTTGAATTACACTTGCATTTTTAGCTCCTGAAGGCCCGACTGTACACCCTCGAGAATTGATTTTTATTGCACTTCCATATCATTCCATATGTCCTCAGCAGCAGTGTTGACCGTGTTCTCAATCTCGTTGAGGTCATCTTTTGTAAGGGTGAGATCCTCTGTTCCTTCATGCTTGGAACCCTTCCTCTTTTTGCGCAGTCCAGGGGAGGCCTGACCACCTCGCTTAGTACCTTTGGCTATCTACATCGTAGGTGCCTCGGTACCTTCACCATCTTTCTCCTCTACTTCCTTCTCCAAATCAATAATTTCTCCCATCATGGTAGGCTTGGGCTCTGTCTCTGTGTCCTTGCCTTTCTGTTGAGTGTCCTTGGTTGTGCGCATCTTGGTAGGAGTCTTCATCATAGACGAAGAGGCACCCCAAATGGTGCGCGACTCTAACCATGTAGGCAACCACTCTGATGTTATGCGCACCACGTCATCCTCTGTGACCAGGTATGGTTGTTCGTACCATATTCCTTCCACATCGCCCTTTGCGCGGATGTACATGTTATGAAATGTGGCTTTAAAATCTGCAACCTTCTTGTATTGTTTGTAGAGGGTTGGCGACAACCACGAATTTGATTGAATTGCCTCAAATAAGGTAGAGTCGAACAATGCCCAAAAAATCTTATTCTCTGTGATTCTGGACGGGATGTTAGAATTCCATAAGGTGGCGTAGCGCGTGGATTCACACAGGTCTGGCTCAATGTCAAGGAACTGGGTATCCTGCAGTGTCTTCCACTCGATTAGCGCGATGAGGAGTAGCAACCAAGCATAATATAAATGCTTGCCTTTCTCCTGGACTTCATGAAAATTTTCCAAAAATTTAGCGCAGAGGTATTTGGACTAGTTAAATTTCATGCCCTTCTCACAGTGCCCAACTAACGCAATCACATGGGTTGAAACTTCCCTTGGCCAGCACTTCTGCATCACCTTGCATGCGAGGATTAGCGTGGCAATATGGATTGCAGGATCATTAATTTCATGGACCAGTAAAACCCAGGTATTGCACGAGACTTTGAATTTCTCCTAGACATCCTCGACAACTTTGCGCTCTTGGATTTTTCCTCCAAAATCTATCGCAGGGTCCTCCCCTTGGCCGGGCAGGTTGGTCATATGATGTATCAATGCAAAATCGATTGTAATTGAGCCTCATAGCCACATGCATTCATCGTGCACCAGGGTGAGTAGCTGGCGCACACATATGTCGTTGATAGGGCTGTGCCAAAAGTGAGAAATGTGTAAGAGGTTTGGCAACCCCGATTTCTACAGGCCCAACGCCCAGGAATTTGGTTCAACCCTTACCGCCCCACCATCATATGGGATATTTTCTAGGTACATGGAGGGTGCAAGCTCAGGGAATTTATCCTAATCTTCCAGGTCCTAGTCTTCCATCTTCAATAGTGGGATATTTGTGAGCATATCTCCTTCAATGGACACATCTTCGAGGACCAACGACATGTTGATATATGACCGCACCTTGTCTAAATCCTTTGGGACCTTTACTTAGGATTTCCACGGCGCTACATACGTGGGCAACCACGAGATGGGATCTACCACCTCCATGACATTCTATTCCATAATCATTTTGGGTAATTTAGCCATAGGTCTCTTCTAGCGCTCTGTAATGGTTGATCAAGGCTTTGGGGTCTTCTAGCATGGTGAATTTCGAGACCCTGAGGACTGCCCCTTCTTAGATTTCTATGGAGGGACTGACGCAGGGGTCTAAGTGGCCTGCCAGGGGTCTCCTTGACCGATGTCATAGAAGGTGTGGGATCAGTGGTAGTCATACTTGGCGGAATGAGATAACCCAACCTTTGTGGTGCAACTCCTCTTCAAAGATCGGATCAAGGCCAGAAATAAGCTTCAGACAAAACATAGAGAGCAAAGAGCAAAAATCACATGGAAAGCAAAGAAAACTAATGCGACCCTTTCGGTCATATTTATAGCATAGGCGCATCTTAAACAGTCTTTTTATCATTAATGAGGCCCCATAAATGATAAAATGGCTCCAAATCTGGCATAATATCATCATTAAATGCAGTTTAGCCACTCCTCCAAATGGTAAGAACTCTGCCTTGTCTAGATTTACTGTACCAATGGCTATATTCTGGTACCACTAAGACTGGGTCAAACTTGTAGTGCAGTTACTGCGTCATTTTTGCACCTATCTGCGCATCCGCCATCTTTTTTGTGCATACACATACTTCTCGCCATATATTCATTTGGTGCGCGCATGGAGAGGGTCATCCCTATATGGTTTCAATCAACTTCCATTGATATACCTAGGAAGGTCTTCTCTGCTTAATGTGGCCAGGCGTACCACACCTCCTTCTATGATTTCCTTGACAATATACGGTCCGAGTCAATGCATTTTGAAATTCCCTGGGTGGCACGTAGACTTGTTTTCATATAACAAAACCAAATCCTCTTCTTTAAATACCTTTTGTCTAATGTGCGTGTTATGCCAATCCTTTTCACGTGCATTTTGCACCTGCTGATGGAAAACTACAATGATTCATTCTTCTTCCAGCACGACCAACTATGGAAATCGTTCTTCTATAATATCTTGCTCCGCCATATTAGTGAACACTGCAATGCGCAAACTTGGGACAATATACTCCATAGGCATAACAACTTCCTACCCATACACCATCCTAAATAGTGTCTTTCCTGTCAACTTCTTGCACGTGGTTCTATATGCCCAACGAACCGCAGGTATGTGCACATCCCAATCATTTCGATTAGCATTGAAAATATTAGTGAATGCGGTCTCCAATATTTTATTAAAAGCTTCCATCGCACCATTCACCTGTGGGTGATATGAGTACTCTTCTAGTGATGAATATAAAATTATTCAGTCAGAGCTTGAATAGTTTCATTCACAAAGTGTGTACCTGATCGCTCATTAAAATATTAGGGCACCCAAACTGAGTCAACATGTTTTAAAAAATGAAGTGCACAACTGTTTTTGCACTACAGTCCTTCACAGGCTTAGCCTCATCCCATCTGGTGACATAGTCTGTCGCAATGATTATGTAGCGTGCACCTGTCTTCTTTCCTGGAGGGTCGATAGGTCTAACAAAATTAATGGACCATTTTTCAAAATCTTGCAGTCATTTGTGGGTGCAAGGGAATCTCATCTTTGTGCGATGGTCTACCCTTCCTTTGATACACATCACAAGAGAAAAAATACTCATGTGCGTCACTATGTACCATGGGCCACCATTATCCAGCTTGTAAAATATCTTGCACAGTTTCTTTCCTAGCATAGTGACCTCTTTCAACTCCTCCATGAGCCTCGACTAATATATCCCGTCTTTCGAATTCCAACACATACCTTCTTAGCACTTCATCGCTACCCAGCTTGTACAGCTGGCCAGCAATAACGGTAAAATTCACGGCGCGCGTGACCAACTCTTTAATCTGTTTCAACATATATTTTGTGGGCGCATTTCCAATGGTAAAAAAATGAGTAATATATGAAAAATTATCATCGTCTACTCTATTGGAAAACAACTGCGTGTCTGGTAAGCCATCTTCCAAGATGGTTGGTTCTTATCCACTTTGAATGCATGACAGATGTTCTGGCCCAGAATTTAGTCTCCCAGGTTTCACAATAACTTCAAAGTCATATTCCTAAAATAACTACAACCTTATGTAGATCTTGCCCCCCAACACAGGCTTGTTGAACAGATAATTCAGAGTAGAGTGGTCAGTAAACATCTTAAAATGGCCTCCCAACAGATAGTGGCAGAACCTCTACAATGCGTAGACCATAGCTAATGCTTCCCTCTCCGTGGTCAAGTAGTAACTCTCTGCACTTGAAAATTTCCTACTTGCAAATGCAATAGGGTTGTCAATATCCTTGGCTCCTAGTTATGCTAAGACAACTCCCAGCGTGATGTAGGAGGCATCAACATG
Source organism: Pinus albicaulis (assembly GCA_034641835.2). NCBI lineage: Eukaryota > Viridiplantae > Streptophyta > Pinopsida > Pinales > Pinaceae > Pinus > Pinus albicaulis. Next base: position 1,293,006,885 of record CM076581.1, on the reverse strand, counting down.
TACATGGAATTCCTTTTTCCAGTTTGGAAAGACCAATATGGGTGCAGTGACCATCTTCTCCTTAAGAAATTCAAATCTCTTCTGGCAGTCCGCCTCCCAGCAAAATGGGGCATCCTTCTTCAACAACTTCTTCATGGGCGCAGTGATCAGTGCGTAGCCTTGAATGAACTTCCGGTAATACCATGTATGCTAAAAATTGAGCGCAATTGTTTCACATTTGTGGGAACTTCCAGGTTAACAATAACGACGATCTTTGTTGGATCCACCATCAACCCTTGCTGACAAACAATATGACCTATCAATATCCTAAATGGGATGCAAAATATACACTTTTTCAGATTGAGCGAGATCTGATACTTCCGGAAAGTATCCAGCATCAGGCGCAAACTCGACACATGTTTCTTCAATAACCCAAATATAGTCTAGTAATCAAAGTATACTTATAATAATTTATGGATGTATTCTTTGAATGCAACTACTACCACACGCGAGAAGATAGCTGGTGCATTCTTCATACCGAATGGCATGAATGTGTACCAGAAGGATCCCCATTCTATCGCAAAGGTCATCTTGCATCTATATTTCAGTGCGATTCTTATTTGGTGGTATCATGAGAAACCATATGTGAATGAGTAGGCTTCCTGCCCTCCCTAATTTTTCATGATTTCATCAGAAAATGGGGTCGGAATGCGTCATGTACGCAAGCATCATTCAATTTGCGTAGATCCACGCAAATCCTTATTTCTCCCTTGGTTTTTTTTTCCTACACCACCATATGGCTTACCCAATGTGATTCTTCCATTGGTTCTATGATCCTTGCAACAACCGTTTTCTCCAATTCCTCTTTGAATTTCTGCTTATATGTGGGATTCAACTGATACGGGTGCTGCTTCACAGGTTGCACATCCAATTTCAAGGTGATCTTCATTACCCTGAGATCTCCTACTATCCCCTTCAATTCATAAAATTTTGTAGAAAATAGCTTCTAATATTCAATCAATAGTTTGATGACCTTACCCACTGTATCGTCATCCCATTATTCCCCTATATTTGCTAATTTTGGATGTTCCTCTGAGCCAATATTGACTTTCCGAACCTTCAAATGCTTGGTTACATCTAGTGACTCAATCATAGGTCCAAAAACTGTGCGCTGTCCTTTAGATTCAAGGATCATAATGTTCCTTGGGTTTCCTAATTATCTTCAATTGAAAATTTTTGACAGTTAAAGATGTCCTTCAACTGCACATCCCATGCTGGCAAGGCGCGCTGAACCATTAGTTTTGTGGTGTCAAAGATGACTTCCTGAATATCCTGCAGTGCCTCATCTAAGTATTCGAACCCACTTTTAAATTTAAAGGTTAGGATAAAAATTTCTATCAGCGCAGTCCATTTAGTGGTTCCTCGTCACAGCTCAGTTTTGAGGTACCAGTCCATGGGCACCTTCCCCAAAGTGTGGATGAATATATGCACCCATTGTCCCCTCGTCTCCTCACCCCACACTTCAGTCCATCTAGCTAAATGTTTACGTGGATCACCTTCTCTGGAATAGGTCTCTCCCATTCTAGTATTTGGATGCTCAAATCGCAAATGCATCATGCAGGTGAATTCTCCCCAGTTAGCCAAGTTTCCCTTGTGCATCTCCCACCAGCGCGCTGGGGTCGAGAAAAACTCTATATCAAGTGCATGGAACCTTTGTGCTTCTGGAACAATTTTTTCAAGTTCTTCTAAAAATAGGTTAACATTACTCAAACCATTATAATAAGACAACTCTCATACCTCTGAGGATATGCACCGAAGATATTTTTTCACCCGATTGTAGTGCAACGTAGAGACTTGATGCAGCCGGTTTTACCAGTTATCTAGTTCCTTAATTGAATCTGAACAATAGGAGCTATCCTTATCCCAATTGAGTCTTCCATCGACTGTTAGGTTGATCTAGTCTTCATTCCGTGCAGTCAACTTATAGATATGATTGACATCATCATACGCACGCACCGGATTTGTATATCTTTCTCCTTCTGCAGGATCTAGGGGACCAAAACCCTTATTCCATTTTTTTCAAATACCATACTTGTGCGCTTGAGATTGATGATGCCACCCATATCGATAACCTAATATAAACCCAATAACGTAGGATAGGGGTCTATATCATTGAAAATATATATAACTTCAAAGTCTACAAGTACCCTTACTCCTTCGATATCTACTACTACTTGCGAGAGTCTTCCTAATGGGATAATGTTTTGCTAATTTTCCATGCACAACTAAAAAGTGGACAACTCCAAATTAGGTTCTCCCATTCATTGCCAAGTCTGCTTTGGTAAAACATTCGCATCAAATCCTAGATCCAGAATGACCTGATCCATCTCGTATGCGCCAATTTGAGGAGTCAAGCACATTTCCCATTCAGTTCTTATTTTATTCTTATTAATGTTATTAACAAACTTCTGCTCCATCCAAGGTTGTTCTTTCTCTATGCAATTTTCTATTAACGCTTGGAGGTTCTCGATTGCCTTCTTATTTTGGAACAATTTGATACAAGCCTGCAGGAAGGGCTTTATCTCTTCATCTCCTTCGACCACGTCCATAGGCTTGTTCGATGCTTTAGACATTGAGGCACCCACCTTTATGAAATCATTCTTCTCTTCTACACAGATTTATTTTTCTCTCTGTAAGTTGAATCCTTCCCTCTTTTCAAGTGCTTTTTAGATTCATAGATCAATATCAGGATTTTACCCCTTGTCTTCACCGATGGATGCACCACTCCTAGTAACGATATTCACACATGGTTCTTCTTCACATAGCTCAGCTCTTACCATCTAAATATTTTGAGTGGGGGTCTGTGTTTCTTTTCCTACATTTTTGCAATCAAGACAGGGAAATCTTCAATAACATGATACAATTTTCTACAATACCTGCACAATTGCTATGTTGGGTTTGGATAGTCACACACATAATGACCCACATCTCCACAATTATAGCAGATGATATCCCCTCTTCCTCGACCAAATCCTCTTGCTCTTCCTCGTGCTCTATTTTTTAATTCACCATGCCCAGAAGAGGATGTTGGTGAGGTTGGTTCAACGTGCATCCTATATTGGTCAGCTCAATAAATCATCAAATCAAAGCTACAACAATGTTGCTTGTCATGTCCCACCGAGGAGAAAAATTTGCGGAAAGGTTGCTTAAGCTCAGGGATATATTTATCAATCCTCGGGCAGAATTTTTTCACGTGCATACCCATTGTTTGACAAATCACGCACCATAATGTGGGATATCCATTTGGTTCTGCTGCGCTCTTTAGCGGGCTTGGTCCTCCGGTTCTTAAATAGTCATTGAATACGGGGCACTGATCCTTGTGATGTTCGACAACTTTGCAGCGTATGCACCATACATCTACGCATGCTTCCTTTCCCTTATCCTTATGCATACTATGTATTTCTAAGTGCATTTCCTCCAACTGGATTTGGATATGCTGGGCCCCGATCTACGCAACTGGCGCCGGCAAAAATTCTAGCTTCATTGCAATCTCTATAGCTTCAGCATGTGTTTCAATCTTCTGCTAACTTAGGGGCTAGCGCAGATGCCATAGCAGAATGGCAATGAACCACTCTTTGTGTTGCGTTTCATTAATAGTAAATCCTCCATCTCTGATTGTGTGCTTCAGCCGTTGATCCGCTTCCCATACAGATTAGTTCAATTCTTGGCAAATGTTTTTCAACTCAGCTACACATTGAGCAAACGATTTCAGCTTCTTGAATTGTTCCTTCAATGCGGCCTTCAAGCTATCAATTGTTGCATTAGGGTTTGTCACCACATACCTTATGTACCAGTACAACGCTCGGTCTTGAAACACAATAACCAGTTGTGGTTTCTTAACATCCTTATTATTAATATGTTGCGCTGTCCATACATCACTAGTAAGAAACCATAATTGGTCTATGTCTTCATTCCTGATACCACGGAAATTTGGTAACTTCATGGAGGTGGCCATCTCAGCATCTGGTGGTGGAGGTGGAGTGGATGGCCACTTAGAGTGAGATGAGCTTGGGAGCGGTGTGGATGGGATATAAACTATGGCCAACGACTCGAGATCAACCTGATCTTGTAATTCCTATTCTTTCGAGTGCGCAGATTCACCAGAGCTATAGATTTCAGATTCCTCGTCATTGTTAGATTTACCTTTGAGAGGACTATAAACAAAAACTTCTTCTATATCTACTTTGCAAGTTCTTCCACTGCATGTAGTTGGGCCTCTACGAGACATTCACTCAATATGACTGCATAGAGTACCTTGTTCACACAATAGAATTTTCATCCACAGTTTTAGAGAGCGTAGGAACTTACCTCTAGGGCCCTTGAAAAAACTTTGTTAAGCTTCAAAATATGATACAAATTGATCAATAGTGAATTCAATCACAATCCTCCCAGAACATTATCGATCCAATGATCTACCTCACGTGTGATATTGTTGCTAGTTTTCTCTAATTGTTGTACCAAATCCGAGGTCCACTGAGTGATCACGTCATCCTTTGCGGAGGTCTGAATTCAAAAAGTCGAGACAACCACTCATACAAATTGGTTTCAAAGGAAGAAAATAATATTTCATGGACCTTTGTGTATATATACCTTTGTGCCAATCTTCAACAGACAATTTAGAGCTTCTGTTTTCTTGGGTCACAAATTCACATTTTTTATTATCAAGCCAATATTTCAGTTCATTCTTTGTCAGGTGCCACGTCAACTCTCTGTCAAAATTATCCCGATCCTGACAACGAAACCATTTGTTGGCTTGAGGGGTCCCGACCCAGGTTTGAAGTAATCGCACAACCAACAAAACCCTCCAACTACTGGCCCTTTCGGCAATGATATGCTTGCGCAGACCAAAGTCTCACCCGAAGCAGAATGGGGGGGTGCTAGAACCAGTTTTCCGCACCCTAAGGGAGCTTTTGATGTGGTATATTTAATCAGGCTTACTGTAGATAATATAACATATTTTCACACCCGTAGTCAATGGTAACATGTCTAATATTTCAATATATTTTGCGCATAGTAGCTAATTGTACTTCATTCAGTTCTATTTATCTAACATCGACTACTTCTCGCGCATACATGCAATTATCCAATTACAAAAGTAAAAATGCAACAATAGAAAAGATTCTGATCTACAAAAATAATAGATAATCTAAGACTCTAAATCACATAAGAATCTGGGTTCGCCAAAAATGCCTTCTTTGTTAAGAGATTTTCAATTAAGTACAATATATCTTTCTGCACACACAACAACAGAGTTCACACATAGCTTAGGACTTAGTCCCCACTCACACAGCCAGCAGGAGCCTTTCTACCCAGACAAAAATCCAGACTAATCAAGACGCATAACAAAAATAATCTGAGATTTCATTTATTCCTCCATGTCTTTCTCTCCTCACTCGAATCTTACATATTTATATTATAAAAAACGCACACATACCATGGTATAAAACCATGGTTTTTCCCTTTAACCCTTTATAATGATTAAGGGAATTTGACCCACCCCAAAGCCCCTTTGACCATCTGCACGCAACGGGTACAACAAAACTTAAACAAAATTATCCCGAAAAAGTACCCTAGGGGGCATTGCTCCAACAGGTCCTCATTGAGGGGGACCTCGATGAGATAGGAGATACTGTTAAGAATTTCACTGAATAGCTATGGGGTAACAGTGAAGACCAACACAAAAAGTTATTGTCGGAGGTCGATAAGGGCCTAAATGATTTGCAGGTGTAGATGAGCGTAGTACAAGCAAGGGTAAGTCAAGCAAGTAGGCTTCAAGTAAGCGTGACTCAAGTGAGCAGGGCACCAGTGGGAGGAAGCACAAAAACATAAGAAATGGTGATTACAACTGATGCCTGCATGGTTCCAATCCCTGCGGGCACACTATGTTTTGATACTGCGAAGCAGATGAATTAGGCGGTGCATTGGCAGAACATAAAGCTTAATTTGGTTGCTCTGCCTCTACAAACATTGCACGAGTTCCACCAAGGTCTGACTAAAGAATTGAAGATTAAAGAATAACATGCCCTCTTGGTTATACAAGATGCTAGGTAGGAAAGACAGAGGATGGCCGAGGAAAAACAACTGGTTATGCAGGAGTGCGATGCAGTGACTGCATAAAGAAAAAAGTTAGAGGAAGTCATCTCTAAATCTTGCAACAAGCTACCTGAGCTCCAGATTCAGGCTGCAGCAACACCAGAGGAAAAAGTTTCTAAATTCATGACAATAGTAAAAAATTCAAAATCCGAGGTTGACCAAGTGAGCCTCGAGATGCAAATGAATATAGTCGAGTTGCAGATGCAATTGCAGCCCTCCACTCCACCATAGGTTTGAGAGCAGTGCACAACTGAGATTAAGGCTTCCCATGATAAGACTGACTAAAAAGTACAAGACTTCCTTAATGTTTTTGAAGACATTATGGACGTTTGGGCCTCACTTTAGGAGGACCCCCACATACAAACAATTGAGAAGGAAATATGTGAGAAGTTAGAATAGATGGACTAGATTAAGATCACAACAAAGACCTTAGCACCAATACAACGGTATACTTGTCTCCAAGAAGGTAATATTTGCAGGGACAGATCGATGAGCTACGTAGAAAGGAATAAGTTATCACAGACAGAACACAACCATGGGAAGCTGAAGCCAGTCAATTATCACATACCGTCGAGAAGCAGTTGAAGGGGCTATACCAAACACAACAAGGCATTGCAACCAAGATTACAGGGCCAACCACTAATACGTTTCTTAGCAAAGTCCAAGAAAAAGAAAAATAGTGCGCCAAATCAGTTCCACCTTTGAAGGATGCCTTGAGTGGCATCAAATCAAAGATCAAGGGTGCACCGATAGAGTGACTCGGGACGAGTCACAGTTTTGTGTTGGGGGCCTGTTGGACAGAGTACCCCTTGATAGAAGATTTTGAGAAAGACTCCACAAATTGAGAAGCGGAGTGCGCATCGCGAAGCTATGTTAGAGTGTTATAGGATTGGGGGTGGGTCAAATCCCCTTTGTTTTTTAAAAGGATGGGAATATCTTGTATACGTTGAGCTCTTCCCATGTTTTTTAGACCATGGTATTGTAAATGTAAAGACTATATAAGGACTCTAGGATAGTCTTGAGAGATAGTAAGAAATAGATGATACTTGATATGTGATGCACTTGGATGTAAGATTGTCTTGAGTCTGTATTCTGTGGGTTGGGTTAGTGGAAAGGCTCCTACAATTAAGTGCGCAGAGACCTTAGGAAGTCTGCAGCTGAGTGTGCAGACCCCCGCAGCTGAGTGCGCAGGGTGGAATAGTTTGTATTGGGGAAATCTGAGTATTAATGAAATACGTTGAAGATAGATTCGTGTTTTGAGTTTATGTGTTTGCTTTACTTGCATATTATGTTATATATGTTGTTTTACTTATAATTTCATCGCGAAGTCATGTTTAAGGTTTTTTATACTGTTTTAGGATTGTTAAAGTAATATCGTTCAATCTGCAAGTTAGTTCAACAAAAGTGTTGAAATACGACTATATAATTAGTCGATATGTTCTATGAAGCGCTGTTAAGTACTGAAAGGAATATAAGCCCTAAATCCACACTCCATTGTCCCTCTGGATATAGAAACCTGGTTCTAGAATCCCCCTATATTTCCTCGGGTGAGACTTCGATCTGCGCATCAGATCATTGCTGAAAGGGTCAATAATAGTGGGTTTTGTTGGTTCACGCATCCATATCTGAACCTGGGTCTAGGCCCCATCAACCCAAAAAATATTTTTTTGCCGGGACTCGAACCCGTGTTTCTCAGGTGAGAGTCGAGTATCATGACTAGTTAGACTACAACGGTGAGAAAGGTCACCAAATTGCTTCATCAATACTAGGATCTATTCCCAACGAAGTTCTCGGAGCTAAAATGCATTGTTAGAGATTTGGGAGTTATGAAAATCACTTTAAATTCTGATGCGAAGCCGGTCAAGAAATGCCTATATCGGATAATCCAAAAATACAAATAAAAGGTGCGAGAAGAACTAGACAAGATGCTTAGCACTGACATTATTGAACTAGTAGAAGAGTCTGAATGGGTTAGCCCTATGGTGGTCCAGGAAAAGAAAACTAAGGGAGAAATAAGGATTTGTGTTAATCTCAGAAAGTTGAACGATTAATGTGTCCATGATCTGTTTATGACACCATTCACTGATGAAGTTTTTGGGAATGTGGGAGGGTTGGAGGCCTACTCCTTTACATATGGGTTCTCAGGCTACCATCAGATCAGGATTTTGCAGAAAGATAGAAGAAAAAACACCTTCACTACTAAATGGGGATCATTTCAGTACGCAATTATGCCATTTGGATTAAATAACACTCCATCAATTTTTTCTAGAGTCTTCATTACACCCTTTAAAGAATATATACATAAGTTTTTGGAGGTGTATTTTTATGATTAGATAGTCTTCGGACTGTTAAAGAAGCATGTTTCTAGTATGCGTTTAATGTTGGATACTTGCAGGAAATATAAAATTTCCTTGATCCTAAAGAAGTGTATTTTCTGCGTGCCATATGGTATATTATTGGGGCATATTGTATGCAAGCAGGGGTTGATGGTAGACCCTGCAAAGATAACTGTGATTATCAATTTGGTGTCACCGAAAAATGTGAATCAACTACGCACGATGCTTGGGAATACATGTTATTATAGGAAATTTGTCAAGGCCTATGTGCAGATCACTACGCCGATGGAAAAAATATTGAAGAAAGATGTCAAGTTCTGTTGGGATGATGATTGTCAGAAGATCCTTGATGTACTGAAAGAAAATATGGTAACTATGCCTATTCTAGTCTTTCCAGACTGGAAGAAGGAATTTCATGTACATGTCGATGCGTCTTGCATAGCTTTGGGAGTTGTCTTAGCACAACTAGGAGAAAGCGATCTAGATCACCCTGTTTATTTTGCAAGCAGTAAGTTGTCTAAGGTAGAACAAAACTACTCCACTAGAGAGCGTGAAGGGTTGGTCATAATATACACGCTGCAAAAATTTAGACACTATCTATTAGGTGCACACTTCAAAATGTTCACAGACCACTATGATTTGAAATACCTAGCTAAAAAGGTCGTGTTGGGGGGGCGGGGAGGGGCCATTTTTCAATGGCTATTGTTATTCTAAGAGTATGATTTCAAAGAAATTTTCAAGCCCAGCCGTTTGAATATTAAAACTGACCACTTGTCTAGGATCAAGACAGGCGAAGAGTTGATGAATATTGAGGAGGAATTACCTGATTCGCAATTGTTCACTATTCAGGTTGCATATGAACATTTTATGGATATCATTTAGTTTCTGACTACAAGCATTGCGCCTGCGGAGTACACTACGCAACGGGAGAAAGAGCTGGTAGTAAAGGTAGCAGACTTTACTCTGATCGCATGACATCTTGTTTATTGTTTATTGTGATCTCCATTTCTCTATTGTAGAAGGTGAATTGTTGAAGCTTTTCATGTGTAACTACTTAATGGTTGGAATGTTATAAGAAGATAAATTGTATCATTGGAAGTAGTTATCAATATTGAAAAATTATACTAGTCTTGATTGGTCTAGAAAATTAACGTTCTCAACTCATCTCATGATATTTTCAATAGATGAACTTGTGAAATTGATACACATATACCTGGTTACATAGTTTGGCATTTTGGATTTATTCATATTGATTTCTCTTATGCTTTCCTTTGTGGATATAGTTCCCTCCTAAGGGATTTCTCCTTTGCTTTTGTAGATGATTCATGGCAATGTTATTTTGTATAATTTGTTCATTGGGCGAGGAGTGGTAAAGCTTAGAAATTACCATACCATATATTTAGTTTAGATTTTCGTAAATTTCTAATTTGATAGTACATCCTTATAGTATCAAGGGGGAGCATTAGTAAATCGTATGAGTTTCAAGGAGAAGGATGTTGGAAACATTAATAGATAGCTTAAGAGTAATTCATGTTAGAATTCAAGAGAGGTATGTTGAGCTTATTTGGGCCAATTCACCTTTTTCTTCTTAAGAGACAACCCCTTGGTTGTGGAAAGGAATCAGTGCTTAGAACATTTTAACAATATATCACAGAAACAATCTTTATCATCTGTTCTTTGTTCTTTTCCTTTGGAAATTAGTTTTAAAACCCTTAATGCTCTGGAATAAATAAAAGATTTTACAATGCCTTTAATTGCTGAAATGTGAATGAATGAGTAGAATTGTAAATGAACTTAATGATCTGAAAATGATTGCTAGTTATTGTTGTGCTAGTATCATATCAGATATAAACTTTTCTTGCTTAGTTTTACTTATCCTTCATAGGTTTGTTTATGAGCATGTGATTGTCAAATCAATGTGCTTGGTGAAATTATGAGTTTTTCATAAGATTAGAAAGCATAATTTTAAATGACAGAATAGAAGCAATATTTAACACAGCAAACACACATAACATAGCTTAACACACAAATTTTTTATAAAGGATTTCACCCCTCCTGGGCTACATCTCCTTGGTCCAGCTTCATAGTGTGGGCATTTGTATTAGCTTCAAGTGTGATCAAATTTCTGTTACAATATTCAGAACCTCTTGGAACCTATTCCAATGAGTTTAAAACATCATAATCTCCAAAAAATGACTATTTGTTTGTTGAATTTGGAATCTGGATGCTCTAGCAATGACCCCAACACCTGGTGGCCCTAGCCTTCAAAAATATTCAAATGCACTAAAACACTTGTAGATGACCTTTTCTGCCTCTGCAACCTACTTCATTGAGTACCTAGCATGCTAATTAGCTTAGAATGCCTCTTCGTGAGCTCTGTTTGGGCGAAAATTGGATGAGTTATGACCAAAAATGCTTTTCCCACAATTTCTCCACTAAACTTGGAGGAATTGCCAGTTAGATTTATAAATTTAGAATCCCGCCATAAATGTCACGCTCCTTAAAACTCCGCCAGTTTAATATGGATTTTAATTAGTGTTAATCATGTATTAACTGGGCGGATAAGTGTAGTTTAATATTTAAGAGTGATTAGCGCTAAACCGATGGATAAGTATGTGTTACTCCCCGCTTAGTTGTTAATTAATCCGCTTTTTCAAACTCTGCCAGCTCTTTAGCACCTGGTTTTCATCGCATGGTCTCATGGGAGGGGGCTGGCCCCCTCCAACCCCCAACTATCGGGTTGATAAACTTTAAGTTTATGCAGAAAACATAGTGGTTAAGAACTACGTGGTAGAAGAGTTGGTAAACAGTGAGACTGGCGGGTGGAAGGTCGTGGGCTCAACCCCGACTCCCGCCTTAAATTTTTGTTCAAACGGACATTAGCAAACTCTGCCATAAATGGTTAGCTTTCCAACTATAGCCTTGCTCTAATGTTGATTAGCGCTCCTCCAGATTTGGTTAATTCCGCCGACATGTGATATATATATATATATATATATATATATATATATATATATATTCCACCATATTGACATGTCCAAACTTAATATAAATTGATAACCCAAGGGTCGGAGAGGGCCCACCAGAGAGGACACGTGGCGCCCTTTGGTTGGGTTGTACTCCAACCTAAAAAAATTCAAATTCAAACTTAGGAAGAATATTGGAGGTCATTGGACAATTTCTCCCTTCACAAACCCATCTCGTGAATCTGGAGATGACACTTGTCACAGTGCCACTGGTTGCAATATGGAGAATATTCCTTGTAATGTTGACTGTACCTGCGACATCATCCCTGTACCTGTTCTGCTCCTTTTTTTTCCTGTTTTGGAAAACAAACAACAGATGATAACTCAGTCATACGAACTCAGATTTGATGAAACGAGTTGCGACAGAATCCTGGTGATGAACTCTATCTGATCGTTTAGATTCGAAGAAATTTTGATCACTTTCAATTTTTAGCTAAAAATTGAGCCTTAGATCATTCCTCCCCACTAGAAGCCTTTTGGACCCCAAAAGATACTATTAATCATTTAGAAAGTGAGGGTACAAATCCCTCACTTTTCCAATCTCCAACCATTTTTCCTTTGAAGGATTTTGACCCTTGAGTTCAACTCTAAGGTATTCAACATTCCCTCTTCTTGAAGTTCTGATTCTTCTGTCAAGTATGAGATCTTGTTGAATTTCATCAAGATATTATGGTGAGAAAGCATCTATTGATGGTAGCTGAACATGCTCTCCTTGATCATCAATCAAAGGAGGCTCAAACAATCTCAAATTCTCAACATTAATGACAGAATAAATTTGCATATAAGGAGGAAAATCTAGCTTGAATGCATTTGTACCAATATTTTCCAAAATTTTAAATGGACCATAATGGATTGGTTTGAGTTATTTACCTTCCCCTTGCAATATTTCCTTGCTTATGTACAACCAAACTTCATCACCAACTTGGAATTTATGATCAACCCGATGTTTGTCATGTTTTGCTTGGTTGTATGCATGTTGTATGTAGTGTAACTGTTCGTCCCACAACTTGGGATGCTTGTTGCAATAGCCTCTTAGAAGATGAATATCAGTTCTATTTACCACCTCTGTTTGACCATCTGTTTGTGGATGAAGTGTTTTAATTTTCTTCAACTTTGTATCCATCATGTCCCATAATTTTGACCACAAATTCCCACAAATCGAGAATCTCTATCACTTACAATAGAAGTAGAAAGACCAAAATGGATCCATACATTTTGAAATAAAATATTATTAGTTTGTTCATCTGTAATAATTTTTTTACATGCCATAAAAATACACATTTTTCTGAACCTATCTACCACAACATACAAATAATCATGACATTTCCTTGACATAGGAAGGCCTCCTACAAAATCCATTGAGATACTCTCCCAAGGATGAGAAGGAACCAGAAGTGGTGTGTACAAACCAAGATTCCTATTGCCATGCGTACTTGTTGCACATAAAGAACATCCTCTAATAAAATGAGAAACACTTTATTTCATGCGTGGCCAATAACAATACCTTTGGAGATGCGCTACTGTCTTGCCTACACCGAAATATCCTACAATCAATGATGTGTGCGCCTCCCTTATGATACTATTTCTTTCTCCGTCTGGAATACATGACTTTCCCAAGTGATACAAAAAACTGTTATGCACATGATTATCTAACTCTTCACTTTGGTTTCCATGACTCAAGTTCTCATACACATCTTGAAAATCAGTATCATTCACATACTCTTCAATGTAACTTTCATGCATAATAGAATTGTGATTGAGAATAATAGATGAATTTACAATAGGCCTAGAGAGCATATCCGCTACCTTGTTGTAGATTCCTTTTTGTATCTGATAACCAAGTGAAATTGTTGTAGAAAACCCATCCACTTGAAATGTCTTGATTGCTGCAACTTTGACTGTGATTGTAAGTACTGCAATGGCTGATGGTCGGTATGGATAATGATCTCTTTTCCCATCAAGTAATGCTTCCATTTCTTTACACTTTTTACCAATGCATATAACTCTTTATCATAGGTGGGATATTTAGTCACAACTCCATTAAAAATTTTAGAATGAAATGAGATAGGCTTACCATGATGTATGAGCACTTCTCCCATATCATAATCACTTGCATCTGTTTGGATCTCAAATGGCTGTCTAAGATCTGGAAGTGCTAGAACCAGTTCTGAACTTATCTTTTGATTTAAAGCATCAAATTCTTTCTGCTGCAAATCCCCCCATTGGAAGAATTTCTTTATGCTTGTTAATGCATGTAACAAAGCTACAATGGAAGAAAAATTAGTAATGAATTTCTTCCAATACAGTGCTGCCCCTAAAAAGCTTCTTACCTCGGTAACTGTACTGGGCTTGGGCCAATTCAAAACGACCTCAAATTTGGAAGGATCAATCTTCAACTCACCTCGTCCAACAATGTGTCCCAAATATACCAATAAATTCTTACCAAATTCACACTTTGACATCTTAAGAAACAATTGCTCTTTTCTCAAAACATCAAGTACCTTGTTCACATGCATGACATGTTCTTCTCTTGATTTGCTGAATATGAGTATGTCATCTTAGTAAACAATGAAAAATTTCGCTAGAAATGGTCTAAGTACATCATTCATTACTCTCATGAAAGTAGCTGGTGCATTTGTTAAGCCAAATGGCATAACTAACCACTCATATAATCCTTGTCTAGTTTTGAAAGCAGTTTTCCAAATGTCTTCTTCAACTATCCTAACTTGATGATAACCACTTCTCAAATCTAAATTAGTGAAATACTTTGCATGCTTTAACTTATCAATCAAATCATCAATATGTGGGAGTGGGTAGCGATTCTTTACCGTGATTTTGTTCAGTGCATGGAAATCGATACACATGCGCCAAGTCTCATCCTTCTTTGGAACCAAAACTATTGGTGAACCACATGGCGAAGTAGATGGGCGTATGATACCTTTATTCAACAACTCTTGGATTTTTATCTTGATTTCCAAACTTTCCATAATTGACATGTGATACATACCTATAATGGGAAGTGGAACATCCTGTTGCAGCTGAATCTCATGCTGAATTCCCCTCTTGGGTGGTAACCCCTTTGGTTCTTGAAACATCTCGCCATGCTGACTTACCACATCAAACATATCAAATTTCAATTTTTTATCACATCCATCAAAAGATTCATATTCAAAATATTCCTTTTTCTTGATCATGAGAAGCACAAAATTTTTACTTGCATTTACTAACCTCTTCATTTTCCCTGCATTAACTAAAGAGATATTAAATTTCTTGTGATGAGTTCTCACAATATACTCCACTCCATATTTGATCAAATGATATTTGTTCTCATGACGGTAACATGCCGCTTTCCTATCATACAAATATGGACTACCCAAGATAATCCCCGAAATGTCAAGTGGAACCACATATAACTCAACTTCATCAAAAAAGTTTGCAGTAATAGCAAATCTGGAAATACATTTCCTTGTCACCTGTAAATTGGAATTGTTAACTATCCAACCCAAAGGGTTTGGTTTATGATGAGGTACAATTTCAAGGTTTATTTTTTTGACTAAGTCTTCTGAAATCAAGTTTTCTTATGACCCTGTATCAGACAATGCATCAATATTTGTATGATTAGAAATTACTCTAACATGGAATAATTATATCCTTGTATCTTCATTTGGAGTGTTTTTGGATCTGTTTGAGGAACTAGAACTTTCTATAGCTTCCTTTCCTTTGTTAACCATGGAAACTATCTTGGTTTCATCTCCTGAATCGGATCCAAGATCTTTTTGTGTAGTGGCAGTCGTCTTTTGTTTCCCTTTGTTATTTGGTTTCTTTGGTCTTAATTCGGGATGTAGTTTCCAACAATGGGATTCATCATGCCCCTCTTTGGAACAATGTTTTCATGTAATTTTCTCCCCTTCTTTCTTAACACTTGCATTCTTCTTTCCCTTCCATTTTCCTCCCTTCTGTTTTCCTTTACCCTTGAATGGCTTCTTCTTACTACACTCTTCAAAAATATTTTTACCCTTTGCTTCAAGATGTGTGGCTTACACACATACTCCATCTAAGTTATTTGGGTTAAACATAAGGATAGTGTGTTTTAAGTAGGAATGTAGACCTCCTATATATTTCAAGAGTGCATCTTGTGAATCTAAGTCTACTCCAAGTAATAAAGCCCTCTTCCTAAACTCTTGTGTATACTCTTGGACACTTTGACCTTTGAGTTGTCTAAAGTTTTTCCAACTCATTATTGCTTTCTACATATAGGCTAATGGATAAAACTGTCTTTTAATGGAAGAAATGAATTTGACCCAAGAAATGGAAATCTTACCATGGATTCACATTTCCTCTTGTATCTTTTCCTCCCACCAAACTAGTGCTGCTTCTTCTAGCCTTAATGAAGCCAACTGGATTTTGATATCGTCTTTTTGTAGATTCTGGATTTTGCAGTAAACTTCCAATTGACGAATCCAATTGTCTAGTATTTTAGCATTAACTTCTCCATTGTATGTAGGAAGTTCAAATTTGATGTCCAACTTGAGTAACTGAGTCTTTACTTTTGGGATCTTGGAATGAGTATGGGTATGAGTTTTTGTAGTGGATGTGGAAGATGACGATGCTGACGAGGATGATGAATATAATTATGGTGGAGAGAGAGGTGGTTTTCCTCCACTACCTTTTGAGCTCCTCTCTTCCTCCTTTTTACTGTTTTAATATCCTTCTCTATGAGGGTGTTTTGAACCTTCTCTAGTTTCCTTTGCCATGAAAGCTTCATACATAAATTTCACCATCCTTTGCATTTCTTTGAATTCCCTCTTATCATCCTCTTCTTCAGAATGTTCATGAGTTCCTTCATAGCCTGACATTTTGGCTGTAGATTCAAGCTCAATCTCTGCAACTTGTATCTCTTCAATCACGTCAACCTCTTGTGCAATTAGTTCCTCTTCTATCTCAACTGTTGGACATAGAATTTGAGGTGCTTCAAGTGTTGCCTTGAGTGGTCCTTTGGGTGAGGATGATGCCTTCTAAACCTTCTTCCTTCTTTTCCTAACTTCAGGACTAGCTATTAGTAGCTTCCCTTCTCCTCTCTACAATCTCAATCATCTAAGCATCTGAAAATTTGCAACTATTAAAAACCTTTCAAGTAAAACAAGCAAGCAACCTTGTGCTCTGATACCAACTTGATCTGAAAATGATTGCTAGTTATTGTTGTGCTAGTATCATATCAGATATAAAATTTTCTTTGCTTAGTTTTACTTATCCTTCATAGGTTTGTTTATGAGCATGTGATTGTCAAATCAGTGTACTTGGTGAAATTATGAGTTTGTCATAAGCTTAGGAAGCATAATTTTAAATGAAAAAACATAAGAAATATTAAACACAACAAACACACATAACAAAGCTTAACATACATAATTTTGATAAAGGAGTTCACCCCTCCTGGGATACATCTCCTTGGTCCAACTTCATAGTGTGGGCCTTTGTATTAGCTTCAAGTGTGCTCAAATTTTTGTTACTAGCTTCAGAACCTCTTGGAACTTGTTCCAATTAGTTTAAAACATCATAATCTCCCATGAATATTTTTTTACTGAATTTGGACTCTGGATGCTCTAGCAATGACGTCCCCAACACCTGGTGGCCCTACCCATCAAAAATATTCAAATGCACTAAAACACCTGTACATGACCTTTTATACCTCTGCAACTAGCTTCATTAAGTTCCCAGCATGCCAATTAGCTTATAATGCCTCTTCCTGAGTTCTATTTGGGAAAAAATTGGATGAGTTATGACAAAAACTGCTTTTCCCACAATTTCTCCACTAAACTTTGAGGAAATGATAGTTAGATTTCTAAATTTAGAAATCCCACCATAAATGGCGTGCTCCCTAAAACTCTTCCAGTTTAATCCGGAGTTTAATTAGTGTTAATTGCATATTAACTGGGCAGATAAGTGCAATTTAAGGTTTAAGCATGATTAGCGCTAAACCGGTGGATAAGCATGTGTTAATCCTCGCTTAGTCGTTAATTAATCTGATTTTTCAAACTCCATTATCCCTTTAGCACCTGGTCTTCATCACACAATATCATGGGAGGGGGTTGGCCCGTGGGGATGGCCCCCTCCAACTCCCAAATATCGGGTTGATAAACTTTAAGTTTATGCGGAGAACATAGTGGTTAAGAACCACGTGGTAGAAGAGTTGGTAAATGGTGAGATTGGCGGGCATAAGGTTGTGGGTTCGACCCCGACCCCCGCCTTAATTTTTTTTTCAAACGGACTTTAGCAGACGCTGCCATAATTGGTTGGCTTGCCAACTATAGCCTTTCTCTAATGTTGGTTAGCGCTCCTCCAGATTTGGTTAATTCCGCCAACATGTGGGTTTCAAACTATATATATATAATCCACCATATTAACCTGTCCAACCTTAATATAAATTGATAACCCAAGATTTGGAGAGGGCCCACCAGAGAGGACACATGGCACCCTCTGGTTGGGTTGTACTCCAACCTAAAAAAATTTCAATTTCAAATTTAGGAAGAATATTGGAGGTCATTGGAAAATTTCTCCCTTCACAAACCCATTTGGAGAATCTGGAGACGACACTTGTCACAGTGCCACTGGCTGCAATATGGAGAATATTCCCTGTAATGCTGACTGTACATGCCACATCATCCCTATACTTGTTCTGCTCCTTTTTTGCCTGTTTTGGAAAACAAACAACAGATGATAACTTAGTCATACGAACTCAGATTTTTATGAAATGAGTTGAGCCAGAATTCTGGTGACGAACTCGATCCATTCGTTCAAGTTCGAAGAAATTTTGATCACTTTCAATTTTTAGCTAAAAATTGAGCTTTAAATCACTTAAGATAATATGTTGTGAAGACATAATCTATTAAATTAAATTTCAGAGAGAATTTATGAATAGAAGGAAGATGCAGTGAAGGAGTGCACTTTAAGGATATTTAACTCTTACTTACAAATGTAAGTCAAAGACCTACAACTTCATTACTTCACTTCATTTATAGAAGAAATAACATAAAATGACACAAGAAAGACAAACCACTATCAACAATTGCTGGAAACTTGATACTTATTTCATTAATTCTTCAAAGAAATAAGTATTAAAATAATTCTTCCAGAGGTTCCAAAACTCTGAACCTTCTTCTTCATTTTCATCTTTCTTAAATACATTCAAAAACAATTTGTAACTGTCAAAACTTCCTGAAACTACCTAAACTACTTCTTTCCTCTGTCAACTACTTTCATTACAATCGAGGGTAACATTACAACTTGGTTCTAAAACAAAAATAAAATACAATAATAAATAGAAATATCATGATGTCTTCTGAATGTATTTTGCTGCTGATGTGCTTCCCTTTGTTGTTGATGTGGTTCCCTTCACTGCTAATGTGGTCTTCTGAATATCATTTGCTGCTGACGTGTCTTCAGGAATATTGGTCATCCATTTTCTGCATTTCTTCCAGAGTTCAACATTTGTCCTCGGGGCATTGATTAACTTATGATGTTCCAATATAAAAGCAGTGATCCTATTGTAAGTATATTTGTCCAGAAACAAAGTTTTGACCATCCATAACAACTAAAAATCTTTATGCAGGAAATTGATAATTGTTGTCCCTTTTAAAACTACAGTTTTCTCATGAGTATTATCAATTTTAATTTTTTCATCCACCAACAGAGTTTCAAATATTTCCCAGGATAATAAGCTACCCTGCAGGTCCTAGCAAGATGACAATCTAGCCCTGATTCTTTTATCAAATATAGTGTTTGTTAGGGTCTTATAAATATAGGATTTATAATTTTGAATTGAATTTTGACAGTCTTGTAAAATATGTACATACCTTGCTTTCTGCAAGTTGTTTTCTCATATTTTGAAAATAATAATAATAATAATAATAAAAAGGGTAAAAAGTCCTAAAAGAAAAATCAGAGGACTTGAAAAAATATAGACCCCAAAAAAGAAAAAAGATGAGAACAAGACCTGAAAGTGAACAAGTCCAAATGCCACTACTTTTTACTTTTCTTCAAAATAAATAATTATGGCAGAGTTTCAATAAATTCCATGATCCATGATGAGTTAAACTGTTTAATCTTAACTTGTTATGTTTTCAATTTCTAGTATTAGATAGTGAATAAAGATTTGTCAGACAATTTAATGCTGACAAATCAGTAGATAGGTAGAGAATAATGAGGAGCTCAACAGTTTAATTTGAGCCCTGGGATGAAATGAGGTAGATCTAGATAGTTTATGCTTTAAAAGAATAAACGTTTCAAGGTTGCAAGCCTAAATGCACCTGCCAAATGAAGAAAAAATGTTAGAATAAGGCTGGGTAGGTAGAAAGCAGTGGAGAAAGCATGTAATAAATGATTATCGGGAAAAATCACTAATTTCCCATCCCCCATAAGTATTCAGTATTCTAAGCTATCATTCAAATAGGCTCAGAGCATTTCTCTGACTTTTGTTGGGACCGGACCCAAGGCTCGATGACTGGCTAGTCGAAAATATTGAGTTCTTATGTTAAATCCCCATTTATCATCATTCATCCTTCATTCATAAATTTTAACATATTTTCATAAGTAAAGACTCATTCTTACTTAATGAAGCATATAAACCCATCTAATTAACTTCCTTCATTCAAAAACATACAAAAACCCTCAAAAATACTTTATACTAAGTATTGGTGAAATGATAAAAAGACAAGCTTTGCTTTACTTTTACACTTTACTTAGTCATTTTATGTATTTTTGTGTGTATTCCATTCCCCTTTTCATATTAACTTTTAACTTAGTTTACTAAATTCTTAAAAAATACCTTATCGTACTTATTAATTCCCTATGTTTAATTATCCCCAAAAACCCACTATTACTATGTTTTAGACCAAAGTTTATTACCCATGTGCTTAATCGAAATCCCTAATAAAAACCCCTTTGGTTTAAAAATTATTGCTAAATAAATATCCCGCCCCTATGGTTGTTAAAACCATTCAAAAAGGTTTAAACACTATATAATAATATAATACCGTTCTCAAACATTAAGTCCAAAGTTTTGAATCAAATTAATCATTTTTCATAAGGTTTAAAAAGCTTGGCCCCACTTATACGTATGACCCCACACCTTTGTATTGGTTAAAAACATTATCCTATGCTTTAAAACCATTATCCCTCCTCCTTCATATAAGCCAATGCATACATAAACCCATCCCCACATAATTTTATAACCCATAGTTTATTGAAATAACCTAAGGTTTATTTTAAATAAAATAACACCTCTCCCATATGCCTATCCCTGCTTCTATATATAAACCTTTACCCACAGCTAATCAAAAGGTTTAAAGCCTAGTTTAAACCGCCCACATACATAATTTTCCCAGTCCCACCATTTCCTTTGGCCGCACCTTCTAAACCAATCTTGACCCTTCGCACTTGTTTTCCAGATCCAACAACCCAAAAGCAATATTGCACGCAAAAACAAATCGTCCGCCTGAATGAAAATTGGAGATGAAATGGGATGTTTTGACCATTTTTCCCTCTGTGATGTGTCAAGATTATATTGGATCGCGTTCATTTGGTTCTAAACCACTTACTGCCCAATTTGCACGCGATAACCGCAATCCGGTTTCGTTTCAAATTCTGAAATTGCCTCTCGCCATTGACGAGACCTGCATTTAATGAGAATTATGGTGACTGAATCAAACGGTTAAAACCTTTGGTTAAGTCGTTTTTATGTTATCTGTGCATTTACACTCTGATATAACTCTTCCTGGGCTCTGTTTAAAGCCATTTAAGCCCTGATTCTCAATTTTTTCGCCCAAAACCTTTGCAGTTATCAGAATTAAACCTCTGAAGACTGATTGAGAAGTTGTGCACCGCTCCAGACAAACCGCTGAAGCCCAAGTTTCAACTAAAAACCTCAGAAATCCGTTTCAGAGCCAGATACCTGCAAAAAGGTATTTTTCTCAAAATTGAAACCTGTAAGTCGAGTTTTAAACCGTCTTTAAGAGAACCAACCCATTTTTATTGAAGAATTCACTGAAACAACCTTCCTAAAAATACCAAAAAAGAGGCCAAACCCTGGCAAAATTTTCCCAGGAAACCCTGTTTTCCATTTCAAGCCTTTTTAAAGCCAACTTCCTCGAATTTCACAGTTTAAAGATCAAATTTAAGGATTTAAATGGCTAAAACCTCTGAATTACCTTGAAAACCCATTTTTTTAATCAAACCAACTCATAAAACCCTTGTTTTCTGTTTTATGCCAGTTTTACATCCTCAAATTAACTTAGTTGAGCAAAAGGTCCAAAAGAAGCCATCCTTAACCTAAATTGCTCAGTTTCCTCCCTGTTAAAAAGCTCTGGCAAATAGTCTAATCTTGCAGTAGTTACCCAAAATTCCTAAGAAACAGAGCATAAGTAGACCTGAAGGATCTAAAACACCTAAATACGAGGGATCCAAAGCCCCTAAGCCTACCCCAGCCATGACTTCCAAATCTGCTACAACAGTAAACCCCCTTCAACCACCTGTGGTTGTTGCTGAAAACATTCCTTTGACTGATATTGACTATAAAATTGTAGACCCTGTTATTGAGTTTAATTTTCTAGATATACACAATTGGTGTTATGAAAAATATCTAGACAAAGATGATATTCCAATTTGGGAAACCCATTTGCCGAAGTATATAGTCCCATTGACTCATCCTGGTCAAGAAATCATCAGACTTTGTCAAAAATACTATGAGCCAGATCAAAGGGCTATAGTAAATGCAGGAAAAGAAATACTTTTTACCATTATAGCCCAGTCAATTAATCAAATGCTTCAATTACAACCTGATCCCTAGGCAGTCCCCTTGTCTATAGAGGCATTAACTCAGTTATACCTTGGCATAGATTTCCCCAAAAGGTTCATGATCTTTCAGAATTTTATGCCTTCTCATGTTGACATTCCAAAGATAAATCCTCCATACTCCACAGCTAAATTTCCTGAAGGTTCTAGACAGATTATCTCTATGCTATCTTTTATCCTTGGATATTTTATATATGAGTATACTGATGAATCTATTCTTGGTTTCTTATCCACCATGTCTCCTGGTCAACCTCCAACAGTCATCTTTGAATATGCTGGCTTCATAGAAGATTCCATCCATTACCAGTTGACTAAATTACGCATAGAAGGAGTTTTTAGATATTCATCTTATCTTTTCCATTTTTTATTATTCTCTCAAGCAGAAAAATTTCCAGTTTCCTTGAAAAAGATGGATGTAGAAGGAAAGCCCCTATCAATTATCTTTTGGACTTCGTTACTGAGAAAATAATCTAATGATTCCACTTATTTAGAGTTTTCAGAACTATTTTTGCATATCCAGCAATGAGCATATTAAACAAATCATAACAGCCTAGGATCAGTGAAGAAATGAAAATAATATTGTAGCTTTTAGAGCAGAACAAAGTTGGAGATTGGTACCTCTATGAAAAACACATTGAATTAAGGATTTTTGGGTCAAACTTGTTACCCTACAAGTTGCCCAAGCATGTGTGTATGAGAATTTTTGCACTTGAATATCTTAGACAACTTCTCAATGCAGATTCAATTAACTTTATGGCAGCTAAAAAGAAGACCCAGTTTAAGTTAAAGAATCAAGTTGGGCCATTCATAATCACAGAGATGCAGAAAAGGAAATAGCAAAGAAATTAGTAGAGTTTAGATTTGATGAGCATTTTCCATGGAATTATGATCCACAAGGGATATTAAGCAAGCTAAGGGTAAAGTGTAAATTAACACCCTTTATCCATGATTCCAAGCCTGAAATAGAAAATTTTGCAAATCAAATTGAATGGAGTGAAAACACCTTGATAGAGGCAGCAAGCCAAATAGGAAGAACACCAAATTTAGAAGTTGTAAACAACTAGAAACATCAAAAAGAGTCAGAGAAGAAGGAGGTTACACAATAGAGACAACAGCTGATACCGAATTTAAAGTAATTTATAACAAAAGGCCTAAGCTCAGTTTAGTTGATAAGAAGAAAGTAACGATTGGTATTGATGAGACAGATGCTCCAGTGACCAATGATGATATAGCAACAACCATAATCAATGAAACATTTAAGGAAATTCAAAAGGAAACAACAACCAATCAGAATGACACACAGATGATTGAGAAGCAACACAACATGGAAGCCTCTTCCTCACAGCCAGCTGAGGAAAAGGACTTGGAAATCAAGGAAAGGTATAAGCTAATTAAGCATAAGAATGAGGAGATAAAGACAAAAATATATTCTCAATTCCTAAAGCAGAAGCTTGGAAATCAGAATAGGTTGTTATCAGCATTTGACTATTCTAGCAATAAAATGATGATGTCATTTTTACAACCTACTACCTCAGCACCCAAAACAGTATCAGACTATAAAAAGGTGGACCTTGAGGTAGACACAAAGAATATTCATGAGTTGGACTGGATTGAGTTCCACAGACAGACCTCTGAAATGTTGTATTCTACAATGGTAACCAAAGCAATGAGTGCCAATAAACTTCAAAATACCATACTTAATATGAAAGATAAAATGAAGATGGATAAAACATCACTTTATGCCAAGGACCTAAGGATCAAAGCCTTAGAGGAACTAGTTTTACAGGTGGGATATGATCCCTCAAATGTCCAAGCAGCAGAACTATTAATCAAGAAAAATAATGAAGACATAGCAACTTTGAGGAAACAACTCA
Source organism: Pinus albicaulis (assembly GCA_034641835.2). NCBI lineage: Eukaryota > Viridiplantae > Streptophyta > Pinopsida > Pinales > Pinaceae > Pinus > Pinus albicaulis. Next base: position 1,292,982,672 of record CM076581.1, on the reverse strand, counting down.
AGCTTCCTCAAAGTGAGCATCCAAAAACAAAGGAAATCCTCCAGGATCAAAGTGAAAAAGGATAAATGATGGAGCTTATACTTAAATTGACAGCACAAATCAAGAAGATGGAAACAAAAATGGACCGGCTTGTCCAAGAGAAAGAGACTGTAAAAGAGCCACAAATTCCTACAATTCCTATAGTCATCCCAATGATCAATACAACAGTGCCCTCTACTTTAGGAGAGAAATTAGCACCAAAGGGCCCACTGGCAATTGCAGTGCCAGTGACTTTAGCCACCACTTCAGCTACAGACTCTTCTACTACAAATGTACAACACATTGATGAAGCCAACTAGATTATCAAAGCCATGGAAGAAATGTCTTTAAAGACAGATGAAATAAACAGACTAAATAAGATGATTGAAAATATTGAGAGGGAAAATAAGATAGTTGAGATTAATGCCAAAACTCATGAGCAGAAAGCAAACAGATTGGGAGAGCAGCTCAAGAATTTACAAAAGGAATTGACTTTCACAGAGCAGATCTCATATATTAAAAATCATCTCTGTACTAACATAATTGAAGCCATTCATAATCAATGGCCTTCAATTCAGGTTATATAAGAGCAGAAAGAATTGCTATTAGAAGCCCAAACAGAGATACAAAAGACAAAAGATGAGTTGACTGATAAGCCTGCACAGGCTTTAAAACTCATTACATTTTTAAATAGAAAGAATAGGGAGGAACTTGAAAAATTGCAAATATCATACATGACAGAGACAATCTTGAAAATCAAGAAGGTTGTCACTATAAAGAGCTTAATGAACAATCTTGAAGAAAAGTGTGAAACAATGAACCTTGCCATAACTAGATTTATGGTAAAGTATACAAATCTTAGACAAAAAGGCTTACCAGACATACATGTCTTCAATGAGAAACTTATGCCACAAAAAGACTATGACAACAAGATTAGGGAGTTTTCTAAAGAGCAAGTAAATAAGCAGCTAGCACAAGGCACCCCTACAGGTAAATTTTTACTTCAGTATTTTGAGGATTTATTCTTTCTACAGCATGAAATTAAGCACCTCTTTGTCATCAAGCCTACTTTTGCAAGATATACAGAGGCTGATGAAAACTTCAGGAAGCTGAAAATTTTCCAAATTCAAACAACAAAAGAGTGGCAAAATTTCATAGATTTGATGTAAAGATAAAAGGTAAAAAAAGTGAAAAGCTACCTAGAGACAGATAGTCAAAAGAAAGGTAAAATGAAAAGACAGGTTGCTGATGTTTTTTACTGCTAAAAAGACAATTTTACAGCAGTAAAACAACAAAACTAAGGGTAAAAGAGTATAAGCCTTAAGGAGCATTAGGTTAAAGAGTATCAACATGAAAGAGTATCAACGAAGGCAAGTCAAGTGCATAAAAATATCTAACAACCAGAAAGCAGGACACATAGGCAGCTAAAAGCTCCTTGTTAGCAAAATAGTTCTAATTATTTTGAATAAAAGAGGACAACTTGCTAGTTTGTTAAGCAACTGTCCCTTTTATTATGTAATGATATTTTCTTTTTCCTAAAGTTATTCCTAGAACTCTTCTAGGATATTTGTAATACTTTGTGTATAAATACTTCAATTTCAGAAGTATTTTGTGTGGAATAAAATTGCTGGACTTACTAAAGACGTTTTTGTTGAACATTGGAGGCTATTGTGTGTTTAAATTCGAAGTAGCAGACTGGACAAGATGACTGGCATCATAATTCAGGATCCCTGTGATAAGCTGATGAGTGAAGTACTTCCTACTTGTCACCGTTTCCTTTTCTAAGTTTCATGCATTCATTTTATGTTTGTTCTGTCTGAATGTGTAACTAGGAGTATTACTACAGGATTAGTCAAGTGCTCCCTGTCTTTAATTGGTTTCCATTTTAATGTTTTCTTCTGATTTTCGGTGCAAGGAACCCTTAATTGCTCCTTCTCCCGTTTGACCTATGCCTTCTACTTCCATTTTCCGTATCAAAGGATCCTTAAGTGCCCTTTATCCCGATCATACCACCTCACAAAAAACAACTTTCCCAGATCTCTGAGGGTTATGTATCTTTCCCTGAATATGTTTGTACCTTTTTGGCCTTGATTTCTAGTGCTGCTAGTTTGATTTAGACCCCATAGCCCAATGGACAAGTAGATTTCTCTCTATCTTACCTCCAAGTGATTTTTTCCCACCTAACCCTTTAAACCAAAACCAAATTGTACTTTCATAACTAGCCTAACATTTATAAATCAAACAAAGATAAATATTAAAGAGAGAGCCCTCTCTGAACCCTAGGAAGGCTAGATCCTAGAGTTTGAAGTAGGTTTGAGGTTACCTCTAGAGTTATTTGACTTAAATCCAAAATCCCACAACTTAAGAATCTATTAGAGTAATAACAGTGTTGAAGTTGTCTACTTCTTGCTTGATCTCTATCAAATTCTTTCTGCTGACTTCCCGTGTGCATTCTTCACTATCACCTTATTAATTTCCAGAACACATAATTTTATATATTTTATCTCATGTTCACCCAGTTCTTGATATGATTTGGAGTTGAAAAAATATATTATTTTTTTAACCCAGATGGCTCTATCATGCATTTTTTTTCTTCTTTTTTCAGCTAGTACAAGCTCTTGAAGATCTCTGATTATACTCTTATCTTCTAAAATAAGTACTAGATATTCCCACACTATTTTCATCACTCCTATAATCTCATTCCAAATAATATGTTTAGCTTCAATTAGGGACATATTCCCCTTTAAATCCTCTTTGAGACTCTTGATTTCTTCACAAGCTGACTAATAATTCGTTTTGTATTTTCCTGCAGTGTCCTTTGATATTACAATTTCATTATCCTTAGCCCTTATAACCTTCATAGTTGTATCAATATCACTTTGATATTTATTCCGGTCAATCTCTTCCATCTTCAACTCAGTACTCAACTGTGATATCTTTGCTATTGGGTGACCAGTTTCAGATGAAAAACTATTGTGCAGACATGAGAGTCAATCTGCCCTTGTAACTAGAGTTACCTCTAGAGTTATTTGACTTAAATCCAAAATCCCACAACTTAAGAATCTATTAGAGTAATAACAGTGTTGAAGTTGTCTACTTCTTGCTTGATCTCTATCAAATTCTTTCTGCTGACTTCCCGTGTGCATTCTTCACTATCACCTTATTAATTTCCAGAACACATAATTTTATATATTTTATCTCATGTTCACCCAGTTCTTGATATGATTTGGAGTTGAAAAAATATATTATTTTTTTAACCCAGATGGCTCTATCATGCATTTTTTTTCTTCTTTTTTCAGCTAGTACAAGCTCTTGAAGATCTCTGATTATACTCTTATCTTCTAAAATAAGTACTAGATATTCCCACACTATTTTCATCACTCCTATAATCTCATTCCAAATAATATGTTTAGCTTCAATTAGGGACATATTCCCCTTTAAATCCTCTTTGAGACTCTTGATTTCTTCACAAGCTGACCAATAATTCGTTTTGTATTTTCCTGCAGTGTCCTTTGATATTACAATTTCATTATCCTTAGCCCTTATAACCTTCATAGTTGTATCAATATCACTTTGATATTGATTCCGGTCAATCTCTTCCATCTTCAACTCAGTACTCAACTGTGATATCTTTGCTATTGGGTGACCAGTTTCAGATGAAAAACTATTGTGCAGACATGAGAGTCAATCTTCCCTTGTAACTTAACTACTGCTTCTTTCAGTTTAGAAATCTCTTCATATTTCTACAACACCTGCTATAAAAGCTTCTCATTTTCGGATTCCACTTCTTCTAGCTCAGTTTCCATTGGGTGTTCTCCAATAGGAAGCTTTAGCTTCTTTCTTAGTACATTTACTTCTGATTCTGCACTATGCAACAACTTCTACATAGCTGATCTGTTAGTGGGATCTACTCCAATCTTGATAATTATCTTCTATAATTCTTCATTTTGAGTGGACAGAGCTTTGGAATTATCTTTCTCCAACTTCATATGCTTGATCACCTTTCCCAACATGCTTTCAACTTTACTTGCAGCTGCACTAGTTTTAGTTAAATCATTAACAATCAATAAACCTATTTGCATATGTAAATTTATTTTATCAGGTAAGGAAATATTCCTGGCATCAACATTTAAATTGACAGTCCTAAAATTTCTTGATGACCTTAATGTCATTTCAAATGGGTGTGAAAAAGCAATCTTCAACTGCTCTTTTTCTAAATCCATAGAAATTAATAATCTAGTCTGATCAGGGGTGATTTGAGACTTAGCTTGAGCCTCCATGCTTGATCTGATCTTCTGATTCTTCTCAGCAAGTTGGGAAAAAACTTGGTTCATTAATGGTACCTGATCATGAAAAGCTTCATGTCTGGATGGTGAAGCTGATGTATTCTGTATTTCTCCCAATTTAATTGAAAACCCTGGCTGTGCATATGACACTCCTTCACTCAATTTAGCCCTCTTCTAAGCTCCTTTCTCCTATGTATCATCATTATTTTCTCTATCTCTTTTATTTCCTTTTTCAGAGATAGCAGGAGTTTTAATGTTAGTGCTGTCATTTCCAGAAAAATCATTATTAGCCAAATTTTCAATTTCTGGCTTGCTCTCATGAGTAAAAGAAAAATAACCATTCTCAACCCTCCTTTTAGAAATCACCTGATGTGGGTCATAAGCCCACTTTTATCCTAGCACTAAATGCATGCCTTATAACATCTAGTTTACCTCTTTTGCAGCTTGCCTCATATTCACTATGAAGGGTCCAATAGTCATGGGCAATTTAAATAAATCTCCTTTCTTCATTGGCACAAAGTGAATCTGATCCACATTTAAACTATGTCTAATAAATTCTAGGGCAAAAATTCTCATAGGGACAAAAGAAGGCAATCTATAAGGTTCAACCCCAGGCCCATACAATCTAATCTCTGAATAATATTTAAAAACAAACCAGTCTCCACACCTGCAACTATTACTGAGCTAAAGGAATTCCCGAGCTTTAGGTAGAAAACATGGGGGAGCAGTCCCATTCAAAATTTTATAAGCAATTGGCAAGTAGTAAGCAGAAAAATCAAACAACCCCCCATCACTAGGTTCATTCCTTACCAGGTCAGTCCAAAACACTACTGATTTCCTTTTCTTGTTTGAATCCATAATGTTCAATCCTAAATTCAAAAACTCTTCCGCATTTTGATACATAAACAGATAGGTAACAATTGAAGGAAATTTGAATGAACTTGTTAAATTTAAGCTCATGAATTGATAATTAATATTCTCCTGCAAAAATGATGGGATGTATAACACTACTTCAGGCTTCATCATCAAAGTAAACAGTCCAAGCACTGATCTGTCAATCTGAGAAGCATCTTCCTTTCCAAGAATTTTTGACAAAAACTGAAATAGAGGTTTGATTTCTGCATCAAAAATTTCCAAAGAGAATACCTTTTCATCTGGAGAAAACCTCCCTAGTTCTGGCTTCAGGAAGAAAATAATCAGTGTGTAATATTGTCCTGCAAGATTGTCATAATGTGTTGTCAATGAATCTTCAATGAAACTAAAATATGACTCAAACCTTGGGTAGCAGAAAGCTTGAAGAATTAACAAGGAGGAAACTTGGAAGACACTTTCTCCCAAATGGTTCATTACAAAACACTTGATGGGTTATATTTCTGATGCTAACCAATGAATTAATTCAGAACAAGATGGGTTCTTGGGACACATGCAGACAATACGCCAGACCTGACCATGGCTGTGAAGACAGGGGAATTATGCTGGTTAAGGGTAACCTGCTGATACAAAGGTAAATGTTCAACTGTGCAACGGGTGTCTATTATGTACTGCTCTATATCCATGAGGGGAATGTGACTAGACGAACCAAATAGGGATGAATTGGCCATGTTAACCCTCAGGATGATGACTGAATTGAATCTAAATGGAGAAGCAGGGTGATTAGGATGATTAAGACAGTTTAAACTGAGGCGATCAGGTGAAAAAGAACTGTTTTGACTCAATATTTATAGGCATAGCAAGAATTTAGGGGGGAAACAGTCATTAACTGCATGAAAAGACATGTACGAGACTAATTTGGACAATGATTTGGCTCACTTGCAAACGTCATCTCTGATCTCTTACATCACCGCGGGGGCACATCAGGTATAGTGGGCTCTTTGGCATTGTGCTACCGCAATGAATCTTGGGCTGTTGATTTGAGTCAACGAGCCGACGTCACAGTCAACTGCGGAGGCACCCCAGGAATTATCCATCGGGCTGTTTGTGCCCGTGGGTTTCTCCCAATTGAATTCTCTTTGCCATCATCTCGTCTCCGCCTGATGAGTTGCACACTATTTACAATAATGTTCAGGGCCACCTTTCACATACTCCGAAACATAAAATTAATGTTTCTCATATAAATCAAAACTGATTTTAGCATATGAAGTCTTAATTAATTAATTTTTTTACAACATTATATATATAATTTTTAATTTTGAGTATTGGAAATGAAAATTCAAATGAGCCACAACATCACCTATAGGGGAATATTCTTGCAAAAAAGGGTATATATATTTGAGTTTCGATGTAGTTAAGAGACAACCTGCATGATGGTGGAAAAAGATTGGAGAGATTTAAATGTCCACCAAAGTTTAAAATATTAATGTGGTGTATTCTAAATAACAAATTCTTAACATGATAAATTTATAAAAAAGAATATGGAAAGCTTAGGTGGATGCTCTTTGAGCATGAATATAATAAAAACAAGTTTTCGTCTATTCATGTAATGTCCTTACAAAATTCTAGTATGTAAGGAATTGGAAAGTCTTATAGCTTTAAGGATTTTTTGGTCAAGGGTATTTGTTGAGGAAAATATGAAACAATGGTGTAATAACCCTTAGGAAAATGATTTTAGGGCTATACCTTTGTTAGTTGCTTGTGGGATCTGCCGAAATAGAAATGCAAGTTTGTTTGCAGATAAAGTTATTCCTCCTTTTTAGTGTGTTTCTCAAGAGTTATCATTTTAAAATATTTTACACAAGAAAATATAAACAAACACGTGTGTAATATTCCCAAATGGGAAAAGCAAGAATATAGTGCAAAATGCTGGAAAAATAGTGTAAAACATCATATAAAAGCAAAAGGATAATATGGAGACCTTCTAATCATAATAACAACAAAAAAATATGCATAAGAAGTGGGCCATAAGATGTAAAATAAGGAAGAACAAGCCTCCAATGGACAAAATCCCTCAAAAGAGGTGCTGCTACTATATTTCAAGAGCGCGAAGACTGCTACAAAGTTGTTTAAAAGGAACTGCTACAAAAATTGATTACACAACTGATATAGGGCTGATATATGCCTGAAAAGAAAGATCCAATACATATCTGAGCACTATACAACCTCCAATGAAGAACCCTTCAAGGGTTTTCAACAAAAAACCATGTACAAGATGGGGATCTAAGCCCTAGGGCTGAAGATCCACGAAAAAATATAGATATGTAAAGTGTGGCTGATATAATATGATAAATAATGCAGCCTCCTCCAATAGACTCTCTAGATCAAGGGTTGATCCCTTCTCTAAAAAAACTCCTCTCCAAATGGTGTGCCAAAACCATCCTGCAACTCCTCCCACAAAATAACACAGATCTGTAAATAAATTGCGCTGTAGGGGAAAATAAATCAATGGCCTGATGCCAAGATATGAAAATAAGCACAAGGGCCTTCCTTACTGTCCTCCCAATGGAAAGGAACCCTTCTCCACTGAAAATAAGTATTGAAGTGACCCAAAGATGGTCTCCATTGCTCCAACCTACAAAACAACTCAACCCTCAACAGGATTTGTGCTGTAAATAAAAGATGAAGCTTGGACTTAAGCCTGAAAATGGACAATGTAGTACAAGACTCATCCAAGAGCTTCTCAATGGAAAAGGTGGGATTCCCGATCAGGAACACCCAGTGCCAAACAACACACAATCTCAGCTAAACAACTATATGTCTAAACATATCATATATTCAAAAATATCAAATACATAAACATAATGAATATGGCTGCCACCCTCTTCCTTTTATAAGATATGAGCTTCCAAACCCTAAGCCCCATACAATAATGGCACTACTTCCTTGCAAAGCATCTCCATCTAAAACTATGTTGTCTTTCATTGATTGCCACTCCTCCATGACAACGTTGTTGATTTGGTCAAAGTTGACCCAGTCAAGGTGTTCCAGCCCCTTTTCACACCTAAAGGTGCTCAATTAAGCTGCCAATATATATCCTTTTCACATTTGCATTGATTTATTCATTATTAAGGAGACTTATGGACCTCCATTTTCCTCTTATTCATAAAACAAAGCAGCAAAACAAAATTTAATATTCCAACTAGCTCATGGCTAATTGGGAATATTACAGTCCTCCCTTCCCAAATGTTGCTTGTCCTTAAGCAATTGACAAGGTGAGTGCTGCAACTCTTCTCCTCCACCATTGGTTACACTATCATGTGATAAGCTTCCCTCGTAAGCTAAGTGTCTACCAATCCATCCCTCCATGAAATGCTCCTCCAAAGTTCTTATGAGATGCAAATAATTCATCCCACAAGGAGACAATAGTTCCAATGAAACAAACATGGTTTTCCCAATGTTATCCTTGAAACATGGAGCATAATGAACATGGAGAATGTCTCTCCCATAGGGCACATTCCTCCCATCCTCCCTCCAATCATTCCCATAAAAATAATAAGCACATAATTAATGTATGGGATCAAAACTAAGTACATACAAACATAAATTTGTAAAAATGGAGGTGGGTCATAGTCCCACATGCGGAACCAGTGCAGTAAATCTCCTGACTGCATCAGATAATGATATGCTAAGTGGTTCCCCCACCACCTACTTGCTACCCAAGTCTTCTCACAATGGCTGAAAGTGTGAGATATTTTTGGTGCTTTTGGAGTGCACCCACAATGATACAACATCTCCCTATGTCCTCCAAGGGAGTGGCCATGTTCAAAAATGTTTATGGCCCAAAGTTGGCCATGAAGTGGAGCTATGGCCTACATATACATGGTAAAGGAATGCAAGTAATCATTAAATGAAAAATCATATACATAAACATGTTCCTTACCAACATTTATGCTCATACAAATGGAGTGGTCCATAGATAGATCCCCTCTCATTCCAAAAGAGGAAAGAGGTGGATGTGATAACTCCTTCATTGAGTCATGTATCTCTTCCAACTCCACATGGTTCATGCATCTTTGAAAATGATGATATAGTGCCTCTTCAAAACCTTCCCAAGTGTAGCTCTACATGATAGTGTTGTAAGCTCTCATGGAATAAGTGTGGTTGAAAAGGAGATCTTCATGAGCCCTTTGTAGTAACTTATCCTTGAGATTGGAGGCTCTAGATAAGAAGATCCTACCATGATAATAGATGACTTCATATTGGACTGGATATCCCTCTTCATGTAGATGGTCATCAAGTATCATGTATGTAAAAATATCCTTTGAATAATCCACTAGAAGTTGGGATTTCCAATATGGATATATCCTCCATAGTGACAGCGCTGATGATCTATCACAAAGAACATCTGTCATATGGCTACCCTTCTCCTTGAAATCTCCGATGCCAAAGGTACTCATTGGGATTTTTCTATCCCCTCCTTGCTTCTCTTCTTGCTTATGTTCATGCTCAAGTAAAGGTTGAAGCTTTTGGAGGTTAGTCTCCCATGGGAAGCTATCATCCATCCAAAACTTCCTGGGTTTAGCCAAAGCATGCATGTGAGGCCACCATATTATATCATGTATGGAATATTTCTATTCAAGTGAGAACATCTTCTGAGTCTCCATAGCCAAGGAATGGTCCCCTTGCTCCATGATGGTGTCATCCTCCAATCCTACAGCATTTCCTCTCAGCGCAATATGAGATGTGAGAGTGGGTAATGATGATAGTGGGAGAATGTCTCCTTCCTCCTTGAGCCTACCCAAGACTCTCAGCATTGTATCACGATCTTCTAATCCTCCCATTCCTCCAAGATCAATGAATGGTGCATCATGATGTGAGACATGTCTCACCAAATCTGGATCAGGTGGCCTCCCAGGTGGTTTGCCACAAGATAGTGATGTCTCATGGACCAACCTCATATGCATAATTGATGGGACTATCATGTCCCTACTTCCACTGCGCAAATCCAAATCTATTTCTTGCGTGGAAGTTTCATGATACTTGGGTACCACTCTTAATGATGTAAGAGTCCCTCTAATTGGATCAATTTCTCCATCCTCAGCTCCTGGTGGTGGTGGATCATCTCCTGCTATTCCAATGCTGTGACCCTTGTCTTGTTCTCTTCTTCTTCCTCCTCATCATCTGAGAAGACCTCTATGTAGTATCACTTTCCTGCTGCACATCCATGTCTAGGTGCCCAAGGTTGTTGGCATGTGAAGAAAAGATTCCTTCTCCTTAAATCTCTTCGGACATCATCATCAAGAGGTTTTTTTATTTTGGCTCTCCTTTGAAATAGGAGCCTTCTCATCTTTTCCCTTTGATGGAAAAGAGGGTTTATGCTGAAATTTTTCCTTTGCTTTTGGCAAGGCATCTTGAAGATCTCTAGCCATTTCAATGGCATCTTGAAGGGTAGTGGGCTTGGTAGACTTAACCAACCCATGAAGAGGTTCATCTAACCCATCAATGAACATATAGACCCTTCTTGCTGCAGATAAATCGGGAACCATAACAGAAAGTCTCAAAAATTCAAAATATAAGTTTCTAGATTACTTGATTGTTTTATCTTTGCAAGCCCCATGAATGGTGCTTCAAGATCTCTTCTATAAAACCTCTCCACCAACCTCCTTGTGAAATCTAAATATGCAGTCACATTGGCATGACCCAATGTAGACAAGCCATGGAACCAACAATCATGTGCTTCACCCTCAAGGTGCAGCACTGCTATCTTAGTGGCCTCCATCTTTGGAGCTTTGTTAAACTGGAAGTAGATGCCAAGCTTCTCTACCCATGATTTCGCAGTGCATTTAGATGACCCATCAAATTTGGGTAAGAAAAAACTTCCCATAGTGCGGTGTAGATCATGATTCTAAATGAATCCTCCACTTCTATTGTGATTCTTGGGTCTCCTATTGTCCTTGATCTGACAAAATTCTTGAAAAATTAGGTGGTCCTTGAATCTCTAAGTTTGAGACTCATACTCCATGAAATATTCTTCAAGGGATTCTTGTTCTTGAAACCCTTCATTTCCCACTGCCAAGAATGTAGGCATTGTAGAGGGTTGGGAAACTACTTGTTGCTGCACTGGTTGATCACTCCAGTGATGAAAAATGCCGGAGCCTTCACCATGTTGAAATAATTTAGGGGATTCCTTGTATCTATCCATCCTCATCTCCTTTATTTCTCTAGTAATGTTTTACATAGCTTTGAGAAGAATATTAGGAAAATCTTTCTCTTCATCTTCTCCTCTAGATAAAGGGGTTTTACCCTTGTCTTCTTTGTCATTTGTATAATCAAAATTCTAGTGTTTTATTCTTTGATACCTCTTCTCTCTATCAGTAAGAGGATCTCCTTCTTCAGATGACATATTGGCTTTTCAAGATGCATAGGCTGTGCCAGGATTATGCTCTGATACCACTGTAATATTCCCAAATGGGAAAAGCAGAAATATAGTGCAAAATGATGGAACAATAGTGTAAAACATCATATAAAAGCAAGAGGCCAATATGAATACCTTCTAATAATAATAACAACAACAAAATATGCATAAGAATGGGCCATAAGATGTACAATAAGGAAGAACAAGCCTCCAATGGACAAAATCCCTCAAAAGAGGTGCTGCTACTATATATCAAGAGCTGGAAGACTACTACAACACTGTTTAAAAGGCACTGCTATAGAAATTGATTACAAAATAGATCTAGGGCTGATATATGCCTCAAAAGATAGATCCAATACAGATCTGAGCACTATACAACCTTCAATGAAGAACCCCTCAAGGGTTTTCAGCAAAACACCATGTACAAGATGGGGATCTAAGCCCTAGGGATGAAGATCCACTGCAAAATATAGATATGGAAAGTGTGACTGATCTGATATGATAAATAATGTAGCCTCCTCGAATGGAATCTCTAGATCAAGGGCTTATCCCTTCTCTAGAAAACCTCCTCTCCAAATGGTGTGCCAAAACCACCCTGCAACTCCTCCCACAAAATAACGCAGATATGGAAATAAACTACACTGTAGAGGAAAATAAATCAATGGATTGATGCCAAGATATGAAAATAAGCACAAGGGCCTTTCTTAATGTCCTCCCAATGGAAATGAACCTTTCTCCACTGAAAATAAATACTGAAGTGACCCAAAGATAGTCTCCATTGCTGCAACCTGCAAAACAACTCAACCCTCAACAGGATCTGTGCTGTAAATGAAAGATGAAGCTTGGCCTTAAGCCTGAAAGTGGACAATGTAGTACAAGACTTCTCCAATAACTTCTCAATGGAAGAGGTGGGATTCCCGATCAGGAACACCCAGTGCTAAACAACACACAATCTCAGCTAAAAATCTAGAGAAAGCTATATGTCTAAACATACCATATATTCAGAAATATCAAATGCATAAAAATAATGAATATGGATTCCATCCTCTTCCTTTTATAAGATATGATATTCCAAACCCTAAGCCCCATCCAATAATGGCACTACTTCCATGCAAAGCATCTCCATCTAAAATTGCCACTCCTCCATGACAACCCTGTTGATTTGGTCAAAGTTGACCCAGTCAAGGTGTTACATCCCCTTTTCACACCTAAAGGTGCTCAATTAAGCTGCCAATATATATACTTTTCACATTGGCATTGATTTATTCATTATTAAGGAGACTTATGGACCTCCATTGTCCTCTTATCCATAAAAAAAAGCAGCAAAACAAAATTTAATACTCCAACTAGCTCATGGCTAATTGGGAATATTACAACGTGAGGCACATAATGATGTAGTAGGTGAATGGGGTAGACAACTAGATATATTTTAAGGGGCTAGAAGGGTTTTATATGTCAATATAGATCACAAATTTTAGTTTAAATTAGGTTTGGGGCACTACATCAACTAAAATTGCAGAGATGATGGCCCCTAATTTGTTTCTACTACTTATTGTATAAAAGGAAGTTCATATCCTACAGGTGTTTAGTGATTTTCAAATGTTATTAAGTGGATCAATGGTGAAAAATTAAGTTCAAATTTTCTTTTAATTCCTATTCTAGAGGAGATTAAAGAAATTTTCAATCACTTTGAATCTTTTCATCATGGTCATGTCTATAAGGATAGGAACCATGAAGCAAACACTCTTTCCAAGGCTCGGTTTGAAACGAAAAGTGATTAGTGGCACATAAAGGAAATAAAGGGTGGTTGTATTTGAGAACTACCATCCCCCATTTCATGATCCTTATACTATCATTACTCCTAAAAAATTCCAGTGCTCCAACATTGCTAGACTAAGGCTATGTTAGAAATTTGAGGGAAGCCAACTTTTTTATTTACTTTATGGAAATCTATATTTATGATTTCATATTTAAGTGTTTTTTTTGAAGGGTATATCCCTTTTTTGAAAGCATGTGGCCTAATTGTAAGCTTGTCTAAGTGGACCATTAGTATCTAGGTATATAGAATTAGTCATCATGTGTCCCTTTGGGACTAGTTTGAAATGCTTGTACATAAGCATCTAGATAATGTAATTTTGGTTTTATAATAAAAATAAAGAAAAGAAATATTTGTTTTGTACATGTTCTTGTGTGGATCCTACATTCATGGACAATGAAGGTATTCTATTGGTGCTCCACTTACTCTGTATTGTTTCATGTTCCCCTTTTAGAACTAGCCCCATGTATGTTAACTTATCTATTACCCTATTCATTGACCTTCTTCTATGTTGAATATATATGTGTTTGAGAAAAGAGGAGTGAGGAGAGATATCTCCTCTAAGGAATATGATAATGCCTATATGGTCAAGGAGTTTTTAATAATGATTTTTCTTCTCATGACTTCTTCTACAATGACTTGAGAATATCCCTTCATTTCTAAATGTTCTATCCTCAATTATTTGACCATGTGTAAATGCTTTCAAGTATACATGAATTTTATAAGGTTATTGGTTGTCTCTCAAATATGTTAGGAATATAACCCAATTTATTTTTCCAATTAGTCTCAAAGGATACTAATGATACACTTCCCAAGCCTATCATCAGAACTTGGGAAGAACTTATCAACAACAAGCACAAAATTAGTCTTAGATATGAAAGGATATGTCCTTTCATATTATATACTATTCCAAACCAATCCAATTTTAGAGTGTTGGTTTCCTTCAAGACACTTTCTCTTCAACCGTTTCACATCCTATTATACATCCACTTCAGATTGTCATATGCCAATGTTGTGATTGGGTTGACCATGATAAATATCAATGTTTTGATCTCCACCCTTGTGAGCATCATGAAAAACATAATCATCATTGATACAAATGTTCTAGACACAAGACTCCTATAAGAGCATAGATTCACTTCAGATCGATCAATTCTTGGAAATGGTTTTCAATAACTAAGAAAATATATTGGTCATGCCTCATATTTCATTCTCGAGTATTGACATGTCTTACAGTGGAGATATATTCATATTCTCACCTTGTATCTGATAAGGGGGGAATTGATGGTCAACCATTAGCTTCAAATATATAGCAAGCAAGCCTGAGCCATAACCTGAACCAATGACAAATGCCAAAGCCTAAAAACAAAGTAAAACAATGCCAGATTCAAAGTCGTAGTTAGAGAAAAATTCAAGTTCCATGATCATGACTTGGTTGGTGGCCTCCCTTAAACCACCACTTGTAGAAGACTTCAACTTCTACTATGCATCTCATCAATTTGTGTTCATCTTTAAACCATCATTAGGGATCAATTAAATTTTGTAGAAGACTTCACCTTTGATGCAAGAGGATCGTGAGAACTTGCCTTTTCCCCCACAAGAATCCTTGTACATATCCTATAAATATTTGAGCAATTTTGCTTATGTGTCCATTTTTGGGACAATTGTAATTAATTAGTTAAGGAATTTTAGAATGATGCCCAAATTTAGTTACATGATAGGTGTTGCTGGAAATCGACCTTTTCCTACCATTATTTAATATCTCTTATTTTATTGTATGTAAAAACCATGTCACTTGTAGCCCTCTCACAGGCAGGAGCAAGGGAGAAAAAAAAGGGAGGGTCGCTCTGAGAATGCTTATCAAACTCTATAATGAAAGAAATTGAGTTTTGTTGATTAACATGTTATTGAGTCCATTTTAAAATTTTATATTGGGTAGGCCTATAATATATTGTATGTTATTTAGTTTCTAAAATAGTTATAAAATTTCAAGTAGAAACACTCGGTAAAGTTTTTGACCGCTTTAGCTCCCATTGTTTTCGAGGGAACAAAGCACACAGGGTTGGCTTATATATTTGTATGTTTTATTGGCTGATCCAAGTAGTTGTAGGTTAAAATTATTGCAATGATATGGGACAATGGAGCACAAAAATGACCTTGTCTGGCTAGGATTAAATCTGGCCAAGATATACTCAAAATTCAAAAAAAAAATGTTCATTCGTAAAACGTCTTGTGTGGGACCAACTGAATAGATCTAGGGCCATACCATCCAGATTCATGGGAGTGCACACATTTCTAAATTTATTATAAAAATGGGATGAATATCTTGATGTGGAGGAGATTCGGGTTGAAACAACTGGGTTGTTGTGGGAATCGATAGAGTGTGAAGGTCGAGCTATGAATATACTTATTTAAATTTGTACTAAGAGCTGAAATGGTAAGTCTAAGTTGAAAACAAATAATCTTACTACAATCGCCCAAACACCCAAATGAATTCTTGTTGAAAATTCAAATTCAAGTTTGAAGATATATGGGACCTAGAAAAAAAACATAATACTTTGATCACGAGAGAGAGAGAGAGAGAGAGAGAGAGAGAGAGAGAGAGAGAGAGAGAGAGATTATTTGTATTCTTTTGTTTTTTTTAAGGAGACACAAGAAAGAAATGAATATCGGTCATAGGTTAAACATTTTGGAGGGAGCGATTGGATATTGGATGTGAACATATCAGAGTCTTTAATAAATAGAAAGAAAAAAAATGGAACAAAAAAAGGTAAGGGGCCCATTGGTACATTACATTGCATCAAAGTGGTATCAGAGTGGGAAAGCTTTGCAGAATCTTGATATGGATAAGAAAAAAATTTGGAAAAAAAAAATCTTGTTGAGTAGTTGCTGCAAGTATGCCACCTAGAAGAGGGAGCCAAGAAAGAAGTGGGATGGATGAGGATCTGAGGCTAGAGAATGAGATGCATCCAAGGGAGAATAAAAGCCATGGAGACAACCCAAATAAGATATCTTGATGTGGGAGACATTAATGAAATCTAGGATAGGAGCTCAGAAGAGGAGATGGAAGTATCTTGAGGAAGAGAACAACTAGAGGAAAAACTAATAAATTTGGTTACCAAAGTAGTGTCTAGGCCAAAAATGGAGGTGCCACTATATGATGGATTGTCATAGTCAAAGGTGATATTCATATTTAAGTTCACAAGATTACGATAATGAAATATTATGGTTACAATACTATTGTATCAATCAAGACCTCTTTGTCAATCACTTTAAGTCATATATCATTTACTACCACAACTCGTTATAATACACAGTCACATATCAAGACCACTGTCACTATCACATATCAAAAGTAATATCACTGACATAATATCATATCATTGTCTTATCGACTTCTTGCCAAAGTCACTATCATATAAAATAAACATCACTTACTTTCAAGAGTCTTTAAGAATACTCTCCCAAAGGATATCACATGCTACCAATTTCACTATTGCAAATGTTGTCATACCATGGTCATTGCCATATCACAATCTAGGCATTAGAGTCATAGTGTCATATACCTTACTATCATATGTCATATTAAGCTATGCATCAGTGTCAATTGACGCAAAAGGTTTCTTGCCACATCAAGGGTTGTTTGTCACATAAAGGTACTCCATCATTGATATCAATCACATGTATCATATAGTTGGGTCACTATTGCATGTCACATGCCTCATATAAATCGCTCTCGCGATACATCACACATCAAGTATCATTATTGTCATCATTTATTACTATGAATAAGGTCACTACTATTTCATTGATATAGGTCAACTTTCATATAGGTTAACTATCATGTTATATCAAAAGATCCATCTTTCATATATTGTCATATCACAGGTCATGCTTCAATTTTCACTGTCATCTGCATCACATTGCTACCATAATGTCATAAGTGTTATCACTGTTAATTATAAAAATATGATTGTCTCTTGGGATACTAGTGAAGAGATAAAAAATTGTGTCAAAACCCTTATAGTAAGTGAAAAACCTTTAATGATGTGACTATGTTACCATATCTAGAAGAGATATTGGCTATAAAAAATTCTTACTTCCTTCTTCAGAATTATAAAGTAATACAATAGAGGTGAATTGTGAAGAGACTATTGCCAACTATAGATGTGCTACTACAACTTCAAACTTTTTTTAATTAATGATACTTATAAGTTGCACAAATGGCTTCAAGTATTAGGGTCACTTATAATAATTCTTCCACAATTGTCATTCAAATAAATCTTCAATCAACCATCTTCCATCCTCTTTCTTGTTTCCAAAAATTGTGCCTATGAATCAATGTAGTTTCATTATGACTATAAGGCTTAAATATTGCAAAAACCATACCTTGTTAGATGTTATCATTATAATGCTACGTGAATAATAGCTTGAATCAGGTCAACTTTACCTCCTTTCCAATGATTTCCAAAAGGAAGTAAAGTTGACCTGATTCAAGCTATTATTCACATAGCATTATAATGAAAACATATAACAAGGTATGATTTTTGTACTATTTGAGCCTTCTAGTCATAATGAAACTGCATTGATTCATAGGCACAATTTTTGGAAACAAGACAGAGGATGGAAGATGGTTGATTGAAGATTTATTTGAATGACAATTGTGGAAGTATTATTATAAGTGACCCTATATATATATATATATATATATATATTCAGAAACACATCGTTGTGGTTTGTTGATTCCTCACAACTTCACAAGGTGGAAATTCAAGTCTTAAGCACAGAAAAAATTTCGATCTAAAAGGAGTTGTAGACCTAATGACACCAACAGAATTTTCACATTTTAGAATTGTGTCATGAATATATATATATATATATATATATATATATATATATATATATATATACATATCGTTGTGGTTTGTTGATTCCTCACAACTTCACAAGGTGGTAATTCAAATCGTAAGCACATAAAAAAATTCGATCTAAAAGGAGTTGTAGACCTAATGACACCAACAAAATTTTCACATTTTAGAATTGTGTCATGAATTAGGATTATTCTTGATATTTAGGTCTACCAAACTTCAATTTCTTTAAAGTAGACTTAGGTCGCAAGATGTTCCAAAACATATCTATCACAACTTCAAGGCTCGAACATTGAGTGAAACTCTTATCTGTAGGTTTGAAATAGATATTAAATATTCATATGTCCTTTCCCTAACCAGAAATGACAATATAGTTTCAAGGAGCTACAAAAATTTAGAGATATATTTGTATATAAGTTGCAAACAACTTTATGTGGATGCTTAAACAAGCTGCAAGGACAAGGGACTTATTTCGATGGTTCCTTCAAGGATTGCAAGTGTACAAAATCTGAATTGGTGTCCTGAAGAGGGCCATAACCTTCCTTCATATAAGAGATAAAAAATGAAATAAAATCAAATCCAAAAAGAACCTCAAAACCCTTTCATTTGATTTTCAAAACACCACGGGGCTGAAAAAAATTTCAAATCTTGATTACATCAAATCATTTGCATCAAATGTTTGCATAGGGGGAGATATTGAATGCCTTTAAATAGTTTTCTTTTGACTGAATAGATGTCTTCAAGGGTTGAGATGACTTAACCTTTGGAGGGACATGAATTTAAAATTTTAAAATTTTATGGAGCCAAAAGAATTTGATTCGACTTTTTTGAAAGAAAGCCCATTTTTCAAATTCAAGGCCTTTGGTGCTAAAAGATATTTGAATATAAATATGCTTGACAATCCTTCCAAAAATATCCCTTTTCCATAGGAAGGACTTAAAGAGCCTCATTATTTGCTTGGACAAAGAAGAGTTTCGACATCATAATCTATCTTGATTTCCACATCATTCATGCTTTGTAATAAAAGACAATTTTCCACATCAGCAACCCTTTCAGGTTTTGAGCCACAAATTGGGGCTTGAAATTCAAACTATAATATCTCTCAAATCGTGAGGCCTCTTTTGGCTCTCCACATACCAATAGAGTCGGTATCACAAAGGCTATCCTATTATGATGATTAATTGCTTTGCATATTCAAAATACTCAACCAATGTGTGGCTTATAGGGTTTTCCAAGGGCTTTGACTGATGGAGCTTCCAATTGATAATAAATTAGACAAATATTAAGAGTGTTCATTAACGTATGTTGAAATCAATGAAAAAACCATTCAAAAATCTCCCCCTTTTTCATTGATGGAAACACATACTCCCTCTACAAGTATAAATCCCGCTAACTTCATGCATCGACCTTCTTCTTGTGATTTCTCTTGCCCTTTGACATCAATGGAAAAGGGTGACTCCCCCTGAAAAACTTCCTACTTCTGTGGACCTGTAACCTTCCTGTGCTCCCCCTGACAAGTTCCTCCCTCTGATTTTCTTCAAGATACATATCTACTTCGAAATTACTTGATCAACGTTTTCTGTAATAAAAAACCTATCTCCCCCTGACTTTTTATGCTTCATGTGTATTTACGCAATTGATGATCAAATTTTCCTACCAAAAATGATACTCCACTAAAAATTTCGATAATACTTCATCATATTTGTCAACTATCAACCTATCAAAAAGATAGATCTTCAAAAGCACAACTGTTGCTACATAGAATTCCTCTTTTTAATGTTTGTAGGGAGTCAACATGTTGAATTATTTAGAATAATGCGTGAACCAACTCTTTGGCCGAATCATTCTGAATCTTGTCATCGTCTAATGTACTTGTTGATTCATCATGACCTTTTTCCTTTACAAAACTTGGAAGCGTTACTATTGAGACTTTCTCATTAGCTTGGTCTTCTTACATATGTTTTCTTCTCCATAAATTCTTGTCATTCGTGGAAGATTCCATCTAATAGCATAAGTATCCTCAGACAGACAATTTTTATTAATAAGGAAAATAAAATTATATAAAATCTACAAGAAAATAAGCTAGTGTCCTAAACTAATTTTGTTATGGATTACTCATTTCATTTACAAGTTTACATTTACATATAATTCTCTCATAACAACACTCCTAACTATTTTCATAAATTAGTTCCTAAGAAACGACACATTTCTAGATGTCATATCTTTTACAACAATTAGCTATTCTAAAATGTCTCCAATATCTAATTAAATATTCTAGATAACTGAATATTAGATTATAAATAATTAAACTATAATTTATGTATTTTGGATCATCTAAAATTCCCCCCTTTGATTCAAAGGTACATTAAAATAGATACCAAGCTCATCCATGAACTTAGTAAATTTGATCCTACCAAGTGGTTTTTTGAAAATATCTGAGATATGATCTTTTGAAGGACAATATATTGGCTTGATGAAATCCTTTGCAATGAGTGTTTTTATGTAATGATACTTTGTGTCCACATGCTTTGTTTTGGAATGGAAAATTGGATTTTTGGCAAGCTTTATGGTGGATTGGTTGTTGATGAATAAAGATGTGGCTTTTGCTTGAGGAATGCCTAAGTCCTGCAAAACTCTGCACAACCAAACAATTTCACATGATGCTTCCCATGTTGATATATATTATTGTTTCTTGCAACTCCAAGAAACTGTAGTTGACCCCATGTTCATCAAATAACGTGAGGTTGATGCCCGATCATCAATACATCCAACAAAATATGCATCTGAATATCCACCAAGTACAAAGTTCTTAGTCTTTCTTGTAAAGAAGACCAAAATATTTCGTCCCTTGGATATATCTAAGGATCCTTTTTGCTACATTCCAGTGGTTTTCCCTTGGTTCATGCATAAATCACAATATAATACTGATGGCATAAGATAAGTCTGGTCGAGTGGTTGTCATATAGATCAAGCTTCCAATCAAATGTCTACAAGTAGTACTATTCACCAATTCCCCTCCTTCAAATTTTGAAAGTTTTAAGTTTTGTTCCATTGGGGTGAGAATGGGCTTCCAATCTTGCATTACAAATCTTTGAAGAAGTTCAGATGCATACTTCCTTTGACAAATGAAAATATGGTTTGGATGTTGGATTAATTCAACTCCAATATAGTAGTGAAGTAATCCCAAATCAATCATCTTAAAACTACCTTGCAACTCCTTTACCTGCAAAATATGATCATTATTGTTCCCAGTAATGATCAAGTCATACACATACATAACTAGAATCACTATATTTTTACTCTGTTGGCGTACATATAAAGTATCATTAGATTCACTTTGCTTAAATCCAACTCTGCGAAGGTACTCATCCATTTTTTCATACCAAGCTCATGGAGCTTGTTTTAATCCATATAAAGCCTTGATAAATTTGCATACTTTGTGTTCATGCCCTTCAATCTCAAAACCTGGAGGTTGTGTCATATATAATGTTAGGTCCCTATAAAACTAGTGTATTCCCTTATTGTTATTATTAGTGCACCCCCTTTATTGCTATTGTTGTACCCATGTAGTCCCCATATTGTTATTATTGTGCCCCACAGAATCCCACTATTGTTATTGTTGTGCCTTTACATTATTATTGTTATGTAGGCTCTGATTATATTGGGACCATTTAGACTCCTATATATATAAAGTAGGTTTTTTCATTTGTATCATCCAATAATTGTTCATTTATGTAATTTAAAGTAGGTTTCCCCCTCAAAAAGGCTGATTTCTAAGTCATTGATCTATCTTTTCTTCTATTGTGTGAGTTGGCTGCATAACATTTGGTATCAGAGCTTTAGATTCTAGGGTTTTTCTTCTTCAAATAGGCCATCTTTGAATTTTAGCTATAACTTTTTTTATACAAAGCTTTAGAAGATGAAATTGAAGTCACGTGGAGTAGAAATATTGGTGAACTTTGTGCCGAAATTTCAGATCTTGCTTCGCTATATTGCCAGAGATATGATATGAGGAAGTAAGGGTTTTTGCAGGCTCCATAATTGAGTCTCAAACAAAATACTAAGGGAAAATCGTCATAACTTTCATTTCAGACATCACATTTTAATTCTATAACATGTAGATAAAAGTGCATGGAATTTTATTTTTCATGTATCAATTTAAGAGTTGAATGCTTAAATAGTGACACGTGGCACCCCTTACAACTTCACTCTACTGAATAAGTCCATAATCGGGTCATCGTGGGAGATTTAACATAAATTTAACTTGAAGAATCAAAATAGGGTCTGACCTATGGCATTGGAAAGAAGACTTAGAGGGATACTACATGACCGAAGTTCATATCTTGGATATTCGAAATCACAAAGATACAAAAATTTCGATATAGAGCTCCTAAAAAGAAAGAAAAAGGTGTGCATTTTTCTAATTTTGCATAACGTTTGTTTGAAAAATTAGTTTGATGTGATTCCAAGGGCATATTGAAGCATATATATAAGTATCGGGTTCTAAAATTCCTCCCCCAAAAAATAGTTCCACACCCATTAAGCCCTTAGAAAGATCTACTATGACACATGAAGAGGAAGAATTCTAGTGTGATATATCAAAATTACGGGACCAAGTGCAACAAATTTCGCTCTCACAAAGAGCAACCAAAGATGAACTAAAAGGCGAAATGGATGGTTCAAAATCAGACATAGAAGATAAGATGGATGGTTTGAAGAATGACATGGAAGCTAAGATCGATGACATAAAATAAAAAACTTGAAGGTTCGAAGGAAGGTTTGAAAAAGTTGCTACAAGAAAAGCTTCCTAATGGCAAAAAGGTAGTAGAGGAAACTCATGATGAGAAGAAAATAAATTTTAATCATGATTTCATAGACTCTAATGTTGGACTGAAGACCCACCATATTCCAAATATCTATATGAGGAAGTTTGATGGAAAGGATCTCGTAACATGGATACCATAGATGGAGCAATATTTTGATCTCCATAATGTGCAAAACACACGCTGAAGGTATGCATTGAAAATTTATAATTAGATCCCAATCAGTTTGTATGGTATCGATGGGTTTGTTCTCGTAAAAAAATTGTCACTTGGTCAATTTTACATTATGAGTATACAAAGAGTAACACCTTCTTTGGCCAATTGATAAATCCGAAACAAAAGTGTTCAATGGCCTTCCAAAAATTGAATATAAGGGTAAATGATATTCCAGAGGAGCATAGGATTGATGTATTCATAAGGAATTTAAAGGATAAAATCCAACATGAGTTTCAAATTTAGGAACCCGATTCATTGGAGAAGGCATTCAAGTTAGCAAGAAAAATTGAAAG
This sequence comes from Pinus albicaulis, assembly GCA_034641835.2. NCBI lineage: Eukaryota > Viridiplantae > Streptophyta > Pinopsida > Pinales > Pinaceae > Pinus > Pinus albicaulis. The sequence continues at coordinate 1,292,959,064 of CM076581.1, read as the reverse complement.
CAAAATTATGGCAACAAGGAAGCCTACCACTCACAACTATAAATATGGAAGTGTTGCTCCTCCTAGCCTTCCACAACCTACAAGGTTGACACCTCAAAAATTGGAAGAAAAAGAGCAAAAGGGATTTGTTACAGTTGTGATAGAAAACACACTAAAGGTCATAAGTGTGATGAGAATAAATTATTCTACATAGATTGTGAAGAGGAGGAAGAAAATTAACAAGAAAATTCAAAAGAAAAGGACATACACCAGGAACCAACCCTAGAGAAATAAGAAATGAATCCGGCCATATATTGTAATGCATTGGCAATAATTACCACTCCTCAAACTCTCGATATATAAGGAAATATCAAGAAGAAAAAGGTAATAGTGCTGATTGATTCGGGTAGCACCCATAATTTTATTCATTGTAAGATAGCCAAGGAATCGAATTTATTCCTATGTCCAACATCAAAGTGTAAAGTGATGGTTGCAAATGGAGGAACTATAAATTGCTCTGGAAAGTGCCATAATATTAAGCTAACCATGGGGGAATATGCATTTAATAGTCCAATGCTTTCTATTGCAATGGGTGGTGCTGATGTTGTACTAGGATTCCAATGGTTATAATCTTTGGGGACTATAGCTTTAATTTTCAAGAACTTTTCTTGAATTTTTTTTGGGAAGGAAAGGAAGTTGAATTACGGGGTATTGCAGGGAAACTAGGAAAGATAATCAGCTCTAATTTCATGACAAATATTCTGAAGAAAGAACAACTAGGCATAATTCCACAATTATGCTCACTACAGGTTTAAACATCGAAATCATCTATTTCTTGAGATCTCAAAAAAGTATTGGTCAATCATTCCAAGGTTTTTGAGAGTCCCAAAGCCCCCCCACCTATTCATGATCATGATCATGCTATTCATTTGATTCCAAGAATTGTTCCTCCAAACATTGTGCCTTACAAATATCCTTATGCCCAAAAGAGTGAGATTGAACATATGGTTACAGAAATGCTAGAGGCTAGTATAATTCAACCTATTCAAAGTTCTTTCTCTACTCCAGTAGTATTGGTGCACAAGAAGGATGGATCATGGCACATGTGTTAGGATTATAGGGAGACCAAAAAGCTTACTATTAAAGATAAATTTCCCATTCCCATCATTGATGAATTATTGGATTAATTACATGGAGAAATTTGTAATATCCCAAAATAGGGAAAATCTATAACAATGAGAATCCCTTAAGATATTCTAAAGTTGGAGATCCAAAAATATGTAAACACAACTGGAAATAGAAGTGAATAAACATCATACCAAAATTTATGGAAACCATAGAGCCATTTTATTATGAATCAACAACAAATAATAACAATACAACTCGAAGGATCAAGGCAAACAAGCCTCACATCAATACACATGCTAGAAGTAAGATACTGCTATATGGAAGAGTGTCTATGAACAAGAACTGCACAATCATAGATGGAGCATTGCTACAGAAAGTTTAAAATATCATAGATATGCATATATATGACTCATACAACCTTGGGAGAGAATATCTAAGCTCCCAATCACTATTTCTAGGCAATCCTGGAAGGATTGGCTGAAACATACAAAACTGCAGAAATGTCGGAGTTGCAGTAGCAGCTGCAAGTCAAGAACTGGAAATGGATGGATATGGCTGAAGATGCTGCATCAGATACATAGATCTCCTCCAATGGATCTTCCAAGTGAAAGGCTGATCCTAACATTGAAGATCTCACCCTCCAAAAAATCTACAAAGCCCCCACTGCAAATGCTCACTGGAAATAACACAGTCACTGAGGGATACTGCGCTGTAGGTGCAAGGGAATGGGTTGGCCCAATGCCAAGATCTACAATAAGCTCAGAAACCTTCCTCACTAACCTCCCAAAGGAATGGAAGCTCCCTCCTCTGAAAAATAGCTCCGGAAATGGTGTTGTGGAACCTCCACTGCAACACCCTGCAACACAACGTTATACTTCAGCAGAAATAATGTTGTAGCTGAAGGAGGTGGCTTGGCCTTGAGCCTGAATGTGGAGAAATTAAGTATGGGGTCCCTAAAGAGGCCTCTCTTGAAAGGAGAAGGAATTCCTAAATAGGAATACCTTGTGCTAACCACCACTGCAACTCTGCTAAACAATAGGAGACTGCACAAGAGTCTAAACAGACCAAGAAATCAATAATACATAACATGAATAACAATGGCTTCCTTGCCCTCCTTTTAAACAAGTGAAATATCTCTCCCCCCCATGGGTCCCACTCCTTAGGGTTTCCTCCACCAAGGAAACTTCCTCCCATTCACACTGTGCTGTCTTTGTGAGTGGTCTCCACCCCTTATCCCAGTGCTGTTGACTTGGTCAAACTTGACCTTGTCCTCATGCAAATGTCCTCTTTCATACTTGAGGGTATGAAATACAACTCTTATGAATATCCCTTTTCATATTATGAGGTATTTTATTCATTCTTCTGCAATGTATGGGCCTCCTTACCCATTTATTTACCTCCTATGTGTAAACAACAAAATTAAATATTCCATTTAGCTGTGTGCTAAAGTGGGAATATTACAGTCCTCCCCTCCCAAATGTTGCTTGTCATCAAGAAATTGCAAAGATAAAACTGAGGGGCCTTCTTGAGGCATGAGGTCTGATAGGAATTGGGATCTGTCATCCCCATATGAAGCTCCCATCCCCAAGTAATCATCCATACAAATTGAGTTACCTCCCAACATGGAAAATCATATAAATCATCCTCCACCTTGAGCTCCTGCAATGTAGGTGGGCTGAAAACCCGATCTTGGTAGAAAAAATAGCCTACCCCATGTTGTACTCCTCTCCACTTAAGATAAGTGTAGAGTGTCTGCTGATCCCGAGCTGCCATAATGTTGCCCTCAAGTGGCAAGAAGAAGATTGGATCCGCATAGATCCCTTCCCCAACGTTATGAATCATGCCAACCCACATATCCCCATATATGATGAGTTGGAAATCATCATCATATGGCATTACATCAATCATATGGCTCACCCCATAAGGAAACAAATGTTTTTCTAAGGTGGCCATACCATCTCCCATGCTCCCCTTAGAACATGTAGTGCAAAAAGTGTGGGGAGTTTCTCCCTCAAAGGACACATCCAACCAATGTGTCTCTCCCCCAATAATGCTCCCAAGAAAAGAAATAACAATAGAAATAAAGGGAACCATAATGAGAATCATGCTTGCTGCCATATGTAGTAATGGAGAAGGAGAATGGTCCCTCAAATGCAACTAGCATAGCTTGACCCTCAACTGCAATAGAGAATGACAAAGAGTGTGGTTTCTCAACCACTTGCTTACTGCCCCATTCTCCTGATGTGTTTGGAGAAAGTGAATGATGTATTGTGCAAGGTGAGTATGTTCTCCACAATAAATATCCTCCCCAAATCCTCCTAGGGAGTGATCATCTATAGTGGCCTTAAGTAGACCATGAAATCTAGAAGGAAAAATATTCCTCCTTTGAGAAAATTCCTACACATATATGGTTAAGAGATGCATACATATATACAAATTATTATGCAAATCAACAATACCCTTACGATATGTCTTGCTCATACAAATGGAGTGGCTCATAGATGAGTCTCCTCTCATCCTCAAAGAGAAAAGAGGTGGTTGTGCTAACTCCTCCAAAGAGTTATGTATCTCCTCCATCTCCATATGATCCATGCATCTCCTCATATGTTGATATATCTCCTCCTCAAAACCCTTAAAAATACCCCTCCATGATGGTGTGGTATGCTCTCATAGAACAAGTGTGGCTGAAAAGGAAATACTCATGAGCTGCTTGTAGCAACTTCTCCTTGAGCTTGGAAGCTCCAGATAAGAAGATCCTACCATGATAGTAGATGAACCCATCTCTGACTGAATATCCCTCCTCATGCAACTGGTCATCCAATATCATGCAAGTGAAAATATCCTTGGAATACTCCACCAATAGCTAGGAGTTCCAATATGGATCTATCCTCCATAGTGACAACGCTGATGATCTCTTATGAAGAACATCTATTATATGGTCATCCTCCTCTTTGACATCTCCCATGCAAAATATGCAACTTGGAAGGCTGCTATCCTTCCCCTACTTCTTCTGCCATGGCCCAGAATCTAAAATGAGAGTGGGTAAAGATGATGTTGAGTGAATGCCTCTCTCCTTGAGTCTACCCAAGACTCTTAGCACTCTACAATGACCTTCCCTTGCTGCTATCTCCTCCTTCTTATCCTTGGTGAGCTTCCTCACCCTGGACCCCACTCATTAATGATGTGTCTTCCTTGAGAAGATTCCCCTTTCAAAATTGCGCTGCCCTAGCTAGTTTCCCTCCTCTTGTAACAACAATGTTGACTTGGTCAAATGGATCTAGCTCATTGCTTTGCCCCTCTTTCACACCAAGGTGGATTTATTTGTCCTCCTAATTCAATCCATTTTCACACTAGGGTATGTTTTATTATCCTCCCTACTCTTTTATTTAAAAAATGGAGCAGTTATAATATTCCAAGTAGTAGTGGCTAATTGGGAATATTACAGTCCTCCCCGCTCAAAAGTTTCTTGCCCACAAGCAACAGTAAAGAAGGATGCTGCAATATTTTTTGTCCCTCCGAAGTGGCATCCTCATCTGGTAGATTCCTCCATCAAATAAGATATTCTTTGATGACTCTATTTCTTAGCTGCCTCTCCCTTGTGTCTAATATGGCTTATGGCTGCAAAATCAGGTGGCCCTCATCATCAATAGGGGGGAGATCCATGTTGGCAACTACATTCCTCCCAATGGCCTTCTTGAGTCAAGAAACATGGAAGATATTGTGGATCTTTCTCCCCTTAGGAAGCTCCAACTCATATGCAACCTTACTGATACATTTGACCACCCTGTACGGCCCATAGAAATGAGGTCTGAGCTTCTCAGCTCCCTTCTCCTTGAGTGTGGACTGTTTGTAAGGCTGAAGACGCAGATAGACAAGATCCCCCACCTCAAATTGTCTTTCTATCTGACCCTGGTCTGCATAAATCTTCTGCTGGTTCTGGGCAGTATCAATGTTGTCCTTGAGTTCCCTGAGTATGTCCTGGTTCTCCTGAATCCATTCCTTTTCCATTGGAGCCTTACTTGCCCCAAACATCATATCAGAAAATGAGAGTGCATCATACCCATATAAGGCTCATAATGGAGTCATGCCAATAGAAATATGGTGAGTAGTGTTGTAACAATACTCTCCCAAATGGAGCCAATGCAACCAAGCTCTTTGCTGCCTTGCCACATAGTTCCTCAAGTAGCCTTCTAGCCACTTGTTCACTATCTCCGTCTGTATATCGGTTTGGGGGTGATAGCTAGTGCTTGGAATCAAATCAGTCCCCACTAACTGGAAAAGTTCCTGCCAAAAGCCACCCATGAAGCGACTGTCCCGATCACTCACTATGGTCCTTGGGAGACCATGGAGTCTAAATACATCTTTGAAGAAGAGCTCAGCTACCTGTGAAGCAGTATAATGTGCAGAAATGGCAAAGAAATGAGAGTAATTTTTTAGTCTATCAACAACAACAAAGATACAGTCCTTACCCTGTACTGTCGATAAGCCGGTGATGAAGTCCATAGAGATACTTTCCCACTTCCCATCCGGAATAGGTAGTGGCTGCAATAACTCATCAGGGTGGGTGTGTTATCCCTTGTTTTGCTGGCAAATGGTGCACTCTCTGAAATGTCGGAGCACATCCTCCTTGAGACCCTTCCATGAGAATCTCTCCCTTATGGCCCTGTACGTATTTGCGAAACCTTGATGCTCGGAAAGTGGGGAATCATGTGATGCCAATAAGATCTTCTCCTTGAGCTTGGAGTTCTTAGCCAAGAAGACCCGGTCCCGAAAATACTAGATGACCTCATCCATTACTTTAAACCTCTCATCCGATACCACTCCATCAAGTATCTCACATGCAAAGTCATATTTGGAATACTCAACTAAAAGTTGAGCTTTCCAATCTGTGTCCATGCCCCTTAAAGACAACGTTGTAGGCCTCCTAGATAGTGCATCAGCTACTACATTGCTCTTTCCCTTGACATACTCTATGTCAAAATAATAAGCTTGGATTTTTCTCACCCACTTCTGTTGTCTCTCCTGGAGTTGTTTCTGTTCAAGGAAGAATCTAAGACTGTTATGGTCAGTCTTCACCTTGAACTTATTCCCCACCAAGTATTGCCGGAATTTGGCTAATGCATGCATGATTGCCAACATTTCTTTATCATATATGGGGTAAAACCTCTCATGAGGGAGCAACTTACTACTCTCAAAGGCTATAGGATGCCCACCTTGCATCAAGACTGCCCCAATACCTTCACCTGATGCATCACATTCTAGAACAAAAGGTTGAGAAAATTCAAGCAAAACCAAAACAGGACAACTACTCATTACCTCTTTGAGCTTATCAAAAGCCCTCTGCGCTGTAGGTGTCCAATGGAAAGTTCCTTTCTTTTTCAAGTCTGTCAGTGGTGCTGTTAGTTGTGAAAAGAATTTCAAAAACTTCCGGTAATAAGTGCATATGCCCACAAACCCTGAGTTCTGTAACATTTCTGGGCTCAAGCCAATCTCTGATAGCCTGGATCTTCTCCTCATGTACCCTCACTCCATCTCCTCCTATGATGTGCCCCAACTACAACATCTATGTGAGGCCAAATTCACATTTGGAGAGCTTGGCATAAAATTTCTACTCCTTGAGGATATGCAAAACCGTCTCAGTATGCTGCAAGTGCTCCTCCCAAGTGCGGATGTAGATAAGAATATCATCAAAGAAGACCAATACAAACTTTCTCAAATGACCACATAAGATGTGGTTCATGCAGGATTGGAAAGTTGCTGGGGCATTGGTCAATCCAAAGGGCATTACCAGAAACTCAAAATTCCCATAGTGACATCTGAACGCTGTCTTAGGGATATCCTCCTCCCTCACCTTGATTTGATGATACCCGGATCTCAAATAAATCTTGGAGAAGTATTTAGATCCCCTCAACTCATCCATGAGTTCATCGATCCTGGGTATAGGGTACTTGTTCTTCATGGTATTATTGTTCAAGGCCCTATATTCAATGCACATCCTCAATGTGTTATCTTTCTTCTTTATTAATACCATTGAAGAAGAAAAAGGACTAGTACTGGGTTGGATGTGTCCTAGAGCTAGCAGCTCTTAGATAACACTCTCAATATCATCCCTATAAGCCTTGGGATGCCTATAAGGAGTAGTGATTACTGCTTGGATCCATTTCTCTAACTCAATAGTGTGTTCAAACCCTCGGTCAGGAGGTCTCCCTGGTGAAATATCTCCAAATACTGTAGAATACCGGTCCAAGAGAGATTGAACATATGGATGCACTAGTGAATCCTTTCCCTTCACCTCTGATATCTGTAGCTCTACTGCCCATTCAACATCCCCTCTGCACAAATCTGCCTCCATACTGTGTGCTGAAACAACCTGAGGGGGGTATGTGTTTATACCCTTGATCTTTGGTTGTTGGCCATCCTTCTCTCCTGTCCATTCCATCTCCAAAGTTCTCCAATTAGTGGCAACTCTCCCAAGAGTGATTAACCACTAGACTCCCAATATGACATTGGTGTCTGGAATGTCTACCACAAAGAAGTGGTCTGTCAATGTGTAGGTCCCCATGGTAATGGTTAGTGCCAGAACATACTTGGCACATTGCAGGGTCATAGCTCTTGGGACCAAAACTGAGAATCCCTCAAACTCCTCCATGTGGATTCCTCTCCTTTGTACCAGCTATGCATCAATAAAATTATCAGTGGCTCCACTATCTATCAACACAGAGACTCTTTGCCCCATGATAGTACCTCTCACCCTCAAGGTTAGATACTTTGGGAATCCTCTTAACGCTGCAATAGCTCCCCCTCTTGGAGCAAAGTCTTCCATGGTTTATACAACACTGGCATCCTTCTTGGAGAAAGTATTAACATGATGTGTCCTTCCTACAACACATTCTTCCTCCAAATCCCGAACATGGATTGTCTTCCTTGGCCTTGAGTAAGTCTCCTGCTGCAAAAAGGTTCTTGCCCTGGGCAAGATGTGTTGTAGATCTCTAGCTTTCCCCACAACTTCAAGGAGTGTGGTTGGTTTAGTGGATTTGACCAACCCTTGCAATGGTTCAGCCATCCCATTAATAAACATGCATACCTTCCTGCTCATAGTGAGGTTGGACACCATCACTGAAAGCTGCAAATACTCAACAATATAATCCTCAAGATCTCCCTCCTGTTTGAGCTTAGTTAACTTGGCAAAGTGGGCTTCCGGATCTCTTGCATCAAACCTCTCCACTAGCTTCTTAGTGAAAGCTGAGTATGAAGTGATATGATGATTCCCAAGTGTGGTCAGTCCATGAAACCACCATTCTTAAGCTTCCCTTTCTAGGTGCAGCGCAGCTATCTTGATGGCTTCTATCTCAGAAACCTTGTTGAGCTGGAAGTATGTGTCTAACTTCTCCACCCAAGCTTTGGCCGTGCACTTAGGTGTCCCATCAAACATGGGCAAGAAGAACCCTACCATACTGCGCTACAGGGCTGATCCCTGCATCAAGTTCTCTTCCTTTTGATAAGGATTAATCCTCCTCCCATCCTTGATCCGGCAAAACTCTTGAAAGCTCAAGTGCTCCTTGAACCCTTAAGATTGGAGTTCATATTCTTCAAAATATTCTCCCAGGGTTCCCTCCTTATCTCCCCTAGTTAGAAATAAAGGCATGGTAGAGCATTGTAATGCAGCTGAATGCCCCATGCCATTTGCAGTGCTGGTGCTTTCCTCATGGCAAAACCCTATAGAATCCCTTTCATGTCTCATCTCCTTGAGGTCCCTTGCAATATTCTGTAGGGTTTGGAGTAATATTATTCAAAATTTCTTCCTCCTCCATGCTTAAGATAAATTCCCCCCACAAGCTGAGCCAAGAGCAGAGCTCTGATACCACTGTAATATTCCTTTTCAGGAATTTCTGCAATATCTCCAATGAGGACGCTGTATAAGGAAAACCATGCAATAAAAAAATATAACAAGACTTAGATCCTCTAATATATGCTGTATGTAGCTTAAATATGAAATGGCATAAAAAAAAATCATTCTAGCTACACTAAACAGATCTCCCCAGCTCATATATGCTCAAAAACACCCCAATCCCACAACTTCACAAAATAGAACTGCTGAAGACTGCAACAACGTAATTTTCATTATGAAATCTACAGAAAATTATGATTTCATATAGATCTGGATCTTTCATTAATCATGGAATCAGTAATGAGAGGTTAAACCTCTTTTACAAGCACATCGGAACACCCCGACAAGGGTTTCCGGCAAAATAGCAGCATAAAATGTTGCACTGTAGAAAATAACGCTGTACCCAGCAACTATGTATTAGAAAATACTAAATGTAATCTGAAATAGACAAATAATATAGAAATTGGCCCAAGGCCTTCCTCAATAGACCTCCCGGAGTGAAATAGACACCTCCTCCTCTGAAACAAACACAAAATAGGAAGGTATGACCCAGCTGCTGCTGCTATTGCAGAAATGATGCAATTAATGGGAGTGACTGCGCTATATAGGATTTAGAATGGTTCTTCTCAAGATAAATTATGAAAATTGAGCTGAGGAACTCCTCCTTAGATCTCCCAATCAGCTAGACCAAAGGTGAAGATGGAATTCCCGCATGAGAATTCTTTGCACTAAACAGTGCTGCAACTCTGGCTAAATAGCTGAAGCTTGAAATCAGTCAAAAGACCAAAAAAAATATGAATAATGAATGCCTTCCCTTGCTGCTATCTCCTCCTTCTTATCCTTGGAGAGCTTCCTCACCCCGGACCCCACTCATTGATGATGTGTCTTCCTTGAGAAGATTCCCCTTTCAAAACTGTGCTTCCCTAGCTAGTTTCCCTCCTCTTGTAATAGAGTTGTTGACTTGGTCAACTAGATCTAGCTCATTTCTTTGCCCCTCTTTCACACCAAGGTGGCTTTATTTGCCCTCCTAATTCAATCCCTTTTCACACTGGGATATGTTTTATTGTCCTCCCTACTCTTTTATTTCAAAAATGGAGCAGTTATAATATTCCAAGTAGCAGTGGCTAATTGGGAATATTACACCATCAAAGGTAGACAGAATAAATCTATCCACATTATGATGCTTGCTCCTCCTCACCTTGATCTTGCAAAACTCCAGAAAAGTGATATGATCTCTAAAATTCTGAGTTTGAGATTCATACTTATGCAAGAAACCACTAAGAGTTCCCCTCTTAGGCATTCCTTCTTCCTCCTTTTCTCTCCTGGAAAAACTGGGCATGTGACTACACTGTGCATCATAGGGTGTGGCTCAATGCTCACACTCCCCATAAGAAAATATAGATTTTGACTCAGTTTCAAACCCTCTTGGAGATTCTGTATACATCTCCCTTCTTATCTTCTCGAAATATTCATGAATGCTCTGTACAGATCTTGGAAGAAGCTTTGTAAGCCTATCTTCCTTTCTTTCTCCACATAATAGAGTCTTCATCTTCTCTTTTCTTGATAGCATGTTTGCCAAGTTCCATAGTCTGAGCCAAGATTATGCTCTAATACCACTGTAATATCCCAAAATAGGGAAAATCTACAACAATGAGAATATCTCAAGATATTATAAAGTTGGAGATCCAGAAATATGTAAACACAACTGGAAATAGCAGTGAATAAACATCAAACCAAAATGTATGGAAACCATAAAGCCATTTTATTATGAATCAACAACAAATAATAGCAATACAACTCAAAGGATCAAGGCAAACAAGCCTCCCATCAATGCACATGCTAGAATTAAGATACTGCTATATGGCAGAGTGTCTATGAACAAGAACTGCACAGTCATAGATGGAGCACTGCTACAGAAAGTGTAAAATATCATATATCTGCATATATATGACTCATACAACCTTGGGAGATAATATCTAAGCTCCCAATCACTATTTCTAGGCAATCCTGGAAGGATTGGCTGAAATATGAAAAACTGCAGAAATGTCAGAGTTGTAGTAGCAGCTACAACTCAAGAACTGGAAATGGATGGAGATGGCTAAATATGCAGCATCATATACATAGATCTCTTCCAATGGATCTTCCAAGTGAAAGCCTGATCCTAACAATGAAGATCTCACCCTCCAAACAATTTGCAAAACCCCCACTACAAATGCTCACTGGAAATAACGCAGTCATTGAGGGATACTGCGCTGTAGGTGCAAGGGAATGGGTTGGTCCAATGCCAAGATCTACAATAAGCTCAGAAACCTTCCTCACTAACCTCCCAAAGGAATGGAAGCTCCCTTCTCTGAAAAATAGCTCCGAAAATGGTGTTGTGGAACCTCCACTGCAACACCCTGCAACACAACGTTATACTTCAGCAGAAATAATGTTGTAGCTGAAGGAGGTGGCTTGGTCTTGAGTCTGAATGTGGAGAAATGAAGTACTGGGTCCCTCAAGAGGCCTATCTTGAAAGGAGAAGGAATTCCTAAACAGGAATACCTTGTGCTAACCACCACTGCAACTCTACTAAACAACAGGAGACTGCATAAGATTCTAAACAGACCAAGAAATCAATAATACATAACATGAATAATAATGGTTTCCTTTCCCTCCTTTTAAACAAGTGAAAGCTCTCCCCCCCCCCTGGGTCCCACTCCTTAAGGTTTCCTCTACCAAGGAAACTTCCTCCCATTCACACTGCGCTGTCTCTCCAAGTGGTCTCCACCTCTTATCCCAACGCTATTGACTTGGTCAAACTTGACCTTGTCCTCATGCAAATTTCCTCTTTCATACTTAAGGGTATGAAATCCATCTCTTATGAATATCCCTTTTCATATTATGAGGGATTTTATTCTTTCTTCTATAATGTATGGGCCTCCTTACACATTTATTTACCTCCTATGTGTAAACAACAAAATTTAATATTCCATTTAGCTGTGTGCTAAAGTGGGAATAGTACACAATTAATTCACCAAGTTGGATCTTCGTTCATGATATCTACAAATAAGAATGAAGAATTAAGACATTCCGAAAACAATATTTAGAACTCATGAGGGTATTTATGAATTTGTGGTCATTCCTTTTGTCCTTACCAAGGCACATTCTACATTTCAAGGATACCTCCATTGCTTTGTAGCTGATAAACAAACACAATGGGTCAAGCGGTTACCTTTGGTTGAATGGTGGTATAACACTTCCATCCAAACTGCAACAAAAATGACCCCATTTATGGCACTTTATGGATATCATCCATCGTCCATCACATCATGTTTAAGAGAAAATTCTAAGGTTCAAGCCGGTGGAAGACCACATCGAGCATCAACAACAAGTTCTCCAAGTCTTAAAGGATAACCTCAAATTGGCACAGAATCAAATGAAACAACAGGCAGATCAACATCGCAATGAAAGAAGTTTTGATGTAGGTGAATTGGTATTTTTACGACTACCACCATACAAACAAATTTCCCTCAAGCAAGCTAAGAAGGATAATAAATTATCACCAAAGTATTATGGTCCTTACAAGGTGTTGCAAAATATTGGTATTATGGAATACAAATTGTAGCTTCCGACATCTTCCTGAGTGCACCCAGTTTTCCATGTTTCATGCTTAAAGAAGGTTATAAGTGAAAATATCACAGTTTAAACAATATTGCCAGAACTCAACGAGGAAGGAAAAATAATATTGGAACCTGAAACAGACATGGAAACAAGAAATTGACAACAACAAAATCAATCAATTTTAGAGTATCTCATCAAGTGGAAGAACTTACTCGCTAAATATTCCTCATGGAAGGATGAGAATTTTATACAGAATCATCCAAAACTACTCAAGAATTGAGGACAACACTTTTTTGAAGGAGAGGCGAATGTTGGGTCCCTATAATACTAGTGTATTCACTTATTTTTATTTTTAGTGTACCCCCCTTATTGCTATTTTTGTACCCATGTAGTTCCTATATTATTATTATTGTGCCCCATAGAACCCCACTATTGTTATTGTTGTGCCCTTAAATTATTATTTTTATGCTGGATCTGATTATATTGGTGCCCCCTAGACTCCTATATATATAAAGTAGGTTTTGTCATTTGTATCATCCAATAATTTTTCATTTATGTAAAGTAAAGAAGATTCCCCCCTTGAAGAGGCTGATTTATAAGTCATTGATCTATCTTTTCTTCTATTTTGTGAGTTGGTTGCATAACATATACCTGTTCCTGCAAGTCTCCATTGAGGAAGGCACTTGTAACATCCATCTGATGGAATTACCATCCTTTTTGAGCTGCTAATGCAAGTGCTAATTTGATGGCGTTCCATTTTTTTGTAGGTGCAAAAGTTTCTTCATCAATTACTTCTTGCTGTGAAAAACCTTTAGCAACAAGCCTTGCTTTATATTTTTCAATGTCTCCATCGGGCTTATACTTAATTCTGTAAACCCATTTTCATCCGATGGGTTTCACATTGTTAGGACAGTCAACAACTTTCCAATTGTTGTTTTCCATCACTGCCTTGTATTCTTCAACCATTGCCTTTTCCCATTCTATATGTTTTACTGCCTCTTTGTATGTGGAGAGCTCAGTAAAATAATTTGTTATTAAGGAAACAATTTCTTCATTTCCTTGTGATCTTCGTGTTCTTGTTTTGTTTTATTCATCTGTCCTAGAATCCTTCAAAAGTTGAGCGACCCATTTAGGCAATTGATGTTCAGCTGTTTTTGAATCTGAATAATCACCATAATTATAAAGTGGATTGATATAAACAAATGTTCTTCGATCATCTGAAGATTCAAGGGGTGTAGAGTCACTGTAAGATGAACTATTGCTCGGAGATTCATATTAACTTCTAGAATATCCATATGGTATAGATGAAGCAGGTGAGCTGAATGAACCATTTTATGATGAAGGAAATTCAATATCATACCAATGTTGTGTACTTGGTTGATTTTTCATTTTGATTCTCTTTTTATCTCCCTTAGTTCCAATTTTTGTAGAAGAATTTATATGTTTGTGGCACTCTTGCTTTCTGTTTTATGAAATATGACATCCTGACCAACAATAAACTTTCCATTGGACAGAATACAATATCCCTTCTTTTCATCGTAAACCCAATCATTGTACACTTCAAACTTTGTGAATCAAGCTTAGTTCGCTTTTCTTTGGGAACTAAGGCATAACACACTGAACCAAAAAACTCTAAGATGTTTGACACGAAGTTTGAAACCAAACCATGCTTCATTTGGTGTAATTCCATCCAAATAAGTAGTAGGATACCTGTTCCTTAAGTCGATTATTGTATGTATTGCTTCTGCCCAATATAAAGGACTTAAGTTTTGAAAGTTAGCAAGGATATTTCCGATCCCTAACAAGGTGCGATTCATTCTCTCTGCTACTCCATTTTGCTATGGAGTGTAGACATCTGTAAGTTGTCTTTTGATACCATTGTCCCTACAATAAGTTTGTAATTCATTGGAAGTGAATTCCTCTCCATTATCTATCCTGAGAGTGTCAATCTTCTCTTTAACTTCATTCTTAACAAGTTGGTGGAAAGTGTTAAAATTTTCGAATGTTTCTAATTTTTTTTTCAAAAAATAAACCCAAGTCATTTTACTAAAATCATCAATGAAGAGTAAAAAGTATCTACAACCTCCTAGAGAAATTTGTAGAGGTCCACAAATGTCATTGTGAGCCAATTGCAAACGCATGTTTGCACACCATGAACTTGTTGGAAAAGTCTCTCGACTTTGTTTTTCGTAAATGAAAGCTTCACATTTTTAATTTTCTTTCTTAAAAGTTGGAAGTCCTTTAACCATCCCCTACTTTTTAAGTTGAGAGAGACTTTCAAAGTTTTTAAAAGTCCATATCTAACATGCCATAACCTTATTAGTGAAATAGTTGTACTTGTTTCTCTTGCAAAATCGTAATTTCGTGGAATGACTATTCATTTCATCCTTAGAAGTTTTCCATCTTCATATGTTTTCATGAATGTATTCATATTATTTTTGACGGAGTTGATTTTTACTAAGCCATCCTCCTTAACAACTTGATGTCCTGCTTGTCGAATCGTGACTAATGACAATAAATTATTTTTGAAAATTGGTACATACCAAACATTTGAAATTAGTTTTTCTCCAATGCCAAGAAGAAAAACTTTTACTACACCTTTTCCACAAGGATTGTGTCTTGTATCATCAACAAGAAATATTGAATTGAGATGGAATTGTTGAAAATTCCAAAAGAGGTCACGTCGAAAAGTCACAATGTTTTGTTGCCCCTGTATCTAAGATCCAATCGTCTTCATAATCACTTTTAAGATATGTGGAGACCTGTAATGTTGTTGATTCTAAAATTGTATGTGTATTAAAGACATATTTTGAGCCATCATATTCTTGATTATTAGCGAATTGTGCCATGTGTTTTTGAAACTTTGGAATTTTTTTAATAGAAGTTCAACAATCTTCAACACAATGACCAACTCTTTTACATATTCTACAAACAACTTCATTGAAATATTTTCCTTTACCTTGAATCTCTCCTCTGCCTGTGCTTTTCCCTCTACCTTGATTTTGTCCTCTACCTTGACTGTGTCCTCTTCCTTGATTGTTACTTCAGCCTTGACTGTTTCCTCTACCTTGAATGTTTCCTCTTCAAGAACTTCCACCTCTACTGTAGTTGTTCCATCTGCCTTGACTTCTACCATGACCTTGTCCTCTATGTTCTCCTTGATTTTTATTGTTGTGTCCTAATCCTCTACCTCCAGAACTATCAGTTGAATATTTACTAGTGCTAACTTCTATAAAGAAGAGATCTTCCCCAATTTGTTTCTTCTTTCCAAAAGTTTTGTCATGTTGAGCTAGCATTTCACTTAACTCATCAAATTTTAACTTCTCTAGCTTTCCATTTACTTGTAAATTTTCCAATAAATGTTTATATGAATAAGGAAAATCAACAATCAAAATAGTATTTGTAGTTTGTCTTCCGGATCCATCGCATCAATTTATTCATTTTTACCGACGTTTCTAACCTGCTACCGAGGTTCATTATCAAGGTATAAGCAAGGCCTCACCCTCATTTGTAATCATATCATCAATTATATATACGTTATTTAATATACATTACTTATCGTACAATGGATGTCTTTGTCTTTGAAGTTATATGAAGATTATTGCTGAGTACGAACTTTTTTCATTACATTGGTATTAGAGCATATTGTTGAAGTTACTATATACGAACTTTGTTTGTTAAATTGCTATGGCATCATACCACATGAACTTTGTTTGGTACATTGGTATTAGAGCTGTTTGATCCTTTGGTCACTCAACCGCTACACAAAGTCAGTCTGATTCGACCTTTGGCCATCAAACTTTCGTGAACATTGTTGTCATTGAGATTGAAGCGTTTCGCTACAAGAATTTGAAGCTTCTCCATTTTTCCAGGTTCGTCATTGAGGCCTTTGGCCATTAAAAAGAATATATTAGAAAGAAAAAGGGCATACAGAACCAAAAAAAAAAAAAAAAAGGTTTAAAAAAAGTTATAAAAAAATAAAAGAAAACAAAATATAAACAAATTATAAATATTAAAAAAAAATTATAAGAAAAAACAAAAAAAATACATATATATGTGTGTATCATAAAAAAAAAAGAAAAAAAAAGAAGAGGAACAAAAACGCTTACTTATTAAAACACTTGTCGCGTCAAACTCCTGTTGTACGTCGATTTCCTCCAGTTGTTGTCGATTCATCTCGCTTCCACGAGTCGACAACAACCAATCACTCGAATTGCCACTATTCAATTCCTTCGCCTGACAGTTTGCCTCTACACAATGGTAAATCCACTGGCCGACAAGCATCTTGTCGTTGACCACATACCATTGATCACTAACTAGACGAAGTTTTATGCACACATATGCCAAACTGATGCATTGTTGCCTATCACTTAATTACACCATTGTGATTCCTCCAACCAATTCCACACCACTGTGTCACTCTTGTCTCGCACTCATCAAGAGTCACCCCTTGCATCCACTCTTTCCCCAATCATCATTCTTAAATCAATATTCGTGTCAAGTTATTGGCCCACTATATGCCACGTTGTTTCTGGTTCCGCTATTGGATTGTCCTCCCATTTACTCTGACAACCCTATTCACTCTCCACTGCAAAATTCAAGATTCATTCGGTCCCTCAGTAACACCCTTTGCCTCTAATACGAACCAAACCGAGTCACAATTTTCAATGGCGCCATCATCTCTACCATCAAATTAATTAAGGGACATATTACAGTGCATACTATTCCCTTGTGATATAATCCACAATGTTTTCATTTCATATTATAGTCAATGTCGTCAACTCTACGAATATATTGAATATATTGAAGTGCATAATCTTTTCATACTGTCATGACATATGGTGTGAAAATAAAAAATAAAAAATAAAGGTAATTAAGTGGGCCATATACAATAAAGGTAAATTTTAATAGGTGATATGATAAAAAGATACATATGGTACTTTTTCAATTAATTAAAAGATTAGCTAGTTTCAATCCAAGTTAAGGGTTATATCTAGAAACTTATAAAAAATAATTATTAAAAAGATAAAAAGTATAAAAAGTGATTATTTAAAAATAAAATAAAGTAAAAAAAAGTTTTATACTTAAAGGGGTTTGAAGAATTAATAATTCCTAAGTTCATATGGAAAAAGTAAAATGGAGACTAATTCGAAGATGAATGAAGAAGTTATGGATTCCATACATAATTCTATTTTTTAGACCAAATGTATGTTTTATCGAACATAATATCAATATTCATTGATTTTTAAAAATCACACAATATTTTTTCCAACATGTAGGAAAATATTTACCTTGGAAGAATATTTAGGTAATTTGCATACATAAATTAAAAGATTAAAATAACGGCTCGTGGAACTTCGGGAAAAAAATGAGGCATTGAAAAAGAAATATAAGGATCTCGAAGATCGATTTTATTAAGAATCAACAGAAAGTAACAAAGAAAATTGGTGTCTAAGAGGTAATAGTCAAAATTTACTCGAGAAGGTCATGAAGTCCAAAACTACAAAGAAAAAAATAGAATAAGAAAAAGAACGTCCAAAGAAGAAATTCAACAGAATCTATCAAAGAGAGAAGAAGAAAATTTTCGCTTAAAAAACCTTAATCAAAGGTTACTAGAACAAATCAAATATCTAAAATATGAGAAGCTTAAACATCAAAACATTGAAAATAAGAGTGAGGAATGAGAAACTAGAGAACTATTACATCTCATAAATCATAATCAAAATCTACCCATTCAAATTAAAAAAACTAAAAAATGATAAGAAATCATTACAAAACAAATTTGAAGAAATCATGACAAAATAACCATCAAAATATTCAGATACAATATTCCAAGTTGAAGAAAAAGGAATGAATATTGATCTAGTAAATGCTACAACACAAGATGATAACAAACCAGTAGATGTTAAAAAATATTCATATGTTACAATTCAAACATCGAAACTTTCAAGAGGAGCCAACGATTAACCAAATGACTTCCATACCTAAAGGAAATTAGATATTCCAAGTAAATCAAGAAATAGATACAAAAAAGTTAAGAAAAAATAGGTTAAAAGAACTCTTTATTTACACCTAAATCACAAGAGCAAACATCTCAATCAATCTGTGTATCTACATCACTAAGAACAAGAACAAGAGACTTATGTAACAAAGGATAATGATGTCAGCACAATCTAGTAAGATGATAACAATTTATCCCAACTACCAAGTACTTTCATAGCTCCATAGAAGATTAACTTAGGATGGTCAAAACCCTTCTCATTTCAACAATTTTATTTACCAGTCCAACGATCTTATCATCTTGTGTAAACGAAGATGAAAACTCAAAGAATACCAAAAGGTTCAAATAATTTACAAGAAAAAGAAACATATGACATGCCTTGACAGTAATAAGATTTAAGGACATAGCTTTTTGAAGAGGAAGGCAATGTTATGAATAAAATAATATAAAATAATACAAACAATGTAAACTATAATAATAATAAATAATGATTAATTAACTAGTAATTATTTAATTAAGAGGTATGTCACTAACGATATGACCATTAGTGAAGAGATATCTTCCTAGGTATATAAGCAAGCCCTCACCCTCATTTGCGATCATCTCATCAATTATATATATATTATTTAATATACATTACTTGTCCTACAATGGATGTTTTTGTCTTCAAAGTGTTTTGAAGATTATTTTAGAGTATCAACTTTGTTCGTTAGATTGGTATCAGATCATACCGCTGAAGTATAAGAACATTGTTCGTTACAATGGTATCAGAGCATACCGCTAAAGTTTATGAAATTTGTTCATTACATCAATATGCCCTTTCATCAATAAGCTTTGAGGACAAAGAATTTTGAAGAGGAAGGCAATGTTATGAATCAAATATATATATAATAATACAAATAATGTAAACAATAAAAAAATAAAAAAATAATTAATTTAATAGTAATTAGTTAATGAAGAGGTATGCCCCTAAGGACATCGCCGTTGGTGAACAGGTATCTGCCTAGATATATAATCAGGCCCTCACCCTCATTTGTAATAATCTCATCAATTCTATATACATTATTTAATATACATTACTTGTCCTATAATGGATGTCTTTGTCTTCGAAGTGTTCTGAAGATTATTGCAGAGTACTAAATTTGTTTGTTACATTGTTACCAGAGCATACCATTGAAGTATACAAACTTTGTTTGCTACATTGGTATCAAAGCATACCACTGAAGTATATGAACTTTGTTCGTTACATTGGTATCAAAGTTGTTCGATCCTTTGGTCACTCAACCGTTGCACAAATTCAGTTTGATATGGCCTTTGGCCATCAAATAGAATTGATGGTATGATTACAAATGAGGGTGAGGGTCTTCTTATATACATAGGAAGATACCTATTCACCATTGGTCATGTCCTTAGGGACACACCTCTTCATTAACTAATTACTATTTAATTAATCATTATTTATTATTATTATTGCTTACATTATTTGTATTATTTTATATATTTTTTATTCATAACATTCCCTTCCTTTTCAAAAAGCTTTGTCCTCAAAGGTTATTTATTAAAGGGCTTATTTATGTAATGAAAAAATTTCATATACTTCAGTGGTATGCTCTAATACCAATGTAACGAACAAGGTTTGTACTCTATAATTATAATCTTCAAAACACTTCGAAGACAAAGACATCCTTTGTAGGACAAATAATGTATATAGAATTAATGAGATAATTACAAATGAGGGTGAGGGCTCGATTATATACCTAGGAAGATGCCTCTTCACCAATGGTCATATCCTTAGGGACATACCTCTTCAGTATATGAACTTTGTTCGTTACAAATCTGTAGCCATATGCCCAAAGTTAGAACATGAAAAGAAATATCCATTAAATGTACTAGGGTACCTGGACGTGTTTTCCTTTATAAATTCATTATTCCTTGGAGGAGGTACATTTATTTATTGATCCTTGTCCTTGATTCCTTTAGCATTATTTGTTGGAGCCACAAAATTTTCAACCTTCCTTGGTCCTTCATTTTGATTTGGCTTCTGAGGGATCCTACTATCAATCTTGTTCTCGGAATTCAAGGATTAACTTGCCTCCTTCACCTTCAATTTAACCATGTCATTATCACACAAATTTTCCTTCCCGAGCTTGTATATTTTAGTTAGGGAAATTTCAAGTTCTTTCTGCTTTTGATCAATATCTTCTTAAATTGGATTTTCAAGACATTTCTCCTTTCTTTTGATTCTTCTACTTGTATCTTAGAAGAGTGACATTCTCTGCTTCTGTGTTAAGAACTTGTATTTTTTCCTTCTTCCTTTCATTTTATTTTATGATCCTGTCTATTTTGGAAACAACTGTATGTAGTTCCTTTTATATTTGTTGACTATTTCTTCTCATTTTCTTTCTCCTTCATGCACTTGAATTTTTAAGAGAGAAACTTCTTCTTTGAGTGTGTGATTTTCCTTCTTCGTGTTTTTCCATTATTTGAAGGCATTAATTAGTTCTTTTTCCACTTTCTCTTTTGCTTCTTCTTCATCATCATTTTCAAATTCTTTGATATGAAGTTTTACACGCTTATCAACATCTTTTGATGCAGGTGCATCTAACCTAGGCTAAATGTTTACTATGGAAGTTAGATACAAAGTGAGGATTTAATTAATTAATGTATTTTTCCTATAGTTTTAAGAGAGAATGATGATTATTGTAAATAAGAGAAGATTCAAGAGGATTGTAGAAGGTTTGAGAAGATCATGTATTAGTTAGATCTTAACTAGAGATAAGGGATTGAATGAGAAGTTTTAGAGATTAGATGAGACATGTTAGGGATTAGGAGAAATATTTTGGGAGTTAGTTTAAGGATCTAGAACTTACCTTCGGTTCTAATCCATTTGTATAAATTAACGTGGGCACACGAGACATGTAATTATGTATAAATGTGCAAGAAAGTGTGAGAAATGAGAGGTCAACAATTTCTCCTGTAAATATTTCCTAGCCTTGATTAATTATTTCTCCTAGCCTTGATTAATTATTTTGGTATCAAAGCCAATGTAATAATTATTGTTGTGTGGAGAAAGTGCGGAATAACGTGAAATACATTAAACTTCAATGAATTTTGGGCATGCATCTTGCAGCGAGAAGAGAGCCACTAATCAACATTTTTGCCTGTAATTGTTTGCATATGGCCAAATATTTAGAGATGAAAAATTCGCGCAAGAGAGCAACATAAGTTTCAGGATCAAAAGAAATATTATGGTGGTATTTTTTTTCTTCTATAAAATAGCTAATGCCTCTTTTAGTCATCCCTCCTTACAAACATTGTTGACATCATACCGACTTGATACCTGCGCTATCATTTTGATATTGGAGCTGTAGGATTAATGTGTAGTTTTGAATTGTTGTGGAAAATACTTGAAATCATCTTCAAGGAGACAAGTAGACTTTTGACATAATTGCGGCCTACAAAAAAACATGCGTAGTCATTGGTTCAAAAATACTGCAACAGAGATAAGACCACCAATGAGAATTTGGTAAAATTCCATTCCGCTTTGATATATTACAGTGGTATAAATCTTTTACGCTATAAGAAGTGGTATAATCCATTGTGTTGTGATTTTTTTTTAATTAAAGAAGGGGCTGCGTGAGACTTTCACATAATTTCTGTTATGATCCTAGAAGCTTCTCCAAATATTCCCCATAGATCTTTGGAACATCTAACGTAAGAGGGAGTTGAAGTCGAGCTATCTGGAACTAGATTCAACTCACATTTAACCAATTCATGTTGGGTGCATGAGAGTTAAAAAGTGAAGCTTTGTTTTGGTTTTATTTTGATTAAATGAGGTGAAATGGTATTTTGGTAAAAGGATGGTAGTGTTGGAGGTATCGCTGCATAGAGCTGTTCAAATGATTTTTGGAATATATTGCACGTGAGTTATTTATTCAAATTCACTTTACAAAAAAGTTTTTTATTTACGCTCACACGAAGCTATTTATTTAATCCATTAATTTACTTTCACATGAAATTTTCGTAAGTGACTATTAAATGAGGTGAAAATAAATAGTAAAAGTAAAGGTGTTTTATTAAAGGTGAAAGTAAATGATAAAAGTAAATTGATGTTGTAAAGCATGGTGGAGGAAAAATGGTGAGTTGTTTCACATGATTTTGAGTGGGTGATAAACCATGTGTGAGTTTGAGAATGCATAGCTTTATTTGTTCACAGATTGTAATGTATGAAATGATATAAGCACATGGTTCATAAAAATCATGAATAATATATATATACACCATCAATACATTTTCAAGGTATTTTAATTTGCATATGGGTTGAGATTTATCTTTAATTAAATGAAGAGTGTATGTGATGGTGAACATGATAAAGGAGAAGAGTACACTTGGAGCCTTTTTGCAAATCAACAAACCATGTAATTGATCGGATTGAGAAACATGTTTGAGTCACAATGTTGAGTTCAAGTAATACTGGATTCCAGAGGTTAAAAGGTCAATGACTAAGCTATAGAGCTTGATTTAAGAGTCAAGTACACCAAGATCCATTGATATAAAAGTCTGGATTCAAAAGAAAATTTAAGTCAAGTCAAAGGTGATTGTAATGGGTGCATGATCGGCGGAGCACGACACCCAAAGTTTGGTCATTGTAAAGAAAATTTGAAGAGATACTACACTTGTTTGCAGCAAGAGGAAGCAAAGAGGAGCAAGGAGTGCTTAGGAGTAAGGTTCAAATGAAGTGAACCATTGGCCAAGTTCAAAGAGAAGACAATTTGGTAAAGTGATTTAGTTGCAGGTTACAATGAACAAGGTGAAGTTCACAACAAAAGATGAAGATGGATTTGAGAGAAAAGTCACAACAATAGCATAGCAGTTAGCATTGTTGATGAAGAGAAATAGATTTTTGAGTTAAAGGCACAATTGGACGTGTTGCTAGAGCTGTTGCAAAGACAAAGACACAGATGGGTAATAAAGGGAACAATTAAATGGCCAATTAAACAGTTGATGGAAAGAAGACTAAAGCGCAAACTAAAAGTTTTGGAAGAAGAGGAACTCTAGACAAAAGTATACATTTGTGAAACTGAGAAAGGATCATTGCTTGGTGACGATGATGATGATGATGTGGACATGGGTTCAATTCCCACAAACGGAGCTATAGATTGTTCAAAAGACCAACATGAAGACCTGAAGACAGATTCATCTATCAAACCTTATTTTTTTAAAGAAAAAAATTGGTTTATGGATGCAGGATATGATAGAAAACAATCATTAAACAAATGGATCAAATCTCAAATGAAAGATATTGCAGCAGAAGTAAAATTCATGGAAGAATGGTTGGACAATCTGAAGCTAGAGTTTGACAAAAAGCCTTTAAATCAACAAATCTGTCTCAGCGGGAGGATAGAGATGGATGAAAAACTTCAGCAAATAAACAATAATTCACACTAGCAAGAAGACAAGTTGGACATGTCAATTGAAGAGATTATAAGATTGATGGTGAAGGTGTCCCAAAAGAAACATATTGCAGGAAGGAAAGAAGATGGAAGAAGCTTGTTGATAACAACATAACAAGCATACATCAGCAAAGCAAGAGGACAACTACAACATAAAGTTTGGAAGCCTGGAAACTAGAAAAGGACAAACATAGAACATCGACAACATGAAAAAACAACTAATTTACTGCAAATGAAAGTTTGGGATCCAGGAGGAGTATTATCATCTTAAGAAGACTGGTGGTCAGGAGACCATGATTTTCTTTTATCTGGGGAGTTTGATGTAGGTGTGTCTAAACTAGGTTAAGTGTTTACTATGGGAGTTAGTTACAAAGTGAGGATTTAATTCATTAATGTATTTTTGTTATAGTTTTAAGAGAGAATGAGGATTATTGTAAATAGGAGAAGATTCAAGAGGATTGTGGAAGGTTTGAGAGGATCATGGATTAGTTAGCTCTTAAATAGGGAAAAGGGATTGAATGAGAGATTTTTGAGATTAGATGAGAGATGTTAGGGATTAGGAGAGATATTTTGGGAGTTAGTTTAAGTATCTAGAACCTACCTTGGGTTCTAATCCATTTGTATAAATTGAGGTGAGTCCATGAGGCATGTAAGTATGTAGAAGTGTGTGAGAAAGTGTGAGGAATGAGAGGCCAATGAGAGGCCAACCTTTTCTCCTGTAAATATTTTATTTATTGATTAATTATTTTAGATATTGGGTGTGCATTTGATTTCAGTTTTATATGTGTGTTTATTGATAAGTTGTAGGCCTATGGCCTATGGCATCATATTTATCTTGACCTATAGTTTTTTACCTTCATAGATATATTGAATCTTCTCCCAAAGATATTTATTCGTTGGTCATTAACCAACTTTCACTTTTACAATGCCTAGAAGAGTACTAAGAATTACATTCATGGATTTCATATTGTACCTTCTAGATTTATCTCTAGAGACAACAAAGTGCCTTACATCATATCCATGGGCTTGCAAATAGGATTCCATTTTAGCTTTCCAAAATACAAAATTTTATTCATTGAATAGAGGAATTGGACCAACTCATTTCTCTTCATCGGTAGTAATAAGATCTGAAATTACTTCAATGCTTGGAACTTTCTTTAATTCATTTGAATGCTTTGTGACTTGCTTCTTTGATTTTCCCATCTTTACACTCTGAGATCTTCCTTCCAACTGTTAAGATTATACTTAAGGAACCTACTCTAATACCAATGTTTGGAAATATTGAGGGTTGAATCAATATTTCTCATCAGTTTTTAAATTTTAACTTCACAGAGCATTAATTTTTATTAGCACAAGATAATCATAAACATTTATCAACACCATTCAATAATGCACAATAATAAAATACAGTTGACACAAATATTTTTAGGTGGAAACCCATTTGGGATAAAAACCACTGAACACTTATTAATATTTGTCTTTCAATAAAATATACATCGATGTTTTCAGCTCCAACTAAAGGAGGTTCCAACCCCCTGGTTTACAAGCTCCAACCTATAGGAGGGTTCAATGCCTTGTTTACCAACTGTAACTAGGAGGATGCTCAAACACCCTATTTACTATTTGCGAATGGATAGATGATTCAACACCCTATGTAGGCTCCAACCTATTGTTGTCAATGTGACAAACACCCTCCAAAATTTTTCTTACATTTGAATTTTGGAGCCTATTGAGAATATTGTGATCTGTCTTCCCATGGTCACTTCATGGCCATCTAATGTTTTTAAAAGTATTAATTCTTCCTCTAAGTGTCAAAGTTACTTTATCACACATGTTTTGTCTTCGATGAATTCACAAACACACATATTTCTATGCAAGCTTATATAGACATTGTACATCTCTTGAAGGTAAAGCTTGCTAAATCACTAGTGACAATGATTACACAATCCATAAGCACAATTCACTCTGTAACACATGATGAAAGTCAGTGTGCACTTTCCATTGATAGTCTTCCTCACTTTGACTATAATTTTACTTCTATTTCAATGGGTTTTCTCAACTGTCGCTTTGGTGCACCTTTGTTTTTGCAAGTGTCGCTTTCACATTCACTACTGTTTTTTTTTGCTTGATTTCACTCTAAAAATTGTAGTTTTCACGTTATCTTAATTTTGGCATGTGTCATTATCGTCGCAAAGTGTATCCTAAGTGTTGCACTTGGAGGCAGATGTTGTTTTATTGTCGCACTAAGGGGATCATGTTCAATATGAGTGCTAAGTGTTCAATGTTGTGTTGTTTATTTTTTAGAGTGTGTGATCATGTTCAAGTCGTACCTTGGTTTCACCTCTACCTCACTAATCCCAAACTTAATAAAATTCTGAAATATTTTTTTCCCAACTAACCTAGACCCTCTCAGCCCCTCTGAATTGCGCATCGCGTAGTTGTAGGCTCTAGCCATGCATCCCTACCTCTTGGAACTATGCAATGTGTAGACATTTCCTTCAAGGACTATGCATTGCATAGTCACAATGCTTAATTGTTGTCATTAGAGAACTTTTGAGGTAAAAAATGGACCTCAAAACAAAAAAGTACAACAAAAATCAACTTTATAAGAAAAATGGGATTCAATGTGATGATGCCAACCATGGGGGATGATTAACCATTTTTGGAGTAAAAAGCTAAAAAGATAAAAAAAAACTACTTTTTCAACTCGTATTTTCAACTTATCTCCCTATGATTTTACTCAAATTTCAAGCAGGAGCACTCGTTGAATGAAAAATTTAATTTTGCATTCAAGGATTACCCATGTTTCATACTTTCGATGGACCCTACTACACAAAAATATGAAATACATGAAAAATGTGATCGCAATCATTTTTTTCCCTGTATTTCACATTTTTCGAGTAGTAGGCTCCATCGAAAGTATGCAACATGGGTACTCCTTGGATGCAAAATTAAACTACACATCCAATGAGTGTGACCACTTGAAATTTGGGTAAAATCATAGGGAGATAAGTTGAAAATACGAGTTGAAAAAGTAGTTTTTTCTTTTTTCCCTCTTCAACTTGATGAGGTGAATTAATCTTATTTTATTTTTTCCACTATTGTTTTATAATATTCCTTAGGAGGCCCATTTTAGACCACAAAATTTCTATAATTCTCCTACCCCTCAAAATTGCAAAATCTTTCCTTCCATCAATTCTTTCACTATGCATTGCGCAATTTCAGACAACAATCTATCTCTTTGTCTCTCTGAATTGCGCAACTATGCAACCTAATGGCTCAGTATAAACTTTGAATTGTGCATTGTGCAATATTAGTGAGCAAGCCCTTCATATCTGCCTCTTTGAATTGCTTAACTGTGCAATATTTAGTCACTGGCTTGCTCGCACTGCACATTGTACAATCACAGTGAGAAAGCCTTCCTTATTGTCTCATTGAGTTATCCAACTACGTAATCCTTTGACTCCATCTCCTAGAACTGTGCATTGCATAGTTTCAATGATAAAGCCCTCACCATTGTCTTCGTGACTCCCTCAAATGAAAAATATCCCTTCTCTGACCCCTATATGTTGTGCATTTCGCAGTCACAATCACTAGAGTCTCACTCTTTCCTCCTGGAACTACACATTGTGCAATCCCTAAGCCTCCTCCTCAACCTAGTACCTTGTTTCGGATCATTCAGTGCATTGCATGAAGATAGTTAGACTAGGTTATTTCTGGATTGATGTCATCTTGTCATGATTGAACTTCATCTGTAGGTACTGCATCTTAACATGACATGATGATGTTCAAGGAGGATGCGAAGGAGAACATACGATAAGACACTTTTGAAGCGAGAACCATGAAGAAGTCATCAAGCAAGAAGATGAAGGTACATTAGCTTATGAAAAAATATCAAAGATTAGGATTGTGTGAAGACTCCATATTGATTCAAGACCCTTTGGAGGGTGTCAATGAAGATGAAAAAAAAGGTAGATATTTCATGAATATGAAGTACTGAGCAGACATCTCATGAATATTAAAGACAAAGTAGTAAGAAGTAAGAAGAACAACTTGGAAATACCATCTCATCATGAATCCCATGTCATCATGTTCAAGTTGTGACTTATACCCGTGTCATCGCAATCACATGTGTGTCCATGTGCCTTGCCACATCATATTTGCATGTAATTATGTAATTATAAAAATGAAATGACAAAATGTAATGTGTTGAATTCCAAGAGTCATATGTGTAATATGAAAAGTCATAGAGTCATATACGTACAAAAGATCCTTTATTAAAAATCACATAGTCATATAGAAGTCCAAAGGTCACATTAGAAGTCTAAGAGTCATAAGGGATAGGAAAGGTCATCCTTATTGTTATAAATACACCCTAATAACTCAAGAAAATGGCTTTTGGGAGGCTTAGCCTTTGGAGATCTAGCATTGGCTTCTCTAGCTTAGCATAGGAGAGAAGATAATTATTTGGAGAAGAAAGAAGTGACTTAATATTCCACTATTGGAGCTAGTCGCTCGTCGTAGTAACTATGTACTTGGATCTTTCACCTAATAATTAGAATATCGATGAGCCAACACATTTTCATGCATGTATCGTGAATGTAATAAGACTATTCTTTATATTTTTGTGGTATATGTTTGTTCACATGTACTAAGGAAATTCAACTATTTTGGTGGCTTTGTTACTTATCTTATTAAATGTGTGTTGTATTTTCTTTAATGATCATTGTGTCTATGTGAACTACTTCACTAAATAACTAACAAATATTTCCATGCTCTTATGTGCCTCTCTTAGGATAATACTATTAATTTCCTTCAAGAGATTCACTCTTACTTCCCTCTCGTGAAAGTCTCCTTTTACACATTGCAATTGGTATTTCACAATGTCATCTTGCTTGTTGATTTCAAAGGTTATGTGCATACTGTTATCACCATAATTTTTTTTTCTAAACTTGGACAATTTACATTGTTCTTAGTCATGGTCTTAGATAGGTGTTGGGTCATTTCATGCTTTAAAGGGTAGGTGATAGGTAAGAGTCTCAAAAGTATTATTTTCACATCCAAATAAATTTTAACAACCTTATTCCATGTCTTAAAGGTCTCACATCATCTTTAGAAATCATATCTTAAACCATTTAAAAAAAAAAATGGAATTAGCCATGAAACCACGTTTTCGTAGCGCAGACAGTGTAAAAAGCCTGTTTTGCGCTATGAAAACGCTGCTATTTTCATAGCGCAAACCCCTGAAAATGAACTAAGCATGCTACGAAAATGTGGATTCGTAGGCAGTCTTGTCAAATCATTAGTTCATTCAAATTTCGTTAATTTTTCATTATTAGGTGTCAGCTAGGAGTCATTTCTAAGGCATGCAACCAATCAAATCCATCATTTCAAATGTAGGGGTCATCATGATAGCTAATTTCAAATTCGTAAGGACTGGCTGGTTTCTTATTGCAGTTTGCATGCAAACACCCAAACAGATCGTTTTCGAAAGCTAAGCTTATGGAAATCTCTTACCAAAGCTTCTCTCATCTATATTTCAAGCGAGGTTGATCACCATTAACAAGCGAGGCTGACTACCATAAGAAAACGAGGTTGATAAACAGAAATTCAAGCAAGGCTAATTTTTTACAGGAATTCAAAGGCAAAGATGGCAGAAGAAAAGAAAAACCACAGGTCTGGTTGTTGTTTAAGAATAGAGTCTGAAAGCACAGAGGCCCTAGACAAAGATAAATCAGTGATGGAGGCTTTCAAGAAAACAGGGTGTTGGAGATTTTGTGAAAAATTGCAGGGAGGACACAGTCAAGTGTCAAAGGAGTTTTCTCTACATTTCACTGGCTCAAACACAAAAATTGGAATCTTAAACTTGTCAGTAACCCCTGAGATCATAACTTTGGTGACAAATATTCCTAGGGGCAAGATAGATGGTTCAAAAACTTCAAGTTTGATATGGAACCGTGTAAAGTGTTTCTGAAGCCAGAGTTTACAGAAACAAACTTAACCAAGGCAACTCCAAGGAGCTACATCAAAGACATCTATGCCAACCTGCTCTTCAACAGTCAAAGGTATTTTACCTGTGAGGGAAGATATCATAAAGTATATTCATATCATTTTAAACTCCTGTTGGATTTTACTGGCATGATTTCTTTAGATATTCCTTTCTTCCTGTATCGAAGTATAGCTAAGATGGCAGATAAAGTGCAAATGAAAACTCAAGGATGTGAAACTTCCCTTTTTCATCATGGTCTAATTAAACTGATAGTTTTATATGAACTTCAGAGGATCAATAGAGAATGGTATTCATTTTTGTTTTTATGTGGTTTTGGAGTGGAAAACCAAGATACAGGCATTAACCCTAAGGCTAAAGAAACCCCACCAACAGAAACTAGTAAGCCTGTAATGACTAAGTCAAAAAGATTTGTTAAGCTGAAACCTAGAAAGCAAGTGAAAGAGAAGTGAGTAAAGCATCAGTGGTTATTCTTGAGACTCCTCAAACTAAAAAAGAAAATAAAGCTGAAATTAAAGAAATGACACAAGAACAGTCAACTAGCAAACCAGTTCAAAGGAGATTGACTAGAAGTCAAATTGCAAAGGAGAAGGGTAAATCGGTGATCTCAAGAGAAAGTCCAGGCTTAAAAGGTAACTTAAATGATATTTTAGAAGCCATTTATATTGAAGAATCCCCTTTGGTACATGTATAATTCATAAAATTTGATGAAGGAAAACCCAAGAAGATGAAATCTTCTAAGAAACTGGAATTTGAGGATGAGGTTGCAGCAATTGTGTTCAAGCCCAGAAAGCCTTTAACTAGGAAATCTAAAAAGATGCAAAAGTTCAATATTGAGTTAGGGAAAACAGAGGAAGCTTCCACTGTTCAGGAAGAAGTTATAGACCTTTCATCACCAATACCTGATGGTGACAAAAACAGGGTATCTTCCACTCAGACAGAAAAAACCAGTTATGAAGAAATGGAAGAAAGGTTGAAATCAGCTAATTATGAAATTTCTAGACTAAGGAAGAGAGCAAGAAGGCATGCTGTTGAAAAGACAAATTTCAAGAGAATAAAGGCTCTATGGGAACTTGAAAAGGTTTCCAAACTAGAAACAATAAGCAGTGAAGCTCAATACTTTACTTGGACTGTTCCTGCAATTAAAGAGGCTAGATTTGTGAGAATGATGAATGTTTAGTTAAGGGCTACCAACAGGAAACTGAGGAGGCAGATTGAAGACCTAGAAATACAGTTGACAAAAATCTGAAGAGAAGATACAACAACAATGAAATAGTGCAATAAATGATAAATCTTTGAAACAGTTTTGTCATGAAGAAAAAAATAATTTTTGAAGGAGAACATATTTTAAAGCTATTTGAGGTTGATATCAATCCTTGAAAAATTTTAAATATCCTCAAAACTGTAAATTTTTGGAAAAACTGTGTTAAAGGGAGCATACACAGCAGTTTCGTAGCGCGCTACGAAACCACTGAAGGTGAATTTTTGGCATTTTATGCATGTAATTGGGAGGTAAGGACTGCTGGTTTTCAAATTTTGGTGTTGCTGGTGGAAAAATCAAGATCACAAATGAAGACTCAGATTGAAAAGCAGAAGAAAGAATGGTCAAAAGAAGTGTTTTGCAGTGATATAAAAACTGCGCTACGAAAACAGGTTATTTTCGTAGCGCAGTCATGTTTCATCTCCTTTCCATTTTTTCGAGGATTTCTTTTTGCACAGGTGGAAGGTTGAAGTGTTAATGGAATTTTAGCACATGTCACATGTACAAAAAAATCGTCAATGCCAGCAAAGCTGTTCGAAGATAAGCATGGAGGTTAAGGGCTAAAATTCAGGAACTCTGTCTCCTGGTTTTTAGGATAGTTAGGTCATGAATCAACAGGGTTTACAACAAGGCTGGAAGCCTCATCAAGGTCGAAGACATGGGTTAGTAGCTGTGAAAGAAAATATTCAAGTTTTGGATAAGGTTGTTTGAAACATGTTTAGGAGTTTCACTCCTATTTGTATTAGAACTCCTAAAAGACAGTTAGCTGTCAGTTTGTAATTAAGAGTTTGTTTTATGAGTAGATAGGTGTCAATTTTAGAAATTCGAATTCTCCTAATGATGGATCATGGAATCCAATAATGTAAAGAATCTATATGAAGCATGAGTTCGAATTCCTCAAGGTTGGAATTTTTTCATTAGCAAAGCAGTTGTGTTATTGTATGTGACTATGATCTTTCAACTTAATATAGAGATTTGTTTGACTACTCAAGATTCACAAGGAGTTTAAGTGTATCATCTTTCTATGGCCTTTTTTCAATTACCTATTTGTAGTGGTATGAGCATGTGAACTACTTAGAATTCATTGGATAATGCTCTAACTTCCTTCATATGCTTGTAGACTGTGTTTATTCACTGTGTTATTGTTTCACTTATAAACCTAAACTCCAAGTGCCTTGACTTCCATGTTTGACAAATTATGATGTTTTGTTGAAAACTGTCTTGACTCCATGGCCCAATGAGTGTTTGCTAATATTTTATTCAACCAATTATACATTTTTTATCCTTTTTATTCCTAGAGTTAGCCATCTAATCATTAATAAAAAATGTTAAACCTATTAAGAGAGCCCTCTCAGGTTGAGGAGGCTAAGCCTCAGCCAAAAGGTTGGTTTGAAAGAGTTACTCAGAGTCTACTTGATGAGCAACCTATCAGGGTCAGATTTTGTGATAACACATACTATCTTATATTATCCATTGCAGCTAAGGAAAACCTTAAGTTATGTTGGTCGCGTTGATGCTCTGTGTTATCACTATAAAAATTTTCCGAAACTTGGTCAGTTACACTTGTTCTTAAGTCATAATGCTAAGATAGGGTTAGAGTCATTTTTCTATTTTTTAAGGTCTAGATCATGAGTTAAAGATCTCATTCCATCACCAAACAATGTTCATCAACCTTGTTTCATTCTTCAAAGACCTTATGCCATGTTTTAAAACCCATCTTTAAAGTTTGTTTTGAAGATTTGATGAATAAGCCACAGAACCACGTTTTCGTAGTGTGCCCAGTGTAAAAAATTGATTCTGCGCTATGAAAACGCTGGTGATTTTGTAGCGCAAATAACCGAATTTACAAATCATGCGCTACGAAATCAGGGATTCTCAGTTTTGTGTCTGAGCTATCACATCTGTCAAATATAATTTATTTTTAATCATTAGGTGTCATTCACGAGTTCTCATTCATGCATGCAACCATTATTATAATTATTAGGGGTCATTTGTCATCGATTAGGGGCCAAATTGTCATTGGTACTTTCAAATTTGAAACATTTGGCTGTTTTCGACTTCACTTGTCTCATGCAAGACAAATAGTGCATGGATGCATGTTTATGTTTTGGAGAAGCAATTAGTGGTGAAGGATCATTCACTAAAACTATATTTCAAGCAAGGAAGAACTGAACTCATTTATTAAGCGAGGCTGCTCATTCAACAAGTATTTTCAAAATTTGCTATCAGGTGAATTTGAAATTCAGTTGCTGGTGGAAGTAGGATAGTTATTCAAGCAAGGCAGAATTCATTTATCAAGAAAGCCAGTTCATTCAACAGTCTGATTGCTAATTTGCTAATTTGCTGAAGACACAGGGTTTTCAGAGGGATTCTCATAGATTTCTGAAGATACAGGTTTTTCAAGAGGATCATGGCTGAAGAAAGGAGTCATAGGTCTGGTCATTGCCTAAGAACAGAACTCGAAGGTGTAGATGCCCTTACAAAAGACATGTCTATTGAAGAAGCCTTTAAGAAGGTAGGTTGCTGGAGGTTTTGTGAAAAACTTCAAGGAGGGCACACTCAAGTCACTAAATAATTTGCCACAAAATTCACAGGTTCAAACTCAAGGATTGGATTCCTAAATTTACCAATTTCTCCTGAAGTGATATCAGAATTTACAGAAATTTCGAGAGGAGAAGACAGGTGGTTTAAAAATTTCAAGTTTGACATGGTACCCTGCAAAATATTTCTAAAACCAGAGTTTTCAGAGGTTGACTTGAACAAGGCTGTGCCAAGAAACTATGTCAAAGACACATTTGCCAATTTGATCTACAATATTCATAGGTACTTCACCTGCGAAGGAAGATAACAAAAGGTGTATACCTATCACTTTAAACTTTTGCTTCATTTCACAGGGATAATATCTCTAGATTTACCTTTTTATCTTTTCAGAAATTTGGCTAAGATTTCTGATAAGGTACAAATGAAATTTGAGTCATGTGAAACCTCATTATTTCACCATGGCTTAGTTAAGTTAATAGTATTACATGAGTTGCATAAAGAAAATAGAGATTGGGCTGAATTCCTCTTTTTGAGTAGAATTGGGATTGAAGGAACATGTGTTAGTCCTCAAGCTAATGGAAAAACTCCAACAAAGACTACTGCCCCTATAGAAACAAAGTCAAGAAGATTTGTTAAACTCAAGCCTCAAAAACAAGTTAAAGAACCAATGATAGGAACAACATTGAAAATCCAAGATACTCCTAAATCTGCACAGAATAATAAAACTCTGGTTAAGGAGATAATTCGAGAGCAGTCAACTAGAAAAACATATCAAGTGAGGTTGACTAGGATTCAAAGGTTAAAGGAAAAAGGTAAAGCTGTAAGTACAGAGGGGTCAAAAGGTAATTTGAATGATATACTTTAAGCTATTGACATTGCAGAGTCTCCCCTAGTGCAAGCAGACTTCATCAAACTGGATACAGGTGGTAGCAAATCAAAGAAATTGAAGACATCCAAAAGGTTGGAGTTTCAGGATGATGTGGCAGAGTTTATCTTTAAACCTAGAAAACCCTCAACTAGGCACTCCAAGAAGTTGAAGCAGTCATACATAGAGAAAGATCAAACAAGAGGTGAAAGTGCTAATATTTTTGAAGAAACCACAAATATATCTTTTTCAATGCCTGAAGAAGACAGAAACAAGGTTTTCAATATTCAAAAGGAAAAGAGCAGCTATGAAGATGTCAAAGAAAAAATCAGTTTGGCAAATAATGAGATTGATAAGTTGAAGAAAAAGGTGAGAGTGCATGCAGAAGAAAGGGAAAACTTTTAAAGGATGAAAGGACTGTGGGAGTTGGAGAAAAATCCAAACCCTGAATTAATTGATAGTCAAGCTCAATTCTTCATATGGACCCTACCTGCAATCAAAGAAGCAAAATTCATTAGGATGGTCAATACCAAGCTAAGGGCAAACAATAGAAAGATTAAGAGGAGAGTTGAAGATTTGGAAATACAGATAGCACAATTTGAAGATCAGCCACAGCTAAAATAAGTGAAAATAGTAAGTGTCATCTTTTAACAAGTTTTTGAGGTTATATGAATATATCTCATTTTTGGAGCTGTTTAAAGATGATGTTATGGGTTATGAAGGTTGATATACACCTGAAAACATAGTATTAAAGGGATTGAAAACCAAATTTTTGGAAAGAAGCTGTGAAAAGTGAAGACTTCAGCAGTTTCGTAGGAAACTGCTGAAGGTGACACACAGCAGTTTCGTAGCGCGCTACGAAACTACTGTAAGATGCAGTTTAAAAGTTTTTTGCAAATTTTCAAAGGTGACAAGGGTTTTGTGTTGGGTTTTGATGCTGGTGGAGGTATATGGAGAATACAAATGAAGATCCAGAGGGTTGGCACATGTAAAATTAAGGTTTGAAGTATGAGTTAAAAAGGAAACGTATGCGCTACGAAAACAACAGACTCATCAGTTTCGTAGCGCATTAGTATTGATACTTGTTAAACCATATTAGATATTGAGATTTGCACAGTTGGAAGGTCGAATTCAAGTGAAAGTCATTAAAAATTTTCCACATGTTTTGAGCACTAGTTCTTCAACAATGAATTCGAATGGACAGAAATGAAGCTTTCAGCTATTATACATGAAACATGCTCCTATTTTGCAAGAATAGATAAGAAGCAGGTTGATGGGTCTAACAACAGCAAGATGAGCAACATCATGGTCGAATTCTAGCTGTCAAGCATAGTTTAAATGATTAGATAAGGTTGTTAAGATGTAATAAATAGTGTTTTAGTCCTAGTTGTATTAGGACTGTAAAACAGACAGTTTTACTGTCAGTTTGTAAATAAAGTTTGTTTAGAAGTTGACAGGTGTCAAATTCGAATTTCTTCTCAAATGTTTAGAAGGAATCCAAAGATGTAATGATTACTCTATAAGAGAGAAGAAATTGAATTGCATAGGGTTGGAATTTTCATTGAACAAGCATACTTTTTGTGATATCAGAGAACTGTGTTTTTATCCTAATACAGAGAGTTTTGTTTCATTACTCAGGATTCAGAAGGGGTTATGAATGTTTGATTGTCTCATTATGTTTCTCCTTAAATTAATTGCAGTGGCATGAATGTATATTACTTAGAATTCACTGAAGGTGCTCTAACTTCCTATATATGCTCATGAACTGTGTTTATCCTCTGTCCTACTATTCTATTGATGCATTTAAACCCTGAAATTCCCTGACTTCCATATGAAACTGATATTTATGTTTTGTGAAAGCACATTTGACTCCATTTACCCAATAGATGTTTGTTGATTAGCAGTACAACCAATTATTCACCTTATTTAGTTTATTCATAGAGTTAGCCATCTGATCTTCATTTGTAAATCATTAACCTATTGAGAGAGCCCTCTCAGGTTGAGGAGGCTAAGCCTCAACTAAAAGTTTGGTTTGAAGTAGTTACTCAGGGTCTCCTTGACTAGCAGCCTATCAAGGTCTGATTTTGAGATAACACTCCGAATGGGGATACTACTCCAAATGGTGTGAGGTCTAATTGGGACTTCAAATCGGGGACACCCCCTTGGTTGATGGATTTCCAACACTGTCAAAATTTGGTGCTAGAAGTAGGTCCAGATGAAAATTAGCATTCGTTGAGTCTATTTTGAATCCCTTATCTTAAATGGGTCATTCCCAAGCCATACTCCCAGGGTATTTCACTAATAAATATGATGGTAAATTTCTAATCCCCAATGTACCTCTTTATCATTTGTCTCAATTAAAGTTTGATGGTGAGGGTGAAATATCCATAGCTGAGCACATCTCTAATTTTCTTTATTTTTGAAAATTTTACGAAATTGATTGTGAAGATGTGGATTGTGTTAATTTATTCCTCACACTTGAAGGCCGAGTTAACCAATGTTTTCATACCTTACCATCTTCTTCCATCCATTCATTTGATCAATTTCTCAAGGATAATCAACAAGAATTTGATAATTATGATAATCAAGATGTTTTTAAGAGAATCAATCAACTTAGAATGGATCCTAATGAACCAATTGAGGATTTTGTTAAGAAATCCCTTCACTTTTGTTATTAATTTCCTAAAGTAGATGTGGATTGGTATTTATTCAAAGAAAAATTTCATCATATAATTCATTTCTCCTTAGATAATTATAAATATGAACCCCCATATAATTATACTCTCCCAACTTTCGCAAACCATCAGACACCTTTAATTTCAGAGGAGGAACCTACCATTCCTTTTGTCCCCTGTCCTCCTCCTTTTTTGAGTCCTGATGTGGGTGCATTTTTATAATGATGTCAAAGTTTGGAAATCTGAAAATCAAATTTTTGATCTGTCTCTTCAATATTCAACTACTATTAATGAATTAGATCCGATGGAGGAAACCTTGGAATAGTTTATAAAGCCTAAGGTGATGATTAATTCCTCCATTTTTCAAGAAGATATTACCAATCATAACTTCAAACATGAATCTAATTTGAATACATGTCATACTTTATAATCTATTTCTCATGATCTCTTTCCCCTTGATCTACTTGATCAACCTTTTCCAAATCCAAGTAGTGACCAGGTGCAAGGTAGTCATATTTCACAAGTAGAGGAGTGGAAAGGCGAGGATTCCTTAGATCTTTATTTTCCTTTTCAAAGTTCTCTATGCGAGGGTGATGTTCTTTCATTCTCCGCTGATTTTGAATCTACTAATCTCAGAAGTCAATCAAATGAGACTAATTTTCTTAATCAATCAAGTAAAGTCTTGGGAAAACATCATTCTGATGATGATGATTCTATTGATGTACATGGTGATTAATTCCCAAGTGCACCCATTGATCTTTCAATTTATCAATAAGAATCTATTTTGAAAGATATATATCTTGAATTTAATCCAGTCAAAGAAGATGTTTGGAAAAATTCCTCTTCACCTCCGTATCCCTTGTTCCCTACTGTTTACAGTGCATTAACTTGTGATGCAGATACTCCATGTTGTAGAAATTATGATGTCGATTTTCATCTACTTATGAAATTTTAATCAAAATCACAAGAAAAAAACCTACTCTACTGCTATGTGGAATTCAATTCACAATTTAGAACATCAATCACAAAAATGCAATGAGAAATAACATACATGCACACAATATGTTTCTCGGGGAAATAAATCTACTAAAAATCCCAATTCATTGAGAAGCTATTACCCAAAATTAGTCAATTTATGCCTCTGATTGAGCCTGTAATTCCTTACGCAATTCCTTGCGAAATTAGGCCCCTATTATTTAGGAAATTCCTCAAATTGATTGTGCAAATCCCAAGGTTGATCATCTGACTGCATGCAACACATGTACACTCAATATTAGTCTACAATTAATGTTACACTGCCTTTTGAATCTCCATCACAGTTGCGGAACTCGAATTCTCTGCATACATTAGCTATTTTGGTTTATTTGATCAGTGAACTAGATGATCAATGAGTTTGATTGAAGTCCCACTGTACAACTGACCTTACTCTAGTTCCTCCAACAATAAGAACTAATTGAACTTAAAACAACTTGAAATAACTGACCTTTATTGTTGCAAATTAGAAATCAAACATGCTTAACTAAACTCTAACTCCTCCAACTTGAATTTACTGAGCTAACTGATTTGCAAGAGCCATGTCACCTCAGTTAACTGCATCAAAGTTGTTTACTGATGTGGAAATTGAAATCTTCCCAATTTTACCAATGCAAAATCAAATTGAGAATTTATTGCTGCATTTTTCAACACTCCCTCTCAGAAAGAATGGGATTCTCAACCACCCCTATCCTACACCTATGGAACTCTTACTTCTCTCTTGACAAGGCCTTTGTCAAAATGTTAGCATATTGTTCCTCTATCAGAATGTATTGTAGCAACATTATCCGCCTCTACACACAGTCTTGCAAATGGTGATATTGGATATTTATATGCTTAGATCGATCATGAAATATAGGATTTTCATTGAGCTTGATGCAACTATGATTATCACAGTAGATCATAGTTGGATCCATCATATGACCGAACAATCCCACAAGTATATTTCTCATTCAAATCACCTCACATGCTGCTTGACTTGCAACCATGTATTATGCTTCTGTCAAGCTGAGCACCACATATATTTGCTTCCTGTTGTACCAGGAAACCGTTGCAGACCCAATACTGAAAATCCCCCCCTGATGTACTCTTTCGGTCTGATGGAGTCCCCTCCCAATATGGATCTATGAAGCCACAAAAATTCATTCCATTTTTCTATTTCTATCATAGTCCAAATTGGGTAGTGCCTCTGAGGTACCTTAAAACATGATTAGTTACCTTCCAAAATAATTTGGTTGGCATAACCATAGCTTGGCTCAGACGGTTGACTTCATAGCACATATTTGGTCGTGTGTTCACAAGATACATCAGTGAACCCACTAGCTATCGATAAATGGTAGCATACACTTCCTCACCTCAATTGGAATCCTCCTTCCTTCAGTTGGTCGCTAGAGGTGTCTCCCTGGGTTTGCAACTCTCCATGCAGAATCTTGTTATAACATCTTATTGGCCCTCAATTTTGGTCAATTTTTCTTATTAAAAATCCACCTAATTTCCATCATTTTCCATATTATATCATCCAAATATGCCTTATTTTGACCTTACTATGCATATTCAGGTAAATAAATTATGTTTTTCAATTTTTAGACATTTTTGTAAAAATTGGGTTTTAAGAGTATTTTTGGACAAAGCTGAAAATTCCCGTAATTGCTTCGTGGAATTCATATGTGCATGAAATCTGGGCACGAGATGAGCATATATTTGGAATGCTTGGGAACCACAAATGGAAAATCATCTATTGGTTCGGTCAAACTGAGCTAAAATAGGCCTGGTCAACATTGGTCAAACATGACACGGTTTTTCAGAAATCCCTAGGAAAAGGGCAGAATTAGTATTCTTCCAGATTTTGTGTAACCGAATGGATTAATTCAACCTAGATGGATGGGATTAGGATGGATAATATTGTTAGAGACATTGTATCTTTGTTTATCATTTGTTTATTTAAACCAAGCTTATGAACCATTCAAGCATGAAAAATTTGTATAATTTCATATTGAGACTTCTGAATATTGTGAGTTAATTTGAGGAACCAGTTCCACCTTATTTTTGTTGTTAAATGTTGTGGATTATTGATTTAATTTTCAGTAGTTGATAAGTTATTCAAGTGTGAAAGGCAAGGGTGGAGGGCCCCCACACCAAGCTAAGTACACTTTGTGGTTAATTTAACTTAATTTTCACGAACTAGTTTTGCTTCAGATTTATTCAGTTATTTAGATGTATGAAGATTTATTATGTTTGCTGATGAATCTTTGTTTAATTCTAATTTTCATATGAAGGGACAAACAAGAGTTTAAGTTAAATTCTCCTTCTATCTGATCAAAGAACAACAACTAAAATTCATCTTCTTTTCCTTGTTTGAGTTTATTTTAGAATTTGTAGTTTTAATGCAATGGTAACAATGATGAATAGAATTGGAAAGAAGGAAAACATGGACCTCCTCAGTTAGGAGCCTCTTCTCCTAATTTTTAAAGCATCAAAAACTATTTTCCATCAGTTATTTGGTTTCTCTTTGCGAAATTAGTATTGCGGGGAAGGAAAAACATGATCTCCTAAGTTAGGAGCCTCTTCCCTCACTTATTACGTATTGAATCAGAAATTATTTAGTTAGATTTTATATTTGTAATATCCTTAAATCTTAGAATCTAGAATATATTTTTAATATGCATTTCTTTTAGTTTATGTATTTTGTCTTCTAAAATTGACTATATTTGAGATCCATATATTTTGGACATGCTTCCAAGTTTACAAACCCGGATTGATAATTAAATAATTGTGTTAGTTTGCCCAGTAAATTGACCCAACAATCATTCAACACTCTTGTAGACCTTATGCTATTTTATGGCCCTGGGCAGTCCATTTTCCCATGCAAACTTGACTTTACATTAAAAAATAATATCTAAAAATCCATACGCGACTCTTCCCATATTAAAACACGTACATACGTGGGTACCATAATAGTATACTTGTGTATACCTTTTAAAATTTGGAAAAATAAAATAAAATGTTGTTTCCAGGTGATATTTTCATGTTTGACTGAGAACCCACCTACAAAAGTCCGTGCCCTAACAGAAATAACCAATTTCAGGTGGTATATATACACCCCTTGGGTGGGCCTAATTAAAACAAGAGAAAGGATATCTAATTATACCCAATTTATCCCAGATCAAGCATGCTTTACTCGTGCCTCCTGCACTCCCAATATCTAGAAAACCTTGGTTTCCTTTACGTAGATTCTCATCATACTTATATATCATCTTTTTGTGCTTTTTAGAGAGGTTTTCTTCATGGCTCAGGCTGGATGGATTTGGAGGAAGGCTTTGTCAATGCCTTTGGCCTGTATCATGTAGAAATTATACAAACAATATGTATATAAATGGATTCAATCCGTTCACGTGATATGCTAAAGCAAGATATTGAATCCTTGTACAAATCAATTGCGGAAAATAAACACGATCGCCAATCACAAAAAGTAAAGAAAGAAGCCAATAAAAACCACAACACATATTTTTTTCTTGGGGAAATCTAGCTATTCAAAACCCCTCTATATATATTGTATATTCAACCAAGGAATCATGACACAATTACAATGCACTCTTCTCACAAGATTCTCCTGCACTCTCACAACTGTCTCACATTGATTCATACAAAATCGGGCCAACACTTAGCCAATTCTCAACCTCTAATCAACTTGCCTTGCTTGCACAATTCATGTGGAATGCAATCCCTATTCTTTAGGAATTTTAGCCTTCCAAAACTGCGCAAGGATCATGGGAAATCCAATGGATGTCTGGTTGCACACGGGAAATCTACTAATTACACAAATCACAGTTAACATCCCTTTAACCTTTGTCTCAACTGGGTCTCCACTGGAACTGACATGCATGAAACTATTAATATTAAATCATCAGTTGCATGGAAGATCAATATCGTGAATTAAATCTGATTTAATTCACTTGATCTCTCACTAGTGCAACAAACAATTACAACTAATTCAACTAACTTTAACTCACCTAACTAAGTTAATTGATTTCTCATGCATTAAACTAATACACCAACTGCAATTCGAACTCCATAACTAATAGAATCACTCTGCATGCCTCACCAACCACCCTCAACTCGAAATACATGAGCTAACTGAGTTTATCAGACTCAGTTAACTATTACAAGTGATTATGAGATAAGAGTACTTTTTATTGTCCAATTTAATTAAGGTATAATTAAATTAGACACGTTTCCAATTTATTAAATAAATTGAATTGCACACTAATGTATCACTAGGACCCATCACTACATGACTTGTGGTCCCACACTAGTGTAGGTGCTATCATGTTGTTTCTGGATGCCAATTTCACTGTTTCTTGTTGCAAATTTCAACACTCCCTCTCAACAAGAAAGGAATCAATATGTCCCGATCTGGTACCTTGGAATGTCCTTGCATGCACACTTGCACCTCTTGCATGTGACATGCAACACTTCTTTGGTGTTTTTTGTACATGCAAATCTTGCATGAAACACTTCTCTAATGTTTCTCGCACATGAAACTCTTGCATGCAACACTTCTGAAACTGATTAGCATCCAAACAAATGAATCAATATAACGCATATTTCCTCAGAGTCTTCTGACTACTGCTAGCTACTGCACATGTCTACTAGACTCTTTGCATTGTTGGCATCTGCATCCATGCACTCTGCACTATTGCCAACTCTGATCTGCACTCCAATATCTGACACTTGTCACTCTGATTTCCGTCTTCCTGACATCTGACTGCACCAGTCTAACCAATCATGCTACTGTTGTACTATGGGCTCCTCGTAGCTAGGTTCAATCCATGAGACACATCATCTCTAGGACCCTGCCCAAATTTCTTATTGTGATTAATTTTGCACATCGCACCACCTCACACCTGGAGGTATAGCTACATGTACTCCCTCTGCCCATATGGCTCTAAATTTCCCCCTCCTGAAGGTCTCTTCTTGAGTGGTTTCTACCACTCCATTATCCTCATCTTATGGCTGCTCCACATCTTGATGTTCATCCTTTGGAACCAAGAGTTTCTCATCTGCAAGCAAATCAAGCTCCCTCTCAAGGGACAATTGCATGGCTTTCTCACACTTCCACATGGTACATCCATTGCATGTGTCTATATGCACAAGAGTACCCTTTGGAAGCCCCGTAGAAATATGCTGCATGACCTTCAAAGCTCCGTGGTGTAGATGGCCCAATATCTTGTGCCATAACTCACCCTCATCCCAGCTCACCACTTTGTCTGCTTTACCCATCAATGCTGCACAACCATATACATCAAGTTTACTGAGATTCTTCACACGAATCCCAATCTTCTTGGCTTATCCTGTGGCTTTGTGTCGAAGGAAAGATTTCCCTTCACTAAAAACCACATCATAACCTCTATCCTCCAACATTACGATTGAAACTAAATTATTTTTCAATCTTGGTACATGAATTACATATTTTAATAAGAGGGTTTACCTGACAATCTGTGGAAGGTAACTGTACCAATCCCGATA
Source organism: Pinus albicaulis (assembly GCA_034641835.2). Taxonomy (NCBI): domain Eukaryota; kingdom Viridiplantae; phylum Streptophyta; class Pinopsida; order Pinales; family Pinaceae; genus Pinus; species Pinus albicaulis. Next base: position 1,292,915,105 of record CM076581.1, on the reverse strand, counting down.
GCACTGTATTTCCTGTCATCACCCATTTAGATATGCATATGTAGGTCCTTCTCCTCCAAGCTACTGCAAATTTCTTTATCTCCCATCATGTGGAAACATGCACCACTACACAAGTACCACGCTGATCCCATCGCACTTGACACCATGCATGCGATGAGCGAGACGTCCAACTCAAATTGTGAGGCCAAAGCCTCACCAGCTGAAGAACCTGAAGCCTTCTTGGTCTTATTATTTTGTGGACAATTAGTGGCATAATGGCCATGCTCGTGACAGTGAAAACACTTCACTCTGGACATGTTGCACTCCTTGCCTTCTTCATTGGTCTCAGATTTGGAATATGATTTCTTTCCTTTCCCTTTATTCACCTTACCATCCAAGGCACAATTTTCCTCATCATCCCATCCCTAGTATTCCGCCTGAATTATTCTTGCACCAAATCTGACCAAAGTCATTCCCAATCTGGCAGCTTCTCCCTCCCATCACTAGAGAATTTGGCGGAAATTCCGACGGCCAATTTGTCGCTATTCCGACACATATTCGTCGCAAGAGGTGTACGAAAAAGACCCACTTTAGATACGCATAACTAATAGCCCTAACAACAATAATGGCTGCAAAACATCTTCAGATCTGCAATTAGCAGTTAGAGTACAGCAACAAACAGATCTATAAATGGAAAGACATTAAGCAGTAAAGTAAAGAGTTTGCTCCATGCATCCAATAGACAAGACAAGAACACAATTTTTTGAATGAATTTTTATATTACAGGGCACCTGGGAGGAAACAAGAAGGTGTATCCAGATCTCCTCAATGGGATGGGTTCTTTGTAGTCCTCAGCACTTCAGATCTAAGCTTTCTCTCTCTTGTAGATGTAGAAAACTCAATGCAGAAAATAGAGCTCAATGGGAGCAAAAATGGCAGAAAATGAGACCAAGTGTATAGATCCAGAGTGATCTAGTATGCAACAAAAGGTGAAGAATGAAGGGGAAAACCCTCCTATTTATAACAAAATATTGGGTCATTCTAGATCTTGGTGCAAGATTAAAATAATGTTAACCAAATCTAGATCCACCTCTATGGAATATTTTATTATTATTTGTTGGAGGGAAAGGGTGTTTGACTTGGGTCAAATCCCTTGATTAGTGAAAAATAAATAAATAAATGATTTATTTATCTTTTAAAGGAAGTGGTTGGGATATAATCAAATAAATAATGATTTATTTGATTAATGGTGGTTGATTTGGTCATATTTAACAAGGAATATTATTTAAATAATTATTCCTAGAAAATAATAAGATAACTATGGGTTTATCTCATTAATTTCTTTGTTTTTGGGTTAAACATGACCGGGAATAATAATTAAATTATGGTTTAATTAATTATTCCTTTTGGGGTTTCCTAATTAACATAGTGAAAGCAGTTTTACTTGGGGTAAAACTGGTCTTACATGGTGTACTTGGGTCCATCTAATGATGAAGAGTTAGATGACCCAAAAATGGTGTAACAGATTGCCCCCCAGCGTGCGAGTGTCAGGAGCAAATCGTATGACCGAAGTACGTTGTAAGAAGACAATCACTAGGCAACAAAAGGGTATGTCAGAGAGAGAAATATGAGGTAGATAGTGTGCTGAAGGACTAGACCCTGAGGAGACGAGACTCGCAGGTGCAACAAGTCTCCGTTATGAGAGGGTACCTGTGCTGAAGGCGGCGGGGGAGGCATACCTATGCCCGCCGTGACAAAGTACAAAAGAATAGTGTGTCCAGTGAACAAGGGACCGAACCATAGAATACAGCTGGCATAATCAAGAGCCAGATAAAAATACAATGAATAGTCTCACATACATGCTGTGCCTGGGATAACAGCCATGACTAGTACAATATCATCTGAGTACATGAGATAAATACAACCCAAATGCCCCCTGTAAATGGGGAAGGGCTCACAAAATCTGACTGATACATGCAAATCATAGAGGTGCTGCAAGTGGCTAAGGCCAACATCATCAAAATCGGGAGCGGCATCAAAGGCTGCAATGAAGAGGTCATCCGGGCATGTGGGGGGCTGCCTGCAGGGCCACCCCCTCATGAGGGCTGAGACATCTCACACACGCCCGGGAATCATCAAGAGCTGCTGCTGGGTCACTGGACTGTCCAGTATACGAATCTCGATCATGCTGAAAGGAGCTGGAGAAGAAATCAAGTCAAAGGGAGGTAAGAAACCCCCCTGCCTGATCCGAGGCACCGAACAAAAATGGAAGCTGGAACCAAGGTACACCACCCTCTAGACCTTGCTTCTGGAATAAATGTGCTGAGGTCGACAGAAGGAGGTCCGCCTTAGGTGAGGTAATGAGAGATCCTCAACTAAGGCACGAGAGAAGAGCAATAGAGCGACGGACAGACTGACACTAATGATGATGGTGGAAATGGGAAGGATGTAGTGGCGAATGGACGACTTCCCTTGTTAGAGCATAAAGGGCATGAATGACATGGCAGCGACTGACACAATATCGAAAGGGACAGGGGACAGTGGGGCTGAAGGTCATGAGATGCGACACAAGAGAGGAACCAAGCAAAAAAGAATGTAGGGCTATAGTATGGTGTAAAAGGATGCAGGATAGACTCCATGAATGCAATGATGACTCAACTCGGATGCTCTAAGCAAGGGCGACTAGATAGTGCTGCCACACAATAAAGGCCCCAATGGGGGGTCATAGAAGCATGAGTACAAGGTGGGTACTCATGTCGAAAATCAACACGAACATGGACAAGTAAGGGGGCGATATGGTGCCCCAAGTACAAGTGTCGGGTGAGAAACGACGATGAGCGAGCGTATTCGTGCATGTGTTCTGTGTTATCACACCGTCTGCACCACAGCACCTATTTGAGAGTCGGTGATCTCATTCAGCGTGGCAGCGACGCAAGCCTGCCTAACGGGGCCACGTACGGCAGCACGAAAGTAACAGTCGTGTTCTTCTTTAATGAGTGCGCTTTCCTCCTCTTGTGTCTGGCTTGCTGTCCACCATCAACGCGGAGGCAGACAGGCCCACCCCGCGCGCACACGAGGCGGGACAAACCGACTGCTGGGATTCGAGACCGTCACTGAGGCGAGAGGCTCAACTCTTGTTTCTTGTATTTTGATGATTACATTGGTGCTGAGGGTTCAAACCCCCGTGTGCCCACTCTCCTTCATCTCTATGGTCGGGTCGCACTTTTTTGGGGCAAAAAGTACGACCCAGGACGCAGGTATTAGGGCAACAAGTGCGACCTGGTCCAGAAAATGGCAGAAAACTGCGACCTGGGAGATAAGGGGGGTTTGGTGCTATTTTATGGCTGGGAGTTGGATTGTGGTGTGTGGTTATGGTGTTCCCGATCTGTACCCTGAAAAAAAGAATGTGGTTGTGCAGGTATGGCAGAGTTGCAGGTCAACTGGATGGAGAGGGATCTGGGAACACTTCGGACAGAGATCCAGGCGGATCAGGGCGTTCGTCGTGTATTGGCCAGATATAGGGGCATATGGTGCCCTCTCGGATGTGTGTAGGGGCAAGTGGTGCCCCCTAGAATGTATGGGGGGGCATATGGTGCCCCCAGTTTTTTGGATTTTGTTTGTAACATGCTATGGGCATGTCGGATGGATATATATGGGGGGGTGTATGGTGCCCCCAGTTTGTGGAACATGCTATGGGCACGTCGTAAGTATATGTATGGGGGGGCGTATGGTGCCCCCAGTTTTTTGGAACATGCTATGGGCATGTCGTATGTATCAGAGTAGAGGGACTCATCAATATATGGTTTGCGACACATATTATGGATATGCATCGTCTTTTGATGGTGGATTTAATGTTATTGTCTTGTATGACTTGTGTGTGATAAATGCCAATCTAGAACATGGTTTGCAATACTATCTACGTAGTGATTTTGGTCTCTGGGTACATGGTTGAAAGTGATGGTTTCAAACGCACGTATTGAGACTTTCACTCGTAAATAGCGTCTGAAAAGCACAGGGTTATGCACACGATAAACACCATTTAGTTGCATTACAAGAAGCAGGGAATCCAAATGAACGTGCAGATGGCGGATGCGATGCAACAAGGCATCGGCTAATAGGCCACGGACTGCATCATATTCGGCCTGATTGTTGGTGGCAGAACCAATGCATACCCCGTTAGACAGAACGAGGTCATGCAAGGGGGTGAAGATGGCCCACCCTGCCGAGGCAAGATTCCTGGAGTAGCGACTTGCACCGTCGGCGTAACCGATAAAGGGTGTGGATGGGGGGTCCTGCAAAATGGTGTGACAAGACAATAAATGAGGGGATGAAAGGAAATGACGGCAGCGTGAGGGTACAGAAGTCATCGAGCAGTAATGGCAGGGGGGAAGGGCAGGATGATCAAGGCTCACACTCTCACACAAGGTGACAAGGAGGATCATTTAAACACAAGCAGACTCCTGCTCGGTGAGGTCGAATTACATTAACAAGTGAGTGATTCCCGGTATCAACGACAATAATGGGGAAGGCCGCACGGCCAGGCCGTGTCTCGCGCAGGAGGATAGGTAAAGAATGGCACCGCACCCGTCATTCGAACATCAGGGGGGATGTGATCGGAGCGGGGGAATTTTCGGTGCTGGCCCTCGAAGCATACCGGCGAGAATGTGGGAGAGGCGGATCGATTTTGTTCAACCTCACTACGATCACCTCAAGGGAGGCGCGGTGTCGTGTCGTGAGGACAATAATGTGAGTAGTGGCCATGGACACCGCACAAAGCACAAGGCTTGTTGGTGCGGAGAGTCTTGGCGTTCTTGGGGACGGTCGAAGAAGGAGTGGGAGTTTCAGGGACCGTAGTGTCGGGGAACGCGAAGTTTACCATGGGTCGGATACGAGGTAAATCGGGACAAGCATGGGTGGCATGACCAATGACATCACATAAGGCACAAGGCTTTGGGGGTGGAGAAGGAGCCGGGTTGGTCGTGGTGGTTTGGTCTTTGGTTGCCCCCTTGCAGGCTTTGCCTTTCTTCCCGGGAGCCGACCCAACAGGAGAAGGGTCCTGTGGAGGTGCTGGGGGCACAGTGGCTATGGAGGAAGCGAGGGGGACCGGTTGAACCGGTGTCAAAGCCATGTAAGGTTTGGGGTGACCAGGGGGGGTGGCGGCTGGGGGGTCAAGGTACCAAACCGGAATACCCAAGGCCAAGTTAGGGAGAGAAAGGGTGGCCATGACGGGGACGGAATATACTCCGGGAGGGGGAGCCAAGAAGGGGATCTGTCCAGCAGGGTAATGACCAGGAGGTACGGCGCCAAGATGGTTAAGGCCCGGGGGGACCGAGCCTGGAGGATAAAGAGGTTCGGGGGCACCAGCTGTAGGGGGAGGGCCAGAAAGAGGAGGTCCGGCTGGCTGAGATGGATGGCTAGGAGCGGGTTGCGGAGGGCGGGGAGGAGGGTGCGAGCTAGCCGAGGCAGGCCGTTTATGGGCAGCCTGAGACGATTGCATCATGCAAACATTCGACAAACTGGGATCAGTAACAGGAGGGGGAGGAAGGTGAGGAAAAGTTCCAAGCAGGGTGGAATCTTTATAGACGCCGGGGGAGACACTGGTCAAAGAATCGACGGTTTGCTTGTTGGCTACAGAAGAGATGGTCGTCTCGGAGGCCGATGGAGACGGCGGCTCATGATACGATAGCTGGTCAATGGTGACTATCTTTCCATTATGTGGAAAAGACATCTTGCGGAAGACCGCGGATGGGACAGCAGACATGGCATAGGTGTAGCTTCGCCCTAATAGAATGTTGTAGTCTAGAGGGGCGTCGATGACTTCGACATCAACGCAAACAGTCTTACCGGTGAGGGTGATGGGACAGTTACGAAACAGGCCAATAGGCTGGGAGGCATGACCATCCCACGCTCGAAGGGTGATCGTGGAAGGGGCCAACTCAGGGGATCCGAGTTGCTTCCAAACCGAAGCGGACATCACACAGGTGGATGCCCCTCATCAATTATACACCGGGATACAGTGGCGTTCCGGATTTTGACTGGGATTTGGAAAGCAACGGAAGGAGGAAGAGGAGGGTGGTCCGATTGAGTGGCGTCGAAAACAATCATTTGGTCATCAGCAGGATCAACAGCGCCCACGGCAGATAGTAGAGCCTTCCGTTGGGAAGGGCACGACCGGAGGAGTTCCAGTGTGGAAATGGCAGCAGGGGATTGTGCCAAATCATCTACTATACTGTACGATTGGGCGGCTCGACCGGAAGCAGCATTTCGGCGTAATGGACCCTTTGGAATCTTTGGGTGAACCTCAACTTTGGGTTGAGGGCTGTGTGGCGGGCCACCGGTGTCGAAAGAGGCTCAGAGAACTCGAAGATGGGAGGTTTCTGGAGCCAGCATCGAGCAGGAGGCTTGGGTATCACAGACCGAGTTTGAAGGCATGTCAAATAAGGATGAATCGACATCATAAGGATCCGGTAGTCAGAGGAAAACTTAAAATGGACGAGGGTGTATTGCAGGTCAGCTTCTGGGGCGGCAGCCATGAATCCCTGTTGAGGGAAAGGATCAGTGAACACAGCTGGCGGGGTAGTGGCCACATTAGGAGGAGCGTGAGGGGAGGCGTGTTGTCTGCGCAATGTGGCTTGAGACTCCCACATCTGTCGCATCTGGGGTAAGAGAGGACAATCGTGAGTGTAGTGACCGTAATCACTGCAACACGAACAGGGCTCGTTTGTGCGAAGCGGCCTGTCCCATCGGGCGGGATGCCCGAGGCTGGTTGCTAGGGGTCCACACCAGAATTGGGTCCTCGGTTACCGGGGGGTATGGGTTCTCGGTTGTTTCTCCGCCTTTCTTGAGAAGAAGGGAATAAACACACCGCCGTGCAAATACCGCTTCGGGAGGGGCCAGGCGGGCGGTTGCAGGTGGTGAGGAGGCAAGGGAGGCGGAAGCGCATATGCTGGAGGAGTTGGCGCACCAGGCTGCGGATAAAAGTAAGGGTTGGGTTGGGCAGCATTGAGGTAAGAAGGAGGTTGGGCAAAAGGAGGAGGCATGCCATATCCTGGATACATGTTGTCGGGAGGGGGCAGAGTGCTAGAGGTGCTGGCCCCTCCCTGAGGGAGGCCATGGCTCATAGG